>OV121065.1:1215000-2415000 GCA_921293045.1 Aplocera efformata | reverse complement strand
AGTTTACCGACGACAACTAATGCGTTTGAAGCGAGCCATAGAAGAAAAACGACCAGAATGGGTGAATAGACATAACAAATTAGTTCTTCAGCATGACAATGCCAAACCGCATACCGCAGAAGTCGTAAAAAGATATTTAGAGGGACAGGACTGGGAAGTGTTACCCCACCCGCCATATTCACCAGACATAGCTCCTTCGGATTACCACCTATTCCGGACGATGCAGACAGACCTTACTGGAGAAAAGTTTACTTCATGTGAAAGTATCAAAATTTGGATTGACAACTGGATAAGCTCAAAAGACCAGGACTTCTTCCAGCAAGGAATACGAAAACTACCTGAACGATGGGCGAAGGTTGTAGCTGCAGATGGAGCATACTTTCAATAATTTTTTTTTTAATTTTGTAAGCGAACAAATGTGTTTTATTTTGACAAAAAGGGGCGGAGTCATATTCACACACCCACGCAGAAACAAGACATAACACGTAGAAACAAGACATATATAATACGCAGAAACAAGACATAATACGTAGAAACAACACATATAATACGCAGAAACAAGACATATATACGCAGAAACAAGACATAATACGCAGAAACAAGACATAATACGTAGAAATAAGACATATATAATATAATACGCAGAAACAAGACATAATACGCAGAAACAATGGACCAGCTTTAAGGCCAATATGATATCGAATAATCGCGAGTTTAGATCAAAGTTTGGGATGATCTTGACCCCCTGGCTAAGTGGTTACGCTGTACGAACTAGCATACCATGTTGCTTGCGTCCGTAGTACCCTTTGATTCCCTACACGTACCCTCTGGGTGGTGGTAAAGGAGCAACCAAAAGTAGCAGTAGAACTTATGCCAAGTTCGTCCGGAGACGTACTGCCACCACACCTGGAATGTGCCGCCAAGCAGTAGTGCTCGCATTATTGTGTTCCATTAGAAGGGTGTGGGTGCCGGTGAAATCACATGCGCATGAGACATATCATCCCCGTCTCAGGTGATGGACGCAGCAGGATGAATGAGACTCAGTGTAAGATCCAAATCTTATACTGATTCGCATTACTGCTGTCATGGGCGGGGGTCGCCACTTACCACCAGGGGGCCCTCAGCTCCTTCCGTCATTTACTCACATATTTTTTTTTTAATAAACTGTATCCCCCGATACTTGCGAAATGAGTAACCTAAAGTAGAATTACAACTGATTCCAAGAAATACTACCTCCAAAGTCAAAGTCAAACTCATTTATTCCTTTAGATCTCAAGTATCATTTGGACACGTCAAACCTGGTAATCCGACGCCAAGTTTGCGTTCCTGTATTACGGTTAAGAGTGTGGGCGATATAAACAATAAAAAAAACAAACGTTAACACACTCATACCTCTGCACTAGGATTCCCTGTGTCGCAGATGGCATGGACAAACGCAGAAACACAAAACAAACACCCAAGACCCGTGAACAAACTTCATGCTCACCACACAAAGTGTGCCCCGGCCGGGAATCGAACCCGGGACCCCTCGCTTCGAAGGCAGGGCTACTACCAACTAAGCCACGGAGCCGTCAGATATGGATGTGGAAGGATATAAGACACGAGGTAGGCCAAAGAAAAGATGGATGGATTGTGTGAGAGATGATATGCGTAAGAAAGGAGTGAGTACTGAGATGACGTCTGACAGAGGGAGATGGAAGAAAAATACATGTTGTGTCCCACTTAGTGTGGGATAAGGGCAGGAACATGTTAGTGTGGGGGCCGGTGAAATCACAGGCACTTGATTTATCAAATACTAATATTATAAAGCTGCAGAGTTTGTTTGTTTGTTTGTTTGAACGCGCTAATCTCTGGAACTACTGGTCCGATTTGAATGATTCTTTCAGTGTTGGGTAGTCCATTTATCGAGGAAGGCTATAGGCTATGTTTTTTTTTTTTCAAAATTAGGGATCCGTAAGTAAATTGCTATTTTGTAACACAAGGTGTAAAATCGAAAACCTATTTTTGCGTGCGCTGCAAAAACTATTGACAATAGAACAAAATGATGTACTACGGGTTTGTAGATCCCATTAAGACCTACAAAAAAGTCGGCGAGAACATATATCTAGCTATCATGGTTTAATCACAATAACCGATTTTGTGTATCAAATTTGTACACCGTGTGCAGTTTGATCCAACTTGAAAGATAGGATAGCTCACATCTCAATTTATGATCGCAATATTATTTTATTGCAAATTATGATATCGTATGACATAAACGTTAGCCACAGCAACGCGTGGCCCGGTCAGCTACTCAAATATAATCCCCGAGTATCATACTTTGGAAAGGGAAGAACTGAGTAATATTCATATTGTTTTTTGGCATCGGCTACCAATTAACATCAGGAAAGATGTTTTTTTGTACTACCTTGTAATCTATTACTGTTTCGATAGAAGGGTGTGGGTAACGGTTAAATTACAGGCACATTAGCAACATCCCCGTCTCAGAGTGACCTCGTAGATCGGTAAGTAGCAACTTCATATAATATAAATTTATAAACTATCATGGTTTTGAACATTATTATTCGTGTTGCGGATATGTCTGCCAATGATTTGCACACTCCACTTCGCAGACTTCAGTTTGCCCGGGACCGTGACGCATGTAACTGCGTCGAAATATCGGGAGTCAACAAAACTCATGGTAAATATCACGGTAACACGAATAACAATACCACGTTCTCGAAACGGTGACGGAAAACATCGTGAGGAAACCGGCATGTGTTACAATCAAAAATTCGACATGTGACATCTACCAATCCGGATTGGGCTCCCGTGGTGGATCAGAGCCCATTCACTCTCAATTATCGAGAGTAGGCCGGTGTCTGCAGTGGGAACATTAGAGGCTGGTACGGTACGGACAGGATACTCACGTTTCTTGTCCTCCGGCGTCTGCTGCGCCATTGACTTTTTATCCTTTACCGTAAGCAGCTCGGGCAGCATCGGCGAGTCGATCCACAAACCCTGATTGTCCAACTCAAAGTGGTATCTGTAGTAAGCAAGTAGTATATTTAATATTTAATATTATAAAGGCGGAAATTTTGTATGTGTGGGTGTGTTTGTGTGGGTGTGTGTGGGTGTGTGGGTGTGTGTGGGTGTGTGTGTGTGTGGGTCAAAGTCAAAGTATACTTTATTGCTTGAAATACATGTAGGTATATAAGATGTCAATATTATTATTAGTAATAGTAGTGGGTGTGTGTGGGTGTGTGTGTGGGTGTGACTTACCCGCATAGTTGAAGGCTGACATGTCGCCAAAGGCACTCGCTCTCATCCTGCATGGCCCCGTCGATCCATTCCTGCCTCCTGACCTCGTTGTCAGTCGATGTGTTGGCACTGTGTTCAATATATATATGTGAATGGCCAAAAGTAAAAAAACGAGTGACCAAATTAAAAAGCGAAAAAGCCATCTCCAACATCCCTTATTTCTCGGCCGTAGGTACATGCTGCAAATCGGTATACAACGGTCGAAGAAAACAATCACAGGAAAGCAGATTACACAATTTCGTTTGCTTAGTTAACATATTTTTTCCAGTACTATTGAACTTTTGTTTCTTGACAAAAATTGTTTTTTGATATAAGTAAAAAAAAAAATACGTTAACACACTCATGCCCCTGCAATAGGATTCCGTGATATAGATAACATGGAAAAACAGAAACAAGACAAATACCCAAGACTCGAGAAGTGTATCCCGGCCAGGAATCTAACCCAGGACCCTTCGCTTTGAAGGCAGGGCTTCTACCAAGTACCATATATACTTTAGTAGTTACCAGTTAATAAAAGTTTTAAATTTATATATTGACAATATTTTAATTTCGCTCAGGATTTTATTAAAAAAGCGTACACATTGACCTTTGAAAGAATTACTAACCTTATGGAACGTAGTAGTGAGAATAGCGAGATTATTTTTATATTTACATTATGATTATCACTTTTTTGTGAACATGTTTATGTTTATGAGTGTACATCAAATTCTTGAATATATGTACTGTCATATCTATTTGTCTAGCTCCTATAGTACAACCTTTTCTTAATTTGGCACTGTGTGAAGTGTCCATGAAAATTTATTTAATGAATCAGTTTGTGCCGACTTAATGGTAACACTCATTGTCAAATATTTTGTCATTCATGTCCGATTGTAGAGGAATGATTCAAGTTCAAACTTAAACAAAAATTCTTAATATTATTTTCTGGTTGATGAAGGTGTTAATCAGAATTAGATATAATTATATTTGTGGCATTTTTGTCCTATTATTATTTTTGTTTTATTATACTGTAATAATAATAGTAATTTATTAATTATCAGACAACAAGATCCATATACTGCTACAATGGATATCTTGCTTGAAAGGCGAAAGTTTGTATGTATATGTGTGTGTATGTTTGTCCCACCTTCACGCTCAAACGGCTCCATGGATTTGGATGAAATTTGTAACCAGGATAGCTTATATCCTGGATTAACACATAGGATACCTTTGATAGTGGAAAACCGCAGGGCACAGCTAGTTATTAACATAATTGGACCAAGCTTTGTGTCTCTCAGTCTCTATGCACTTTACCAATTTTAGACCAATTGATGATTATTTTTAATTTAATAAGTTGTCTATAATCTCCCGTTGCCTGCAAGGTGGTCCCATAGAAATTTAACAAAATAAATTCACGAAAAATTCCACCGCATATAGTAAAATAAGTGATGGAAATAATGAAGTTATTACTTGATATTTGACATAGTAATTTTTTTAATAAATCATTTAGATGTGGTCAAATTAGCTGATGACAAAACTATTACTAAAATGGAACCTCTGCACATAAACATAGTTCCAGCAGGTTTGTCTGTAATTATATACAGATAAGACTCAAGTTGCAATAATTGAGGTCGCTCTAAGCCAGAGAGGTAGAATTTCTCATGTGAATGCAATTATTTATGCTCAAATCAGAGCTTGTTTGATGTCGATACACGGGTCAAATGATAACTTACATACTGACAAGATGTATTATACACATATAGGTGTAGAATCTCTAATAATTATATTCTTATTAACATTCCAACAAATCATAGTAAACAAAATTATTTTTTTATTTTTAGGTGCTCTGGCAGGGTCTGATTTGTGGATCCGAGTGAGGTAGGCATAAATATTATTAAATTTGAGGATGTTGTTTACTATCAATGATAGCTTATTGTGGGCAACCTAGATCGAGGTCAGAGGGGTAGAGGGGCGTACGCCATAGACAGGGAAGCCAAGCTAGCAAATCCTAAGCCAACGAGCCCCAAGATCTAAAGGAAACGACAAAAATAAACTTACTTGTAAAACGAAAAGCTGCAGACCACATCATACTCCAAATCGCAACCTTCGACCACACACTTTTGAGAAGTCATAGCGATGGCAGGGCTCCTAACCAAAAATGGCCTACGCACTCTCACATTCTAATAAAACATAGTATTTATTCTCAAATCGCATTTAGCGCGTAAACCAGCTTTCAAACAAACTAATTTTGATGGGTCCCTTGCAAAATTATCAATCAAATGTCGAAATTGACGTGCTGTCACGAAAAGTCGAAAAATTAACAAATGCGTCAAACGCGTGCCATGAAATGGTGATGTAATTTGGGCGGCAAAAACTATGGCAACATTGTTAGACTATCTCGATTACTTTCGATACATCGTTGATATTTCTGAAGATCGATTGTATCGAAAATTTATTGAAATGATTTTATATCTCTTATTTTCATATAAATATGTTAAGGTTGGTACATTTTCAACAAAACCAATAAAAATGAAAATAAATAGCATTCGTTTTATAAAAACATACACATAAAAAAATATTATCACAGAAGTATATTTTTTTAATAAATTTATTGAAATATTTTTATAAATATCACGCTTTTGATCCAGAGGACTTGTACATACATAACCTTGGCTAAATCGATTAAATAAAGAATTATTCAATCGATTGTTCAATCGTTTAAATATCTGGTGTGGCTAGATGTAAAAATAAATCATAGATACTCTTTTACTTATAAAGTATAGACTTACATGCTAAGTAGTGGACGTGCAATTCAGTATTAAGAATTTATCAATTGCAGCTCGTAAAGTGTAACTCGCTGATTCAGTGGCCGTCGTCAATTAAAGTAATAGTTTACTCGACTTTTAAATTCAGAACGCAAATTCTGACTTGATTGTGACACTGTCACAGATTAAAATAATACTATAAATTAAAATAGTTACTTACTCACTTAAGACTTATCGTGACGCATATTACCCGTGCTGTAACAGAGATTTTGTACGTATCTACGTGGTGTATTTATAAGTCTATGTTTTAGACTATGGAACCATTGGTACTTTATTAGTACAGAGCGTGTAGCGTTCAATGACATCGTAGAAACTGTGTGATATGATAACTCTGTTGACATTCAACCAAGAAGGAAATATCCCAATAGTTGTACTAAAATACAATACTACGGATGACTATCTGTGTCATTTCTATTCGTTTCTATATTAAACTATTAGTTCAAATCCGTATAGCAATAGCGTTAATTCGGGTGTGGTTCTTTTATTACAACCACAGATTATTTATATTCTAATTCGCAGCAATCACACCATACAATCCGTGATAAGAAATCACACCTCTGTCAATTGAGAAAATGCCAACGCATAAGTTCTGGGGACTAAAGATAGAAGAATAAATAAATATAAATAGTGTTATATAATTTAGAAAATAAGAAGACGCAAGGCATGGGCTCTTACAGTTTTAGCTTTTTATTAGTACGTTTTTACAATTAATTTTTGTTTCAATCATATTTTATTTAATTCACGTGTAACTACGAACTACTTCCATTTTTTTGAATACCCAGCTTTTAAAGTGACATCTGGTTTTTGTGGCGATTGTCATTGTTGTAATGTTATTGAACGCAGCAACCCAACCAAACCAAACTACATAAAATAAAAATAAACTTTTATTCTACGAAGCCACAAAAAGAATTATTTTATTTCTATCTGAATGAAATAAAAATAATTAGTTAATTTCTCCTATTGTAAGTACAAGTATGTACGATTACAAAAATACAAATTTAAAGTTATGTCAACTCCAGCACTCGACATCAAGATAATTATTATCCAAAAATACTACACACTATTATTATTAAATTGTTATTACCCTGGGATTATTATTCATAAGTATATTTCATTAAATTTCATTCAGAGGCCTAATGGGCTCTCAAAATTCTCAAATAGAAGCAATGACCTAAGCAAAATCGTCTATTCCCATTTACGAAAATAATTAATTTTAATACCATACCTATTATTTTTTCACAGAACTCTCCTAATTAATGAATAATGAGCTTTATAAAACAAGAAAGATCAATTGAAGAATCGAACGATGACAACGTAATTTCTAGAGGTTTCACACACAATACATATTCTGAAATCCATGAAGAATTTGTAAACGTGAAGCAAGAAGAAAAAGTAGAATTATTTGAAACAGAAGAAAATATGCTGATTGAGGAATATTTAGACACAAACCTTATCGAAAAATGTGATTATGAATGTAGTGAAAGTGAACAAAATGTTACAGAAAATTGTGAATCCAGAAGGGAAATAAATACATTAAAAAATAAGAACAAAACAAAAAGCTTAACTGGAACATCAGAGAACTTAAGACTAATCTCTGTTCACAAACTTAATATAATTAATGAATTAAGTGCTATTAAAAGTGTTAATGACACTGAAGGAAACTCATATGCACGGAATACACGCAGCAAAACAAAAGTTGCTCAGGAATATGTAAAAAATAATACACAGAGAGTATTCATTAATGTCGAAAAATTTAATAGCCTTAAGGAAGGTAAACCTAGAACAGAAGTGAAAAAAGATCATAAGATCTTCACTTGTACTTTCTGTGATAAAATATTGACTACTAAACAAAATTATCAAGTGCACCTCAGAACTCACACCGGAGAAAAGCCATTTATTTGCAATATATGTAATAAGACATTTAATGTCAAGGGTAATCTGCAAACCCATATGAAGATTCACACTGACGACAAATCATTTACATGCAATATATGCACAAAGACATTTATCACCAAACAAAATTTGCAAAACCACAAGAGAATTCATACTGGTGAAATGTTGTACACCTGTGGTACATGCAACAAGAAATTCAATACTAAACAGAACTTGGATAATCATATGAGAATTCACAGTGGAGAAAAACCATACATATGTACAATGTGCGGAAAAGCATTCAGAGCTAAAAGCAATTTGATTACGCATGCAAAGATACATGGGAGTAGAAATGATAGTGAGCACACTTGCGGCTCTTGTGACAAGTCGTTTATTACAAAACAGAACTTAGAAAATCATATTCGGACTCATACTGGCGAAAAGCCATTTATATGTACCTTGTGTGGCAAAGCATTTAATGCTAAAAGTAATTTGCTTAATCATACAAAAAGTCATAATAATGAGAAATCTCATTTATGTACTGTTTGTAATAAGTCTTTTAGTACTAAACAAAGCTTGTATATTCACTGTAGAAGTCACACGCAGCCCCCTGTCAGTTCCGCAACATAGTCTTTTTACTCAAAAAATATCTACTTTTTAATGAACTTCATCAAGAGAGATGGTCTATACTTGGCTGTATTTTATTATGTTATGTGATTTCTTTGTCAATTGTTGACAATTATTATCACATAGAAATTTCATCAGGAAATTCTACCGGTAACATTGAAACATTGAGGGATGAGCATAATGAAGACAGATAACACTTTATTACTCATAAAGTACATAAGTAAACAATATAGCAGTAATTTTAAAATTTTAATACATTAATGTGAAACAATGGGCGGTCTCTTGATAACCTTGGATGGACAAGAAGTGACTTATTTTACAACGGGCATTTGATGTATGTATTGTAACAAATACAATTACGGAGTAATTTTTTATTAAAACATGTACAATATATGTTGACCTACATAAATTAATATAAAAAAAGTTGCTTTTTTCGATTTTTATTGGGTGTGTGAATATGACTCCGCCCCTTTTTGTCAAAATAAAACATTTGTTCGCTTACAAAATAAAAAAAAAAAATTATTGAAAGTATGCTCCATCTGCAGCTACAACCTTCGCCCATCGTTCAGGTAGTTTTCGTATTCCTTGCTGGAAGAAGTCCTGGTCTTTTGAGCTTATCCAGTTGTCAATCCAAATTTTGATACTTTCACATGAAGTAAACTTTTCTCCAGTAAGGTCTGTCTGCATCGTCCGGAATAGGTGGTAATCCGAAGGAGCTATGTCTGGTGAATATGACGGGTGGGGTAACACTTCCCAGTCCTGTCCCTCTAAATATCTTTTTACGACTTCTGCGGTATGCGATTTGGCATTGTCATGCTGAAGAACTAATTTGTTATGTCTATTCACCCATTCTGGTCGTTTTTCTTCTATGGCTCGCTTCAAACGCATTAGTTGTCGTCGGTAAACTTCTCCATTAATAGTTTCAGAGGGTTTGAGCAACTCATAATATACAATACCTTTCTGATCCCACCAAATACAGAGCATGACCTTGGCACAGTGAATATTTATTTTTGGCTGTGATGGGCCTGGTTCGCCTGGTTTCACCCAAGCTTTTTTGCGTTTAGGATTTTCGTAGTGTATCCATTTTTCGTCTCCTGTGACTATCCGATGCAAAAATCCTTTTCTTTGCTGTCTTTGAAGCAGCATTTCACAAATGGTTTTCCGACGTTCCATGTCTCTTTCTTTTAAATCATGTGGAACCCAGTAACCGGCTTTTTGAATCATTCCCATCATTTGTAAACGCTTTGCAACAGTTGAACGATCAACATTTAATGCTGCAGCTAATTCTGATTGAGTTTGGCAAGAATCTTCCGCCAATAATGCTTCCAATTCAGCATCTTCAAATTTTTTTGGTGGTTTTCCATGTTCTTTATCCTCAGTACTAAAATCGTTATTTTGAAATCGTCGAAACCATTCCTTGCAAGTTGTATTAGACGGAGCATGCTCACCATAAATCTCCACAAGCAAACGATAAGTTTCCGCTGCAGTTTTCTTCGCAATAAAATAATGTAATAACACTTCCCGCAAATGACGTTTATTTGGAATAAAAACCGACATTTTCGAAAAGGTGAAAACAATTGTTGCTTACACTTCAACCAAATATCATAAAATGCGTTAGATAGCTGACATTCAGTACTATCGAATACAAGTATGGTCATTTATTAGTACACGTAAACAATACTAAAAACGACATCTGTTGAGAAAGGGCGGAGTCATATTCACACACCCAATAAATACCTCAGAGTTACTGAAAAGTAGGTAATTTTGAGATTATAATGTTACTTGTAAGATATTAAGTTGGCAATATATAGATAAATAGAAAACTCTTAATTGTACACCACAATGACATACTAAGTAATTAGCCAAGATATTAGAAATACAATGGCCTTATTGCTTAAAGAAATCTCTTCCAGGCAACCTTTGGATGGACTGGAATATACAAGAATGATAAAGGATTGTGGCGTCGAATAAAGGAATACATAAAAGAAAACATATACTAACATAATTTTTAAAACTTTCGTTATTTTATTTATTGTAGGCTTAATTTCAAAGTGGCGAAATATTATCTCCTAGAATTGATCTCCTTTCAGATTTTGATTTATTATATTAATTATGATATATTTGCTTGACTCAATTAAAATACTATTTAGTAATTAATCAATATTTCCACATGCATTGTTCACTTTGATTAAATGGAATATTTTATTAATATTTTTATCTAAGCACATAACTACTAAATGAAATTAAAGTGTCTGTTTGTTATGTCAAAATAACAGCTTTTCACTAAATGTATTTGAAAGTAAATGGCAGCATACTTAAATATTGTTTGTATTTTATTAGGTATACGTATAGTAAATAGTTATATTAACTATCCCCGCGACTTCGTCCTCAGTTTTTTTTTGCAAATACCTAATTTTCCTTGAAGGTAAGTATTATAAATAAAGTAAAATATATGGTAAATTGAACAGTAATATTTTTAATTGTCAATAATATGTTTACATTTGTTATTATAATTTTAGCTAATTATAACTGGACGAATGGTTCGATAACGTTGTCAACATATATGTAGGTACACTTAATTTGTCATTACAATTTGAGATAAATAAAACTGAGCGAATGTTTCGATAATATTTCGATTGTCAATAGTAATTCACTATAATAAAAAAAAAAACTTTCAGCGATCAACGATTGATGACGAAATCTCAAAACAAAAATAAAATAAAAGCAGCCAAATTATTATTTTTTAAGTCGAGGATGAACTTACGTCTCGTTTGCATGATTTCACCGGCACCCACACCCTTCCTTCGGAACCGCAATACGAGTGCATATATGAGTGCAATTAGATAAATATGATCCTTTATATGAATACATTATGTCTAAATACGGGAATTATTCCAATTGGGAATTTCGAACTCAAATCGGCGACAGAAAAAAACACGATTAGTTGTTTAATATATATTTAATTGTTTCATTTATAATTAATATTTTTAACAGTTTCTAATAATTTCATTAATTATACATAAAATACAAAATTTTCATTCAAATATTTTATGAATATATCACATTAATAGCAGTCTCGCATTAATAGCACAATAAGTACAGAAACCATAGTCTTATAATTACAAAATAATAATGGAACAAACGCACGTACGTAAGCCAATAAAAAAAAAAAACTTAATTTACAGCCCGTTTCACCAGCCAGTTATTGCAATTTATAGCCCGTTTCACCAGCCAATTATTGCAATTTATATCCTGTTTCACCACCTTGTTTTCGATTTGTTCCCTAATTCCCACTGTCGGGTTCTTACCCACCAGGTGGTGGGGACTCAGGAATAACTATTATGTATCCTTGTATTTTTTTACTTTGACGTCGTTCACATCGTCCTCTTGGAATTTATATCCATTGTATTACAATATTAAAAACAAAAAAAAAAAATTGCACACTCATACCTCTGCACTAGGTTTCCTTGCGTATGGAAATACACAGAAACACAAAACAAACAAACTGTTGGTGTAGCCCTGCTTTCGAAGCGAGGGGTCCCGGGTTCGATTCCCGGTTGGGACACACTTTGTGTTGAGTATGAAATTTGTTCTCGGGTCTTGTGTTTCTCTTGTGTTTGTCCATGCCATCTGTGACACAGGGAATCCTAGTACAGGTGTATGTGTTTATAAACTTTTATATTATTATTGAAATACTAGCTGACCGGGCCACGCGTTGCTGTGGCTAACGTTTTTGTCATATGATATTATAATTTGCAATAAAATAATATTGCGATCATAATTTGAGATTTAAACTATCCTATCTCTCAAGTTGGATCGAACTGCACATGGTGTGCGAATTTTATAATATAATCGGTTAAGTGGTTTAGGAGTCCATTGAGGACAAACATTGTGACACGAGATTTATATATATTAAGATATTGCAGTTCCAATAATATTACATACATGACAAACAGGTACCCTCCATTTTAATGAATTTGGTTTAAATAACATTTACATTTAATGTATACTGATAAAATTTATTATTTTGTTTAATCACAAACAAAAGACCACCTAATTTTATCACACTTCCGTCAACTGACGTGATAAGATATCATTTTTATTAAAGTACATCATATTTTAATAAAAATGTCAAACTTATTTACAGTGAATTATATCAAACTAGCTATTAAAGCTGTAATTCTAATTCTAGGTGGGGGTGACCAGGCCTGCACTGACGTCCCGCATTGGGGTGTATTGTGCATTGTCCCCCGTTGTTAACAAAACCCTACCCCAGCCATCCCAACTCCTTAAAATACCGGAGGACTCCGGGTCAGCGTTGTTATTGATACGGTAATTCAACGTTTTTTTTTTACAAAATACGGTATACGGTAGCCTTTCAATGCCGTATCAAGAAAAATGTATTATAAGTAAAACGAAACGTTTTTAGCACACTCACAGCAGATAGCCGGGGAAATCTGAATGAATCTGTAGTTATAGAAACTATTAGAAACCTGTATGGAGAACAAACAAATGAGGAATAAACGGCAAATCAAAATGCGACATACGGCATCCCAGATTTTTACGGTAACAACACTGTTTCACTCTCACTCAAACAGCCTCTGCAAAACATGTTTGGGAACTTTCTGAGGTGATGGCGTTGCACTTTTTTCGGCGCTCTTGCTCGGTGTTCTATGTTTACTGCGGTTTACTATGGGTGTACCCACAGCCGGGAGGTAAGGTTTGGGGAAACCAACCACCTTCTTAGGAGCTAAGTATTCCACAAAGTACATCAACTCACTACGGCTACAATGCGTGGCAAAACAGACGTAAATCGTGTTACCCATCCGGTTTATAACCTCGTCCGGTTGAAAGTGTTTCCACCTCGTCGCAGATAACTTTATGTAAATGTATTTGTGGTTGGTGTCCGAATGACATTGCAATGGACAATAGCGTACTGAGTTAGAGCAGACGTGAATTTTCGTTTCGTTTTCGTCATTTGATACTCCAACAACCTGGTCCAAGAATTTGCTGAAACAAAAATATTAGTATTGGTTTAGGTTAAATCAATCAATCAAATCAATGAGAAATAAATATTTAAGGACAAGAAAAAATAGTCTCTATCAAATATCTAGTTCCCATAGTACAAGTTATGCTTACTTTAGTGCTGTGTGAAATGTCATGTATGTATCTGTCTGTGGCACCGTAGCTTCCGAAGGAATGGGTCAATTTTAATGATGTTTTTTCTGTATAATAGCTGACATAATCATGATGGTTCTTAACTATAATTTTATGAGCATATGTTCAGGTGTTAGAAAATAAGCAGCTCATTACCATTACACCAAGACAATTATACTTTTAAAAATGAATTTGTATTAGAACTAACCTGTATAAATCCCAGTTGTCTGCCGCGTAGACTTTTAATTGCAACCGTTCATAAATTTCATTAAAGACATATTCATAACCATACCGTGCTGAGGGCACCAAAGCTACTCTGTTCTTATTGCTCTCCTTTAACCATCCATCAATATCTCTCGTAACATAATCCATAGTCTCAGAACGCTTAGGAAACATTCTATAGTTTTCATCTTGAAATGTTGTGTCAACGTACAAAACATCAAGTTTAATTGGCTTCTCGCCTTCATGTAAAGCTGCCAGTTTACTGACATTGTTCTCACTGATGCGAAAGTCGCCAGTATATAGAATCTTTAGCATGGAGGTTTCAAATAGAAACATAATGGACCCAAAACAGTGCCCGGCTGGTATAAGAGTAACTCTGACATGCAACTCTTCGTTTTCTTCATCACCAGGTATAGTTATTGTAGTGCTTCCTAGAAAATAAATAATTATTTGGTTTAAAAATGGATTTAACCAACTTAAATACTATTTATCACCTAAATAGATGATATAAATTCTTTATTGCCCATGAAAAACAAGAATATCCACAAACCTATTATTGCAATTATTATTAATTATTGCATTTTCTTCCAGTTAACCTTTCTATACTATGGAAAGTAGTTGTGGTTATAGAATAAAAATACTAAGCTGTGTGATTTACGCAAAGACTTAAATATTAAAATTAACTTATTAATATTAGAAATGCCAAACTGCTGAACAGGTAATTAAAATTCTTTTGCTAATAGAAATCTACATTTTCAGTGAGCAACATCTATATCTATACAAATAAATAAAATTGAAATATGTGTTTGTAATGTAAAAATAACAGCTTTTTACTAAATACATTTGAAAGCATACAGTATGGATCACAAAATAAACTATAATAATTTTTTTTGTGTATCTGTCCATCTTTCTGTGTTTCAGCTAATCTCCGAAAGGGCTAGACTGATTTTGACAGGACCTTGACTGCGAGATTGCTGATTTCATCCAATGTAGCAGTAGAACTTGCCAAGTACTTCCGGAGAAGTACTGCCACCCCACCATAATTGCATTGGTGTACTCGCATTGCTGTTCCCGTGGAAGGGTACTGGTGCCGGTGAAATCACAGGCGCGCGAGACGTTACTTCCCCATCTCGGGTAACAGGCGCAACGCGATGCGACTTGGGTCTTCTCATTTTTACGTTGGGGAGGACCTAAGTCGTGTTATTGTTGTCTATGGGCGCGGGTGACCATTTAACATCTGGTCGGCCGACAGCTCGTTCCGTCACTTGTAAGCTCAACAGTACATTAATGCGAGAGTATACATTGCCAGGAGAAATTAATTACCGCGTACATCATCCATTAGATAAGGTCAGTGTGTAGAGAAAAGAACTCACTCACTGTAGGTATAGTTTCTCGTTACTTACAGTTCTACTGCTACATACCCAATTTTAAAGGCCTGATAAATTTCTTCAAATTGCTATTGATGTGGGTTTCGACAATAGCGGCAGATGGTTCCGACATGTAAATAAACACTTTTGAACTTATCGAACTTGATAAATCTTTTAAACAGTTCGTATGGTCTTTGTGGCAATGGCTTAGAAAATATGCACGCCTATCAACCGCTTGGAAATTATCTACAGCTATACCAGGTATTTCTGGTATGTCTCCATGAAAAGAAATTCCTGAAAACATAGCCTACTTAGAAGATACTACGTACAATGAAAAATAATAAACGAAACGAAATACACCGCACAGGACACAGGGCACAGACAGACAATTAGGTTTAGGTATTATTAACACAGTGCTATCAAGCCGCTTGACCAGTGTTGCCAATAATTAAGCTAACAGATTAAATTCCAAAACCACTAACAAAAAAACTTAGGGAAATCCCCGCGTATAGTGTATCGTGCGAGATAGTTTGATTCACGTCACATCATTCTTCTGATAAATTCTGCAATAGTACCGTGATGCATACTTACTAGATACTGACTGTGACTTACAGATGACACTGACACTGAGTGTCATAAGAAATCGTTGACCTACCAAACTCTATGATCCAAAAATAAGAAGAACAAACTATGATATCTATAACCGGTGAAATTTTGTTGAATATCTATTACTGGTTATATCCCTGATAGTGAGGTTTGTGGAGAAATTAGTAAGACACACTCGTTATTATTCTGTTCGAGGAGTCTTGTGATATTAAAAAATATCTTGACGTTCCAATTCGATTTGGGATAAATATGTAAGCGAAAATAGCACTAGGCTATTGTTTTGCCTAATAGTGGTAGTAAGTTAATACTTTTATAGCATCCATCCTTTATCACCGTAATCCATTCATTAGGATGGATAACGGTGCTCTAAAAGTAGTCACTTTAGGGGTTGTATAAAAATTATATTTAAATAATTCGCTAAGATTTACAGAGCTAGGAGTAAACAAAGACAACAGCGCGTTTCATGATAGGCGCTACCTGGCATACTCAAATAAATGATATTGCACTTTCTGCTTTTCAGCCCTGGATATGACCATTTACCTTTTGGCCTTATCCTTTACTTTAGGTAATGATCATATTTCTCCTCGTTCCGTTGTCATCATAGAGTAACTGTTCTTTCTTCATGAGATCATCAGATGGTATTCAATTGCATTACTTTATTTTGTGTGTTTGGCAACCGCAGAACGTTGCCCTGTGAACGTATTTTTTTTTAAATACGATGTTATTCTCCCAGAACGCGCTCGAAAATGTCCTTTGTAAAACTGCCTTTGCAGCAATACGAACGCACTAAAACTTAGTGATCGATGTGAGCACACAAACAAACTTCTCGATAATAGTAAAGATTTCCGCTATCTTGTAGTAATGTTCAGTTTTTTATTGTGTGTCCTGTGGTCGTGCTTACCGTACATTGTAATAACGTTACTTGGTGAATATATTACGTTTGTTATGAAGTAAGTTTTTCTTGTATATAAAAGATAGAGACAAATAACTTTAATTCTATGAGTAATCCCTGATAGGGTGATTATTATTGTAAAACATACTTATAAGCGGAGGAGTCCAAATTTGTCTGTATGTATGTATTACATTTATTTTTTTTATGTTTGAGACGATTAATTTATTCTTTCATATGTACCTCCTTGGTCTCATAGGAATTTCATGGCAAAAAGATCGAAAAATAAGGCTCGTAAAAGTTGAAGTCGGTTCATTTATTTTTAAATCTTAATATATATAAATCTCGAGTCACAATGTTTGTCCTCAATGGACTCTAAAACCACTTAACCGATTATAATAAAATTAGCACACCATGTGCAGTTCAATCCAACTTGAGAGATAGGATAGTTTAAATCTCAAATTATAGTCGCAATTTTAATTTATTGCAAATTATAATATCGTATGACAAAAACGTTAGCCACAGCAACGCGTGGCCGGGTCAGCTAGTTAGTCATATAAATTATTCTTTAGATGCAATGTGACACCAAAGATATATTGTTTATCACTAGCTCCGCCCCGCGGTGTTACCAGCGGCCGGCCAAAAAAGTATCCTGTGTGTTCCAGACTATAATCTCTAATTCCATTTAGATCCGTTCAGGCGTTCTTAAGACTTCCATCGAAACTTTCGCATACTTAATAAAACACTTGCTAATACCTAGTATTACCTTTATGTGCGATTTATCTTTGTTGTGTGACGTAACGAGCGTACATGATAAGATCGAACGTACGACTGGCGGACTATCCGTACGCCACCGCCTGAACGGCAATTGTTTTACTAGGTTTTTTTTATTTGACTAATTTGAAGGTACGAGCTGTTGGCCCACCTGATGTTAAGTGGTCACCTCCGCCCATAACAACAGCAATACGACAGCCCCCCCGGCTTGAAAACTCCGACCCCAGAGCTGACAACACGAACGAAGAATATTGTTATGTTATCTCATAATATAACTTAAGAACTTTGATACCAGTTTATCAAATGATAAGCAAACGTACGGTGCTTTGGAGATTTTTTTTCTACCTACTGCTAACTTGTCTATGGCATAAAAGTTTAGTTTCAACACTTTTTTATTTTTAATTCGATTGCGCCAGAGTTTTTCGAGCTCTTTAGCCTTGATGATTTTAGGTCGAGAGGTTTCTTTATAAACGTCTTAATTCTGAGAGTGATACTGGCTATATCAAAATGAATTAATTACTATTATTATTATTATCATTTTATTTTCAGATTCTCAATCCATATTTTATTCATAATGTCAATAACATAGTATTGTGGACCGTTCTTAGCGCTATAATGCGTCTTCAAAACATATTCCTCAAATTAAAATGATTACATACAAATTAAAGTTTATTACCTGATTATGGCCACCCATAAATTACGTCAAACGAAGTTAATTATCTTGAGATATAATGTAGCCTGTGATTCCACCGGCACCCACACTCTTCCGCCGGAACCCAGCAATGCGAGTGTATAAATAGATAGATATAGATTGTGTATAATATTTTTATTACCTATTTATACCCTTTCACCTTTCAAAATGTATCCGTAAGAGCAAATTGAATCAACTTTGTGTTACTCTTACTGAAATTGCAGAATATCCTCACATTTTTCTAGCGGGTTGTGTTACTTTTCCCCCATTATTCATTAATTTCTTTTTAATCACTCGCAGTTAATTAGTAATGAGCCACTTGACAGATAAATATAAAATTAAAAAATGGCGGGAAGCTGTTTTTTATTTCTTTTTTTTAAATGTCACTTTTTATTCGTATCATAATCGGCCAGGTACAAACATTAGAACTAAAGAGATTTGATCAAAATTACAACCTCATACTATTAATCTCGGAATAATTTACACAAGCGGTTTGACTTCTGGAAAGTGATTTGTTACGATTGCGTATCGCAGAAGTTCGGTCGGTATAGGTACCTGGTACTATAATTAGTATCTGTGATGAAGCACGGCGAAAATCGACACAGGTAAATCCTAACGTAATCTGTGTAAATCCCCTTTATAATTTGTTCGGCCAATCAAATTAAAATTAAAATTTGCTAATTTATTGTATGCTTTGTAACGTTCATGTTTTGAAACCTTTGTTTTTTTGATTTGATGTTTTAGAAGTTTGAGTGTAAATATTATGAGTAGGTAATACTTACCTTTATTACAAAGTGTTTAAATATTTTGTATAATACTTCGTATTGTTGCGTAGTAGGCAGTGTTTTTGCTAATCTCATGGCTTTGATTATATTTTTGATGAGAGTTTTGAGTTGAGCTGCGGGTAGCGAAACGCCTGAGCAATAGGAACAATTTAATTTATTACTGTGACATTGTTGTGATTTCCTTGTGTAAAAGTTGACTATTTAAAGGTCATAATTTTCACTTTCACTTTTTTAACTTTGGTTTAATTTTCAGAAAAAAATCGTCTCTTATTCTTTTTTTCATTTGCAGTTTTAACAATACAAGCTGCGTCCCCGAAACGGATGTGACAACGGTCACAAAAGCACAGATTACTAGAAAAAGGTGCAGGAAAAAGAAGGATTCCAAAAAGAAATCTGTCTCAATTGATTGCCAGGAAAATATATCTGTTGATATCTTAAAAGAACCAAATTCAGATGTATCTAAGAGCTTAGTAATTTATTCCAACATATATTTGATGGGTTACCCAGATACTGCTGCAAGTTTGTTGTATCTCACGGGTAACTCAAATATTTACACTGTGAATGATTCCTTGTTTGTGGATCGAGCCAAGTCTCCATTGATAATGCATCCCGACGAAGAATATAAGGACTACACAGTATACAAAGTGATGAAGGGTACTCTTAATGAAGAGGAGTATGATTCTAGTGAAGGTACGTTCCTTTTATCTATACATACTACTTTACTGAATACATCAGAGTTGTATATTGATACCCCTGGGTGGTGCCAAAGGAGCAACCAAAAGTAGCAGTAGAATTTGTGTTATATTCGTTCCGGAGAAGTACTGCCTCCACACCTTGTAATCCGCCACCTGGTTATAATAATAAGTGATGGGTCGCGTTGCTGTGTTCCGGTGGAAGGGTGTGAGCGCCTGTGAAATTACAGGCGTATCATCCCCGAGTGACGGGCACAACGCTACTTGGTCTTCTCATTTGGTAGGGTAAAACCTGAGTCATATTTTTGTTGTTTATAGACGTTGGTTACCAATAAACATCAGGTGAAATATTTAATAGTATGCATTCGGCCATTTTGATTGTAATACTTTTGATATAACCAGTAACTCTTGTCAATTAAGATGAATCTAACAATACCTCTCAGGCTGAAATCCGTCAAGTCGTTTAGGCTATGGAGCGTGCCAAAGACATACAAATATACTTGCACTCTAACACATAACCCTCCTGGTGTAATCGGGTAAAAAAGTATTACAAAACAATTTCAATCACATACTTATTGTTTTTTTCAGCAGTCTCAGAGGATTTGGACATAGAGGATGTATCCGTTCACACTGGCCACGTAATCAACTCTAACGTACATTTAACTCATGAACAGTGGAACACAGTTCGTCTGATAGATGGCAACACATATGCTTGTGCAGTCTGTGGTACGCTGGGCAGTGTCGTGGAGTTAGCTGACCATTTGAATTCAACAATACATGTTGCAAAGCTAGATGCTCACAAACCTAGGAAGAAATTTGATATCAGTATTACTAGAAAGGTAATTTTTTTTTTTATGTGAATGAGTGACGGAACGAGCTGAGGGCCCACCTGATGGTAAGTGACCTCGCCCATAGCAATAGTAATGAGTGCGACTCAGTATGAGATCCAAATCTTTACTGAGTTGCATTCATCCTGCTGCGTCCATCACCCGAGACGGGGATTATACGTTTTATGCGCATGTGATTTCACCGGCACCCACACCCTTCGATCGGAACTCAGTAATGCGAACACTGCTTGGCGGCAGATTCCAGATGTGGTGGCAGTACCTCTCCGGACGGACTTGGCACAAGTTCTACTACTTTTGATTGCTCCTTTAGCACCACCCAGGGGGTACGTATAGGGAAGGAATAGGGTAGGTATAGGTATTTATTTTATTTTTATTTTTCAACCAACTTTTAATGGTGGTTATCAATACGGTTGTTTTTTTTGTTTGTTACCTTGTTTGTCCATCATATATCAACCAATATCAAAAATTCTTTTTTTATTGGCAAGGTAAAAATTCCAGAATGGTCCCATAATTTTTTTTATGAAAATCGGTGCAGTGTTTTTTGACCAAACCTGATCTTAAGTAACCACTTAAGACATAGACATCAGAGATACGACTCCGGTCCTCTCGTACTGAAGTATCAGAAAACCTATTGTATCACGTTGAGACAGGGACGTAAGGTTCATGCGCTTGTAATTTCACCAGCACCCACACCCTTCCACCGGCACCCACACCCTTCCACCGGCACAACAATACGAGTGCACCACTACTGTTGATATTGTGGGCAATATGCCTAAAATTTCGTCATAAACCATAATAACAATATTTATAATCTAATTTTCAGATAAATAATATATACCATTGCGCCGTCTGCAATGAGGTGTTTCCTATAGACAAATACAGTGAACACGAAAATTCGAAAGACCACGAAGGGAACCTTCTATTTTCCATAAACAAAGTTTCCGATCTCAATTCAGACGAAATGTTTTTACAAGATAAGAAACTCACCCAGACACTCGAAAGGAATAATATAAGTGAGCCCAATAACGCGCCTCGCAATTCTCAATTTAATAATACAAATAAAAATTTATTACATAGAAATGAACCAGATAGAAATGTACTGATTGGAAACACTCAACCAGAGATATTTCACTCATATGGAAACACTGAACCCGGCAGAAACATTCAAACAACTAGTAAAATTCAACCAAATAGTAACATTGAACTGAATAGAAACATTGAACCGAATAGAAACATTGAACCGAATAGAAACATTGAACCAAATAGAAACATTGAACGAAATAGAAGCAATCAACCAAATATTGATTTGAGAGGCTTTTTCCAAATCGGCAGCAGTACTTACAAGGATATAACGGTTTATGAGGAGGAAATGGATGATGCTGAAGAGATTCCTTTGCCGGTGGAAGGGGTCTCGTACGCTTCAATGGCAAGTAAACCCCGCGTGGATGTACCGAAGATACTGAAAATAGACCTAGGTATGTATTTTAACAGACTAAATTTTTTATTTTTTTTTATGTCAATAAGTGACGGAACGAGCTGAGGCCCCACCTGATGGTAAGTGGTGACCCTCGCCCATGACAACAATGCGCGCGACTCAGTATGAGATCCAAATCTTTACTGAGTCGCATTCATCCTGCCGCGTCCATCACCGGAGACGATGTCGCATGTGATTTCACCGGCACCCACACCATTCCGGAACACATTAATGCGAGCTAAAGCTACCACGAGCGCTTCCTTTAAATCTGTTACAGGCACCAAAGAAGTTCGCGTCAAGTTCGAGTCGTGGCATATGATCACGTTGACTGATGCGAGTAGGTACTACTGCATGCTCTGCAAGGATCACTTCATCAGGCGCCTGAAGGCCCAGCACTGCCGGGAGCCCCCCCACGTGGCCTGCCTCTCGCGGTGCGCCGTGATCGGCGCCTTCGAGGATTATTTAATCAGAGAAGTGAGTTGCAGCGCTGGTTTTCAGCGCGGATTTTTTTTTAAGCCCTATATATGATTACAACGTCGATTAGATTATTGACGTTATATGTTACGTTATATGCTCACGAATATGTGTACATGTATGTGTAAAATTTGACGTGTCCAAATGATACTTAAGATCTAAAGGAATAAATGAGTTTGACTTTGACTTTGACTTTGAATTGTGAGTAAATATTATCATTATAATTTATAAATGTGTTTTTTAGGTAAATGATAAATTGTACCACTGCGGCCATTGCAATAATCTACAATACAAGAGCGATATTGAAATACACATCGAGTTGCACCACCCTAAGAAGAATAAACCCTTAAAAAACGACTTTAACGATTCAACCAACCACACAAATGTTTCAACCAACCACACAAATGTTTCCACCAACCACACAAATATTTCAGCCAACCGCACAAATGTTTTAACCAGCCAAAGCCAAGAATTAAGTCAAGATATTCAGAACGTACCTGCCCGTCAAGACTTGGACATGTTCGGTGATTTTAAATTTGGTCCGTTTGGTACGGACATCAGGATATCCAATTTGGCTTGTCATATGTTGATGTTGGTTGATAATAGTTATTATTGTGGCTTATGCAGTGTTGTATGCGAAGGGGATCTGTTGAACCATGTGTATCAAGCGACTCACAAACAGCTAATGAGTATGACACCGTTTATAAAACCATTCAAGAATAACTTGACGAGAGCTGTAAGTATTAATTTTTATACAATTATAACGTTTACACGCTCAGTCTGCACTAGGATTCTGTGTGTCGCAGATGGCATGGACAAATACCCAAGACACGAGAGCAAACTTCATGCTCTCCACACAAAGTGTGCCCCAGGATCGAACCCGGGACCCCCCGCTTAGAAGGCAGGGCTGCTACCAACTAAGTCACGGAGCCGTCTAGACCAAACCAAACTAAATTACGATAAAAGTCCTTTATGTTACAAAAGTGAGACAACTTGGCTACAAAGATTCATGTGGGCCCACCTGGTGGTAAGTGGCGACCCCCGCCAATGACCACAGTAATGCGACTCAGTATAAGATTTGGATCTTACACTGAGTCGCATTCATCCTGCTGCGTCCATCACCCGAGACGGGGATGGTACGTCTCATGCGCATGTGATTTCACCGGCACCCACACCCTTCCACCGGAACACCGTAATGCGGGCACTACAACTTGTGCCCAGTTTGTCCAGAGAGGTACTGCCACCACACCTGGAATCTGCCGCCAAGCAGTAGTGATTGCGTTACTGTGTTCCGCTGGAAGTGTTCTGGTGGAAGGGTATGAGTGCCGGTGAAATTACAGGCACTTGCGACAAAAAATGCAACATCCATTTTGACTCCGTGACGCCTTTGAAGAGAAAACTTTGTTTGACTAAAGTTAGTTCTCGGGTCTTGCATGTAAAGTGCAAGAGAGCACTGTTTTTCCATGTTACCTAAAACAATTAATTAATTATTGTGTGGTCTATATCATGTACTTGATATTATGCAGGTTAGAGACACGTTGCATTGTGGAATATGCAACATGCTTATTGCGGTTGATAAGATTTTTGACCATAACATAGATCCGTCTCACACAAGAGCCTTAGCTACAGCATTGGGGATGAAGAAAAACGAACGGCCAATCCAGGAAGAAAAATACCAGTACGTAGAAACAAATAACCAACCGTTGGAACTACCAAAACTGATGACAATGCTGCCGTCTCCTCATAAATTTGAAGTCCACACTCCTGATGGAGACACTATTGTTCTGTCCAATGTTAGCTCCAGCAGTGGGACTGTGTCAGATTATCCACAGAGAAAAGTAAACTCAAACCAGAAAGTTAAAGAAAAAGCCATCGCTTGCAAACCGCAGAAACAAATTTCTGAATCTGGGCATTTTATTAATAAAAAAAACAACCGGCTTGATGCAGCTCACTCAATTGTTCCACTTGTTAAAATTAAACAGGCAAATGAACAATTCAAGATTGCTAAAACAGAGAAAGGTAACGCAGGAAAACTATTGGATGTTAATAAGACCAAAATAGATACAACGGCAGGAAAAAACATTCATATTACAGATACAAATTTCCAGGACAGCGATGAAGAAATGCCAGAGTTTAAACTTGATGAAATTGTCTTCTTGAAGTTAAAGTCTACCTACTTTAAGGTTACAAACACAGCGTACAATTCTTTGGTTCATGTTGCTAACGGAATGAGATACTGTTTTGTGTGTTCAATAACTTTGGATTATGGTGTGTTGCAAAAACATGTGGAAAGCAGGGAGCATGCGAACAATATGGCCAAGAATAAGTTTTTGTCCAACAATTTGTTTAGCGGACAGCTATTTAGACAGGTATGTATGATTTAAAATAAAATAAACGTTTACACACTCATACTTCTGCACTAGGATTCCCTGTCTCATGGCATGGACAAACACAGAAACACAAGACAAACACCCACCTGAGAACAAACTTCATGCTCACCACACAAAGTGAGTCCCGGCCGGGAATCGAACCCGGGACCTAGCTATCATTAGCTATCATATTTAACGAATGTGTTGATTGTGGGGTATTTCCTGATTTAATGAAATGTAGTAAAATAATCCCTCTGTTCAAATCTGGTAGTACATCTGACCCCAGTAACTTTAGACCGATATCAGTACTGCCAACATTCAGTAAAATCTTTGAAAAGTTGATCTTAAATCAACTACAAAATCATTTTGACTCAAATAACTTACTACATCATAAACAATTTGGTTTTACAAGGGGTCGCTCAACAACCGATGCTGGTGTTGAGTTAGTAACACATATATTTGATGCCTGGGAGGGATCACAAGATGCATTAGGTGTCTTCTGTGATTTGTCCAAGGCTTTTGATTGCGTACACCATGAAACGTTGATCAGGAAGCTACACCATTATGGTATAAAGGGCAATGCTCTAGATCTTCTTACCTCTTATCTGAGTGAAAGAGTACAAAGAGTTGAAGTTAACGGAAAGCGATCCCCGGGGTCAGTGGTTACTATGGGCGTTCCTCAAGGATCTATACTTGGACCCTTCCTATTTTTAATCTATATAAATGATCTTCCCTATATTGTAAAGGACGATCATGAGATTGTATTGTTTGCAGATGACACTTCGCTTTTATTTAAATTGAAACGGCAACAAGTCGTTATTGACGATGTAAACAATGCTCTCTCTAAAGTAGTAAATTGGTTCAATGTAAACAATTTGCTACTTAATGGAAAGAAAACAAAGTGTTTAAAATTTGTTTTACCCAACGTTAAAAAAGTAGATATTAATGTTAAAATAAAAGATGAACAGTTAGATCTCGTAGATACCACAACGTTCTTAGGAATAACTTTAGATAATAAGCTTCAGTGGGGCCCACATATTGAAAGATTGTCGAAGAGACTTAGTTCTGCAGCATATGCCGTCAAAAAGATCCGCCTGCTCACAGACGTAGATACCGCTAGGCTTGTATATTTCAGCTACTTTCACAGCATTATGTCATATGGCATACTGCTGTGGGGGCACGCTGCAGATATCAACACCATATTTGTGTTGCAGAAGAGGGCTGTTCGTGCAGTTTACAATATGGGTCCCCAAGAATCATTACGTAAAAAATTTAAAGATATAAATATACTAACGGTTACATGTCAGTACATATATGAGAATGTGATGTACACTCGTAAACATATGAGCATGTTCACAAAGAAAAGTGACAATCATAGTGTAAACACTAGGCATAAAAATAAACTCGCTGTGCCCACTACTAGGCTCCATAAGGTTAGCAATTCTTTTAAAGGTCAATGTGTACGCTTTTTTAACAAAATCCCGAGCGAAATTCAATTACTGCCAATAAATAAATTTAAAACTGTCATCAAACGTAAACTTGTCGCAAAAGCTTACTATAAAATATCAGATTACCTAGATGACAAAAAGGCTTGGGAATGAATTTGCTCCACTCTAGACGCAGGACCATATTCGCGAATATGTAATACTGTCTCCGAGGGGTTTCTTGTCTGCTTCTTCCCCTCGGGTTGGTCGGTTAGGGTTGGAACAGACGTAAACTTAAAAAATAAGATAAGCTTAAACATGAAAACTGACTGTAATTTGACATATCTGTGTGCATGTAATGTGCCTGGGGAGTTCCTGTGACACTTTATATGCTCACGAATATGTGCATGTGTAAAATTTGACGTGTCCAAATGATACTTGAGATCTAAAGGAATAAATGAGTTTGAGTTTGAGTTTGAGTTTGAGTTTGACCTCTCGCTTCGAAGGCTACTGCCACTAAGCAATAGTAGCGAATAATGTCTTAACAATACACGAATTTCATATTTATCATATTCCATACTATTTATTATAAAAACGTACTGCGTCGTCAATAAACAAAGAGAGAATGATTAAAATAAATTAAACCAATTGTACTCTTCATAGAATCAGAGACTAGTCTTAACAAGTTGCGACATGTTTAAATTGAGGCGGAGGAAATTTCACATGATGAAAACCGACATTACATAAGAAACACCTTATAATTAATATAGATAGAAATTCCATCAAAATCAGCTCAATAGTTTGGTTAAATCAAAACTAAAAAAAGTATGTCACCCGAGTAAAGAAATTGCGTTTTTTGACTGACTTTTCTTCGCCCGTTGTATAACAATATTTTTCGATTGTTTTTTATATCTCATCCTTCGAATGACCAATTTTTTCAAGGAATTACGTTTTTGACTCCTATTTTTCTTCGCCCGTTGTATACCAAATTTTTTTTTCGCATTTTTGAATGTGTCATTTGTATTTTCAGATGTACGTGATGTACCAATGCGCTATATGCAACGTTCTCGTGTCCCGAACGGAAATTAAAACCCACCTGGATTGGCCAATCCACATCGAGAGATATGATGATTCCTCGCAGAAACTGAATAAGAAACTCAAAGATCTACTCAAGTCTGGCGCGAAGGAATACACACTGGAAACGCAGAAGGATTATGTATACCTAAATATATCTGACCCGAGCATAAATCTGGTTACATATATAAAATCTACCACCGCAGAAGACAATATTGTTGGTAATAAAGTTGTGAAGAAGTGCCGGATGATCATACTGGGTAGTAATGTTATGAAGGTGCCTTTTGAGTCGTGGAATGGTATACATGGGGCGAAGAATGGTGTCAAGTGTGTTATATGTCAATTTGAGTTCAACGAAGATGAACTGACAGAACATTTGCAGACGGAGTACCATAATGTTGCTTTGGGGATTAATTTTGAGAAGAAATTCTACCCGGCGCTTATTCGAAAGGTAATTTATAAGGCATAAGTATTACTACTGCTTTTCGTGTTATTGGCCAACTCTGTTGTTGCAGTTTTCGAACTGTCCAAGGCTCCGACATGGTTTATAAGAAAAAATTGTATATTCTCGCTAACCTTATACAACAAAAAAAAAAAACGTTTACGATTCCCGGCCGGGCACACTTTGTGGTGAACATGAAGTTTGTTCTCGGGTCTTGGGTGTTTGTCTTGTGTTTCTGTGTGTCCATGCCATCTGCGACACAGGGAATCCTAGTGCAGAGGTATGAGTGTGTAAACGTTTATTTATTTATATTTACAAAAAAAAAGTACTATATGTATTCTATCAGTTATCTAGTTCCCATATTACAAGCTATGCTTAGTTTGGGGCCAGATGGCGCTGTGTGAAATATATCCATGAATTTTTTTTTTTTTTATTTGAGTATGTGACGGAACGAGCTTAGGGCCCACCTGATGGTAAGTGGTGACCCTCGCCCATGACAACAGTAATGCGCGCGACTCAGTATGAGATCCAAATCTTTACTGAGTCGCACTCATCCAGCGTCCATCACCCGAGACGGGGATGATACACATGCGCATGTGATTTTTATATCTTATTCATATTGTTCTAATTTTTACAGATCAATGAAAATACAGTGAACTGCGTTATTTGCAACATAGAACTGCCAAGCAAGGATTCTCTGGTACTCGAACACATCAAAGGAAGAAAACATGAGAAAAATTACAACGATATCTTAAAAACATCCAATACTGACTCCTACACAGATTGCTATGAGGACCCCCTGACTCTAGTGTAGAACCACCCCTGGTAATCGACACTAAAGGGTGCTGATGAGTTTATTATTATTAAGACGCATGAGACTTATCTCTGTCTCAGAAGACGAAGACTGTCTTCTCTTTCAAAGAGGACTGGAGTCATTATGCTGTTGATAATCGCCAGTACTAAAAAGCAAGTCGACTTGGGTCTGCTTTGGAGGACCTTTATAGGGGAGGACCCGAGTCTATCCTATTCATGGTCTGCGGTAAGCACTAATTGTTAGATAGACAAAAAATAGGTTAGAAAATATGAAATTTAATATAAGTACCTGGACGACCAAGCTTCGCTCGTTTTATATGAAATTATAAATTTTTCAAGTAACAGTAGATTACCAATTAAGTATTAGAACCAAAAATTAGACATGTGACATCTACCAATACGGATTGGGCTCCCTTGGTAGATCAAAGCGCATTCACTCTCAATTATCGAGAGTAGGCCGGTGTCCCTGCAGTGGGAGCATTAGAGGCTGATACGAACATCTATAGCGTATAGAGCATTTAAAGTTTGGTTACGCGAAGAAAATCTAGAAATAATATGGCGGTACTTTCGAATTTGCTTTTAAAACTGGCCTTTGGATGTCATTTTTAAATTACGATCATCGTTCTGACAGTCTATGGTGATGCCATCTACCGGTCGGGGTTACCATAGCAAAAAATTATTGATTAAAAAAAAAAGATTTGAATTTCGAATGATTGACAAGTTTCTGTTTCTGAGCAAAAACAATTGCTTCTCTTTTTACTTTATTCGTTGTTACAAGAGATTACAAGTAGTTTTAAGTGTTACAAATAATTGTTAGTAAAAATATTTTGTACATATCTTAATATATATAAATTACGTGTCACGATGTTTGTCCGCGATGGACTCCTAAACTACTGAACCGATTTTAATCAAATTTGTACACCGTGTGCAGTTTGATCCAACTTGAAAGATAGGATAGCTCACATCTCAATTTATGATCGCAATATTATTTTATTGCAAATTATAATATCATATGACAAAAACGTTAGCCACAGCAACGCGTGGCCGGCTAAGCTAGTATTACAATAGATAAATAAATATACTTTATTGTTGTCAAGAATGTTAGACAATAAGCAGTATTTTTTAAACATATTGAGAATTTTTTTTATAAATTTATTTACACCTAAAAATTAAAAAAAAATACATCGTAATCTCAAGAGGCTACTTTTAAAGAACAAAGATTAAGAATTGTTAGAATCTTTTAATTGTTGCATTTTTCGTTTCATTATTTCATATATTTCTACTATATTATTATTAATAAATTGTTTTTTTTTTTTTATGTATAATAATTAGATGATGATATTAAATAAGCGAAGTCTTAGCAAAACACGTGTATTTAATTATTATCTGTTTTATTAATTAGTTCCGAGTTATTATTTCCATTTTTAGGCCTTGAAAAATATTACTTTTGTATAAGATTTAGTAATTATCAATATAAGCGTATGTTTTTCAAAATGTACACTATTTACTATTTTTTTACTGTTATCTATTTAATGTATATTTTTTAATCTCATATCTATTTTACGCAGTTTTATAAAGTTCATAAAGTTTATATTTCACCTTTGTTCCATGACTAAATATGAATATTATGTATATTAATATGAATAGGTAATGTATTTTAATATGCGTTGTATAGTATTTGCCACTTAAAAGGGGGCATATTATGTGCCCCATAAGACATGTTTTAATCGCCTTCAAAAGTAGCATGACTTATTTAGCTGTGTGTTTGCTACGCAATACCTTCGCCAGTTGTAGACCGAACTGGATTTTTTATTGTGGTGTGTGAATATGACTCCGCCCTTTCTCAACAGATGTCGTTTTTAGTATTGTTTACGTGTACTAATAAATGACCATACTTGTATTCGATAGTACTGAATGTCAGCTATCTAACGCATTTTATGATATTTGGTTGAAGTGTAAGCAACAATTGTTTTCACCTTTTCGAAAATGTCGGTTTTTATTCCAAATAAACGTCATTTGCGGGAAGTGTTATTACATTATTTTATTGCGAAGAAAACTGCAGCGGAAACTTATCGTTTGCTTGTGGAGATTTATGGTGAGCATGCTCCGTCTAATACAACTTGCAAGGAATGGTTTCGACGATTTCAAAATAACGATTTTAGTACTGAGGATAAAGAACATGGAAAACCACCAAAAAAATTTGAAGATGCTGAATTGGAAGCATTATTGGCGGAAGATTCTTGCCAAACTCAATCAGAATTAGCTGCAGCATTAAATGTTGATCGTTCAACTGTTGCAAAGCGTTTACAAATGATGGGAATTATTCAAAAAGCCGGTGACTGGGTTCCACATGATTTAAAAGAAAGAGACATGGAACGTCGGAAAACCATTTGTGAAATGCTGCTTCAAAGACAGCAAAGAAAAGGATTTTTGCATCGGATAGTCACAGGAGACGAAAAATGGATACACTACGAAAATCCTAAACGCAAAAAAGCTTGGGTGAAACCAGGCGAACCAGGCCCATCACAGCCAAAAATAAATATTCACTGTGCCAAGGTCATGCTCTGTATTTGGTGGGATCAGAAAGGTATTGTATATTATGAGTTGCTCAAACCCTCTGAAACTATTAATGGAGAAGTTTACCGACGACAACTAATGCGTTTGAAGCGAGCCATAGAAGAAAAACGACCAGAATGGGTGAATAGACATAACAAATTAGTTCTTCAGCATGACAATGCCAAACCGCATACCGCAGAAGTCGTAAAAAGATATTTAGAGGGACAGGACTGGGAAGTGTTACCCCACCCGCCATATTCACCAGACATAGCTCCTTCGGATTACCACCTATTCCGGACGATGCAGACAGACCTTACTGGAGAAAAGTTTACTTCATGTGAAAGTATCAAAATTTGGATTGACAACTGGATAAGCTCAAAAGACCAGGACTTCTTCCAGCAAGGAATACGAAAACTACCTGAACGATGGGCGAAGGTTGTAGCTGCAGATGGAGCATACTTTCAATAATTTTTTTTTTAATTTTGTAAGCGAACAAATGTGTTTTATTTTGACAAAAAGGGGCGGAGTCATATTCACACACCTATTACTTTGATAGGATGTATCTCCGAGGTGGTCCTATAGATATCTAAGTAATTAAAGAATTGTATTCCATTTTTAAATCATTCTGTAGTTACGAAGGGTCCCGGGTTCGATTCCCGGCCTTGACACACTGATGGGTGACCATTTAGTGGCATTAAAACAGCTGAGGGCAGGTTAAGATGCTAGTCTAGTCGATAAGCCATGTTGGAGGCTTTTGGGCTTGAGAACACCGACAACAGTGCCATTAACTTTTGAAAGAAGTACAACAATTTACCCCGGAACTACTCTAGGCGGTGGGCTATGTACAAGGCTACTGATAACTAACGCATAACCTCTTAAGGTTGACTTGGTACATCAAGACTATCAACTTTTGTTCTGTGACTTTTTACAAAACGTATTACATCCAAAGAAAAATAAAATAGTTTTAGTGGGAATTTCTATCAATTGTTAGCTCTATGTCTCGTAAATGTTTTGTACTGTCTTAATCTGTGACTGCCTCGTGCTTAGTGGGGAGTTCTATCAATTGTTAGGTCTATGTGTCGTAAATGTTTTGTACTCTGTCTAAATCTGTGACTGCCTCGTGCTTAGTGGGGAATTCTATTAATTGTTAGCTCTATGTCTTATAAATGTTTTGTACTGTCTTAATCTGTGACTGCCTCGTGCTTGGTGGGGAATTCTATTAATTGTTGCTTCTATGTCTCTTAAATGTTTTGTACTGTCTTAATCTGTGACTGCCTCGTGCTTAGTGGGGAGTTCTATCAATTGTTAGGTCTATGTGTCGTAAATGTTTTGTACTCTGTCTAAATCTGTGACTGCCTCGTGCTTGGTGGGGAATTCTATTAATTGTTGCTTCTATGTCTCTTAAATGTTTTGTACTGTCTTAATCTGTGACTGCCTCGTGCTTAGTGGGAAATTCTATCAATTGTTAGATCTATGTCTCTTAAATGTTTTATACTCTGTCTTAATCTGTGACTGCCTCTTGCTTAGTGGGGAATTCTATTAATTGTTGCTTCTATGTCTCTTAAATGTTTTGTACTGTCTTAATCTGTGACTGCCTCGTGCTTAGTGGGGAATTCTATCAATTGTTAGCTCTATGTCTCGTAAATGTTTTATACTCTGTCTTAATCTGTGACTGCCTCGTGCTTAGTGGGGAATTCTATCAATTGTTAGCTCTATGTCTCTTAAATGTTTTGTAATCTGTCTTAATCTATGACTGCCTCGTGCTTAGTGGGGAGTTCTATCAATTGTTAGATCTATGTCTCGTAAAGGTTTTGTGTTCTGTCTTAATCTGTGACTGCCTCGTGCTTAGTGGGGAATTCTATCAATTGTTAGATCTATGTCTCTTAAATGTTTTATACTCTGTCTTAATCTGTGACTGCCTCGTGCTTGGTGGGGAATTCTATTAATTGTTGCCTCTATGTCTCTTAAATGTTTTGTACTGTCTTAATCTGTGACTGCCTCGTGCTTAGTGGGGAATTCTATCAATTGTTAGCTCTATGTCTCGTAAATGTTTTGTGTTCTGTCTTAATCTGTGACTGCCTCGTGCTTAGTGGGGAATTCTATCAATTGTTAGATCTATGTCTCGTAAATGTTTTATACTCTGTCTTAATCTGTGACTGCCTCTTGCTTAGTTGGGATTTCTATCAATTGTTAGCTCTATGTCTCTTAAATGTTTTGTACTGTCTGAATCTATGACTGCCTCTTGCTTAGTGGGGAATTCTATCAATTGTTATCTCTATGTCTCGTAAATGTTTTGTAATCTGTCTGAATCTATGACTGCCTCTTGCTTAGTGGGGAATTCTATCAATTGTTAGCTCTATGTCTCGTAAATGTTTTGTACTGTCTTATCTGTGACCTAAAGAGAGTTTATGTAGAGTTAGGAAAATTAGAACTGCAATTTTTTTTGGTTTAATTACAGAAATAAATTTTCAGTCTTGAACTTAATTAGTCCCTTTTGTTAGTTCTAGTACTCAATACTCATTTATTCCGCCTTAGGAACAGTACGGAACACTTGGTTTTGTCAAAAATGGTGGCTTACATAGCCTAAAAAATAACAAGAAATAAGAAAATAGAGAAAAAAAAAAAAAAAACAACAACTTTAACACACTCACACCTCTGCACTAGGATTCCCTGTGTCGCAGATGGCATGGTCAAACACAGAAACACAATACAAACACCCAAGACCCGAGAACAAACTTTATGCTCACCACACAAAGTGTGCCCCGGCCGGGAATCGAACCCGGGACCCCTCGCTTCGAAGGCAGAGCTACTACCAACTAAGCCACGGAGTCGTCAACAAGTAACCTTGTATATCTTTGTATACGAGATAATTCAGTATTATTATTCTAAAGTTTTAAAAACATTTTGGTGCCAATTACGATTAAGCTAGACATAAGAAATGTATATAATTAAAACATTTCTATACTAGGGCATCGAGCCCGGGTTTACCCGGACCGAAAAAAACCGGGATTTCCCGGGTTTTTTCGGTCCAAAAAAACCCGGGATTTATTTTTAAAACTCGGGTTTTTCGGGTTTTTTTTAAATATTTTTGTTTTTGTTATTTATTAAGTTTAAGCCACTTCGAATGCATTAATAAGTAAATGATAAAACACGCTTTTATAAATTATTATTTATTACGTAAAAAGTAGCTTCGTTGCTACGTTCCTACCAATAAAACAAGCCATGCAAGTTAAATAGAACGTGCGCGTTGCCCTGCCGAACTTGACGAGGATAAAGATTTGCCTTTACCGGTATTGGCTCAAAGACTGCGAACTGTAGAATTTAACGACGACACGAATTCTGCAGACAATGACAAGGATGGTTTTGAACTTAATAATAAATCCTCGTTTGTGGAGTCTTTCAGTTCATAGTCTTTTAGATACAACGATCTGCTATCAAAAGTACGAAAAGTGGTAAAAATCTTCAAGAAGACAAAAAACGATGACATCCTTCAAAAACATGTCAAAGCTGATTATGGACAGGAGTACTCCCTGCTTTTAGATGGGAAAACGCGCTGGAGTAGCATATCTGCCAAGCTTTAATTGATTTAATTACAGACATTGCATTTACTGATGATGACTAGAGAAATATAGTTGAGATCCATAAATATTGGATGTTATTAAAACCTTTGTCGAGGCGCTATCTCGACGCGATGCAACATTACTTACAGCTGATGTTTCCCTAAAATTTGCATTGAAGAAAATGGATGAACTGAAGACACCACTAAATAACAAAATGGCAACTGCATTGAGCAAACGATACGCAAAAAGAAGACTAACTCTAGCTGCAACACTACAGTACTTGACTAATCCTGGTAAATATTTTGTGGCACCGTGGTGAGAGCGTGCGACGACAGTGAAATACACGTGTACAAAAAAACATTATAAATTAAAACACTTTACAATATCTAAAATCTATGAAGTAACGAAAAATAAAATATAATATAACATATAAAAAAAAAATATCACATATTAAAACAAAAAATAACATAAACTAAAATTAAAATTAAACCCAGAACGACTGCTTGTATTGGGATATACTTGAGATGTCAATAAAAGTTTCTTGAGACCAGTTTTAAATTAATAAATACTTTGCGAGTTCTTGATTGGCGGAGGCAGATTGTTCCAGCATTTCGTAGCAGCGTAGCGGAAGCTGCCACGAAATGCAGTCGTTCCATGGTGTGTTCCAATTAAACGGGAGGCACAACGAATGTCACGATTTGAAAAAGTAAGCTTTTCGAATAAATATATAGGATTTTGATTTTTGACTATACCAAAGAGCAAAGTTGCAAAGTGCAGTGCACTACGAGATGACATATTCAGTAAAACATGTTGATTTATGTATGGTGAGATGTGTGCTCGCTTTGGAATCGGAAAAAAAAACGCACACATGCATTTTGAAGCCGCTAAGCTGTGTGCTTTACTCCAATGAACAATTCGATCCAGCTCTTCGTAAATGGTTTTAATTGCTACGTCTATTACTTGAGGATTAAAAGATATGTATAACTGCAGGTCGTCGGCATACAAGTGATACGTACTATATTTAACTTGTTTTATAACATCTGCAGAGTAAATAATGAAAAGCGTGGGTCCTAGAATAGATCCCTGAGGAACTCCACGATTTACGGGCATCACCGACGAAAACGATTTAGTACCATCCACATTATTAAGTTCAACTAATTGCAAGCGATCACTCAAATAGCTTGCAAACCATTTCGTCGCTGTGATATCAAATCCATAGTAAGATAATTTGGAAAGAAGAAGTGAAATATTTATGGTATCGAAAGCACGTGAAAAGTCAAGTAATGTCAAGATCGTGCCCTTTCCACTATCCTGTGCCGCTAGAATATCATCCATTACGCTAAGGAGGGCTGTTGCAGTACTATGGCCCTTGCGAAATCCCGATTGTTTTTCTGGCAGCATTTGGTTTACTTCCAAATAATTAGTAAGTTGTATACATACAGCCTTTTCCACAATTTTAGCAAGGAACGGTAAAATACTAATCGGACGTAGGTCTTTCGCCAGACCAAGACCTGCGAGAAATTGACATTCAGTTGTCCACTTTGACAAATGAAGAGTAACTGAACAGACAGTTAAGTCAAGCTGTTGCTACTGATAACACTGCTCCTAAAACTGGATCAGCTTGTCCATCAGACGATTTGCTTACTACTGTGAGGGTAGAAATGGCACTCTTCGAGAATGGCGGTACGCGACAGCGAGGGCTTTAACTATCGCTGGTATTTGAACATTTAAAAACTATTACCCACTAGCGTCGAGCCGGAGCGTATATTATCTTCGGCTGGAATTGGCTGCAATAGATTGCGTTCGTCTTTGAGTGACAAAACTTTGAATGCCCTAATAAGTTTTAAGACATTCTGAAGAAAAATTAAATCTTTATCACTTTTTTAAACATTGAAACTGTTTTTGTAATTTGTAAAGTACGGTTTAATTTATTTAAATTCTTTCTCCTCCTTTATATTTTGTACTCATTGTAGCAAAACGATATATAAACGCAAATAAGTGTATTTTAAAAAATTACAATAAAAAGACCGAAATGCTCGAAAAAACCGGTCTACCCGGGTTTTGATTACTCTTAGACCCGAAAACCCGGGTTTTCAAAATTGAACCGAGTTTCGATGCCCTATTCTATACCCCAATAAATGGTATATTTTCCGAATTAATTGTTGTATTTAGAATTAAGATCAAATTGTTATTAATGTTGTTGGGATTAAGGTTTCGCCACACGCAGCGACTACTCGCCATGTGACAGAAGCTTAATTCAAGCGTAATTCTAGAGCAGTGTTTTTCAATCTCTATGGATACGCGACCCCTTTACAGGTAGAAAAATTCTGGCGACCCCTTGGACCATAGACAAAGTTGGTAACTGAAGAAACTATGTTTATGATTTTCCACCATTATGTAAAGACCTACACTCTGCAAGAAGCTGCGAGGACAAAAATATTCAGAGCTGAAATTATGTTTTTGCTTTTTTCTTTTGCCTGCGACCCCCCAAGTAAGGCTTCGACCCCCTAAGGGTCGCGACCCACAGATTGAAAAACACTGATCTAGAGGATAATCTTCTTCCTTTCCCTGTCTTTCTACACATTCAGGGATTGTGGTGTGTTTATACCCTGTAATAATATATTTACTATTCTTAAGACTTTTGTGATATTATATGTTTAATAAATAAATATGTTCGATATGGTTTTGAATTATTTCTTTTCTTCTATATGTTATCGGGGTTTAGATTTTTTTTTTAATATTTATTTTATATGTGGTTTCCCAACCGCACCTCATCGAGTCACACTAATAAATAAATATATATGGACATTTCCAGTGGCGGCCTTAGGGGGTAGCTAGCAGGGCAACCGCCCGGGGCCTCGCTTTCGTAGCGCCTCGCACCCTCGCAGAACAACCCGTTTTTTGTTTCGATGTACTGCAGCTGTCTTTTGGAGGATGCTGACTGATTACCAGTAGCCCTGTACACTTCCAACTCACCTAAATTCCTCATACGCCAAGTGCCTCAAAGATCTATCTATCGCCCGGAGCCTCGCAATATCTAAGGCCGCCCTTGGACATTTCACACAGCAGCATTTAGCCCAAACTAAGCATAGCTTGTAATATGGGAACTAGATAACTGATAGAATACATATTAAACTTTTTTTTTTGTAAATACACATACTTATAATACATATTAACACCCAGACACAGAACAAACATTTATGTTCGCACAGAAATGCTTGTCCTGCGGGAATCGAACCCGCGACCTACAACACAGAAGGCAGAGCTACTACCAACTGAGCTGTCAACTGTGACTGGTTGGGAATTTTCTTCCCATCGAGTCACACTAATGGGTGACTCGTTGGTAAATTATATTTTATACAACGTTATTGACGGAACGAACCGGTAGCCTATCTGTTAAGTGGTTATCTCCGCAAATAACAATAGCAATACGACTCAGCTCCTCCCCGACCGAAGTATGAGAAGACCCAAGAGGTGTCCCGTTGAGACCTCAAGCCGAAATATACATACATACCCTCGAAAAACAATTTTTAACCACAGATACACCTCATACCCATATGTTTTCCACGTTATCCTGTCCATTTGGTTGTCTGGAAGAAATCGCTTACTAGCGATAAGACCGCCCGTTGTACTTTTGTTTAAGAATGTTCGTATATTTTGTAATATGTACAATAAAAGTATTATCTATCTCCCGGCGCAGTTAGCAACAACAACGTTAACACACATACCTTTGCACTAGGATTGCCTGTGTCGCAGATGGCATGGACAAACACAGAAACACGAGGTAAATTGTAAATAAAATTTCGAATTCACTAAAATCTCAGTGCGTCAAAATATCCCTGAAAAACGGGACTTCCACCAAAATCGAGACGTCTGGCAACACTGCTAACATACCTACATAACTTTCCAGTTTAACTCACGTAGTTACGTTACATAAACATTGGTCAGTACAGTACGCGTGCTAAATACGTAATTAGTTGGTCAATTGCTAGTTTTGTTCACTGACGGTTAGGATTTTAGCATAACAAAGTATGTACCTGTTTCCCAAATTTTTATTTAAACAATAATAATCTTCATGCAACATAATAACGGAAGAATGGCAATACACAAGCCGTGTGAAGCCAAGAGAAGAAAAAAAAAAAAAAAGTATGTACCGAAATATACAAATCTCGTGTATTACAGAAGCTATGTTCGTCAGAAAAACATCTTGAATTATATATGCATGAACCAAGGTTAGAGCTACCCCCTCGGGGCGGGACTTAGTAACCGTGGCCTGGTCAGCCATGGCGAAGCTAAGAGGTACCCGGGAGGGGCCGCTGCTTTAAGGTTTGCCTGCAAGCCAACTAGGAGTGGCGGTGCCTTATGGGGGGCACCGCAACTGAGGGATATGGACTGCAGCAGGAGCGGAGTGCGGGTATTGCGGTGTGCCGCTCTCCCTACCTTCCACGGCCATGGTGTAGTCGCCACCGTTGGATGGCGGATGTGGTGGGGCCGCAGAGGAAGAGGAGTGTCGATATTGCGAGTTGCTCTCCCTATCCTCTGCAACCGTAGTTGTAGCTGACGGGGTCACAGAACCAACCCGTTACAAACGCAGGTCTAGTAGGCGCGCGGTGTCTCCGAGCGCCTCTCAAAGAGGGAAATGCTGGTAAAAATGTTCTAGCAACTTTTGGGTAGGGCCCTGAAAAGAACCAACGCTGCCGGGGGATGGATAGGAATCTGATCCGGCATAAATTCCAATTGCCCCAGCAAGTCAAATGAGGATTCTTAAAAAAACAGGTTAGCTATGGATAAAGAACCCTCATTATATATCAATTAAAATCTATAATAAGCAACCAGACGAAATAAAATGAAAAATTTCAAAATAAACTTAAAGCTTTTATATTAGATAAATGCTACTAAACATATAAATATTTGCAAGATAAATTTGTTTCAGTCTCACGACAGTATCAACATGTGGTTAACATAAGATTAAGTATGGTTAACATAAGATTAAGTTTGGGGGGGTCCAGTTGCTCGCGTCCGTAGGTGTGTACCCTTTGATTCCCTACACGTACCCCCTGGGTGGTGCTAAAGGAGCAACCAAAAGTAGCAGTAGAACTTGTGCCAAGTTCGTCCGGAGAGGTACTGCCACCACATCTGGAATCTGCCGCCAAGCAGTAGTGCATTACTGTGTTCCGGTGGAAGGGTGTGGCTGCCGGTGAAATCACATGCGCATGAGATGTATCATCCCCGTCTCAGGTGATGGACGCAGCAGGATGAATGCGACTCAGTAAAGATTTCGATCTCGTATTGAGTCGCGCGCATTACTGTTGTCATGGGCGAGGGTCACCACTTACCATCAGGTGGGCCCTCAGCTCGTTCCGTCACTTTATCCCATAAAAAAAAAAAAAAAAAGTAGAAATTATGTTACTTTTATGACAGTTTACAAAAAAAAAAACCTGATATTCTCTTTTAGGTGTATTATAAGTATTACAAGTTTGCTACATAAAATTACAAATACTGAAATAAAGAAAAGATCGAAGACGCGCCCACTCTTTGTAATCGCTTGCAGTAAGTGTGCAACATTCCATTAGTGTTTTAGTTTGGTCGATACTCACTAATTGCTTATACTAAACTACTAATGTATCGTTAATTTCATTTTCATTGTTTGATAGTTCATTATTTGCGAATCAAATCCACCATTTTGGATAAATTCCATAAAATCGTAGTTTAGCGTACGATGTTCGAAAAAAGTAAATAGAACCACAGATATAATAATACTAATGAAATGGAATGTTTTTTAATACCATATAAATAGATGTAAGTAATTATTCATGTGGATGTGGCTAGGTAGGTACCATAAGCGTTGCCAATAGCGAGAAATATGACATTTTAATATAAAGTATTGAATATAAAGTACTAGCTGCGCCCCGCGGTTTCACCCGCATAGTTCCCGTTCCCGTGGAGAATACGGGGATAAATTGAATTTATTTTTTTCGTTAATTTTCCAATGTTTTAATAGTTATTCTGCTATTCGGGACGGAAACAAATCCAACAAATCAAAAACCATGGCAATCGGTCCAGCCGTTCTCGAGTTATAAGTGTTGTAACAAACACGACTTTCTTTTATATATATATTATAGATTTTATAGAAACATCAAAAATTGTAGCCTATATGTTATTCTGATGTATAAGCTATATTGTGGTAAAGTTTCATTCAAATCCATTCAGTAGTTTTTACGTGAAAGAGTAACAAACATCCATACATCCATATTTGGGGTATCTTTGGTAGTATCACCACACGAAACACAATTCGACATATATACTTTTTATTGTTGATCACCGACACAGGATATAGTACATTTAAAACATTCTACATTTAGTTCTGGCAAATCACCAGTCTAGTCCTCTGATATTTTTTCCTAGCTGACATCCCGGGAAATTCCCTCTCGTAATCTTTTGGCAGCCAATCAGAGGCCATAATTTTGACAGACCAAAATTGCGTTCAGAAACGCCACACCACCCCCCTACGCAGACAAGAAATCCATTATTTAAATGGAATTATAACATGCATAAAATCAAGAAAAGATAAAAAAAATTATATGAAAAAAAATATTGTGTTCATATCAGATGTCAAATGGTTTGGAAAAGTGAACCTTTCTACCCGACCGTGTGGTGTACTCAGTAGGTGCATCTGACTGCCGTAATGTCGGTAGAAGTGTTGTGGTACGTTGGGTACGATTAGCTGGTGCAGCCAGAGGATTGTTTAGTGATGTAGTCAATTTATCTGCTGAAGTCGTGAAGTCTTGTTCAATATGTGCTGGCTTAACGCGATCTAAACTTATTTCTACCTCTTTTCCTTTAACATTCAATATTATAGTTTTCTGCTTCCGCTTGATTATTTGATAAGGACCGGTATATGGAGGTTGCAATGATTTTCGGACTGTGTCGTCTCGGATAAATACGTGCGTCGCTATTGGTAGTTCTTTAAAAATGAATGTTTTTGGATGACAATGGCGTGAAGCTGTTGTTGGTCGTAGTTTTGCCATTTTGTTCCGTAGTTGAACTACGAAATCCGTGATATCCTCAGGGCATTGACTTGGTGGTGTTGCAACAACTAGTTCTCCTGGTAGACTCAAAGGTTCTCCGTATAATAGTTCAGCAGATGATGTCTTCAAATCTTCTTTGAGGGCCGTCCGAATACCTAGCAGCACTAGAGGTAATGCCCGGACCCATGTATCATCATGACACATCAGGGCTGCCTTTAGTTGCCTATGAAGTCTTTCTACCATTCCATTGGCGCAAGGGTGATAACTTGTGGTACGGATTCTCGTTGTAGAGCAACCTTGAAGAAGTCTGTGGAAGAGATCAGATTCGAATTGACGTCCCTGGTCCGTTGTTATGATGGCAGGGATCCCATAACGAGCAATCCAACCGTTGGTAAATGTTTCGCACACTTCTTCGGCAGTTATGCCAGACATTGGCCAAACCTCTGGCCAGCGCGTGAACCTATCGACGGCGGTAAGACAATATTGAAAGCCCTTGCTAACTGGCAAAGGGCCTATTATGTCGATATGGACGTGTTTAAAACGACCAGTTGGGTTATTGAAATGACCAAGTGGGGTGCTGGTGTGCCTACTTATTTTGCTACGTTGACAAGGTAAACACGTCTGGGCCCACGATCGGCAATCTTGCCTTATTCCAGGCCAAACAACGCGTTCCGATATGAGTTGTGTCGTGGCTTTGACTCCTGGATGGCTAAGGTTATGAATTTTGTTAAAAATTTGTCGACGGAAAGGTGGCGTTATGTACGGGCGAGGCTTTCCTGTGGACATATCGCATACAATTGACGTGCTTGTTCCTGGCATAATGATTTCTTGTAATTTCAAAGAGGTTTGTCCAGCTAGTAGGATTTTTTTAAGTTCATCGTCCAATTTTTGCGATTCAGATAATGCAGTGTAGTCCGTCTCAACAAAAATAGCTTCAATGCGTGACATTGCATCTGCTACTACATTGCTCTCACCCGTAATGTGCACTATGTTAGTTGTGTACTGAGATATAAACGATAGTTGATTAAGTTGTATAGGTGCTAATTTTTCACGCCGTTGTTTAAAGGCGAAAACGAGTGGCTTGTGGTCTGTGTATACAGTCGTTAGCTGTCCCTCTAATATATGTCTAAAATGTTGCACGCTCTCATAGACCGCGAGCAACTCGCGGTGATATGCTGGCCATTGACTTTGTTGACTATTCAATTTTTTACTAAAAAATGCTATTGGTTGCCATTGGCCTTTCACTTGTTGTTGTAGACAAGCCCCGATCTGCACACTAGAAGCATCTGTGAAAAGTCCTAATGGTACATTGCAAATTGGGTGAGCTAGTAACGTAGCTTCGGCTAGGCTTTTTTTTAAAGTAAGAAAGCATTTTTCTAAATCTGTTGTCCAGGGCACCGGTATGGCGCCTTTTCCTTTTATAGACGTTATCGCGTCGATCAATGGAGCTTGGAGTTCAGCTGCATGAGGCAAGAAACGACGATAATAATTGATCATGCCGAGAAAGCGTCGAAGACCGCTAACAGTTTTTGGCAGGGCATATTCCCGGAGAGTGGCGACTCGTTCCGTGGGAGGTTGTGTGCCTTTAGAATTTATGTTATATCCAAGGAAAGTTACTTGCTTGGCTCCTAAATTACATTTGGTTGGATTAATTACCACTCCATAGTCTTGTAATCGTTGGAAAATTATGCGTAGGTGTTGGGCATGTTCTTCGGTATCGCGAGAGTATATTAAGATATCATCTATATAAGCGAAGCAAAAATCGAGGCCCTGGACAACTTCATCGATAAAACGTTGAAACGTTTGTCCAGCGTTTCTTAACCCAAAAGTCATATACGGGAATTCGTACAGGCCAAACGGTGTTATAATTGCAGTCTTGCATACGTCATCTTCGTGTACAGGAATCTGTTGATATGCTTTTACCAAGTCTAAAGTGCTGAATATCGAAGAACCTGCCAAGTTATGACCAAAATCTCCAATGTGCCTAACTGGGTATCGGTCTGGAATAGTTCTGTCATTCAAAGCACGGTAATCACCGCAAGGTCGCCAAGTGTTGTCTTTCTTTTGAGCCAAGTGTAAAGGTGAAGACCAAGCGCTTTTTGAAGGTCTCGCTGTTCCACATTGTATCATATCATCGAACTCCTTCCTCGCAATTTTAAGTTTTTCTGGTCCAAGACGGCGTGGTCTACAGGATACAGGTTGCCCATCAGTTGTTTGGATGTGGTGCACCGTATTGTGTTTAACAATCCTAGGGAGTCCAGGTGGTCGCGTGATGTTAGGGAATTCTTTGAGGATGGAGTCAAAAGGTGAAATGTTAGTAGTTCCTACTGCCTTTACACTGGGTTGGTCAATGGAAGCGATGATAGCTTGAGCCGAGAGGCCAGTCTTACCATCGAGTAATCTCTGATTTCCACAGTCAGGTAGGAGGTTATAATGGGCTAAGAAATCCGAGCCGATTATAGCAGTTTCAACGTCTGCTATGATGAACCGCCACTTAAAATCACGGCGTAACCCTAAGTTTAGGGTCAAAGTAGTGCCACCGTAAGTCTTAATTGCGCTGCCGTTCGCTGCATTAAGATTGTAGTCAGCCGATCGCAATCGGCTCTGTATAAGCCGGCGAGGATAGCAACAGACATCTGATCCAGTGTCGATCAGAAATTGGCATTTGGACTTAGTGTCAGTTATAAACAGTCGGCGGCTAAAAGGAGGGCAGTCAGCTGCCGCTGCTACTGACTGCCTTTGTAGTTTTCCGCGTATTCCACCCAACTGCAAGGCTTGATACATTTTAAAGCTTTGTTTTGGTAGCTTCTGTGATACCAACATAGCTCGGAGTCCGCGCTTGCCCCGCGATCTCTTGATCCTCCACGACCTCTTGATCTAGACCTACTCCTGTTATATTCTCGTCCTTTTACCGTTAACGCCGCCACTTGTTTTGATAGCTCATCCAAACGGCTTATCAACGTCTGTAGTTCGCTTGATGATGGCGTCGTGGTAGAAGTGGCATAGACGGCTGGCATTACTGCGATCGGGGTGACTTCTAGAATTTTATCTGCTAAGTCAGCCAGTTTATCCAGTGGAAGATCCGCTTGAGCCGTAATAATGGCTTGTATGTGACTTGGTAGTCGTCGCAACCATAGTTGTCTTAGAATACCCTGATCTTGTAGAATTGTTCCTGCAAGAGAACGGAGATGGCGTAGAAACTGTGACGGTTTTCTGTCCCCTATCTCTTCATCCGAAAGCAGCTGTCGCACGCGCTGTTCTTCTGTGCAGGACAGTCGGCGTATGAGCTCTTTCTTGACCTTTTGATATTTTTCTGTTTCAGGGGGATTAGTGATAATGTCTTCTATTTCTGCGGCATGCCTAGTGTCTAACTGTGATATAACATAATTGTATTTTGTTGAGTCAACAGTTATGCCTGCTATCTCGAATTGTGCCTCTATCTGAGCAAACCACACGGCTGGCCGATCTGCCCAAAAGGGGGGTAACTTAACAGAAACTTTGGACACATGTGGCATAGGAGTGGTGGAGTTTGTGGGACTACTTTGTACAATCCTGGAGAGTTGCTCTTGTAAGGAAGCATTGTTCTCCTTTATTATTTTCAGTTGAGCCTCAATCTCTTCCATTGTTTTATAAAATTATGTTATTTGACAGCAATCAAACTATTATTATATTAACAAAAATATTCTTAAATAATAAAGAATGAGAAAAAAAAATATTTAGGTACCCTAAGAAAAGTAAGAATTTTCACAATAAACACATGTATATGCTGATCTAGAAAAATAAAGAATTAAAAGAAATATACATATATATACTGTGAAAAAGTCAAAGATTAAATTCTATGTTATTTTAATACAACATTAGTACCAATATACTAATTTTAACTATCTGTAACCCAAGTGGCTCTGTTCAAGCAATGCTGTTTACTATACACAATTAGATAATATTACTGAGATTAAAATGATTCTAATTCTGAAAATTTTTATATAAACAGTACAGTATATTACAATATTTTGAGTTTAACAACCTCTTGGTAACTTACTAACTTAAAATATTTTATAAAATGCTAAGAGAGAGAGAAAACAAAAAAGAAATGTAATGAACCTTTCCAATAATATCTTCAATTTATACTGTATTGAATTATATTAGCACACTGTCATACAGCATCCCGTTTCAATTATTCAAATTATTAGTAAGATTTAACAAATTCAACTGCTCACAAAATAAATAAATATTAAAATTAATAACCACACTTGAAAATTGAATATGAACTAGGTAACACTGAGTTTAGCGGACAGTAGTAAACCTATGGTACGGATAGAGTTCTCCGAAGGTTAAAATAAAAATGGAATGAACTGACCGTTTGTTCTGATGGATGTTACTTGTCCTGCAATGTCAGGTATGCTGCTGTTGCTTCTGTTGATTTGATGGTAGATGCAATGTCAGGTATGCTGCTGTTGTTTCTGTGTATTGGTGGTAGATGTTGGTACAAGGTGCCGATGCTGTGGGGTTGTTGTGGTGTTTTTTCTTTCGTTGGTTTATATCTTGGCGTCGAAACGTGTTAGAAGGACTCTTGTTGCGTTTGATTACTGTCGTATAATGACGGACGAGGGTGCGCAGGAGAAAAAAAATAATTTTCTTGATGAATATCCGACGCTCTGGTTCTTTATGAAAAACTACCGTAGTACTTTGCGTCTTCTTTAGGGGTCACCACTTTGGGGTATCTTTGGTAGTATCACCACACGAAACACAATTCGACATATATACTTTTTATTGTTGATCACCGACACAGGATATAGTACATTTAAAACATTCTACATTTAGTTCTGGCAAATCACCAGTCTAGTCCTCTGATATTTTTTCCTAGCTGACATCCCGGGAAATTCCCTCTCGTAATCTTTTGGCAGCCAATCAGAGGCCATAATTTTGACAGACCAAAATTGCGTTCAGAAACGCCACACATACTTACAAACTTTCGCCTTTATAATAGTAGTAGGATATAAATATAAAGTATTAAAGACGGTTATTTCGATTTTTAAATCAGTCAACTATTTACGAAATCTATCATGCAACAAACGATCATCTCAGTAAAACGTGACCATACTTTCGAGATCAAAAGCCTTGCACATGACATGAATTATATACCTTGTACTGCACTTCCGAACAGATACAGGTACCCAAATCAATGAATTCAAGTATTGCATCTATTCCTCTTTGAACAAGGAAACTGCAATGCGTCAGACAGGGACGGGTATAGGAAGGAGGATGACGCAACCAGCTGATGTCGCTCGCAGATAACTTCATAGCTGTTTCCATTCATTAATAGTGATGTGCGTTAAACGCGAGTCGAGAGTTGACTTGATGTGTAAAGTCATAATCGCAAACAATTATTCAAGTTATGTGTGAATATAATTAATTGTCCTTGCCATTATCTACACAAATAAATTAAATCATTAATTGTTTGGATATCAAACCAAGCTTTCAAATAATTGCAACTATCTACACAAATACTTAATTTGAATCGTGACTGATATAATAAATCAATTTCAATACTTACAAGCCCTGTTTTGACATACTTCAGAAATTGTAGAATTTATAAAATAAATTTCTAAGGATCTTAGAGGGTGATACGGCCCATCAAATAAAAAAAAACCAGCCCACTCGGTCCACAATCAGCAAAGAAATGGCGAAACAAATATACAGTATCATATCACATTTTTTCATAAAGTGTTCAAATGTTACAGCCAGGACTCAAAAGCCATCTCCAGAGTAATTAATTAACTACTGTGTAAAAATATCTCTTGATTATTGACAGTCTTCGATAGATAAAATACTTTTTGGTAAATATGTATATGTAAGCTTTACAGATGAGCTGTGAGCGTGTGAACCGTATCTCTACTCTTAGTCTTAATAAGCTGGCTCACCAGCTCACCGGCGCGCGCCACAGCGCTTCGCAAAGCAAACGAACTTCATGCAATACAACATCGATAATGAAACAGATATACATATTATACACAGTTGTCGCGAAATTATTGCGAGTCGCACGCCCTTATGCCGCATCGAAACACAATGTAAAATGTAAACAAATATTTGTAACATATTAGTGAGTGAAACATTAGGTATAGACGTCAAAATGTCGAAATTAAAAGTGATGTGTGCGTCAGTGTTTGCTACGTTTTTGTTTTTGAACGTGAAATATATCATTTGTGTGTCGTTCAAAATCGAACATAGTCATACGCATTGTTCACACGAGCATCCAACACCAGACCAAGTGAGTAATATGAATCAATCTTTACCTCAATATGTTCTTTTTTCAAATAATGTATTGTTAATTAATTTTGAGGTTATGTTACAATAAAATTACTTCCTTCCTGCTTCGATTCAATTAGTCAGTTGAACTATTTATTTTGTTATAAGTATATATCAATTATTATCAGGGAAAAATACAAAAATATTAATTATTAATTAATTGGATTGGTTTATATAAAGATATAATTTAATTGTCTATATCAATTGAAAACAATTAATGCAGTGGTTATTAATTATGAAAGAGTTGTGTACCTATATTATACAGTACCATGATAGTGATATCCCCGTCTCGGGTGACGGGCGCAACGGGGTGCAACATGGCTCTTCTCATACTTCGGGAGGACCTAAGCCGTTGCAGTTGTTATGGGCGGAGGTAACCACTTGACATCAGTGGGCCTTCAGCTCGTCCCGTCACGTTAATTACATTAAAATAAATACACAACAAATGTGTACAGATGTAGTAATGTTGTATACGGCAACAAGGCAGATCTTGAAAGAGTTTTGCAGTAGTATTCTACTATTTTTTTATAAACGAAATTGGTTTAACTTATCTTTACACCGGCATGTCTTAGAACCACATTCGAAGACATGTGACATTACCAATCCGGGTGCCCCCGTGGTAGATCAAAGCCCACTCTCAATTATCGACAGTAGGCCGGTGTCAGCAGTGGGAACATTAGAGGCTGATAGGGAAAATGAGCCTATGCTCAATCTTGTATTGGACAATATCACAGTTTTTGAGAGACCCTGATTGACCCATTCAAATTGGTTGAAGACAAGACTACATACAAGAAAAGGGGGAAGTTTAGTTTGTATGTAGAGGGACATCGGTTGTAGTAGAACAAAAATGTTAAATGCTAACCAGACAGCGCCGGCCCGAAGTAAATTTTAGAATGGAACGAGATCCTATTATGGCGCCTGCCCTGTTTGCTCCTAATAATATTATATACCTATACCAATTGTTAGTGAGTAAGTATGGATATCGAAGATCTGCTGTTCCCCCGCGCCCCGCCGCGCCTCCCGCGCACTCCATTCGCGCGCGTTTCGTTCATCTCTTAGCTTATAAAATATAGACAATCGAAAAAAAAAGAAAAATCTCATATTTTTCTTTACCATTTTGGCGTCCCCTAGGATTTGGCGCCTGGAGCGACTGCTCCGCCCCTGTAACTAGATGTTAGCGCGTAATCATTTTCCAATGCAAAGTAATAATATTAAGAAATGTAATAAAAGCGAAACCGAAAAGTGAAAACAATTACGCAATTTATCATAATGGTGGGTTTTTGCGAACAATTGACTCCGAGATCGTGATTAGAATAATAATTGGTAGAACGGAAATTAATGCGCTTAGAAAGACGCCTGGAAGTTCCCGCGCTTAAAAAAAATACATAAGATGCATATAATGTTTTTGTATTGCTGTACTCAGGCGGAAGAGTGTGGGTGCCGGTGAAATTAAAATCACTTGAGGCGTTACATCGCCGCTTTTAGGTAGGTGCTTTTTCACATCATCAATCATTTCCTACAGTAATAAAACACAAATAAAACTTGTACAATTTGAACAAGCTATGGCCGTAGATTCTGCACACAGATAACCAAATTTAGTACCTGACAGTGACAGCTTGGAAGGAAAATGAAACGTTATGACAGCGAACTAAATGTGAGCCGGGAGGTCCAGTTGCTCGCGTCCGTAGGTGTGTACCCTATGATTCCCTACACGTACCCCCTGGGTGCTACAGGAGCAATCAAAAGTGGCAGTAGAACTTGTGCTAAGTTCGTCCGGATATACTGCCACCACACCTGGAATCTGCCGCCAAGCAGTAGTGCCGGTGAAATCACATGCGCATAAGACATATCATCCCCGTCTCGGATAGACACAGCAGGAGTGCGACTCAGTGTAAGATCCAAATCTTATACTGAGTCTCATTACTGTCATGGGCGGGGGTCGCCGCTTACCACCAGGTGGGCCCTCAGCTCGTTCCGTCACCAAATCACATAAAAAAGTAGGATAAATTAATCGAGATTCGCTTCTGTGTTATTATTCTTGGCCAGTGGCTTGCGGTGGGAATTGAACCTAGACTATGTAGTCTTGAATCTTTATTTCATTATATAAACACTTGGCTAAAGTTACATTAATTTCTTCTTCTTCTATATGGCTTTTTGTGTTAGCTACACAAATTCTGCCAGTGTCTGGTTTAGCTGTTGGATTCGTAAACTGGGGCGAGAGTACATAATATGACCAGTGTGAAACAGATGGGTCAATAATTTAAGTAACATTGAAAACCAAATTGATTACATTAAAACAGTGTATTTCAATCTGTGGGTCCTTAATATTTATAAATGATAAGCCATAACTTGAGAATGACTTAAACGTTCATAAAGGTTTGTTTTGCGTCTGTTAATGTGTAATACGTAAGAAATTACAAAAAAAGAAACTTTAATTATATAGTATTCTATCAGTTATCAAGTTCTCACAGTACAAACTAAGCTTTAGTTTGCTAGAAGACGCAGTGTGAAATATCCATGAGTATTATTTGTTTATGTATCAATAATTTAGTTCCCACAGTTAAATGGCGCTGTGTATCCCATGTATATTTATTAAGTTCTTGCATATGTCTTATTAATCACATGGAAATTACTGTCTGTAATTCCGCGGGTAACCTCAGACATTGTTCGCGTGCCTGTAATGGTCGGACGTTTAACTTCCTAAAGTTGTGTAAAAAGCATATTTAGTGAGTTTGCAAGTGATTGGGGTAATTGACCGTTAATTAATGAGAATTGTACCCAATCTATATCATACTATATATTTTATTATATTTTATTTTTAATGTAACATTTTATTTCTATTATTTTAAGTTATTCTATGACGCTACTATGCTTGTCTATTTTAATTTAGTTTATAAGATAGTACTGTATCATTGTAGTGTAATTTTAAATTTGACATAACCAAGTGTTCTCTATATGATCCTACGGTGAAAATAAATGAGTACGAGTATGAGTACTAATATTTGTAATGTAAAATTAAAGATTGAAATTAAAAAAATTGAAAGTTTTATACGATAATTATAACAACAAAAGCAACTTCTAAATCTGTTTGTTTCGTCTACTCTCCGAAACATTATTCAGTTCCGTACCAGCCTCTAATGTTCTCGCTGCAGACACCGGCCTACTCTCGATAATTGAGAGTGAATGGGCTCTGACCACGGGAGCCCAATCCGAATTGGTAGATGTCACATGTCGAATTTTTGGTTCTAAGACATGCCGGTTTCCTCACGATGTTTTCCGTCACCGTTTCGAGAACGTGGTAATACGCATAAATTTTTTTCAAGTGAAAAAACTCATTGGTGCACGTGTGGGTTTGAACCAGCGACCTTCAGATTGAAAGTCGGCGTGAAGTGCCCCTGAGCCACCACGCTCTCCAGTTACTTATATATTTGTATTTCGCAAAATGTTGTCAAAATAATGACTTTTATAGTTAAATCATCCAATATCTATAGCGTATTGTAATATCCCTAAAACTGGCCGAAATTAAATGATGGAAGAATGAACGGAAGATTGACTGACCATACATAAATCACAGCTTTCTTCACTAGCGGTAAACATCAAATGTCAAACCCGATGATTTAAGAAACGGTATAATGATTCGAATAAAAAATCGATACATCTCGTTACGAAACCAAAACGTAACTTCGTTAGAAAGCGCGATCAAAATCGCGACCGTTTGACTTCGCGTGTTAACAATAGGTGTAGAATACAAGATTTGGGTCGTGCCTAATTAATTATTGTTAATTTTTAATTTACTTTGTTTTTCTTGACTTATCGATCGAGGTTATTAATTCTATGATGTTTTTTACCCCGGAACTCCATCATTTATTAACCTTTTTTTATTTGCAAAGATTACTTATAGGTCTGATAGAAATTTTATCAACATCGGTCGGTTGGTTGCTTTTAAAATCACAATAACCGGAAAAAATATATCATCCACGAAAACAAAATTGCGTATTTTGTTTTCGTGGATGATATATTTGGATTATTCTTTTTAAAATGGTTTACCCCTATGCGCGAGAAATATATTTTTAGAAATGAAAATATAGTAAGAAGTCGGTTTCTTCCTTTTTTTTTAAATGAGTCAATTCTAATTTAACCCGCGTGTTTCGGGATCAAAAGTTGCCTATGTGTTAATCCGGGATATAATATGTATCCTGGTAACAAATTTCATCCAAATCCGTTGAGACGTTTGAGCGTGAAGGAGTTACATACATACACACATACATGGAAAATTTCGCCTTTATAATATTTATGTGTGGTTTATCTTATCACAGTGGGTGTAAGATAGATTTCCCATTGCTGGAGGAATTTGCTTGACATATAGATGGCGCTGTCCGTGTTGAAACAGTTCTTAAAACTGCCAATGTCAAATTTAATCGGTATTGACATTACAATAAAATTTCACCACAGCCGTTGCGACCGTGTGAGAATTTACATACAAAGAGAATTAAGTTAATAATTTATTTTATCTTATTCCCATAGTACGGTGTCCGTAGTAAAAAATGTTCGCACGCAAGGAATTTTCGCACGAAATTTCATAGGATATTTGAATGGACGAAAGCAGTTGACATTCACGTATGTGATGAAATCAGGTTCGACGGTAGACCTATGTTCTTTTCAGACAATTACCTATTGCATCTAATAAATAAGCTCTTCTGATGAACTAAAAATATTGTCAAAAATATTTATGAAGACCTGTTCAGGCTGTTATAATTCATCAGCTCATTACCATTCACCAAGTTGGGGGTTTTTACTGAAGAAACATCAAAGGCTTAAATTGTGGTGGATTTTTACAATGTGTTTTTGTCTTATTTTATGTTACGTATTACGTAATAAATTTAAGGTTATAAATATACTAACGGTTACATGTCAGTACATATATGAGAATGTGATGTACACTCGTAAACATATGAGCATGTTCACGAAGAAAAGTGACAATCATAGTGTAAACACTAGGCATAAAAATAAACTCGCTGTGCCCACTACTAGGCTCCATAAGGTTAGCAATTCTTTTAAAGGTCAATGTGTACGCTTTTTTAACAAAATCCCGAGCGAAATTCAATTACTGTCAATAAATAAATTTAAAACTGTCATCAAACGTAAATTTGTCGCAAAAGCTTACTATAAAATATCAGATTACCTAGATGACAAAAACGCTTGGGAATGAATTTGCTCCACTCTAGACGCAGGACCATATTCGCGAATATGTAATACTGTCTCCGAGGGGTTTCTTGTCTGTTTCTTCCCCTCGGGTTGGTCGGTTAGGGTTGGAACAGACGTAAACTTAACAAATAAGATAAGCTTAAACATGAAAACTAACTGTAATTTGACATATCTGTGTGCATGTAATGTGCCTGGGAGTTCCTGTGACACGTTATATGCTCACGAATATGTGTACATGCATGTGTAAAATTTGACGTGTCCAAATGATACTTGAGATCTAAAGGAATAAATGAATTTGACTTTGGCTTTGACTTTGTTTTTTTATATATTTGACTGTTTTATTATAAATTTTCACCTCACTATAGATCATGTGTCTGCAATAAAGAATTATTATTATTATTATTAAACGTAACCTGAAATATTTCACGCGGTCATGTTTTTTGTTCTTCCCAATAATTTCTTTGTAAATTAATCGGCACATAGGTAACCTTTCGCCAAGGACAAAGAATTAGCACCAGTTTCGTAGCGTTTCGTGCGAAGGTTGTATGTCAACACTTGGGAACTGTAACAATGGCGGCAGGTATCGAAACGTGGTGTTCACCTCCAAGGTCACAAATTATAGGCATGAATACCCCGTACTATGCGCACGCGCAGCCGACAAGCTGTGGTGTACTCGCGTTGTAGCTGCGTTCCTCTGTTGCTTAACTTCACAACTTTCGGCCCGGTCAGATGTTGGATGGGTTAGAAATTAGTGTGAATTATTTGAGTTGAGCGCTTCCGTGCTTTGGATGACACGTTGAGATGTCGGTCCCGGGTATACTAGTCGTTAAGCCAGGTCGGAGGCTTTCCCTCTGGGTGGTGCTAATGGAGCAACAAGTAGCAGTAGAACTTGTGCCAACTTCGCCTGGAGAAATACTGCCTCCACATCTGGTTATCTATCGCCAACCAGTGCATTCGTATTCCTGTGTTCCGGTGGAAGGGTGTGGGTGCCGGTGAAATCATGACAGACGCATGAGAGGTAATATCTCCGTCTCGGGTGACGGGTGCATCGGTCTGGAAAACATAAGTATTGCAGTTGTTATGGATAGTTGTGACCATTTAACATCAGGTCTTCAGCTCGCAACTTACATAGGTTATATTCAGTGGCGGCCTTAGGTGGTGGCAAGTAGGGCAACCGCCCGGGGCCTCGCTTTCGTAGGGCCTCGCACCCTCGCAGAACAACCCGTTTTTTGTTTTGATGTACTGCAGCTGTCTTCAAGATGCTGACTGATTACCAGTAGCCCTGTACACTTCCAACTCACCTGAATTCCTCATACGCCAAGTGCCCCACAAAATCTAATGCCCGGAGCCTCGCAATATCTAAGGCCGCCCTTGACATTAAAAAAAACCTGTCCTGTTTCCATCATATATTTATACCTGTAGAAATTTCAAATAACAGAAATTCTTCGAAACCTCCTTCCAATGTTGAATTAGGTATGTAACAGCACTTAAGATCAAAGGTTTGCGAGTTAACTCAAAAATAATTTATTTGCATTAAGTCAAATAATTTATTTACAAGAGCGAATTCCTGGAGTATTACTTAAAGTGAGGCATGTTTCAATAATGTCGTTTGCAAATGAAAGTATTTATAAATAAAAGTAAGTAAAAAGTTAAAGGTATAATTTTTATTCCATTTTTTCTTTTCATGTTTGTATTTCGTGTAAAACTAGACGATTTTTCTTTTATTAATATTTTATATAAACAAATATATACCCCATAACCTTTCACGTGGATTTTACTTGCGCGAAGCATTTAATTTTTTCTATTGTTTTAGAAGAAGTTCTCTAAGTTACTTATAACATCAGCTATCTGCTAGTATATATATTTAGTAATAGTAACATACAACGGGCAGTATTATATCTTTTACGTGAATCCGTCTTTCAATTTGCTTCCATAGCGGGAAGCAATTCAGAAAACTTTTGATAACAAGGGTTACAGTTTGATGCTGCAGCTACAAATGTATCATCTACCTCCAACATTTAATTACATCACTATAGCTAAAGGATCAAAGAATTCGTGACGTTGAGCGAGGACTGTGAGGCATCGCTTGCGGTGGAAGGGGCACCGCCACTTTAGAGGTCGTTTCGCTGCGTCACATAATGTCCGTTTACGTAAACGTATTCACGTAAAACAACCCATTTTTCACTCATATCATACCCACTAGGATTCCTGGAGACCCCTCGGAAGACCCACTAAGGTACGGAGCCGTCAATATTGTAACTCATTTTATTATAAAATTTCATCTAACGAGATGTGGCAAATAAACTACGCGCTTGGTAGAATGTGGCTATTTCGTTTGCGTATATTTTTTTTATTACTCCGTCGTCAACGAATTCCTGTTCATTTATCCATCATGATAATATGAAAACAGGTTGACTTGTCTATTGAAGTGTCTGGTCTAATCAAAACGGCACAAGTTCTCATAATTCAAGTATCTATTAAACTACGAAGTCTTCAATATTATCGTAAAATTACATCTAACATGCTGTGGCAAATATACTATTTAAAAATTCCTCACGGTAATTCGAGCGTGGCAGAATATGGCCACGGAATTACGTTTGCGTTTTTTTCTCTTAATATCTCCGTCGGCTACGAATTCCACTTCATTCAACCATCACTATAATATGAAAACAGGTTCACTTGTCTAATAAAATGTTTGGTCTTATGAATACCGTATTAGTCCTCATAATGAGAAGCCAGAATTTAAGTACATATTAAGGTACCTAGCCTGAAACATTGAAACTCATTTTAACATAAAACTTCATCTAATAAACTGTGGCAAACATACTATTAAATTAAAATTCCTCAGAGTCATACGTGGTTGGCAGAATGTGGCTATATCATTTGCGTATTTTTTTTTCTTAATAACCCCGCTGGCAACGATTTTCACTTCATTCATCCATCATAATGATATGAAAACAGGTTCATATATATAATGTAGCGTCTGAAAACTCTGAACAATTTCTAATTATGTGAAGCAAGAGTTTAATGACTTCGTGCAATATTACTGACTCCTAAATTGTTTCAGCGTTTATTAATAACTTAAAAGTTATGTTTTTCTCAGTGCGTCATTAGAATATTAATGATCTAGACCTGATCTTTAGGTATCAGATTATCAGACATTCATTATAATGAGATACCACATTCTTTTATTGTTGTAAGCATGTATTTTTAATTAACTATTTAAGTGATGGGACGATCTGAAGGCTCATATAAATTTTAAAACTATCATGGTTATGAACATTATTATTCGTGTTACCGAGATATTTACCATGATTTGTGAGTTTTGTTGACTCCCGATATTTCGACGCAGTTACATGCGTCATGGTCCCGGGCAAACTGAAGTCAACAAAACTCACAAATCATGGTAAATATCTCGGTAACACTAATAATAATGATCTGAAGGCTCACCTGATGTTAAATGGTTGCCTCCGCCAATAACGGTTTTTGTTTATGATTAATTTATTTTGTAACTATTTCCACTGGTCGATACAAATTAATGTTTTCTTTATTGTTCTCACAATATTTGTATGAGATGAGAGATGTCAGTATGAGATCCAAATCTTTACTGAGTCGCATTCATTCTGCTGCGTCCATCACCCACGAGGATGATTCGTTTCATGCGCGTGTGATTTCACCGGCAGCCACACTCTTCCACCGGAACACAGTAATGCAACTACTGCTTGGCGGCAGATTCCAGATGTGGTGGCAGTACCTCTCCGGACGAACTTGGCACAAGTTCTACTGCTACTTTTGGTTGCTCCTTTAGCACCACCCAGGTACGTGTAGGGAATCAAAGGGTACACACCTCCGTACGCGAGCAACTGATTGAAGTAACAAATAAATGGTTTATCTATCTATCTTACTAAAATAAGATGCAATGGTATGAGCTATTGTGATAGTAAATAAAAACTTGTATTATTTATACCGTATCGGAGGAACATTCACTCTGAAGATACCTTACTCAAATAAATAAATTGAACGTACATTTCTCGAATATTTTGCCGTAAAATATCTCCTTCAATATTCTCTTTTCATGTTATACAAAATGTCTACAACATTTTCTTTTGTATAAAAATAAATTCTTGCTAATAGTGAAGTTGAAAAGGAGATCCACTGAGGGCACCAATATAACGAACGAAAGCGTTATTTATATGCTCGCTGTTGGCCCTACAATCTTATTTAAGATGCGAAGTTTTTAAGGTTCCAAAGGGTAAAACGGGACCCTATAACTAAGACTCCGCTGTCCGTCTGTCACCAGGCTGTATCTCACGAACCGTGATAGTTAGAGTCGAAATTTTTACACACAATTTTCACAGGGCTGTTTTCACCCTCCCCCGGGAATGGGCCTCACGGCAACGTGCGAGAGGATTTCTGGTGAAGTTCCTTTTGGAGAGCCCAGAAATCCTCGAATGCGCAGAGGTCGGCCACCGGAGGGGTTTAGTTGGGTAAAAGTCCCACATAACTCGGTTGTCTCCCCCAGGGCAACCGATGTATCTGTTGCAGATTCCCCTTCGTCAACAAAAAAAAAAAAAAAGGCTGTATCTCACGAACCGTGATAGTTAGAGTCGAAATTTTCACAGATAATGTATTTCTGTTGCTGCTGTAAACAACATTTACTAAAAAAAACAGAATAATATAAATATTCAGGTGGCTCTCATATAAAAACGTGACTTTTATTTTTGTTTCGTTTATGCTCGATATTGATAACGAATAAAATATTCACCGAATGTTTAGTTATTAAATTTAAAATAAATAATGGTACAGAACCCTTCGTGCGCGAGTCCGACTCGCACTTGGCCGGTTTTATTTATATAAAACTTCTAACCGTACCGTACCAGCCTCTAATGTTCCCACTGCAGGGACACCGGCCTACTCTCGATAATTGAGAGTGAATGGGCTCTAATCTACCACGGGAGCCCAATCCGGATTGGTAGATGTCACATATCATCGAATTTTTGGTTCTAAGACATGCCGGTTTCCTCACGATGTTTTCCGTCACCGTTTCGAGAACGTGGTATTGCGCACATAATTTTTTCAAGTGAAAAAACCCATTGGTGCACGTGTGGATTTGAACCAGCGACCTTCAGATTGAAAGTCGGCGTCTGTGTCCCTGGACCACCACGCTCTGCCAAACTTCTACATATTTTTATATATATTTATATAGTATAGTATAGTATATAGTATTGTAAAATAACGGTAACAGCGTCGAGAGCAAATACCCAACGCCTAAAGAAGTTTTCACTTCAAGAAGAAGTTGGCCGTCACGACACACCCGGCAAATTTGATAAGTGGCGGCACGGCATAAGAGCGACATGCCGTCTGCCATCGTTTTGATATTTCACATCAAAAGTTTAAGCAGCAATTTTAGTAATCCTTTCGTTATATGTGTTCGACAATCTATTTTAGAAAAGGAGAGAAAATTTTATGGAAATTTTAATAAAAGTGTGTTATTTCGCTGGATCTATTTATTTAGAATTGGAATTTCTGTTATTGAAATGAGACGAGGTAGAGGGTGAGGGGGTTGCAAAGAGCTATGCATTTTGCATACAGTGTCCTAAAGGCATGCCTCGCTAAAAAAACATCAGATTTTGCTGCGCGGTACTGATAATAATGAAACGCTAATATTATATAAATATAAATAATAAAGTTTTTTTTTTACGCTCGTAATAGGTCACATACCATTGCATCTTGCTTTTTTTTTATGTGACGTAACGAGCTGAGGTCCCACCTGATGGTAAGTGGTGACCCTCGCCCATGACAACAGTACTGCGCGCGACTCAGCATGCGTCCGTCACCCGAGACGGGGATGATATGTTTTAGTAACATTACAAGTTAACCTGTTTAATGAGAGCCTGGTGACTGAGATCCTACTAAATATTATAATATAAACGCGAATGTTGTAAGTATGGATGGATGTTTGTTACTCAATCACGCCAGAACGGCTGAACGGGCCTGGACGAAATTTGGCACAGAGATAGATTATAGTCTGAAATAGCACATAGGCTGCTTTTTATCCCGGAAATATGTATAGTTCCCGTGGGAAGTCCAACCGCGGGTAACACTGCGGGCGCAGCTAGTAAAACATAATCTTCTTTTCGTATGAGTGGCCAACTGTGGTGTCGGAGTTTTCAAGCCGCCTGAGGCCTTCGACATGGTTTATAGACTAGAATAGCTGAGATCGACATCTTTATGACAGTAGTGGGATGAGTGACCGTTTAGCGGCATTTGAACTCGGCGCTTTCGTGCTTTGGAGTGGACGTTAAGACCAGTCAATAAGATATGTCTGAGGCCACATATCTTATCGAGTGAGAACACGAAAAAAGCTTGTTCTTAAAAAGTTTTTATACCATTAATTTATTTATAAGTCTGTTACAAAATTAAAAATCTAAATCTTAAAATGATCAAAATTAACTGACGCGCGTCGTCTTAAATGACGCGCATAACTGTATTCAGTTAATGATCTTGGAAACGGTGAGTTCCAGAGGTCAATAACATTGTTACAGTCGAGTACCTTGCAATTCGTTTGCTTTGTCTTTGGCTACGGATCATTAACAAAATCTGCCGCTAAGCATTTGACTTTAAAAACGAAATTTCAATATAGTTGCAAGCTAACGGCATCATTTAGGTACGGACCTCGGCTTGGCTCGCTGCTACTGATACGTTTGGCGTGACAGCGTGGTGGTCTAGGGGCACAGACGCCGACTTTCAATCTTAAGGTGGCTGGTTCAAACCCACACGTGCAGCAAGGAATTTTTTCACTCTGACCAGATTTGAAAAAAGAAAAAGCTATTATAAATTTCCTATTTCTTTGCGTTTAAAGAGAAATAATTTAGAGTAAAATTTCGTTTTGATTAAAAGCAAACGCATTGGAATGGAAATCATTAAGCAGGTAGAAAGATTTCACGCTCGGATCGCTATCATAATGAGGACTTCTGCAACAAGTAAAAGTTACCGTTTTAAAAGCCCCATCCAAATCGGTATACAACGGACGAAGAAAAAGTCACAAGAATACAAAATACACAATTTCAACACCGGAAAAAATCTATAAATGATGATACCGCTTTAAAAACAGCGAATTTGCTTTATACTACAGAGATAATGGATTATGGATATCTTATTATTCGTGTTACCGAGATATTTACCATGATTTGTGAGTTTTGTTTTGGCGGGGCATGACGCATGTAACTGCGTCGAAATATCCGGGTTAACAAAACTCAGAAATCATGGTAAATATCTCGGTAACACGAATAATAATGTTTACAACCATAATAGTTTTAAAATTTATATGAATATCTTGGAAATATTCACCGCGTTTGATTCCTAGAACATGCGAGACTCCGTGTATTTTCCGGCCTGTTTCCTCGCATACCTGAGCATGCTTCATTGCTCACGAGCACAAGTGGAGTGTGGTGTGTCGTAGTGCAAATTAAACGAGTAGCTGATTGCCCGGCACCATGTAACTGCGTCAAAATATCGGGAGTCAACAAAACTCACAAATCATGGTAAATAGTGTGTCGTAGTGCAAATTAAACGTGTAGCTGATTAAAAAATCGAATTAACCGACTCACATAATTACAAATTATATTATGTTATTATGTGAGTTCAGTTGGTCGCGTCCGGAGGTGTGTACCCTTTGATTCCACACACGTACCTGGGTGGTGATAAAGGAGCAACCAAAAGTAGCAGTAGAACTTGTGCCAAGTTCGTCCAGAGAGGTACTGCCACCACATCTGGAATCTACCGACAAGCAGTAGTGTTTGCATTACTGTGTTTCGGTGGAAGGGTGTGGCTGCCGGTGAAATCACATGCGCAAGAAACGTATCATCCTCGGGTGATGGACGCAGCAGGATGAATGCGACTCAGTGTAAGTTCCAAATCTTGTATTGAGTCGCATTACTGTTGTCATGGGTGGGGGTCGCCACTTACCACCAGGTGGGCCCTCAGCTCGTTCCGTAACAATTTCACATTAAAAAAAATCTTATAAGCTAGTGGAAACAATTATGGAACCGAAAAGGAACTGAAGCTACGCTAGTATTGACGGCTCCGTGGCTTAGTTGGTAGTAGCCCTGCCTTCGAAGCGAGGGGTCCGGGTTCGATTCCCGGCCGGGGCACACTTTGTGTGGTGAGCATGAAGTTTGTTCTCGGGTCGTGGGTGTTTGTCTTGTGTTTCTGTGTTCGTCCATGCCATCAGCGACACAGGGAATCTCATTGCAGAGGTATGAGTGTGTAAACGTTTAATGAATATCTTGTCAAATACGTGACTGGCCTAAAAGCTCAGTTGGTAGTAGATCTGACTTCTGCATGGTCGTGGCTTCGATTTCCACTCAGGACAAGCATTTGTGTGCGAACATAACTGTTTGTTCTGTCTGGGTGTTAATATGTACTACTATATGTATCTTTCAGTTCAAAAAATTACTAATATGTATTCTAGCAGTTATCTAGTTCCCATATTACAAGCTATGCTTAGTTTGGGGCTAGAAGGCGCAGTAAGCGCATGAATATTTATTGATTTTAGTTAAATAAAAAAGAATTTTCCATACATGCAAATTGTCAGGTAAGAAACATTAAAAATAAAGACAGTTGAATGTATAACCTCCGTTGGATGTCGTTTGAAAATAATTCTAAGATCTATTTTAAGAATTCAATGAAAAAGCTTTTTGTTTTTATCTTGACTTTGAAGCAAAACATCTAACTCACTTGCGAATGGCGTAATATACAAAAATCCAGGTGAATTTATAATCATATCTTTTTAAAACTGTACGCAAAAAGAGGAGTGGTGTAACTTTTACCGCTATGTGTCTGTGCACCGTAGCCCTTAAACGGGAATCGATTTGGGTGCGGTTTTTTATATTCAAAAGCAGGTTTCCTACCGGTGGTTCTTAGACATGTTTTATCAAAATAAGTTCAGTTTTTTCAAGCTTATACCATTACCGAGTCGGGGTTTTTATATTTTCGTAAAATGAACTTATTTATTCAAAACCACGCTAAGTGCGGCCGCAAACCGAAGGTCCCGTACCACCAATTTATTTTATTTCTTTGTTACCCATACATAAGCACTATGTGCATCAGTTAAAGATCTTTAACTTAGGTAGGTGTCCTATCTATTCAAATAAATACTAGAGGCTGGTTTACAAATAAAAAAGAAACGATTTCAATCCCTTGTTTCTCGCTAGGGGGTACGCTCTACCATTATAAAAAAGAAACATCATTAGCGGCTAAGAAAAAATTCAGAGGAATGCTAAATATGCAATATCTGCTTAGTGTCTCTAGAGGACCATTCTAATTAATTTTATCTGCGGATAATGTGGTAGGCTGCAGTGTCAATAATACCTGTTGCATCATTTTAAGTTAAGCCTTTATGATACGGTATTTGTTTTTTGTCCCTAATAAATAAAATATCGTTTACATGGATTACATTTTTTTTCCAGTTATTGCTGATATAAGGAGTAACATAGAATATTTTATTGTAAATAATTTAATTTTCTTTGTGAACAATAACTATTTACACATGAAAATAAAAAAAATAAAAAAATCATAATCTTAGAGGTTACTTATAAAGAACAAAAATGTAAAAATTAAAACAGAAAATTTTGATCGTGGGGTAGGGTGCCAAGAACACTGGCTGCATTCCCGCGTTGGACAGCCAAAGATAATCTTTGGGCGAGGAACCAGCCAGCCTTCTTGTCCCCAGTGGCCTCACATAAAACAGTTGAAATTTTCAATTTCAGAAAAATAAAATAAAAAAGATATAAACCCAAAAAATGTTAAATTCCTCACGGATGAAGCGCGGGGAACAGCTAATAGTTAATGAATGAATGGAAATGTAAATCATTTCGTAGACTTTCTCGGTAGAAATCAGTGAAATCCTTGAAATCACGACAAATTGGTTGTTAATTGACGATTTTCATGCATTTTCACGGCTGTGACAACGATCTTTTAACTGTATTAATAGGTGTGTGAATATGACTCCGCCCCTTTTTGTCAAAATAAAATACATTTGTTCGCTTACAAAATTAAAAAAAAAAATTATTGAAAGTATGCTCCATCTGCAGCTACAACCTTCGCCCATCGTTCAGGTAGTTTTCGTATTCCTTGCTGGAAGAAGTCCTGGTCTTTTGAGCTTATCCAGTTGTCAATCCAAATTTTGATACTTTCACATGAAGTAAACTTTTCTCCAGTAAGGTCTGTCTGCATCGTCCGGAATAGGTGGTAATCCGAAGGAGCTATGTCTGGTGAATATGGCGGGTGGGGTAACACTTCCCAGTCCTGTCCCTCTAAATATCTTTTTACGACTTCTGCGGTATGCGGTTTGGCATTGTCATGCTGAAGAACTAATTTGTTATGTCTATTCACCCATTCTGGTCGATTTTCTTCTATGGCTCGCTTCAAACGCATTAGTTGTCGTCGGTAAACTTCTCCATTAATAGTTTCAGAGGGTTTGAGCAACTCATAATATACAATACCTTTCTGATCCCACCAAATACAGAGCATGACCTTGGCACAGTGAATATTTATTTTTGGCTGTGATGGGCCTGGTTCGCCTGGTTTCACCCAAGCTTTTTTGCGTTTAGGATTTTCGTAGTGTATCCATTTTTCGTCTCCTGTGACTATCCGATGCAAAAATCCTTTTCTTTGCTGTCTTTGAAGCAGCATTTCACAAATGGTTTTCCGACGTTCCATGTCTCTTTCTTTTAAATCATGTGGAACCCAGTCACCGGCTTTTTGAATCATTCCCATCATTTGTAAACGCTTTGCAACAGTTGAACGATCAACATTTAATGCTGCAGCTAATTCTGATTGAGTTTGGCAAGAATCTTCCGCCAATAATGCTTCCAATTCAGCATCTTCAAATTTTTTTGGTGGTTTTCCATGTTCTTTATCCTCAGTACTAAAATCGTTATTTTGAAATCGTCGAAACCATTCCTTGCAAGTTGTATTAGACGGAGCATGCTCACCATAAATCTCCACAAGCAAACGATAAGTTTCCGCTGCAGTTTTCTTCGCAATAAAATAATGTAATAACACTTCCCGCAAATGACGTTTATTTGGAATAAAAACCGACATTTTCGAAAAGGTGAAAACAATTGTTGCTTACACTTCAACCAAATATCATAAAATGCGTTAGATAGCTGACATTCAGTACTATCGAATACAAGTATGGTCATTTATTAGTACACGTAAACAATACTAAAAACGACATCTGTTGAGAAAGGGCGGAGTCATATTCACACACCCATACAATGACGCAAACTGTATTTTCAACAGACTTTAAAAGATATTTTTTAATGTTTTTACCTCAGAACTCCGTCATTTGTCAAACAGTTTTAAAGGATGTACTTTCAGATTAGTCTTATAGATATTTTAAAACCAGTTAAATTTTTTAAAATATTTTCATCATACTTTTTATCCCGAAATTCAGCACGCTTCCCTTGGGATAGAGGTTGAAAGTCAAAATGTGTTCTTGTAATTCATTAACGCGTCCGATTTCATTCATTCTTTGTTATAACGAAGGTACTTTTAAGATTGTACTTAAAGATTTCAATGTCATTTTGAAGTTCATAAATATAAATGTTTTATCAAACATTTTATTTAAGTTTAAGCTTCACAAGTCATTAAAACGTAATAGGCCAACCAGCAATGCAAATACTGGCTTGTAAGAAACGTGACGTTCCGTCACGAATGGAAAGATATCTAAAGATGATATCAATCAAAAGATAATAAAGCTACTTACAAATCACAAGGAATATTCACATGTTATTTGAAAACCAATATTTAAGAAGGCTGGCTCGTTCCTCGCTTAAAGATTATCTTTGGCCGTCCAACGCGGGAATGCAGCCAGTGTTCTTGGCACCCTATCCCACGGTCAAAATTTTGTGTCGTAATTTTTACATTTTTGTTCTTTATAAGTAGCCTCTAAGATTACGATGTTTTTTTTTTATAAATATTTCAATGATTTTACCGAAATCTGAGTTTAGATTAAATCACTAATTTAACTATGATGTAAAGAGTATCCGGCGAAATCACATGCGCATGAGACGTATCATCCCCGTCTCGGGCGATGGACGCAGCAGGATGAATGCGACTCAGTAAAGATTTGGATCTCATACTGAGTCGCACACATTATTGTTGTCGTGGGCGAGGGTCACCACTTACCATCAGGTGGGACCTCAGCTCGTTCCGTCACTATATCACATAAATAAAAAAAATAGTAGCAGCGTCGCGACGACACGTGCTAAAGAGCACTGAAACTTGCAACTGTCAAACTAATCTGCCGTCAAGCAGTAGTGCACGGTCGAACCGGTTATTTCTTTTTAATTTTCGAGTCATAGCCGGCTACGTTTCCATCCCAACCTCAATGCAAAGCCAGCAAACCGGTCTAGAAGTTCTCACCGTTATACAAACATTACCCAAAACTCGTATTATCTCATACCGCACTGTTATTAGTTATTGCATAACGAAAGCATAACGAGTTATTTAACTTTCCATCAAAACTAGAGAAAGCAGTTTCTTGTCACGCGGACCTATTCCGACCTTTGGCAAAAGTTCAACATTTTAAATTGGGTTAGAGGTGCTACGTCGATGCATTTTTAATTTACTTCGCAAAACGTATCAATCAGAATCGTACTGCAAGGGAGTAGAATGCTTTGCCTGAGTCTGTGTTCCCCGATTATTACATTCTAGGCATGGGCGTACCCAGGGGGCAAGGGGCCCCCCCCTGAAAGCGATTAAAATAAAATAAAAATGTATGCATAGTCAAATTGACTTATATTTAGTTAACTACCTATAAAGCAAGATCATTTGCGGCTGTTTGCCCTACACACTATATTACATATACCTTTTCATGTAGTTGTGTTTGTTTAGTGATCCAACCTAAAAATATCTGACTTTGTTACTTGTTTTGTCTAATTAATAAGTTTTGCGATTGATCAAACCCTGTGTGACCCCCCATGGGCCAGAACTAATTAAAACTATTTAAACTCATGACATGTTTGTATAATTGCGTAAGTACATTATTATTATTATCGAAACTGTACATACTGGGGGAACTGTATGTAACATCCATTTGTTTAAAATAAAATATTATCTTTAAATTTTATTTAATCATATAAACTTTGTTCTCCACGTCCACGAGAGATCGCACCCGCGAATCAAACTCTGGAGTAGCGTTCAGGAGGCGTTGAGCGCGGTGAGGATGGGGGATGGGGGGTAAGGCTCGAGCCGCAGCCGCACCATCTATCGACGACTCCGTGGCTTAGTTGGTAGCCCTGCCTTCGGAGCAAGAGGTCCCGGGTTCGATTCCCGGGGCACACTGTGGTTAGCATGAAGTTTGTTCTCGGCTCTTGTCTTGTGTTTCTGTGTTTGTCCATGCGATCTGCGACAGAATCCTAGTGCTGAAGTATGAGTGTGTAAACGTTAATCTAATCAGCCGGTACCACCCACTGAGTTTAGGTCTCTTCTCCAGCACCACTGTCGCCGGTCTGGTGCAAGGCGAATCCATTCTGTTCCTACTGCCTTTATAATGTCGTCCGACCGTGCTGGTCTGCCGAGGTCGACGCATATCTCTTGGCCACCATTCCGTCACTGCTTGGTCCATCGTATTTTATCTATCCATAACCCAGGGTGGGAGCTAATGACCTCATTCTCCAAATTGTACAATTAAATTTGTTAGTCTGCAACAATCTTGACGGCTCCGTGGCTTAGTTGGTGACCCTGCCTTCGAAGCGAGGGGTCCCGGGTTCGTTTCTCGGCCGGGGCACACTTTGTGTGGTGAGCATGAAGTTTGTTCTCGGGTCTTGGGTGTTTGTCTTATGTTTCTGTGTTTTTCCATGCCATCTGCGACACAGGGAATCTTAGTGCAGAGGTATGAGTGTGTAAACGTTTAAATATTATAAAAAAATATTGTTTTTCGATCATAATAAATGTACTTGTATTTGTATTTGTATACATATAATAGTATAAAACAATTTATACATATTATAGTATTAAATGTTAGTTGAAACATAATTTAGGTCGGTGGTATTACTGTGCCGACCTCTAAGGTAATTATTATTCAATTCATAGCCTGAGAAGATGCAATGTTATATAACCTTATATAATGCTGCATTTCAAAGCTGATTGATGTCGATTCACAAGCTAAAGGCACCGCTCCACCTGATGTCACTTCCTAACTAATATTATAAATTAAAGTATTTATTCATTTAAAACTGGTCTCAAAAAACTTTTATTGACATCTCAAGAATATCCCAATATAAGTCGTTCTGGGTTTAATTTTAATTTTTGTTTTAATATGTGATGTGTTTTAATATGTTATATTATATTATTCACTGATAGGCACCGCGTTGGCAACACCTCGAGTGTTACTAGCGTCTATAGGCGACGGTAGCCACTTACCATCAGGTGGGCCGTTAGCTTGAGTGCCTCATCATTCACATTAAAAAAAAATATATATTATTCGTTACTTCATAGATGGATCTCATAGATTTTAGATATTGTATAGTGTTTTAATTTGAAATGTTGTTTGTACATATATATTTCACTGTCGTCGCACGCTCTCACCACGGTGCCACAGAATATCATCGCTGTATCAGTCCACTGACGCAGCACATGCTGAGTTACCTATTTTGTTGTTACATATTCTTAAACGTGTAATTTTGTTTTTAATTTTTAAGTGAGCCCTAATTATGTAACTCAAAATAAAAAAAATTCTATTCGATTCTATTATAAATTATTATTATCTCTTTATTTCAGGCAACATAATACAATATTACTACTCGTAACTCAATTCATACCACAACTGACAATGAGCTCAATTCGTACCACAACTGTATTTTTTTTTTCATTTTTGTCTGTCTGTCTGTATCTTACGAATATATGAGTAGTGTGACCTCAATTCGTGCTAAGTTTAATTTGAATTCATTCAGTAGTTTCGGCGTGATGCGCGACCAAGATATAGACAGACAGACACACAAAAATGTCAAAAATACAGTTTTGGGTACAATATCGAATATAAAGAGAATTCCAAAAAATATTTTAAAAATGTTTTCAATGTTCAAAATCGGATCTGTTACAGTTTTAAGTATAGATAACTAATATTATAAATTCGAAAGTGAGATTATTTGTGTTACGCTTTCACGCATAACCACTAAACCGTTTTTAATTTTTTTATCACAATTGGAAAGCTACATTATCAGCGAGTAACATAGGCTATATTTTATCCCCGTATTCCCACGGGAACGGGAACTACGCGGGTGAAACCGCGGAACGCATCTAGTATACAAATTATTAAGGCTAAAGTATTTGCGTATGTTTGTTACTCCTTCACGCTCTGGATAGATTGCATCCTGGTACCAGGATAGATTGCGTCCTGGATTAACACTAGGCTACTTTTGATCCCGGAAAATCGCGGGGCGCAGCTAGTGTTATACAAACCTTATATAATACAGCAATTCAAAGTAATATTGTTCTGATTGATGTCAATCCACATCACAAATGTAAGGGCGCATCTTCATCAGATGTTGAAAACAGATGAATTAATGAATGATGAATGAATATTGTAGCTGTGCCCCGGCTTCGCACGGTTAGTAAAGCATCAGTGTCTTATCAGAAACTACCCGTGCGAAGCCGGGGTGACTTGCTAGTGTATTATACATATAAACTTTCCTCTTGAATCACTATATCTATTAAAACCGCATCAAAATCCGTTGCGTAGTTTTAAAGATTTAAGCATACATAGGGATATAGGGACAGAGAAAGCGACTTTGTTTTATAATATGTAGTGATATCGCAAGACTGACAATTTTTTTTAATTTTGACACAGCCAGTGTCAGCCAATTAAGAGGAATCTCACGGTACCTGTCAAGCTAAAATCTATCAAGCTATTTAGACTACAGATCGTACCAAAGAAATATACATACATACACTCGAAAAACAAAAACCTCTTAACAAAGTCCGGAAAAATATGACGCCTCCATATATTAAAAAAAAAACAACGTTAACACACTCATACCTCTGCACTAGGATTCCCTGTTGCAGATGGCATGGACAAACACAGAAACACAAGACACACCCAAGACCCGAGTACAAACTTCATGCTCACCACACAGTGTGCCCCGGCCGGGAATCGAGCCCGGGACCCCTCGCTTCGAAGGCAGGGCTATTAGCTACTACCAACTAAGCCACGGAGCCGTTTAAGTCAACGGAAAAGTGTTTTGACTCGACTTAATTCTGTTGGACATGCCTTAATGTTCTAGGTACTAGCAATTGCCTGCGACACTACCCGCTTCTATAACGTTTTTCATCTTGGATTCTTGGAAAACAGCTAATAAACACATTCTCTAGTTAGTCGGGTATTACGTAATGGGTCCTTGTCATTGGCTGGCTTATTGTCAAACCTATCTTTGACACATTTGCTCGTAAAGGGTCTATTATTTCACCAACTTCAGTATCGTAATGTATCTCATTACGCACTTGTGCTGTAATGTAATGTAAAACGCACGGTATATCAAGAAGGTCCGTGTAAAAAGATTTTTTGAAGAAGTGAAAATTATTTCGCGCGCTTTTTCTTTTCGCTGTATTGTTTTTATTTGAAAATGTCTTCAAGTAGTGATGAATAATTTCCTCGCAAATATGTTATAAAACGTATGACATTCGTGCGCTTAGATAATTACAGCCTCTGCTTCCTTTTAACAATATCGCCTCGGCTGTAATTTTCAACTTACCGCACTTGTATCATAATGAATAAGATTTAATAAAATGAAAAAAAAAAAACTGACTTCAGTCTTTCACCCCTTCATTTTTCTCCCACAGGGGTTACACTGTACCCCTTTAAAACTGTGTGGTGATGAAGTTTCTTCTCGTTTGTGTTTGTCCGTGTCATCTGCGACACAGGGAATCCTAGTGCAGAGGTATGAGTGTTAACGTTATATTTGTTACTTGATTTCTCCGTCATTTGTGAAACGATTTTGAAATTATTTTTTCGTTTCCAAGGATAACGTAAACGTTTACACACTTATACCTCTGAACTAGGATTCCCTGTGTCGCAGTTGGCATGGAAAAACACAGAAACACAAGACAAACACCCAAGACCGAGAACACTCTACATGCTCACCACACAAAGTGTGCCCTGGCCGGGATTCGAACCCCTCGCTTCGAAGGCAGGGCTACTACTAAGCCACGGAGCCGTCAAATATGATATGATATGATTTCAGATTGGTCCAATATTTGTTTTATTAAAATCGATGAAATAGTTTAGTTGTTAAATCAAAAGTACTGCTAAAACAGCATCAATCTGTTTCTCACAATAGGATCTCTTGTATGCATTATCACTTTCAAGCGCAAGTTCGAGAGTGAAACATTGTCCGCAACCTATTTCTATGTTTTTATTAATAACAAATCAATATAAGTGTAAAATCACGGGAGTTTTCAATGTTCTTGTTAATAACAAATCAATATAAGTGTAAAATCACGGGAGTTTTCAATGTTCTTGTTAATAACAAATCAATATAAGTGTAAAATCACGGGAGTTTTCAATGTTCTTGTTAATAACAAATCAATATAAGTGTAAAATCACGGGAGTTTTCAATGTTCTTGTTAATAACAAATCAATATAAGTGTAAAATCACGGGAGTTTTCAATGTTCTTGTTAATAACAAATCAATATAAGTGTAAAATCATTTATGCATAAACAATATGTCATCAAGTAAATTACATTGCGTATTTTGCTTTCTTATGACGTTCTTCGCCCGTTGTATATCGATTGAGTAACATCCATCCATACTTACAAACTTTCGCCTTTATATTAGTAGAATTTATAGACGATATCGATCAAGGTAATTCCTTCGGCTTGTTACATGATGCTCTTCATTGTTATCGTGACAATTGACAATTGACAATTTTGACGAGTGTGACTACGTGACGCCCACTAGTCTTAGTACGAGTATAAGGTATAAGCCACAGATTAAGTAATGGTCAAACTAGCGTAGTGTTTCAATCGACGAAGGTTATCCATTCGTTTGTATTTTATGTTTGTTACCAAAGAATAAACATTTATCAACAGTTTAGAAAAAATATATTTTCATTTTGAAAAGATATGCTTTCAGATAGTTCTCATAGAATTCAAAATCAGCCCAATAGCTTTGTAGCAAATACGAATTGGTTGTAGCTACAGGGGTCGGTTAAACGCATTCAGTATAATAAAGGAAATGATAACCGCCGATACTGGTTTTGTCGTGATGAGCTTGCTAAGTTCCGTTAGTCAGAACCAACTGTTCGATTCACTTACCGTGAGCTGCAGCAGCCTCCAATCCCCGTCACTTCCAGAACTATAATTCACCACACTTGTTCTAGTTGGTTTTATTATCACAGATGTTTTTGTTGAGACGATGATGAAAGGTTATGTTGTTTTTTTTGAACATGGTTGCACAGATAACACAAGAAGAGATTTTCTGGTTTGCGTTCGTTCAGACTACGATATCGGTCACCGAACAGTCATCTCGGTGAATCGAAATAATTTGTTGGACTGAGTACGTGATACTAGAAGCACATCAAAAATCAAAACGTATCGGTAGTTATCAGAATAACGAAACAAGCTTGGTTATTTTTTTTTTATTTGTTGACAAAGAAAAAGGGCTTTGTCGCTTAGCGACCACATCGCCCAATCGTTAATTAACAAAACAAGTACAGCAACAGCTAATTTAACATATTTCTACTTGCTACACATTTTCTTGCCAATTCATATATTATAATTATTGGTCTTTATCAGACAGTGGGGTTGCAAGAATAGTATTACATAGTCCTAGGTCATTCTTCTTCTATCGTTTTATACCAGTAGTTTGCAACATCTATGGCGTCCTTTGTGCAAACCGTAAGGTCATTAACATTTGGTGAACGACCAAATATATTCATCCTGTCATTATTACTTCGTACACATAGTCTACACTAATATTATAAAGAGGAAAGATTTGTACCTATGCTTGTATGTTTGTAATGAATAGGCTCAAAAAGTAATGGGCCGATTTAAAAAATTCTTACACCAATAGAATGCTACATTCTTCCAATTTGACATAGGCTACATTTCATTTTGAAAAAAATTAGGGATCCTTGGTAAAATTTGAACAATGTAACCGAAGGTGTAGAAAAATGAGTGTTAAAATGTGTTTCGTCGAATGCGCTGCCGAAACTATTAGCGATAGAACAAAATAATGTCCAACAATATTGAAGAACATCATAATGTCTACAAAAAACTCCGCGGTAGCATATGTCCAACTATTGTAGTTATGTCACTACCCCGTGCGAAGCCGGGACGGGCTGCTAGTTTAGTTATAAAATCAAACCTAAGACGCCGCCTCGAGGCAGATCTGTTCCCACGAAGTCTGACAGGGATAGCATTATAAAATACCGCGGGCGCGTGAACGGGACAATTGAGAAAAGATATGAGCTATAGTAATAGTTAACATTTGTCATAAATGTCAGAAACAATAGGAATGGGCAAGTGACATGTAAATAATTATCGATAACTTGCTACCTGTTACATGAATGCTCGATCAATGCCTATGGTCTAAGAATAGAATAGAAAAACTTTAATTTGTGTTACATAATTAGGGCTCACATAAAAATTAAAAGCAAACTTGACTACTTGAAGACATTTTCAAATAAAAACAATACAGCGAAAAGAAGAAGCGCGCGGAATAATTTTCACTTCTTCACAAATTGGCGATGCGCGCGCTTTTTTTAAGGCACAAAAAACAGCCATTATTTATAATAAAGTAAATTAATATTTTTGTGTTTTTGTTACAGATAAATGATTGTAATTTATTGTGAAAATTAATTAAATTAAAGAATTAAATGTTTATTTATTATATTTTATCTCCCAAAGTTAATTTTATTCATAAAATGTTGACCACTTTTCTGACATAAAAACTCTTTGCTAAGATTTAAAAAATACCGTTCTTTTAAGACGGACCTTCTTGATAAACCGTGTGTTTTACATTACAATAACGCAAAAGTGTTTAATGAGATACATTACGATATTGACATTAGCTAAATAATAGACCCTTTACGAGAAAATGTGCTATAATAGGTATTTGCAGCCTTTATATACTGCGCTTTCTTTCTGTTCGCCATTTTGAGAATCCTCTGTACAAAAGGATCACTCTTCAATGCTCGCCTCACCTCGGTTTCTTCCACAACTGTCATTACCGTTGTCATCTTCTCTTTAACCTTTTTGGTAGTAGTGGCCACTTCTTTTATCGTAACATTTTTCTTTTCTTCCATCCCATTAAGGAGGTTTTGGAAATCATCTTTTGACCTCATTGCTTGATGTTCCATTTCCAACACTTGAGCAAGCTTCTCCAGTAGAATTGTTTGTTTTGTTAAAACGTCAAAAGCTAGTCCACGTTCCATTTCTTTCGAAAAATTTTCCTCTGAAACCTTTGATTCTCCAGATATTGTATTTGGAACGAATTCATTTGAAAATGGATCACGCCTTACCATAGAAAATTTGTCAAGGCTCGCATTGACATCTCCGTTGTAGAAATGAGGTGGAAACAAAGACGTTGTCGCGCTGAAAAATAAAACATTATTTCCAAAAGACTCGGCTTCAGATTTCAGAAGGTTAAACTGGCTTTGACATATTTATATTTATGAGGCACGTTCATGTTTGTCTGTATTCGTATTGTTTTTTTCGGGACCTCGGCTTGGCTCGCTGCTGCTGATCGGGACGTTTGGGCTAAGACTCGTCCAGGGCGAGCGGACTAAGAAATTCTTCAACTCCGCCGGCGGGGAGGTGCAATGGAGTGTTTACTCTGGCCTGACTGGATGGCAAGCGCTCCTGTCGCTGGAGGTGATCTCGTTAATGTGTCAGTCAGTCAGTCACTCAGTCTATAGAAAGAAGACTTAACCTAACGGGTAGTCAAGTAACGTTCAGAATGAGAGCCCGGGTGAGACTTGAACGATTCATAATAACATTTGGAAGCAAGTTTCTTGGAATCAAGAAGCAAGACTTGAGGCGGGTGTCTGAATAGAACGAGAGAGGATGCAGAGGACAGAGAGATTTCTATAATCGTATCAACTTTCGTACCTTTGTACCTTTGTTTCTGTTGTAATTTTTACATTTTTGTTCTTTGTAAGTAGGTTCTAAGATTATGTATTTTTTAAATTTTTATGTGTAAATAAACTTTCTTACCTCTTTCCACCTAATTGCACCGGTTTTACAATTTCTTCTACCGCTCTTGTTGTGATGTTGGTTCCGTTTATTCCATTTATATCTGACCCGGTTCGCAAGTTTGTCGCTCGACTGAGTGCTGTCAAACATTATCAAACTTCATGATTTATTCCATTAGATCAAGTATCGTTTGGATACGTCATACTTTACATACACAAGTAAAAGTAAAAAGTAGCAGTAGAACTTGTGCTAAAGAGGGTGATGGAATTTACTATGACAGTGGGTACGGTACCCTAAAAGTCGTAGTACCTCCGAGAATCTTCTTAGTTTAAAGTCTGTCATAAAAATAAAGATATTTTATTAATTTCACCCAGGAAAAGTCGTTGCCATGGAGATAGGCTCTTATAATGGGTTCTGTCCCGCCGTCTGGAGCCATTAATCTATTGTCAGTCTGTTATTGATACGGTTAGCCTTGCAGCTCAGTTGGAAGGGCTACTTGCTGTGCCGGAGGGCGCGGGTTCGATTCATACCCGGGTCAAACATTTGTATGACGAGTATAAATATTCGTTGTTTGGGTGTCAACATGTATTATATGTCTGTATTTACAAATAGGTCTTTCATCAATACGGTTTGTACCTATAAAAAAATATTTTGAAAATCTCGTGAAAAGTCGGATATTGGGAAAAACTGGAACCACTAATTCTAATTTTGGGTGGGGGTGATTAGGCCTGCACTGTCCCGCATAGGGGTTGTAGGCGACACACGTCCTAGAACTATTTTTCTTATTTTTTATGTAATTTTCTGTAACTACTTTTATCGATGCTTTTTTATACTTTTAATTTTAATGTTTGCTACTTGTGCCGCCATCTGTTGGCAACTTTAATAAATAATAAGAAGAGTATTGAGGGTGGATGCGAACAGAGATTCATTTTTATGTTGAACGTAGGGTAGTAGAACAACGAATGTTGCGTAGCGAACGAACGTGAGACAGCGTGGCTCTGTAAAATCGAAGATACTAGTTTCAAATCTCCTATCGCAACCTTCAATATTCTCCTGCCGTTGCCAAAAAGACGCAGTTTCTTTTATATCGCCTACAGGGGTGTATTGTGCATTGTCCCCCGTCAACTAAACCCTACCCCAACCATCCCAACTCCTTTATTAAGAAGGACTCTGGGTTGTTGGCAGCACTGTATCAGCGTTTCCTCTGGTGACTGGACCAAATTTTCCTATGGGATTTTTGCCACTACGTCATTAGAATATTGACAAACAGAATGATTCAAGGTTTTAGCAGCTACGACGTTTGACGTCTGTGAAATTGTGCATCAGACAGGAAAACAAGTGTCGGGCCGCCAGTTAACATAACTTAGGATTATATATTAGGTCAAGACAAAGTGATCCATAACTTAACAAAACTTATTATTCGGCCGGGGCTACGGAAGAGTTCGAAAGCGTTCCCGCCGTCTCCGTCAACTAAAGCGTCGTGATGGAACACTGTTGGGTTTTTAGCTGGTAGGAGTCGCGCATAACTCTCTCGCTGCCCCCGCAACGAGAGAGTATACATGAGGAATTTTCAACATAAAAAAAAAAAAACGATTATATCTTAGAAGGTCAAGACAAAGTGATCCGTAAGTTAACAAAAGATTAATTTTGTTTTGTTTTAGAGATGGATGTGACCTTGGAGTTTTGGCTAGTTTCTGTAGCGAAAATATAACTGTGCAAGTTTGTGTGAGGAATTTAGCATGAAGGAAGAATATTGGGTGCCCTATATTGTGCGGTGTGCTGATCAACATCATTCATTTCTTCACTATAGGACACAATGGACACTTAGTTTCGTTAATATAACAGTTTTTGTAGCAGCTGTACATAAGCCTTGTCAAATATGAGAAAATATCTCTTCTTATTGTAAAAATAATCAAATTGTATCTAGATAAGTAATTGTTGACTTACAATAAAATAATTTAATAAATAATTTGCGAAATAAAAAGAATGTCGAAGTTAATAAAAATAATAATAATAATAACAAATTATACTTGCTGCTGTAGAGAGGCCTTGTCATGAAATCAACAATGTAAAGAAATATATTGGGTGTGTGAATATGACTCCGCCCTTTCTCAACAGATGTCGTTTTTAGTATTGTTTACGTGTACTAATAAATGACCATACTTGTATTCGATAGTACTGAATGTCAGCTATCTAACGCATTTTATGATATTTGGTTGAAGTGTAAGCAACAATTGTTTTCACCTTTTCGAAAATGTCGGTTTTTATTCCAAATAAACGTCATTTGCGGGAAGTGTTATTACATTATTTTATTGCGAAGAAAACTGCAGCGGAAACTTATCGTTTGCTTGTGGAGATTTATGGTGAGCATGCTCCGTCTAATACAACTTGCAAGGAATGGTTTCGACGATTTCAAAATAACGATTTTAGTACTAAGGATAAAGAACATGGAAAACCACCAAAAAAATTTGAAGATGCTGAATTGGAAGCATTATTGGCGGAAGATTCTTGCCAAACTCAATCAGAATTAGCTGCAGCATTAAATGTTGATCGTTCAACTGTTGCAAAGCGTTTACAAATGATGGGAATGATTCAAAAAGCCGGTGACTGGGTTCCACATGATTTAAAAGAAAGAGACATGGAACGTCGGAAAACCATTTGTGAAATGCTGCTTCAAAGACAGCAAAGAAAAGGATTTTTGCATCGGATAGTCACAGGAGACGAAAAATGGATACACTACGAAAATCCTAAACGCAAAAAAGCTTGGGTGAAACCAGGCGAACCAGGCCCATCACAGCCAAAAATAAATATTCACTGTGCCAAGGTCATGCTCTGTATTTGGTGGGATCAGAAAGGTATTGTATATTATGAGTTGCTCAAACCCTCTGAAACTATTAATGGAGAAGTTTACCGACGACAACTAATGCGTTTGAAGCGAGCCATAGAAGAAAAACGACCAGAATGGGTGAATAGACATAACAAATTAGTTCTTCAGCATGACAATGCCAAACCGCATACCGCAGAAGTCGTAAAAAGATATTTAGAGGGACAGGACTGGGAAGTGTTACCCCACCCGCCATATTCACCAGACATAGCTCCTTCGGATTACCACCTATTCCGGACGATGCAGACAGACCTTACTGGAGAAAAGTTTACTTCATGTGAAAGTATCAAAATTTGGATTGACAACTGGATAAGCTCAAAAGACCAGGACTTCTTCCAGCAAGGAATACGAAAACTACCTGAACGATGGGCGAAGGTTGTAGCTGCAGATGGAGCATACTTTCAATAATTTTTTTTTTAATTTTGTAAGCGAACAAATGTGTTTTATTTTGACAAAAAGGGGCGGAGTCATATTCACACACCCAATAAAATAAAATAGTGATGATGATCAAGCTAATTACGATGGGACCGGATTGGGAATGATAACAAATGCGACCGTTTGCTCTGAGTTTGAGTTGTAAACCGATTTATTAATAAAAGTAATGCTACGTATGCAAGTACATATTGATGATTCTGCGGTAAATACGAGTCGGCTCGCACATTTTCTTTATGTGAGTAAGTGACGGAACGAGCTGAGGGTCCACCTGATGGTAAGTGGTGACCCTCGCCCATGACAACAGTAATGCGTGCGACTCACTATGAGATCCAAATCTTTACTGAGTCGCATTCATCCTGCTGCGTCCATCACCCGAAACGGGGATGATACGTCTCATGCGCATGTGATTTCACCGGCAGCCACACCCTTCCACCGGAACACAGTAATGCAACCACTACTGCTTGGCGGCAGATTCCAGATGTGGTGGCAGTACCTCTCCGGACGAACTTTGCACAAGTTCTACTGTTACTTTTGGTTGCTTCTTTAGCACCACCCAGGGGGTACGTGTAGGGAATCAAAGGGTGCACACCTAAAGTTATATATTTGTTGTTATAGCGGCAACAGAAATACATCATCTGTGTAAATTTCAACTCTAACTATCACGGTTCATGAGATACAGCCTGTGACAGACGGACAGACAGACAGCGGCGTCTTAGTAATAGAGTACCGTTTTACCCTCTGGGTATAGAACCCTAGAATGAATGTAGAAGTCAAATCAAGTCTCCCAAATACATACCGAATATTCCGAATAAAGATGCAAATTGATTTCTCGATATCAAAGGAATATCCAATATAAGTTTATGCATACATATAACTTATGTCTGACTCATTTGACCTTCTGAGTTATTTTCTACTAGCGACCCGCCCCGGCTTCGCACGGTTAGTAAATCATCAGTGTCTTATGAGAAACTACCCGTGCGAAGCCGGGGTGACTTGCTAGTGTATTATACATATAAACCTTCCTCTTGAATCACTCTATCTATAAAAAAAACCGCATCAAAATCCGTTCCGTAGTTTTAAAGATTTAAGATACCATTTGTTTTGATATGATTAAACTTCTAGCTAGGAGAGGTAAATGAAAAGTACATGATAAAATTGACTAAAAAAAAAATTACATGATCATATTATAAAATATGTGTTCAAAACTTACATAACATCAACAGTAGCGGTCCACAAAATAAATGGACCATATTTGTTACAAGCAATAAAATATTATTGTTTTTGCATCAAGATGCAAAGGTTATCGAAACCATTATAACGTTACGACAAAAGGTATGAAAAATCGCGTGAAATCACGCGAAATGGTGGAATGAACGCGAAATGGTGGAATGAACGTCCACACGTTAGCCGATAAATTAAAAAGTAAAAGCCTGCCGGGTATCCATCAAATGCAACTTTTATCGCGCCAATAAATTATTCGACGTTTGAAATGAGAACGGTTGTTGATTATAATGAGATGTCAGACGTAAATTTGTTTCGAAAGTCCGTGGGAATATTTTCGTCAACGAAAATCGGCTCTTCATAATCTAGATCACACTATATTGCACAGGAAATAAATATAAATGGTGCAAATATATAACAATAACTAACAATATAATCGATAAAACAGCCTTCCATGATTTCATTTCTTATATATATAATCTATACTTACAATAAAACTGTAACGGATCCAATTCTGTACATTGAAGATATTTTGAAAATTTTTTTTTGGGCACTAAGATCGATACTGAAGCCAAAACTGTAATTTTTTTCATTCATGTCTGTCTGTCTGTATCTTGGCCGCGCATCACGCCGAAACCATAACATTTTAAAAAAGTAAAATTGAAGTCACCATCAATGAGCGAAGAAAAAAACCACATGACAGCAAAACACGCAATTGCGTTTACTTGGATGATATATTGTTTCCAGTTATTTTGATTTTAAAACCAAACTACTCAACCGATTTTGATGAAATTTATATGGGACCAATCTGAAAATATATTCTTTTCTTAAAAACTTCTATAAGTATTCCTTTTTTTACTTTTGAGGTACGGAACCCAACTTTTTAATCAGTAACCATCATCAGCAGCTTAAATATCAAGTATGTGACAAGCATTCGATAGCGCCTAAGATTTTTTGTTGTAGAAACTCATCGCAATGTTTTGCTCCGTCGTTTTGGTATAATTGTTCGCGCCTTACAAAGACGCCATAGCACAAACCAGAGAGGTACTGCCATACCTCATTTTTTGCCGTTAGTGGTAAAAAAATCAATGAAAGTACACCCCAGCACATTACAAAGGAATCATACAAATTTATGTTAATTGTTTTAATTTAATAATAATGCGCTGGTGATGTGATGTGACCCAAAGTTGGTTGAATAAATAAATGGAATTATTATTTAATCAGTTTCCATTTTACAATTGAATCGCGTAAGACAGTCCAATTGGGGAGATGCTTTTCAAAAAAGTTCCAACATTTTTTTTAATGTTTTTTAACTCTATACTTCGTCATTTATCAAATGATTTCGATTTTTCCAGATTGGTCTCATAATTTTCTTATCAAATTCGGTTATATATATATATATTATTATTATATTGTCTCATAATTGTGTATGTAGTTGTTAAATCAAAATCACTGGAAAAAATATGTCGTGCATATAAACAAAATCGCATATTTTGCTTTCCTGTTACTTATTCTTCGCCCATTGTATACTTTAACATTTTTCAACCCTCTCGCCTTGAGGGCGAGAAATAAAGGTTGAAAAGATTGACGTTGTTTGTTTTAATTAAGTCGCTTTTATATGTATGTTAAAAATGTATTGCAATCATCCGGATTCGAACCAAAGAAACTGGAATTCGTACCACACGGTACCATGCCCGCTACTGCACGTGGGGCGTTAAGAATCTAATACGCGTGACTGTTTTAATAATTACCCAGATCAAAGGTTACCTAATTGTTATTCCTAGAATATATCTGATCTAGCCTTCGAATAAACCTATGATGCATGCTAAATCTACACTAATATTATAAAGAGGAAAGATTTGTACCTATGTTTGTATGTTTGTAATGAATAGGATCAAAAAGTACTGGGCCGATTTCAAAAATTCTTTCACCAATAGAATGCTACATTCTTCCAATTTGACATAGGCTACATTTCATTTTGAAAAAATTAGGGATCCTTGGTAAAGTTTGAACAATGTAACCGAAGGTGTAGAAAAATGAGTCTTAAAATGTCTTTCGTCGAATGCGCTGCCGAAACTATTAGCGATAGAACAAAATAATGTACAACAATATTGAAGAACATCATAATGTCTACAAAAAACTCCGCGGTAGCATATGTCTAACTATTGTAGTTATGTCACTACCCCGTGCGAAGCCGGGACGGGCTGCTAGTATTGGGTGTGTGAATATGACTCCGCCCTTTCTCAACAGATGTCGTTTTTAGTATTGTTTACGTGTACTAATAAATGACCATACTTGTATTCGATAGTACTGAATGTCAGCTATCTAACGCATTTTATGATATTTGGTTGAAGTGTAAGCAACAATTGTTTTCACCTTTTCGAAAATGTCGGTTTTTATTCCAAATAAACGTCATTTGCGGGAAGTGTTATTACATTATTTTATTGCGAAGAAAACTGCAGCGGAAACTTATCGTTTGCTTGTGGAGATTTATGGTGAGCATGCTCCGTCTAATACAACTTGCAAGGAATGGTTTCGACGATTTCAAAATAACGATTTTAGTACTGAGGATAAAGAACATGGAAAACCACCAAAAAAATTTGAAGATGCTGAATTGGAAGCATTATTGGCGGAAGATTCTTGCCAAACTCAATCAGAATTAGCTGCAGCATTAAATGTTGATCGTTCAACTGTTGCAAAGCGTTTACAAATGATGGGAATGATTCAAAAAGCCGGTGACTGGGTTCCACATGATTTAAAAGAAAGAGACATGGAACGTCGGAAAACCATTTGTGAAATGCTGCTTCAAAGACAGCAAAGAAAAGGATTTTTGCATCGGATAGTCACAGGAGACGAAAAATGGATACACTACGAAAATCCTAAACGCAAAAAAGCTTGGGTGAAACCAGGCGAACCAGGCCCATCACAGCCAAAAATAAATATTCACTGTGCCAAGGTCATGCTCTGTATTTGGTGGGATCAGAAAGGTATTGTATATTATGAGTTGCTCAAACCCTCTGAAACTATTAATGGAGAAGTTTACCGACGACAACTAATGCGTTTGAAGCGAGCCATAGAAGAAAAACGACCAGAATGGGTGAATAGACATAACAAATTAGTTCTTCAGCATGACAATGCCAAACCGCATACCGCAGAAGTCGTAAAAAGATATTTAGAGGGACAGGACTGGGAAGTGTTACCCCACCCGCCATATTCACCAGACATAGCTCCTTCGGATTACCACCTATTCCGGACGATGCAGACAGACCTTACTGGAGAAAAGTTTACTTCATGTGAAAGTATCAAAATTTGGATTGACAACTGGATAAGCTCAAAAGACCAGGACTTCTTCCAGCAAGGAATACGAAAACTACCTGAACGATGGGCGAAGGTTGTAGCTGCAGATGGAGCATACTTTCAATAATTTTTTTTTTAATTTTGTAAGCGAACAAATGTGTTTTATTTTGACAAAAAGGGGCGGAGTCATATTCACACACCTATTACTTTATAAAACACCGCTAATTTTAATTCGAAATTGATGCGTATTCCTGTCTCGTTCGCACAGGCGCTTTTCGTACGAGAGTGAGTGAAAAAAAAACTTGAATCTACATAATTGCGCAAATTTTAGCAACAAGGATGTCGGTTGCTCTTTCGTGGACCGCTTAAATTAGGTCCATGCATCAATCTATACAAATAAATAAAAAGTGTCTGTTTTATACGCAACTTTTATTTCAGAAAAGGAAATAAGATTTCTCATTTCTAATACTTCTTGTCCATGCATATTTATCTTATTACTTTAAACGAGCAATTCTTGTATATTTATTTATTTCGCGTATCTTGGAAACGGCCCTAACGATTTGGATAATTTTTTTTATTTCTTGTAAAGAAATATTACAAAGAAACGTATTTTTATAGTAAACTAAATATGCTGAAAATTGAATACAGCGCCATCTCGTCACATGTTGTGGTACTTGATTGGTAATCTACTGTTAGTTAAACAATATATCCGTACCAGCCTCTAATGTTCCCACTGCAGGGACACCGGCCTACTCTCGATAATTGAGAGTTGAGAGTGAAAGATAATTGAGAGTGAATGGGTTCTGATCTACCACGGGAGCCCAATCCGGATTGGTAGATGTCACATGTCGTCGAATTTTTGGTTCTAAGACATGCCGGTTTCCTCGCGATGTTTTCCGTCACCGTTTTGAGAACGTGGTATTACGCACATAAATTTTTTCAAGTGAAAACCTCATTGGTGTGGGTTTGAACCAGCAACTTTCAGTTTGAAAGTCGGCGTCTATGTCCCTGGGCCACCACGCTCTCAAAACAATATATAAAACAATATATACTATAAAAAAAAAAAAACAGTTTTTTTTATCCGTCTTTACAAAAAAAAACAAATTTAGCTCAGTAATACAATATACTTAATAAGGTCAAGTAATTCAACCCTCATCCATTGAGAGTTCATTCCTTAGCCAATTACGTCTCATAATTTCGTAATTATTAATTAATTATTAAAATTATTAATTAGATGAATGATATAATTTTGGTACGCAATTTAACCTGGCAACCGATTCTATGGTTACCTGGGAATTAACAGTGAGAGTGCGCCCCAAAATAAGGGTTGTAAGGGGCTGACCTAATTAACTATATAATTTCCGCGGAAGCAGGCGATAGCGAGTCCCGTAGCCCCGTCGTAGTCAACGACGGAACGAGCTGAGGGCCCACCAGGTGGTAAGTGGCGACCCTCGCCCATGACAACAGTAATGCGACTCAGTATAAGATTTGGGTCTTACACTGAGTCGCACTCATCCTGCTGCGTCCATCCCCCGAGACGGGAATGATACGTCTCATGCGCCCACACCCACACCCTTCCACCGGAACTTGGCACAAGTTCTACTGCTACTACTAAAAGATGTAAACTTAATAAAATAAGATTAGATTAAACATAAAACTGACTGTAATTTGACATATCTGTGTGCGTGCAGGAGCTCCTGTGACACGTTACATGCTCATGAATATTACTTGCGTGTGTAAAATTTGACGTACCCAAACGATACTTGAGATCTGAGGAATAAATGAGTTTGAGTTTAACGTTCAGGCGATTTATAAGGTATTAATTACATTTTTTTATTTACAGGTCATAACAGGGGTGCATATAGAGCCACCGCATATAGTCAAGAAGAGGAGTATAGACCAACCGCTTAGGATTAGTATATTTTACGACGATTCCGTCTATAGGTAAGCTGACAATTAAACACATCATTTCGATGACTCCGTGGCTTAGTTGGTAGTAACCCTGGCTTCGAAGCGAGGGATCCTGGGTTCGATTCCCGGCCCGGGGCATACGTTGTGTGGTGAGCATAAAGTTTGATCTCTTGGTTGTTTGTCTTGTGTTTCTGTGTTTGTTCATGCCATCTGCGACACAGGGAATCCTAGTGCAGAGGTATGAGTGTGTAAACGTTACGTTGTTTCCATTCAGTTCATCATTAACCGGTTTTAATGTTTTTATGGGACCAAGCTGAAATCATAGTTTCTAATTAAAAAAATAATTTTTAATATCGGTTCATAAATGACGGAGATCCGAGGAAAAAACATTTAAAAAAATATAAACGTTTGATAACCATACCAGCCTCTATTGTTCCCACTGCAGACTCCGGCTTACTCTCGATAATAGAGTGAATGGGCTCTGATCTACCACGGGAGCCCAATCCGGATTGGTAGATGTCACATGTCGAATTTTTGGTTCTAAGACATGCCGGTTTCCTCACGATGTTTTCCGTCACCGTTTCGAGAACGTAGTATTGCGCACATAAATTTTTCAAGTGAAAAAACTCATTGGTGCACGTGTGGGTTTGAACCAGCGACTTTCAGATTGAAAGTCGGCGTCTGTGCCCCTGGGCCACCACGCTCTCGGTTGATAAGATATGTATTAATTTACAAAACTATAAAAGTATTGTATTAGTACACTAAACACTAAGTGAAATATCTATAACTAGCGACCCGCCCCGGCTTCGCACGGTTAGTAAAGCATCAGTGTCGTATTAGAAATTACCCGTGCGAAGCCGGGGTGACTTGCTAGTGTATTATACATATAAACCTTCCTCTTGAATCACTCTATCTATTAAAAAAACCGCATCAAAATCCGTTGCGTAGTTTTAAAGATTTAAGCATACATAGGGATATAGGGACAGAGAAAGCGACTTTGTTTTATACTATGTAGTGATTATTTTCATTTGTTTTACTGTGATCGTAAGTTGATTTCATAGCGATTAGTAATTGTAAATTGATATGGAATGTATGGTTAACTCGAACTAGATGCGTGGAACTCACACACTGTACGCTTTACGCGCTCCTTTCTGCCACGTACCTGCAAGATATGGAATGAGCTTCCGTTGGAGGTGTTTCCAATGGGGTTCAATATGAACACATTTAAAAAGAGTGTGAAGCGATTTTTAGCTGATAGGCACCGCGTTGGCAACACCTCCAGTGCTACTAGCGTCTATAGGCGACGGTAGCCACTTACCATCAGGTGGGCCGTTAGCTTGTGTACCTCATCATTCACAAAAAAAAAAAATAACTCCTTGAGACAAAATCACTCGAAACTGTCCATTACATCCAACCCACATCAACATTATTAGTTCAAAGAAATTTCTCGTGTCGTGTTCTGATGAAACTTGATTAAACAATCCGTAGAATTTCGTATAAAGGATAGACTATAGACCTTTGGGACCTTGCTAAAGTAACTGAAGTAGCACTTGGTATGAAGGATTTTGTTTCAAGATTTGACCAAGATTATTTGAACTGTCATGAACGTAAACTTTTTGCAAAAGTTTACTATAAAATATCAGATTAACTAGATGACAAAAAGGCTTGGGAATTATAATTTATCAATTACACATAAAAATAAAAAATAAATCAAAATCTTAGTGATTATGTTGTTTTTTTTTATTGTGTACATTACATTACGCCAAGAGCCTCACAAAGATCTATCGCCCGGAGCCTCGCAATATCTAAGGCCGCCCTTGCTGTTTGCGATTTCAAGTACGCACTTTTGAAATGATTTTTTTATGTTTCAGGTTAGAAACGGAAAAGTTTTTGATGATAAATGTAAGTATAATGTTTAAATAACAGTTTTTTTTAACAACTTTAACTTTACTGTTAATAAACTCTACATTTCTTATTCCAGGACACAATATTACCGGAGGCGGTCAGGTTTTGGGAGCAGGCTCTTAAAGTGAGGAAAACTGGAGGGCCAATCAAATTAAACAGGTGAGATAAACTTTTTTTTTATGTGATTGAATGACGGAACGAGCTGCGGGCCCACCTGATGGTAAGTGGTGACCCTCGCCCATGACAACAGTAATGCGCGCGACTCAGTATGAGATCCAAATCTTTACTGAGTCGCATTCATCATGCCGCGTCCATCACCCGAGACGGGGATGATACGTCTCATGCGCATGTGATTTCAAATACATAACAACACATTGTATAGTAATGATACAAATTAACATTCATTCAACTTTTGAAATCTATCTTTAACACTTGGCGATTAGTTCGAAAATTTCTTTCTCTGAACCAATAACAGAAGATCAGTTGCATCCTCACGTGTCAGCCCGTTTGGCCACAAGAGAGATTAAAAATAAAATACTTGAAAATAATAATTTTATTTATTCATACATCTGTGATCAATGTTAGTAACTTAAGGGGTTAGTATCTAATAACTAAAACATATGTCCTGGGTGAGCTTCAAGATCAAGTGCAGTTTTTTTCCGCTAGATGGCGTTAAAAGTATCTGTGCGCGCATCGGCGATAGTTAAGATAACATTACAGCGTTAAACTACAAAATGACTTTACATGTGACCGACTTAAAAGTCGAAAAATACCGACTTCTATACTTTGATCTCTTATTTCCCAACCTTAGGTACACTCTACCATTAAAAATAACATCAATCGGTATACAACGGGTGAAGAAGAAAAATTGGTTGTCTGTAACGTTTACGGACGATAATTTTACGTGATAACGCTTAGGCCGGTCGTGCCTCTTTATAGCTTGTTCCGCGCTCTCGCTTGCACTCGACTCAGGCGGAGTGTTATGAGTCATGCTTTTTCGTGCGTGCAGCAGGTGTACATCGATTTATAAAACGTTATCACGTCAAAAAGTCACAGGAAAGCAAAATACGCATTTTCGTTTACAAATTTTTTCAGTTATGTTGTTTTAATAACCAAACTATTAAAACTTATGGAACTAGACTCCATTAAAAAAGATTTTTCCAAATCGGTTGATAAATGTCGGAGCACTGAGGTACCTACCACACATTAAAAAAAAACCGCAACCGAATTGAAAACTTCTTCTTGAGTGCAAGTTAAGAAAGAAAGGAAGAAAAATGATTTATTACCTAAACTTAAATTAGAACTAAACTAGTTTTACAGAGAAAAAGATACAATAATACAATAGTCAATTATTATTATAATATGGTCATCTTATAATATGTACAGCCACTTGTGAGATGAATATAGAAATTGGCCGTTATAGATACTTATTAGACTAGCATTCACATATTAATTAGGTAATTAAGATAAACTGTTATATACATGAATAGCGACCCGCCCCGGCTTCGCACGGTTAGTAAAGCATCAGTGTCGTATCAGAAACTACCCGTGTGAAGTCGGGGTGACTTGCTAGTGTGTCATACAATTCCTCTTCAATCACTCTATCTATTAAAAAAACCGCATCAAGATCCGTTGCGTAGCTTTAAAGATTTAAGCATACATAGGGATATAGGGACAGAGAAAGCGACTTTGTTTTATACTATGTTCTATACTTTGACAATTACACCTACATCGTTAGAGGGGAGGCAAAGCTTTATATCACTCATTTAAACGGCTCCGAAGCTTAGTAGAAGCCCTGCCTTCTAATTGAAGGGTCCCGGGTTCGGGATCTGGCCGGGGCAGATTTTGGGCGATGAGCATTAAGTTTGTTCTCGGATCTTGGGTGTTTGTTTCTGTGTTCGTCCATGCCTTTTTTTCTGTGTCGAAATAATATATTCTATCTATAGCAGTGTTTTTCAATCTGTGGGTCGTGACCCATAGGGGGGTCGCGAAGCCTTACTTGGGGGGTCGCTGGCAAAAGGAAAAAAGCAAAAACACTACAATAAAACATAATTTCAGCTCTGGATATTTTTGTGTCCTCGCAGTTTCTTGCAGAGTGTAGGTCTTTACATAATGGTGGAAAATCATAAACATAGTTTCTTCAGTTACTAACTTTGTCTATGGTCATTGGACCATAGACAAAGTTTCGCCAGATTTTTTCTATCTGTAAAGGGGTCGCGTATTCATAGATATTGAAAAACACTGATCTATAGTGATTATTCGGCGTAGAATATCTTGTTGGTCATAGGTAACTGGTAAGCGATGATTTTGTTGCAATTAGGGCAGTAGTGGTTTTTCACTTTGAAGTATTTTGTGCAGTATGCCCAAACACAGCCGGGCAATAAACTGGAACAAAACAGTAGGATAAATAATTGGACTTGTAGGGTAGTCGGTAAACCCGACTCAGGCCCCTTTCGGAGACGGTGACTATTCGAGAAAGAGCACAGTATTACTCAGACTTCCCTTTTGATATGGTTAAATGTTGAGCTTTTTCACTTTAATCCTACTATTATTATAAACGCGAAAGCTTGTAAGTATGGATGGATGTTTGTTACTCAATCACGACAGAACGGCTGACCGGACCTGGATGAAATTTGGCACAGAGATAGATTATAGTCTGGAATAGCACATAAGCTACTTTTTATCCCGGAAAAATGTACAGTTCCCGTGGGAAGTCCCGTAGTGTACAATATATGTATTGTCTTTATTTGTTCATTAACAGTAATGTGTTGTTTCTCGAGTGTAGCAAGCGTCTATAGGCGACGATAGCCACTTACCATCAGATGGGCTGATAGCCTAATCATTCACATAAAAACCGGCCAAGTGCGAGTCGGACTCGCGCAAGAAGTGTTCCGCACCATTATCTATAATAAAAACTGCAAAAATATCATGTCTGTTGAATGGGAGCCCCACATAAATATTAATTTACAAGTGGTGCCATCTAGTTTCTTCATATGGAACTAAATCAAAATCGCGTTTTTGTATGAGAGCCCCCTTAAATATTTCATTTATTGTGTTTTTTAGTATTTGTTGTTATAGCGGCAATAGAAATACATCCTCTGTGAAAATTTCAACTCTAACTATCACGGTTCATGAGATACAGCCTGGTGACAGACAGACGGACAGACGGAGTCTTAGTAATAGGGTCCCTTTACCTTTGTGTACGGACCCTAAAAATGCCTCACCAGAGTATACAACAGGCGGCGGCAGTAGCGTGGGTGATGGTTCCATTCTCTCTAATCACCAGCGTGTGCACCCTCATGCCGCAGTGATGGCAGTTCAGGAATTTCCGGTCCGGGTGTGGCACCCCCACCGGTGTTGTGGGGGTAGCGATTTGCTCTGCAATTCAAAAATGGAATCTCAAAGAATCCAAAAGCAACCGACGTCGTAACGGTAGAAATTTGCTCTGCAATTCAAAAATGGAATCTCAAAGAATTCAAAAGCAACCGACGTCGTAACGGTAGAAATTTGCTCTGCAATTCAAAAATGGAATCTCAAAGAATTCAAAAGCAACCGACGTCGTAACGGTAGAAATTTGCTCTGCAATTCAAAAATGCAATGGTAACCAAAATTTAAATTTAATTGAATTAAAACTTCTAGGTGTTTGAAAAAGTCGTAAGCTGTTAATATGATTAACTAGTACTTTTTGAGGAATTAATTATTAGTTAAAATGAATCTTTGCAAAAAATAACAAACGAAAACCAAACTCACTCATAAATCGGAATTATTGGGAAATCAACAATGTTAACACACTCATACCTCTGCACTAGGATTCCCTGTCGCAGATGCCATGGACAAACAGAAACACCCAAGGCCCGAGAACAAACTTCATGCTCACCACACAAAGCGTTCCCCGGCCGGGAATAGAACCCGGGACCCCTCGCTTCGAAGGCAGGACTACTACCAAAAGGCACGGAGCTGTACAGATAATCTTGCCAGTACGAAAAGGATGGTGAATAATTTGACTCACAATTGAAATTGCTTAGAAAATCAGTCTCACCTCTATGCACTATGACCTGGGTTCGAGGCGGTTCCTCAGGCCTAGGTTGGTCCACCACCGGCACTTCCACCACGGGGCTGGATACGTCAATCTCAGTGTACGCTGGGGGTGGCTCGGGGAACTGCGACACTGGGATAGGGGACGCTGGGAAGCCATTGGAGCCTGTCCGGCCGTAAACCTCTGCCTCTTTGGACATGGTGGGCACTCCTGAAGAACTGGGAAACATGGCTGTTGCTCCTGGAATGATGGAATGTCTTGAAGTGGAAACTTTAGCCGCGTTGAGCGATTTGTGGGAACACTTATGGGTTCGCGTCACCGATGACTTCGACATGCTCCTGACGTTGCGCTTGCGCCGGACTAGCGACGTGTATAGCGCCCGTGTACATGTATTTCATTGTTTTGAGTTTCCACTTATGTCTGCAGTCTCTAGTCAGTTATCAGTTATCTAGTTCCTAGCTTTGCTTAGTTTGGAGCTAATAGCAACAATATCATGCGTTCTTATTACGAAGTTAAGCTTCCCATATGCTTTCTCTGAGGCGTCATTTCGCTGTGTGGCATGTCCACGATTTTTTTTTTATGTAACAAGATTGACGGAACGAGCTGAACATAACCCCCATAACAACAGCAATACGAGTCCCCCCGACCTTAGAATGAGACGACCTAAGTCGCACCCCGTTGCGCCCGGCACGAGAGACTAGCAATGCGAGTGCACCACTGCTTAGCGTCAGGTAACCAGAGGCAATACTTCTCCGAGCGAACCCTGTTTTTTTTTTTTGTTAAACCTCTGGAAAAGCATTTACGCCTACCCTTCAGGTCTGAGGGGTTATGTGAGGTTCCCAGACATAGTGTCCGTCCTACTCACTAAAACCCGCGGGTTGCCGTCTACTGCTATGGTGGGACGAGATAGGATCGATCTAGCATTCACTATCCCGCCCCTACAGTGTAACTTGATATGATGGTCACCTATGCGGGGGATCTACGGCAACACAATGATGGGATCCCCCTCAGACATAAGGAGCCGTGCTACCGGCATAGGAGTCCCCCGACCCCTACCCGTTGGCTCCTTTACTGAGGAAGAGCAAGGAGGTGAGCATATCGCCTCCTCTCCCCTCTTCGTCTGCGCCTCCGGCAGAATTCTACACACGGTCTGCTCTTTTTTGTTGCACCTTTACCACCCAGGGTGTACGTGTAGGGATTTAGAGGGTACAAAGAGAAATACAAAGAAAGAAAATTGGAACCGTTCAGGAATACTTGCTGAACTCGTAGGCCGTGAAGTTCCACTCAGATCTAGCACGTTCGGTCTTCTCGCTGGTCTCCGAGGCCTCTGGCTTCCCCGGACCCCTTCGGAACCAGTTTCCCCAGGGTTTTCTGGCTTGAGGCTATCAATTCTCCTGTTCTCGAACGGATCGTAGAAAATCGTCTCCTGGAAATGGAATTGTAATTATGGATATTTCGCAAAGCGGAATGAAGACCCAGAGTAAGCATAGCTTGTACTATGGGAAGTGCTAAACTGAGTAATAAGAACGCATGATCTTGTGTTTACATATTTATTTTCAAAACTGACGTATGAAAGTATTTTTTTTAAGGATTCAACGAATAAAAAGTATCTTGACTATGACTCTGGAACTAGATTACTATTATAATAATACTTGAATAGTTTTATTTTATTTTGTAAATACTATAATATGTAATTGGTGGTGGTAAGAGCATGGTGGCCCAGGGGCACAGACGCAGAGATGAAGGTCGCTGGTTCAAACCCACAAGTGCACCAATAGTTTTTTCACTTGAAAAATTTATGTGCGCAATACCACGTTCTCGGAACGGTGACGGAAAACATCGTGAGGAAACCGGCATGTCTTAGAACCAAGAATATGGAAATGGGTTGCGGACAATGTTTCACTCGCAAAACTGTAATTGCAAGCTTTTTTTTATGTTTAAATGTGACGGAACCAGCTGAGGGCCCACATGGTGGTAAATTGTGACCCCCGCCCATGACAACAGTAATGCGACTCAGTATAACATTTGGATCTTACACTGAGTCTCACTCATCCTGCTGCGTCCATCACCTGAGACGGGGAAGATACGTCTCATGCGCATGTGAAAATCCACCACCACCGGAACAAATAATGCGAGCGCTACTGCTTGGCGGCAGATTCCAGGTGGCAGTACCTCTCCGGACGAACTTGGCACAAGTTCTACTGCTACGAAAAAAGTGACAATGCCTACAAAAAAAAAAATACACTACCTGAACAAACTCCGGCTCTTCAGCAGACGTCTGGCCTCTGCTCTGCGTCACGCTGTCGTGTGGTTCTGGGACGTCTATGTACAGGACTGGAGCGTCTGGATCTCTTTTGGGCACGGTATTGGAGGCCTGCGGTTCGATTACCTGAAAGTTAAAATATGAAAGAACATGTTTTTTTTTAATGTGAATGATGAGGCACTCAAGCTAACGGCCCACCTGATGGTAAGTGGCTACCGTCGCCTATAGACGCTAGTAACACTTGAGGTGTGGCCAACGCGGTGCCTATCAACTAAAATCCTCTTCACACTCTTTTGGATTTTTTTTTTATCAAAGTTTTATCAAAACAAATTTTGTTTTCTAATTTTCAAAATCGGTTCATTAATGACGGAGAACGTAACAAACATAAAAAAAATTAAAACGAACTGTTAAACCATATAAATCATTTTGCACTAGGATTCCCTGTGTCGCACATGGTATGGGTTAACACAGAAACACAAGATAAATCGAGAATAAACTTCATGCTCACCACACAAAGTGCGTCCCGGCCGAGAATTGAACCTGGGACCTCTCGCTTCAAAGGCAGGGCTACCAACTAAGCCACGGAGCCGTATTTAAGGTTGAACAGTACCTGAACAAATTCTGGCTCTTCAGAAGTCGTTTGACTCTGCGTCACGCTTCCATGTGGTTCTGGGACGTCTATGTAGAGTACTGGAGCGTCTGGATCTCTTTTGGGCACGGTATTGGAGGCCTGCGGTTCGATTACCTGAAAGTTTATACAAAGTGTTTCAAACAGTGTTTCAAATATTGAAAAGTGTACATACAAATATGATTTGGAATCATATGCCTGTAAATCAGAATTCAAATATTTTTTTTTCCATTCAATGTAAAAAATATAATATTTTGTTATAATATTTAGTTTTTGGACAGCCCTAATGAGCGGTCACTGACCGCGCTCATCATTCCGGACTCACTATATCTATCCCCTAGGTTGAATGCTTAGGTTGAATTTATGCTTTTAGGGTTGAACCTTGTCACGTTTACGTTAAAGTTTGACTTGTGATAGTATTTTGCTTTCGTGATACTTTTTTTCGCTCGTAGTATACAGATTTGGATGTATATATTTAAAAACTAGATTTTGCCCCGTGCGCGCGCTGCGCGCAGCGCGCGAGCCTCGTGTGTGCTGCTGGACTTTTAATTCAAAACCTCAAAAAGTATGTATAATTATTTAACAGGCAACTTTTTCATGTCTAAAACCCAATCAAAGAGTAAAGAGGTGAAGGTTGGGTGGGAGCGCGCGCTGCAAGCAGCGCGCGTCTATTTGGAACTTAAAATTTTTGTCAAATTTTCAATAGAAAATATTAATTCAAGTCAAATCTATGTGCAGTATGAAAAAAAATAATAGGCTTATTCATATTTATTTGCTGCGTGGTGCGCTGACACTCCTGTATAGGTCGCCCCGTGCGCGCGCTGCAAGCAGCGCGCGGTCCTATCGCTCCTGTATAGGTCGCCCCGTGCGCGCGCTGCAAGCAGCGCGCGGTCCTAACGCTCCTGTATAGGTCGCCCCGTGCGCGCGCTGCAAGCAGCGCGCGGTCCTCACGCTCCTGTAGAGGTCGCCCCGTGCGCGCGCTGCAAGCAGCGCGCGGTCCTAACGCTCCTGTATAGGTCGCCCCGTGCGCGCGCTGCAAGCAGCGCGCGGTCCTAACGCTCCTGTATAGGTCGCCCCGTGCGCGCGCTGCAAGCAGCGCGCGGTCCTCACGCTCCTGTATAGGTCGCCCCGTGCGCGCGCTGCAAGCAGCGCGCGAGAATTGCCAAAGTTTTAATGTCCAAAGAAACAACCTGTCAATATCGAAGTCAGTGATTTTCTCAAGTCGTCAAGTGCAAGTCGAATTTTACGAAAAAGACTCCCCCTTGACCGAAAAAAGTTTCGGATTTTCAAAAATAGTTGTAATCTCCATACAAATAACCTGTCTATATTCGAAGTCAGTGTGATTTTCTAAGTCGTCAAGTGCGAGTCGAATTTTAAGAAAAAGACTCCCCCTTGACCGAAAAAAGTTTCGGATTTTTAAAATAAGTTTTAATCTCCATACAAACAACTTGTCTATATTCGAAGTCAGTGTGATTTTCTAAGTCGTCAAGTGCGAGTCGAATTTTACTAAAAAAGACTCCCCCTTGACTGAAACATTTATCGGATTTTCAAAAATAGATGTAAACTCCATACAAATAACCTGTCTATATTCGAAGTCAGTGTCATTTTCTAAGTCGTCAAGTGCGAGTCGAATTTTACCAAAAAGACTCCCCCTTGACCGAAAAAAAAATTCGGATTTTTTAAATATTGAAAATTTGAATTTTTTTTAATGCCATTTTATTAAATGGGCGCAGACAAACATTTTTTTGTTCCCCAGCAACGCTGCAACTCTTCAAACTTGCGAGATATGGGGCTTTGAAAAAAAGGGTCACTTTGTATGGGAGCCCCCCTTTCTAAGGTATATTTTAAAAATCTAAAAACGCAGTTCGATTGGGAATCCAAAAATATGGCCGGATGCCAAATTTCAACTTTGTAGGGCGAAATTTTTTTTCGGCCGCCATTTTGAATCTTAAATTTTGGATTTTGACCGCCACCATCGGATTTCCCCCGGCATCCCCTATGACATTTGGTCGAACACCTACGACTTTAGTCTGAGGATTGCGGAGATTTCGATGAAAACATTTTGTATGGCGGACACGTTTTTTTGTTCGGGAGCCATGTTTTTTTTTACATTTTCCCCCATAACACGACCTCCTCGTCAAGTTTAGTTCCGAGCCCAACCCCCTAAGTGTGATACTTTTCGAGATCCACCGGGGGTACCCAGGGGAACTTGAGAAAATGCCACTTTTCAGATTTTTCTGTCGTCCCGATTTTGATTCTCTACACAATCTCCATACATACCTTTCTTCCATCTCGACTCCTTCTGGGAGAACAATTATGTCAATAGGTCAGTGAGTCAGTGGTAATCGAGCTTTATATATATAGACTAGATTTTGCCCCGTGCGCGCGCTGCGCGCAGCGCGCGAGCCTCGTGTGTGCTGCTGGACTTGTAATTCAAAACCTCAAAAAATGTGTATAATTATTTAACAGGCAACTTTTTCATGTCTAAAACCCAATCAAAGGGCAAAGAGGTGAAGGTTGGGTGGGTGCGCGCGCTGCAAGCAGCGCGCGTCTATTTGGAACTTTAAATTTTTGACAAATTTTCAATTGAAAATATTAATTCAAGTCAAATCTATGTGCAGTATGAAAAAAAAAATAATAGGCTTATTCATATTTATTTGCTGCGTGGTGCGCTGACACTCCTGTAGAGGTCGCCCCGTGCGCGCGCTGCAAGCAGCGCGCGGTCCTATCGCTCCTGTATAGGTCGCCCCGTGCGCGCGCTGCAAGCAGCGCGCGATCCTAACGCTCCTGTATAGGTCGCACCGTGCGCGCGCTGCAAGCAGCGCGCGGTCCTAGCGCTCCTGTATAGGTCGCCCCGTGCGCGCGAAATTGGCCGGTCTTATGTCTTGATTTTCCTCAGTTGAAATATCCATAGAAACAACCTGTCCATATTCGAAGTCAGTGTGATTTTCTTAAGTCATCAAGTGCGAGTCGAATTTTACTAAAAAAGACTCCCCCTTGACCGAAACATTTTTCGGATTTTCGAAAATAGTTGTAAACTCCATACAAATAACCTGTCTATATTCGAAGTCAGTGTGATTTTCTAAGTCGTCAAGTGCGAGTCGAATTTTACGAAAAAGACTCCCCCTTGACCGAAAAAAGTTTCGGATTTTTAAAATAAGTTTTAATCTCCATACAAACAACTTGTCTATATTCGAAGTCAGTGTCAATTTATCCAGTCGTCAAGTGCGAGTCGAATTTAACGAAAAAAGACTCCCCCTTGACCGAAACATTTATTGGATTTTCAAAAATAGTTGTAATCTCCATACAAATAACCTGTCTATATTCGAAGTCAGTGTGATTTTCTAAGTCGTCAAGTGCGAGTCGAATTTTACGAAAAAGACTCCCCCTTGACCGAAAAAAAAAATCGGATTTTTAAAATATTGAAAAGTTAAATTTTTTTTAATGCCGTTTTGTTAAATGGGCGCAGAAAAACATTTTTTTGTTCCCCAGCAACGCTACAACTCTTCAAACTTGCGAGATATGGGGCTTTGAAAAAAAGGGTCACTTTGTATGGGAGCCCCCCTTTCTAAGGTATATTTCAAAAATCTAAAAACGCAGTTCCTTTGGGAATCCAAAAATATGGCCGGATGCCAAAATTCAACTTTGTAGGGCGAAATTTTTTTTCGGCCGCCATTTTGAATCTTAAATTTTGCATTTTGACCGCCACCATCGGATTTCCCCCGGCGTCCCCTATGACATTTGGTCGAACACCTACGACTTTAGTCTGAGGATTGCGGAGATTTCGATGAAAACATTTTGTATGGCGGACACGTTTTTTTGTTCGGGAGCCATGTTTTTTTTTACATTTTCCCCCATAACACGACCTCCTCGTCAAGTTTAGTTCCGAGCCCAACCCCCTAAGTGTGATACTTTACGAGATCCACCGGGGGTACCCAGGGGAACTTGAGAAAATGCCACTTTTCAGATTTTTCTGTCGTCCCGATTTTGATTTTGTACACAATCTTCATACATATCCACCCTCCATCTCGACTCCTTCTGGGAGAACAATTATGTCAATAGGTCAGTGAGTCAGTGGTAATCGAGCTTTATATATATAGATATATATATAGATAGACTAGATTTTGCCCCGTGCGCGCGCTGCGCGCAGCGCGCGAGCCTCGTGTGTGCTGCTGGACTTTTAATTCAAAACCTCAAAAAGTATGTATAATTATTTAACAGGCAACTTTTTCATGTCTAAAACCCAATCAAAGAGTAAAGAGGTGAAGGTTGGGTGGGAGCGCGCGCTGCAAGCAGCGCGCGTCTATTTGGAACTTAAAATTTTTGTCAAATTTTCAATAGAAAATATTAATTCAAGTCAAATCTATGTGCAGTATGAAAAAAAATAATAGGCTTATTCATATTTATTTGCTGCGTGGTGCGCTGACACTCCTGTATAGGTCGCCCCGTGCGCGCGCTGCAAGCAGCGCGCGGTCCTATCGCTCCTGTATAGGTCGCCCCGTGCGCGCGCTGCAAGCAGCGCGCGGTCCTAACGCTCCTGTATAGGTCGCCCCGTGCGCGCGCTGCAAGCAGCGCGCGGTCCTCACGCTCCTGTAGAGGTCGCCCCGTGCGCGCGCTGCAAGCAGCGCGCGGTCCTAACGCTCCTGTATAGGTCGCCCCGTGCGCGCGCTGCAAGCAGCGCGCGGTCCTAACGCTCCTGTATAGGTCGCCCCGTGCGCGCGCTGCAAGCAGCGCGCGGTCCTCACGCTCCTGTATAGGTCGCCCCGTGCGCGCGCTGCAAGCAGCGCGCGAGATTGGCCTCAGTTGTAATGTCCATAGAAACAACCTGTCAATATCGAAGTCAGTGATTTTCTCAAGTCGTCAAGTGCAAGTCGAATTTTACGAAAAAGACTCCCCCTTGACCGAAAAAAGTTTCGGATTTTCAAAAATAGTTGTAATCTCCATACAAATAACCTGTCTATATTCGAAGTCAGTGTGATTTTCTAAGTCGTCAAGTGCGAGTCGAATTTTAAGAAAAAGACTCCCCCTTGACCGAAAAAAGTTTCGGATTTTTAAAATAAGTTTTAATCTCCATACAAACAACTTGTCTATATTCGAAGTCAGTGTGATTTTCTAAGTCGTCAAGTGCGAGTCGAATTTTACTAAAAAAGACTCCCCCTTGACTGAAACATTTATCGGATTTTCAAAAATAGATGTAAACTCCATACAAATAACCTGTCTATATTCGAAGTCAGTGTCATTTTCTAAGTCGTCAAGTGCGAGTCGAATTTTACCAAAAAGACTCCCCCTTGACCGAAAAAAAAATTCGGATTTTTTAAATATTGAAAATTTGAATTTTTTTTAATGCCATTTTATTAAATGGGCGCAGACAAACATTTTTTTGTTCCCCAGCAACGCTGCAACTCTTCAAACTTGCGAGATATGGGGCTTTGAAAAAAAGGGTCACTTTGTATGGGAGCCCCCCTTTCTAAGGTATATTTTAAAAATCTAAAAACGCAGTTCGATTGGGAATCCAAAAATATGGCCGGATGCCAAATTTCAACTTTGTAGGGCGAAATTTTTTTTCGGCCGCCATTTTGAATCTTAAATTTTGGATTTTGACCGCCACCATCGGATTTCCCCCGGCATCCCCTATGACATTTGGTCGAACACCTACGACTTTAGTCTGAGGATTGCGGAGATTTCGATGAAAACATTTTGTATGGCGGACACGTTTTTTTGTTCGGGAGCCATGTTTTTTTTTACATTTTCCCCCATAACACGACCTCCTCGTCAAGTTTAGTTCCGAGCCCAACCCCCTAAGTGTGATACTTTTCGAGATCCACCGGGGGTACCCAGGGGAACTTGAGAAAATGCCACTTTTCAGATTTTTCTGTCGTCCCGATTTTGATTCTCTACACAATCTCCATACATACCTTTCTTCCATCTCGACTCCTTCTGGGAGAACAATTATGTCAATAGGTCAGTGAGTCAGTGGTAATCGAGCTTTATATATATAGACTAGATTTTGCCCCGTGCGCGCGCTGCGCGCAGCGCGCGAGCCTCGTGTGTGCTGCTGGACTTTTAATTCAAAACCTCAAAAAGTATGTATAATTATTTAACAGGCAACTTTTTCATGTCTAAAACCCAATCAAAGAGTAAAGAGGTGAAGGTTGGGTGGGAGCGCGCGCTGCAAGCAGCGCGCGTCTATTTGGAACTTAAAATTTTTGTCAAATTTTCAATAGAAAATATTAATTCAAGTCAAATCTATGTGCAGTATGAAAAAAAATAATAGGCTTATTCATATTTATTTGCTGCGTGGTGCGCTGACACTCCTGTATAGGTCGCCCCGTGCGCGCGCTGCAAGCAGCGCGCGGTCCTATCGCTCCTGTATAGGTCGCCCCGTGCGCGCGCTGCAAGCAGCGCGCGGTCCTAACGCTCCTGTATAGGTCGCCCCGTGCGCGCGCTGCAAGCAGCGCGCGGTCCTCACGCTCCTGTAGAGGTCGCCCCGTGCGCGCGCTGCAAGCAGCGCGCGGTCCTAACGCTCCTGTATAGGTCGCCCCGTGCGCGCGCTGCAAGCAGCGCGCGGTCCTAACGCTCCTGTATAGGTCGCCCCGTGCGCGCGCTGCAAGCAGCGCGCGGTCCTCACGCTCCTGTATAGGTCGCCCCGTGCGCGCGCTGCAAGCAGCGCGCGAGATTGGCCTCAGTTGTAATGTCCATAGAAACAACCTGTCAATATTCGAAGTCAGTGATTTTCTCAAGTCGTCAAGTGCAAGTCGAATTTTACGAAAAAGACTCCCCCTTGACCGAAAAAAGTTTCGGATTTTCAAAAATAGTTGTAATCTCCATACAAATAACCTGTCTATATTCGAAGTCAGTGTGATTTTCTAAGTCGTCAAGTGCGAGTCGAATTTTAAGAAAAAGACTCCCCCTTGACCGAAAAAAGTTTCGGATTTTTAAAATAAGTTTTAATCTCCATACAAACAACTTGTCTATATTCGAAGTCAGTGTGATTTTCTAAGTCGTCAAGTGCGAGTCGAATTTTACTAAAAAAGACTCCCCCTTGACTGAAACATTTATCGGATTTTCAAAAATAGATGTAAACTCCATACAAATAACCTGTCTATATTCGAAGTCAGTGTCATTTTCTAAGTCGTCAAGTGCGAGTCGAATTTTACCAAAAAGACTCCCCCTTGACCGAAAAAAAAATTCGGATTTTTTAAATATTGAAAATTTGAATTTTTTTTAATGCCATTTTATTAAATGGGCGCAGACAAACATTTTTTTGTTCCCCAGCAACGCTGCAACTCTTCAAACTTGCGAGATATGGGGCTTTGAAAAAAAGGGTCACTTTGTATGGGAGCCCCCCTTTCTAAGGTATATTTCAAAAATCTAAAAACGCAGTTCGATTGGGAATCCAAAAATATGGCCGGATGCCAAATTTCAACTTTGTAGGGCGAAATTTTTTTTCGGCCGCCATTTTGAATCTTAAATTTTGGATTTTGACCGCCACCATCGGATTTCCCCCGGCATCCCCTATGACATTTGGTCGAACACCTACGACTTTAGTCTGAGGATTGCGGAGATTTCGATGAAAACATTTTGTATGGCGGACACGTTTTTTTGTTCGGGAGCCATGTTTTTTTTTACATTTTCCCCCATAACACGACCTCCTCGTCAAGTTTAGTTCCGAGCCCAACCCCCTAAATGTGATACTTTTCGAGATCCACCGGGGGTACCCAGGGGAACTTGAGAAAATGCCACTTTTCAGATTTTTCTGTCGTCCCGATTTTGATTCTCTACACAATCTCCATACATACCTTTCTTCCATCTCGACTCCTTCTGGGAGAACAATTATGTCAATAGGTCAGTGAGTCAGTGGTAATCGAGCTTTATATATATAGACTAGATTTTGCCCCGTGCGCGCGCTGCGCGCAGCGCGCGAGCCTCGTGTGTGCTGCTGGACTTTTAATTCAAAACCTCAAAAAGTATGTATAATTATTTAACAGGCAACTTTTTCATGTCTAAAACCCAATCAAAGGGTAAAGAGGTGAAGGTTGGGTGGGTGCGCGCGCTGCAAGCAGCGCGCGTCTATTTGGAACTTAAAATTTTTGTCAAATTTTCAATAGAAAATATTAATTCAAGTCAAATCTATGTGCAGTATGAAAAAAAATAATAGGCTTATTCATATTTATTTGCTGCGTGGTGCGCTGACACTCCTGTATAGGTCGCCCCGTGCGCGCGCTGCAAGCAGCGCGCGGTCCTATCGCTCCTGTATAGGTCGCCCCGTGCGCGCGCTGCAAGCAGCGCGCGGTCCTAACGCTCCTGTATAGGTCGCCCCGTGCGCGCGCTGCAAGCAGCGCGCGGTCCTCACGCTCCTGTAGAGGTCGCCCCGTGCGCGCGCTGCAAGCAGCGCGCGGTCCTAACGCTCCTGTATAGGTCGCCCCGTGCGCGCGCTGCAAGCAGCGCGCGGTCCTCACGCTCCTGTAGAGGTCGCCCCGTGCGCGCGCTGCAAGCAGCGCGCGGTCCTAACGCTCCTGTATAGGTCGCCCCGTGCGCGCGCTGCAAGCAGCGCGCGGTCCTAACGCTCCTGTATAGGTCGCCCCGTGCGCCTCAGCGTATCCGTACGTAGGATTGGCCTCAGTTGTAATGTCCATAGAAACAACCTGTCAATATTCGAAGTCAGTGATTTTCTCAAGTCGTCAAGTGCAAGTCGAATTTTAAGAAAAAGACTCCCCCTTGACCGAAAAAAGTTTCGGATTTTTAAAATAAGTTTTAATCTCCATACAAACAACTTGTCTATATTCGAAGTCAGTGTGATTTTCTAAGTCGTCAAGTGCGAGTCGAATTTTACTAAAAAAGACTCCCCCTTGACCGAAACATTTATCGGATTTTCAAAAATAGATGTAAACTCCATACAAATAACCTGTCTATATTCGAAGTCAGTGTCATTTTCTAAGTCGTCAAGTGCGAGTCGAATTTTACCAAAAAGACTCCCCCTTGACCGAAAAAAAAATTCGGATTTTTTAAATATTGAAAATTTGAATTTTTTTTAATGCCATTTTGTTAAATGGGCGCAGACAAACATTTTTTTGTTCCCCAGCAACGCTGCAACTCTTCAAACTTGCGAGATATGGGGCTTTGAAAAAAAGGGTCACTTTGTATGGGAGCCCCCCTTTCTAAGGTATATTTCAAAAATCTAAAAACGCAGTTCGATTGGGAATCCAAAAATATGGCCGGATGCCAAAATTCAACATTGTAGCGTGAAATTTTTTTTCGGCCGCCATTTTGAATCTTAAATTTTGGATTTTGACCGCTACCATCGGATTTCCCCCGGCGTCCCCTATGACATTTGGTCGAACACCTACGACTTTAGTCCGAGGATTGCGGAGATTTCGATGAAAACATTTTGTATGGCGGACACGTTTTTTTGTTCGGGAGCCATGTTTTTTTTTACATTTTCCCCCATAACACGACCTCCTCGTCAAGTTTAGTTCCGAGCCCAACCCCCTAAGTGTGATACTTTCCGAGATCCACCGGGGGTACCCAGGGGAACTTGAGAAAATGCCACTTTTCAGATTTTTCTGTCGTCCCGATTTTGATTTTGTACACAATCTTCATACATACCCACCCTCCATCTCGACTCCTTCTGGGAGAACAATTATGTCAATAGGTCAGTGAGTCAGTGGTAATCGAGCTTTATATAGTATAATATAATAGGGTGTACCCCTATGGGCGAGAAAAAACGGACGAAAGTCTTCGTAAAAATCAAGAGTTGAGTCCCGAATTCGAAATTGTGTTAGGCGGGTCGCGGTTCAGTTAACTTTGGGAAGCACTGCCCCAGAACGTTGAGCTAGTTAGAAAATCACCTCAAAATCGTGGCCCTCTGCGACTCTGTCCGCGACATGGCTACCGCTGGCTTCTGGCATATCTATGTACACCACAGGAGATGAATGGCTGTTCCTTTTCTCAGGAATAGAGATTTGTGACCGTTCCTGTAACTGAAAAGCTGTTTTGTATAATAAAGTAAGTAAAGCAACTTTCGGCCCGGTCAGAAGATGGATGGGTGACCATGGCATTTGCTACCGTGCTTTGATGGCACGTTAAGATGTCGGCGCTGGCTAATCTGGTCGAAGCCATGTCGGAAGCTCACGTGCGGCTTTAACACTCCGACAGTAGAGTTGATTACTTGCTCACATACAAGAAGAAGATATACTAAATTATTGCAGAGTACCGCCAGTGTGCGAAGGGAGCAAAAGCAGCAGTAGTACTTGTGCCAAGTTCGTCCGGAGAAGTAGTGCCTCCACAATTGGTTAATCTGCCAGGAGTAGGTAACCCCAAAAGAGGACCTGAAATCGGCAGTAGAACTTGTCAAGTTCGTCCTGAGGAGTACTGTCTCCACATCTAGTAATCTGCCAGGAGTGGTGCACTCGCGTTGTTCAATTCCGATGCAAGGGTGTGTGTGGGCGACGGTGAAATTACGTGCACATAAGGCGTACCATTCCCGTGACAGAAACAGGCGCAAAGCTTGGGGTCTTAATTATATGATTATTTAGAACTGTCTCGTCTTCATCAGTCGATATCGCCTACCCTACAACTAAAACTTTGGAATTAATACAGGATTTACGACACAAGTCTTTATGATTTAGTGTAGATTTTGTATATAGCTCTGTGTCTAAAACCAAGCCCTTATCTATATACTGTCCCCTATCTTAATTACAGTCACCTCAAATTCACGGCCTTCTATGTTTCTGTCAAGCATGTTGTTGTCAAAAGCTTCTGGCAGATCTACGTATACCATAAAATCAGGATCGCTGTCCCTTTTCACCGGTATGGAGCAATCTGACCGCTTCTGTAATTTAAGATTACTTGCCTGAATTTTAGCCCACTCGACCATATGTTTTGGGAGGGTTCAGTTGCTCGCGATCGTAGTTAAAGACTCTTCAGTTTTCCTAATCGTAAACCCTGGGTAAACCCAAGAGAGGACCTGAAATCGGCAGTAGAACTTGTCAAGTTCGTCCTGGGGAGTACTGTCTCCACATCTTGATCTGCCACCAAGCATGCACTTGTATTGCTGTGTTCCAGTGGAAGGGTGTGATATCACAGGTTCATGAAACGTAACACCCCCCGTCTCGTGGGAGGGGCACAACGGGATGCAACTTAGGTATTCTCATTCTTGGGTCAGGGAGGGTCTGTTATGCGCAGAGGTAACCAATAAACATCAAATGTTCCTCAGGGCTCGCACCGTAACTTCAATAGTACTAAAAAAGCACCTCACTCAAAATTACTAAGACAGAAACGTAGAATTACTTACCTACCAAAACAAACATCATCTGATCTTAACCTACATTATTTGGGGTCGGCACAACATGTATTTTTCTACCATTTCCCTCAGACACGATCCATCCATCTGTAGCAGCACGCTACAAAATATAGAGTAGTTGTTTTGCCGAATTGTAGATACTAGCTGTTGGCGGCAGTCGTCTCCCTCCCACCGATAGGTGAAGTTGTGTACCTACTATGTAACCTGTTAATGTGAATATATGGAGTCAGATATAAATGGAAATGGACTATCACTTCTTTGTATCGACAAACAACGAAACCCTCAAGTGGGAGGGAGACGACTGACAGACAGTTTCTACTATTCAGCAAAACAACTACTCAATATTCTGTAGCGTGCCGCTACACATCTTTTTGTCTACCATATATATTTCTTTTTGTAATATAGCATTTATCCCTCCGCATAATATGTCCATACCACTCCTTAACCTTACCTATCACAACACTAGGATCCAATATTAGGGGTTATTTTGCAGACTAACTTTTTGGTTGATTTATGTTTGTTCTTGGTTGAAGCGAACGAGTTTCCTCGCTTTTGTAGGGGCCTCTCACTCTCGTATAACAACGGGTTTGCTTTGATGTACTGAAGCTGTCGTTTAGAGGATGCTGACTGATCACCAGCCCTGTATACTTCCAATTCGCATAAATTCTTCATTGGCAAAGGACCTCACAAAGATCTATCTCCCAGAGCTTTGCAATATCTCGGGCCCTGCTTGGTTGTTCTGCAACGAGCAACCGTTATTATCATAGAAGACATAGGCCTTCCCAGTGCTAGTGAGCCTGATCTTTGGCTCCGCTTTTGCTTTCTACCAGCGACCTTCCGCAAGCCGTCTATTACTTACCGGAAGGGTAACCTCCACCTGTCTCCGCGGAAGGTTGTTCCATCGCGCTGCATCGGCGGCTGAGATGGAAGGGACGTCTATTACCAAGGGGTTCACGTAAGGATACCCTTGGTACGACCGCTGGTAGTTTGACATGATAAGCTACGTTACTTGCCGACAAGAAAGTTCCCTTGCACTAAACATCTCGACTCATTTTAATCACTGTTAACATTTGTACACTGCAATCCAATGCTCTAATATTCCAAGAACGCTTTTACAACTGTCTTACAAACTTGTAATGTTATTTGTCGATTTTGCGTATTTTCCTAGCGTTTCGTGCCGTCGTACTAGCCCTAGTACATTGGCCATTATCAGTGCTGATAAGATATGTGACGATTATTTTCGATTCAGAATAAATTTAGTTTTTATCATTTGTTGTTTCTGATTGTGACTAGGATTATTGACCGAGGATTGGTGCCATGATTTCTAGTTGTATGTTATGTTTAATTTATTTGATACTAGTAAAGAAAAATCTCATAGGAAAATGCAGTTTCAGTTTTCTTATATTTCCTACTTTTCCCGTATATGTTCCAAATATTTTCTTTCGTACCTTGCCCTTACAATTACAAATACAACGAAGTAGAAATCAGCCAGATCGGTTGACCCATTTTCGAGTTTTAGCGATACTAACGAACAGTAATTGATTTTCATATTTCTGGATAAGAATTGGTTGGAATCATTACCCAAGCTGAGTAGCTTTCGCTGGGTAAAGCCAGGCAACTTGATGCTTTACGATCTGGAGCCTTTTGGGGATGTACGGGAATAAGGCTCAATCCGCTTCAATCCGCCGCCTCATCTAGTTTCTAGCTATAACTTGGTCGTACTGTATTATTATTATTATTATTATTTTTATATATTAGCTATCCTACTTTATGATGTATGTCCTTGTTATAGTTATAAATAAATATATTTTCTTTCTTTCTTTCTTTCATCTCGACGTTCCCATAAAAGATCAGCCCTTTCCTTAAAATGTTATTCGACGTTTCACATCATTTACGTCCCGCGATGACTCAATTTTATTTAAAATGGGATATACTTTGCGTTTATTAGTACTGACAAAAGCAGTGTCGGGGTAATACCCCCTGGACGCTCCTTTCCTGCGCCTAGGTGCTGGGGCTACGGGTATAGTGTCACTCTGCCGCGGCCCTTGCGATCTGGGCCCTGGCTAGGCACCTGATGTACCGTATCACTTTGGATGTATCAATTATTTGATTATTAAATGGAACGATCTGGGGGCCCATCTGGTGGTAAATGGCGACCCCCGCCCATGACAACAGTAATGCGACTCAGTATAAGATTTGGATTTTAAACTGAGTCGCGTTCATCCAGCTGCGTCCATCACCCGAGACGGGGATGATACGTCACACAGCAGTGCGAGTGCTCCACTGCTTGGCGGCAGATTACCAGGCGTGGAGGCAGTACTACTACTTTTTCTTGCTCCTCCAGCACCACCCAAGGACTCTGAGGGTATTCACCTACTTACGCGAGCAACTGGACCCCCGCATTTCTTCGATTCCCGATTTTTGAAAAAATATAATGAATCATTTACATCTAATAGCAATATCTATCGTAATCGTAATAGTAATATCTAAAGTCTTACATCATAAAATAGATTAATACTTGAGCTCATGCCAAAACATTGATGCATTATTCTCATAAAAATCTAGGGAAAAACAATACAAAGAATATAAGTAACAACTATCGATCATTGTTAATAATTAAGTCTTTTGAGCGTCGTACGCTAACGCTTCTCATCAATAATTGGTTAGTATAACTCTAAAATACACTGTGAAAACCTAAGCAGGTTTTTATAAATATCTAGGGCCTATGCCAGGCGTCCTGACCTATTTACAGTGCGATGACCATGAGGTCCGTACCAGCCTCCAATGTTCCCACTGCAGGGACACCGGCCTACTCTCGATAATTGAAAGTGAATGGGCTTTGATCTACCACGGGAGCCCAATCCGGATTGGTAGATGTCACATGTCTTCGCATGCCGGTTTCCTCACGATGTTTTCTGTCACCGTTTCGAGAACGTGGTATTGCGCACATAAATTTTTCCAGTGAAAAAACTCATTGGTGCACGTGTGGGTTTGAACCAGCGACCTTCAGATTGAAAGTCGGCGTCTATGCCCCTGGGCCACCGCGCTCTTTAGTTCGCTCTTTAGTTAGCTAAAGTTCGATGAACATGAGGTCATCAAACTTTAATTCGGTCACCTATATCTGTGGATGGGTATAACATAAAAAATTATATAAAAGTGGGTATTAGATCAGTTTTGCGATTTTAAAAACTTGTTACGGCTGATCCAAGAATCTTATTACTTTAAACGAGCAATTCCTGTACATTTATTTCAAGTATATCGAAAACTGTTCTTACGATTTGGATGAAGTTTTGTGTTGAATTAGGTTATTGCTGTTTATTTTTACCTGCATAATTGTATTTCTAGTAAAAAAGTAACTATTTACAAGAACATGTCCTTTTTTACATGTCCTTTTTTTGTTTCCAGGAAGTGTCCAAACCGCACGGTATTCCTTCGAGATGGCAGGTCCCACTGCATCGACTCCTGTAACGTTGACACCTTGTGTGGCGAGGTGGTGGTGCCTGAGGAACATCTCAATGTGAGTAAGGTCCCCTAAGGTAAAATCTGATGGCCAGTCCCAAGGTCACGCGCCTTATGTGACATCCATTGTCATTTGGCTAAATAAATGAAATATGAAAAAAATAGGTAAAATCTGATGGCCAACACTGCCACCGCGCGCGCTCATTGGTCAAATCAATTGTGCTAACACATCTCCATTGATTTTCAGAATGGTTGGAAGTAACTATTGTTAAATAGCTGTTACCCGCAATTGGCCACTCTTTGAGAACCATATTTTTCTGGTATAAGCCTAAGATCTATTCCAGACTATAATTGTGATTGATTATAGTGTGACAAATTTCGTCCAAATCCATTCAGCCGGTCTGGAGTAATAGACGTTCAACGATCCATCCATTCAAACTTTTGCAAATATAAATATGTATGGAATGCTTATTTCAAAAATCGTTCTATCGTCCTAATCTAATCAGTGCATAGCATACTGGAACTCGTGACAAGGAAGATTAGGTAGATAAACAAATAGATCATGGATATCAATGTATTAAATATGAATAAATATTTTTTTAATTATTTATCAAAAGATGGGGTGCGCGACGGAGCCTATTATCGGGTTATGATTTATAAAACACAGTGTTATTACAAAAACGTAAACGTTACAAGCTCCATTGCAGTGGTCCGCCTAAATGTTGCAACAATTTGTTTAGTCACAATCCGACTAGAGTATGTGCACTGAATCCTACTATCCTACTTCCTACTAATACGAGTATTATAAACGTAAAAGTTTGTAACTCTTTCACGTATTGTACTTGATTGCTCTACTGTTACTTGAAAAAAATATATTTCAGATAAAACGAGCGAAGCTCGGTCGCCCACTGTTAGAAAGCCGTTCTTCTTTCTATTTACGGAATGTTAAATCCCAACAATATTTCAAGTTATAATAAATTAAAACTGGCGGTAATGATTACAAGTTATAAATAGAGATTTTTTTATTGATGCGAAGACCATGATTTTCTGTAGTCGTCTGCTGGCAGCTCTTTCTCCCACCATGGCTTTTGCATTCGCACTTTGGGTAATGCCACTGGTCCACTTGTAGCTATGTATTCTACTTTCGGATACTTTGGATTGTCGTATTGATCGAATTCATTTTTTTCCCATTCAGTTGTCATGTGCACCTTTTTTACGTTAAATCCTTTCAAGGTAGTGGGGGCCGACACGTATAAAGTATTTCTTATGTCGGGTAAAGACTCTTTGGAATCGGTTCCAATTAACTTATGGCCACGTTTCACTGGTCTTTCATATCTTGGATATGTCTTTGCCACATCATTAGTTAATGCGTCAGATTCGAGTTGCGTTGAGCCAACCGTAGGATTGATTGTTTGAATATATCTTGAATTCTTTAAGTTCTGGGTTTGAATTTGCTGTTCATGAGATTTGTTTTCTATAACTAGATTATACCTAGATTTCTTAGTGGTTCTTAATTCCAATTCTATATCAGATTTAGGCACTTCATATTTCACATGCTCCTTATTTGATTGAGGCATTACTTCTTATTCTACATCAATTTCTTTCTCCCTAGATTTTTGTGCCGTTTCCGAATACAAATTGGAATTCCAATCTTTAGGAGTTGTACTTTTGGTTTCATATTGGTTATCTAATGAGCTTCTTCTTCATTATCTTTTGCTATATCTCTTTTAGTTGTCTCTTTATCGCCTCGACGACCTATCTGGGCTATTATTAATTCAGTCTCATTATAATGATTCCATATCACATCATTAAATTCGTTTTCTTGTGACGACAAGTTATTTATTATCTGTTTTACAGCTTCAACAATGAACTCGGCTGTCTTATCTACTAAGGAATCTGAGACGAATTTGCGTACGATTTTTTTTAGGTCTTCTATGTTTGCAGTTAGGAGGAGTTTGTATGATTGAGCCGCATGCGACAGGAATAAGATTTGTATCCCTGAAAGAAAGAAAACCAATACAGGTTAATTGAGATGTAATAACAGTGTACTTCGATCAGTTTTTTTTAGTTGGAGAATATAGAATGTTGATTTCAGCTAGTTTTCACAACATTTAACAACAATATGACAAACAATATATTTGCGTTGCAACAAGTGAGCGCGTTGATAAAAAAATGTTTGTGATTTGTGCTTGGACTACGCTGAAACCTGAAAACAACTAAGTTCTACCGTGCTTTGGAGGGCGCGTTAGGTGATCGGTCCCGGCTATATAAGTCTTTAAGTCATGTCCGATGCGTTCGTGGGGTTCGAAAACTCCGAGACCAAAGTTAGCCAATTTGAGTGACGAAACAGAATGCAATAGTTCTCAAATGAAACAAAAATACTCCCCGTGCATTTAGAAATCTCGTCACGCCGTAAACGTTTTATTTATATGGTCTACAGTGTTTAATTTAAATTAGGCGTGACACGAAAAATATTTGCAAATATTCGAATACTGACCGATGAAATATAAGGAACTATGTTTCATGTTGAAATTCTAGGAACAGCTACAATGATATGGCAATCGCATTTTTATGATTCGATTTATTTTTATTGTAAGATTTCGCGTTATTTTTCTATACCTTAAATACCTAATTGTTTTATTTCATCATTGATCTCATACTTAGTCACGTGCATTACTGTTGTCATGGGCGAGGGTCACCACTTACCATCAGGTGGGCCCTCAGCTCGTTCCGTTACTCATTCACATAAAAAAAAATCATATCACTATCATACTAATATTATAGATGAAAACGTTGGTCTGTGTGTATGTTTGTATGTTTGTCACACGGCTTAACGTATTTGGATGAAATTTGGATGAATTTTTGGCCTTTGAGACTTGAAGGAGTAACAAATATACAGACAAACTTTACAGACAAATTATAATTTTTTTAAGTGACGAAATTGCGTATCGATCTAAAACTTACCTCCGCCCACAGCAATACGACTTAGGCCCTACCGAAGTACAAGAAGTCTTAAGTCGCACCCCGTTGCGCCAATCACCCGAGACGGGGATGGTACGTCTCAACACAGCAGTGCGAGGGCACTGCTTGGCAGCAGATTCCATATATGGTAGTGGTACCTCTCCGGACGAACTTGACACAAGTTCTACTGCTACTTCTGTTGCTTCTTTAGCACCACTCAGGGGGCACGTGTACGGAATCAAAGGGTACACACCTACGGACGCGAGCAAATGGACACCCAAAATATTTTAAAATAATGTATATTTTTAATATGACATCACCAATCGAATGCATTATAAATTAAATAAATAAAAAGTATATATTTCAAGCATTACACAGCTCATATTAGAAAAAACACAAAAAGATCTAAAAAACTAATGATTTGCTGAGAAGGTGGCGTTCACAGCAGTGCCTGTACAAGCAGTCCACCGTCCCAGCCATCATTGCCAGAACACCACTCACGTATGGAAACTGTCGACCACGCAAACGTCCCCAAGGCGGTAGCGGCGCTGCCCCAACACCGCTCTAATCTTATCCTGTGCCCTTACAGCCTTGCTACGTCTGCAATAGCTCTGGCCACGACTGCAGGGCTCTGCCGCGGCAGAGGATCATACTTGATGAGGAGTCTGGAGAGTTGAGCGATAACTCCCTCAACGATGGAACCGAACCCCTTAGTAAGTAGACTTATGCTTAACCCGACTGCCTGCCCCCCATTCTTGCCCCCCATTGCGTACGGGAAACGTACGCTTTTCCGGGATAAAAGCTCCGTGATGACGGCTCCGTGGCTTAGTTGGTAGTGGCCCTGCCTTCGAAGCGAGGGGTCCCGGGTTCGATTCCCGGTCGGGGCACACTTTGTATGGTGAGCATGAAGTTTGTTCTCGGGTCTTGGGTGTTTGTCTTGTGTTTCTGTGTTTGTCCATGCCATCTGCGACACAGGGAATCCTAGTGCAGAGGTATGAGTGTGTTAACGTTTATTTATTTATTTAAAGTGTGCGAACACGTTGATTTTGTACGGGCGAACACTGCATATAAAAATAAAAAAATCTTTATAATAACAAGGTTTTTTCGTGTTCTGTGGTAGTGCAGAAACAATAACTAGTCCGCCATCTTGGGTAATCCGCCATATTGGAATTAGAATGACGTCACATAGCTAAGCATGCATTGTCATCCAAAATAAGCGTGTATACCAAATGTCAGCTCAATCGGTTAAAGATAACTGATTTAAAATTCAGTTGCAAGATTCCACCCGGACAAACATACCCCGAACCAGCCTCTAGTGTTCCGACTGCAGGGACACCGGTCTACTCTCGATAATTAAGAGTGAATGGGCTCTGATATACCACGGGAGCCCAATCCGGATTGGTAGATGTCACATGTCGTCGAATGTTTGGTTATAAGACATGCCGGTTTCCTCACGTTTTCCGTCGCCGTTTCGAGAACGTGGTATTGCGCACATAAATTTTTCAAGTGAAAAAACCCATTGATGCACGCGTGAGTGAAACCAGCGACCTTCAGATTGAAAGTCGGCGTCTGTGCGCCTTGGCCACCACGCTCTCCATACATTGTAAGTTAAATAAAAGCTTGTAAATTGCCGTTTTTGGGCGCCATATTTTTCCTCCAAGCCTCGAAAACTTCAGCGAACGCTTTATCAGTTCCAGAGGAAATAGTTGAAGAGCCACCAGGTGTGGAGAACACGGATTTCGTTATGTACGTGAGTGCTGTTGAAACGGAGCGGTGCCGACGAGGGTTGACAGTGGCCTATGCCTCTCACTGCCAGCAGGAGTCAGCACTAGACAGGTAAGTCAACAACGTCAACGATAACACACTCATACCTCTGCACTAGGATACCCTGTGTCGCAGATGGCATGGACACACATAGAAACACAAGACAAACACCCAAGACCCGAGAACAAACTTCATGGTTACCACACAGTGTGCCCCGGCCGGGAATCGAACCCGGGACCCCTCACTTCGAAGGCAGGGCTACTACCAACTAAGCCAAAGTCGTCCAAAATTTCAAAAAGTCATTTCAATAGTCAATAGTCAATAGTCAAACTCATTTATTCCTTTAGATCTCAAGTATCATTTCATAAAGTAAAAAAAAAATAATGATAATATATAATAAATCAATTTCAATTGTCAAACAAGATCAGGTAATAATTAAATTATTAACACTTCTTTAATACAAATTTGTCAAAACTATAAAATGTCTTTTTTTTTTTTTTTTTTTTAAACTATCATGGTTATGAACATTATTATTCGTGTTACCGAGATATTTACCATGATTTGTGAGTTTTGGGAGTCAACAAAACTCACAAATCATGGTAAATATCTCGGTAACACGAATAATAATATAAAATGTCTGCTCGATTACAGGCCAATAGCAGGCCACGCCAACTTCTGCCCTGGTGAGCTGTCTACAAACCAACGGGACCTACACTCCGTTTTATCCACCGTCAAACATGAAATACTGCACGCCTTGGGATTCAGCGTCTCGTTATTTGCGTTTTTTAGGTCAGTAGCTTCAAAAACTGTGTCGCAGCAGCACCATCAGTACTCAAAATCTTAGGAATTAATAATCATCTGTTTTTTTTTAATATGTGAATTAGTGACGGAACGAGCTGAGGGCCCACCTGATGGTAAGTGGTGACCCTCACCCATGACAACAGTAATGCGACTCAACATAACATTTGGATATAGCACTGAGTCGCATTCGTCACCCGAGACGGGGATGATACGTCTCATGCGCATGTGATTTCACCGGCACCCACACCCTTCCACTGGGAGACAGCAATGGGAGTGCACCACTGCTTGGAGGCAGTACTTCTCCGGGCGAACTTGGCACAAGTTCTATTGGTTGTTCTTATTCACCATCAATCATTACGGAATCTTCCAAAGCAAGGGAGTAGGTTCTATTCAATTCCGTAGAGAGCGTGGTGGCCCAGGGGCACAGGCCGCGACTTTTTATTTGAAGGTCGCTGGTTCAAACCCACTCGTACACCAATAAGTTTTTCTCTTGAAAAAATTATGTGCGCAATACCACGTTCTCGACACGGTGACGGAAAACATCGTGAGGAAACCGGCATGTCTTAGAACCAAAAATTCGAAGACATGTGACATCTAACAATCCGGATTGGGCTCACGTGGTAGATCAGAGCCCATTCACTCTCAATTATCGAGAGTAGTGGAAGTCTGCAGTGGGAACATTAGAGGCTGGTACGGAATTCCGTGATGGTAAATTGTATTCGCTATGCATGTATTTTATTTCAGAGGAGATGATGGTGAACCTCTGACGGAAAGAAGGCCTGATACCGGTACTCCACCATTAGATGATGAGTGAGTCAACAATTTTTTTTTATTTGAATGCGTGACGGAACGAGCTGAGGGCCCACCTGATGGTAAGTGGTGACCCTCGCCCATGACAACAGTAATGCGCGCGACTCAGTATGAGATACAAATCGTTACTGAGTCGCATTCATCCAGCGTCCATCACCCGAGACGGGGATGATACGTCTCATGCGCGTGTGATTTCACCGGCACACAGTAATGCGAGCACTACTGCTTGGCGGCAGATTCCAGATGTGGTGGCAGTACCCCTCCGGACGAACTTGGCACAAGTTCTACTGCTACTTTTGGTTGCTCCTTTAGCGCCACCCAGGTGGTACGTGTAGGGAATCAAAGGCTACCTACGGACGCGAGCAACTGGACCCCCCAAGCATATCGATGTGGGATACGCTGAAGGGACACCTGAAATTACGTTTATATAAGCATATTATATATTAATTTTATATTAAAATGAATAAATGAATTAGAATTTGAATAAAATATTTAATTGTTTCAGTTTCACATTCCATCAGTGGTCGGAACGGGTGGTGCGTAACGTGACCCGCAAGAACTGGATGGTACGCGGTGGTTTCATCGAGAGGACTGTCAAGATGATGGTCACCCCTCGGGTGGTGCAAGAGGTACGAACTGTTCTCTATTAACCAACGCAAATGTACTGTAATGTGTGAATTCAAAATTTGTTATATATTATCACCCCTCGGGTGGTGCAAGAGGTACGAACCGACGCAAAAGAGGTGTGAATTTAAAATTTGTTAATTATTTACTAGCGACCCGCCCCGGCTTCGCACGGTTAGTAAAGCATCAGTGTCGTATGAGAAACTACCCGTGCGAAGACGGGTATTATACATATTATAATGGTACCCTTCGCGCGAGTCGGACTCGCACTTGGCCAGTTATTTTTCTTTTTAAATCTTAAATTAAAAGTAAATTGAATCACCCGTCTCATAGGTACGGAAACATTTCAACTGTTCTACGCTGGAAGGGGCTGAGTTGGAAGACCAGGGGGGCGAGGGCACAGCCATCACCCACTGGGAGAAGCGGGTGTTCGAGGTACGTGGTACATCTAGGAGACGAGGGGAGCACGGTGGTTCATTGTCGCTGGTTCAAACTCAAACGCGCACCAATGAGTTTTACCCTTGAAAAATTTATCGCTTTCAGCCTTTATTTTTTTTAACGATGTGAATAGACTTCGCCTCCCCCCCCCCCCCCTCCTGTTCGGGGAGCACAGGGGGGTATGTCGGACTCCGGCAACTGTAGTGGCAAAAGCTCATTATCACTACAGTTACAATGCGTCGTCAAACCACTCATCTTCGGATGAGTGATGCAACACATTAGCGCTTGACAGAGTCACGGGGTCTCTTTCGAATTCAACCGCGACTCTGTCAGTAAGTGTTCGTTACCGGACCCCTCGATGCTCCCTATCGGAGGGAGCGGGATGTCCCGGAGTGGTTAGGACATCCCGTGACGATGGAGACCTGCAATGCAGAGACGGAGCTCCCCGCTCCAGTACTCTGCTGGTCTCCATCATGCTGAAGGAGGTTGAGGAATTGCGTCCGCCTTCTGCCAGCGGCGACACGGGTCAGCTTGAGGATCTGCCTCCCTGGCTCGTTCCGCTGCCTCCTTCTGTGACATTACAGATCGCTTTCAGCCTAACCTAACCTAACCTAACTGTTTTATTTATTTTTGTATGTTTACGTTTGATGTTACAATAAATAATATTATATTCTATTCTTGAAACGACGAAGGGAAACATCGCGAGGAAACCGTTTTAGAACGGAAAATTCGATGACATGTGACATCCACCAATCCGGATTGGGCTCCCGTGGTAGATCAGAGCCCATTCACAATTATCGAGAGTAGGCCGGTGTCTGCAGTTCGAACATTAGAGGCTGTTATGGTGGATGGTATTTTACTGGTGAGTCTTGGTTAGCTACTCTTGATGAGAAATGCTTACATCAATACTTATTACTCTTTTTATGTGAATAGGTGATGGTACGAGCTGAGGGCCCACCTGGTGGTAAGTGGCTACCCCCGCCCATGACAACAGAATAAAAGAAATATTAAAAGGGGTTCTTATACAGAAACGTGATTTTTTAGGATATAGTTCCATATTAAGAAACTAGATGGCGTGATGTATTTAAGCTTGGGCTATTATTGCGTTTCAGTATTGACATGACTCCAATGAGTGTGTGGAGCGCTTGTGGATAGTTTTGATAGATAATGGTACGGAACCTGGTGGTAAGTGGCGACCCCCGCCCATGACAACAGTAATGCGGCTCAGTATAAGATTTGGATTATACACTGAGTCATCATCCTGCTGCGTCCATCACCCGAGACGGGGATGATACGTGATACGTTAAAGAGAAAATGATTGTAATTTTTATGTGTAGTAGAAATCAAGGGCTTTATGTGTAGTCAAGAATCAAGAAATCAAGGGCTTTATAAGTTTATTTTATGATCACCCTCAGAACGAAGCCATGACGGGAACCCACACCCAGAACTCGGTGTTCAGCCGCATCACGTTCGCGCTGATGGAGGACACGGGGTGGTACCGCGCGGATTATTCCCACGCGGCCCCCCTGGACTGGGGCCTCGGCGCGGGCTGCGAGTTTGTCACCACTTCCTGCAAGCACTGGCTAAGCACCCACACTCTCAAGTAAGGAACCGCAGAATCTAATCTTCTAGGTGTTCTTGACAGCTCAAGCAATCAGCAAGCAGCCTAGCGCCTTGAGTGCTCGTAGCGTAGCTTGCATGTTTTGTTGGGTTCCGTACCCAAAGGCTAAAACGGGACCCTATTACTAAGACTCCGCTGTCCGTCTGTCACCAGGCTATACCTCTTGAACCGTGATAGAGCGTTGAAATTTTCACAGATGTATTTCTGTTGCCGCTATAACAGCAAATACTAAAATACAGAATAAAATATATATTAAAAGGGGTTATCATATAGAACCGTGATTTTAGGATATAATTCCATATTAAGAAACTAGATGGCGTGATGTATTTAAGCTCGGGCTATTGTTGCGTTTCGGTATTGACATGACTTGTGGAACGCGTATAAATTGTTTTGATAGAAAATGGTAGACCCTTCATGCGCGAGCGCGACTCGCACTTGGCCGGTTTTTTTTTCATAAATTCAGGAAATCTTACAATTTGATAATCATAGTATTCCACCATTACAATGTCCGTATCTTCATAATATATTGTATAACAAAGTCGGTTTTGTTCCAACACTTGTAACTCGAGATTTTCATTGTTTTTGATCTGTTGTATTTTTCTCCGTTCCGAATAGCAGAATAACTGATAGGGGCCGTTCAAGTATTACGTAAGCACTAGGGGGGGAGGTCTTTGCTTTGCTTATGACATGGGGGTGAGGGGATCTAGATGGTGATTACGTCGGCGGTAATTATTAACTTTTTTACACTGGCAACCCAAACATTGTCTATGCTTGAAAACGAAATGCATTTTCGGGTATTCCTACAAATAATGAATACGTTTTATACCAATGTTTACGTTAGCATGGGGGGGGAGAGGTAAGAGCTTTGCTTACCTTTGCTGGCGAATCTGTCGCATTACTGTTGTCATGGGCGGAGGTCGCCACTTACCAGGTGGGCCCTCAGCTAGTTCCGTTTATTAAAATAAAAATATTTACCCGTTTAAGCGTGAAGGAGTAACACACACACAGTGTGTATGTATGTGTGTGACACACACACGCGCGCGCACATTATTATAAGTGTGAAATTGATAATGAATTCAATAATTTATGTTAAAACGTTTTTTTTATTTTCAAGCGATTCCTCTGATGCCTTGTAAGTACATAAAACAAAAACACTTCTTAATTTTACTGTTCTCACAGCTTAGTTGCTAGGAGCTCTGCCTTCAGCGCTGTGGGTCGTTTGTTCAACTCCCATCCAGGAATAAAACTCTTGTGCCCAGACGCAGAAAAGCATGTTCTGCGTCTGGGTCTCAATATGTATTTACAATACAAAAAAGTGTAATTAAGTATTGTATTGAGCTGGGTGGTCCAGGGGCACAGACGCCGACTTTCAATCTGGAGGTCTCTGGTTCAAACCCACACGTGCACCAATGAGGTTTTTCACCGAAATATTTATGTGCGCAATACTAAAACATCGTGAGGAAACCGGCACGTCTTAGAACCAAAAATTCGAAGACATGTGACATCTACCAATCCGGATTGGGCTCCCGTGGTAGCCCATTCACTCTCAATTATCGAGAGTAGGCCGGTGTCCCTGCAGTGGGAACATTAGAGGCTGGTACGGAAGTATTGTATTAGTAATTTTGTTCCCATAGCTAGGCTTAGCTAGATGGCGCGCTGTGAAATATCCACGAATATTCTATAATATATATATTATTATATATTATATTTTTTTCAAGCTCCCGAAATGAGACTGTTAGGGAAATGTAAGTATTTCATTAAAACCAATCCAACCCTGAAAAAGGGTATGTAAACGAATTAATATTTCATTTACTTTTTGGGGGGTCCAGTTGCTCGCGTCCGTAGGTGTGTACCCTTTGATTCCCTACACGTACCCCCTGGGTGCTAAAGGAGCAACCAAAAGTAGCAGTAGAACTTGTGCCAAGTTCATCCGGAGAGGTACTGCCACCACACCTGGAATCTGCCGCCAAGCAGTAGTGCTCGCATTACTGTGTTCCGGTGGAAGGGTGTGGGTGCCGGTGAAATCACATGCGCATGTGTATCATCCCCGTCTCGGGTGATGGACGCAGCAGGATGAATGCGACTCAGTGTAAGATCCAAATCTTATACTGAGTCGCATTACTATTGTCATGGGCGAGGGTCGCGATTATTATCTGTTGATATATTTAATAGTATTTATATATGTATATATCATTGATATATTAATATATATCATAGTTATTAGTGTTATTGTAGTTACTATTAAGTTGTATTAATTTTATAAAATGTTTTCTTTATTCAACGCTACTGTCGCATTCTTGTATATTCCAGTCCATCTAAAGGTTGCCTGGAAGAGATTGCTTCAAGCAATAAAGCCGCACATTGTATTTCACATCATCACCAGTCTATTTCAGTCCACTGCTGGACATAGGCCTCTCCGAGTAAGCTGAAAATGGTTCTGCCAGCCACCAGATTTCTGTATTTCAAATTTCTTGTACAATAAAGACTTTTCTATATATATATCTGCTAGCTGCGACCCGCGGTGTTACCCGCGTTTGGACTGCCTACGGGAACAGTACATTGTTCCGGGATAAAAAGTACCCTATGTGCTATTCCAGACTATAATCTATCTCTGTGCCAAATTTCATCCAGGTCCGTTCATGCGTTCTGGCGTGATTGAGTAACAAACATCCATCCATACTTACAAACTTTCGCGTTTATAATTATAGTAGGATTGACGGCTCCGTGGCTTAGTTGGTAGCAGCCCTGCCTTCGAAGCGAGGGGTCCCGGGTTCGATTCCCGATTATTGTCTGTATTGAGTGTTTGTATTGTATTTCTGTGTTGGTCCACGCCATCTGCGAGGGAATCCTAGTGCAGAGGTGTGTAAAAAATAGTTTATTTTTTTATATATTATATCTTGTTTCAGGAAAAGGTCGCTGGCGCCATTTTGTTCTCGGATCAAGGGTAGCCCGCTCCACACGGAATGTTCCCCCAGACGCAACGCGGTGGTGCTCTGCAACTTAATTCGCCATGAAACCATCCTCCCCAGAAAGTACCAGGTAAGTGCCTAAAGTAAATTTAGTATGGGGGGTCCAGTTGCTCGCGTCTTACCCTTTGATGCCCTACACGTACCCCCTGGGTGGTAAAAGCAGTGGAACTTGTGCCAAGGTCGTCCGGAGAGGTACTGCCACCACACCTGGAATCTGTTGTCAAGCAGTGGTGCTGTATTCCGGTGGAAGGGTGTGGGTAAAATCGCATGCGCATGAGACGTATCAGGATCTGGTTTGGTGGGAAAGGATCGGCGAAAATACTAACCCAATAGTTTTTTGTATATACGAATACATTATATATTAACACCCAGACACAGAACAAACATGTATATTGTCCTGGGCCGGAGACGAGACCACGACCTCGCGCAGAAGGCAGACCTACCAACTCAGCTGTTAAAGATTTCCAAAAGTAGTAAAAAAAAATTAAGACATTTTTTTTCTGTGAATGTATGACTGTACGAGCTGAGGGCCCACCTGATGGTAAGTGGTGACCCTCGCCCATGACAACAGTAACGCGACTCAGTATGAGATACAAATCTATACTGAGTCGCATTCATCCAGCGTCCATCACCCGAGACGGGGATGATACACATGCGCATGTGATTTCACCGGCACCCACACCCTTCCACCGGAACACAGTAATGCAATCACTACTGCTTGGCGGCAGATCCAGATGGTGGCAGTACCTCTCCGGACGAACTTGGCACAAGTTCTACTGCTACTAAATAAATGGCTTAGTTGGTAGCAGCCCCGCCTTCGAAGCGAGGGGTCCCGGGTTCGATTCCCGGTCGGGGCACACTTTGTGTGGTGAGCATGAAGTTTGTTCTCGGGTCTTGGGTGTTTGTCTTGTTTCTGTGTTTGTCCATGCCATCTGCGACACAGGGAATCCTAGTGCAGAGGTGTGAGTGTGCAAAAGTAGTTTTTTTTTTTTTTAATCTTATTTTCCACAGCACTTTGACATTCTACCTGGTATAGCGCCGGGAAACGAAGCCTATTACGGCGGGTCGGTGTCCCTCGCCGACTACTGTCCCTACCTGCAAGAGTTCACGTGGAAACATAAGAACACCTTAGTTAGGGGAAGCACCTGCTCCTACGAGGAGAACACGCCAAGTGAGTAACACTCACTCACATACTTACCATTATAAATCATCCAATACTCAACACCAAAACTCAACACTTGAACAACCAATACTCAACACTTGAACAACCAATACTCAACACTTGAACAACTAATACTCAACACCTGAACACCAATACTCAACACTTGAACAACCAATACACCAATGCTGAAAACCCTAGCAGACAACTGTCCACATCTTCAAGAGTTCACGTGGAGACATCAGGTACTTTAATAATACTCCATAACATAACTTGGAAGTCCCAATACTCAATACTTAATACAACTGTCACTTAGTATACCTGGGGGGTCCAGTTGCTCGCGTCCGTAGGTGTGAACCCTTTGATTCCCTACACGTACCCCTTGGGTGGTAAAGGAGCAACAAAAAGTAGCAGTAGAACTTGTGCCAAGTTCGTCAGGAGAGGTACTGCCACCACGCCCGGAATGTGCCGCCAAGTAGTGGTGCTTACTGTGTTCCGGAAGTGTGGGTGCCGGTGAAATCACATGCGCATGAGACGTACCATCCCCGTCTCGGGTGATGGACTCAGCAGGATGATGACTCAGTTTAAGATCCAGATCTTATACTGAGTCGCATTACTGTCATGGGCGGGGGTCGCCACTTACCACCAGGTGGGCCCTCAGCTCGTTCCGTCATTATTGAAATAAAAAGAAAAATAATTACCGAAATTGTTTATTTCAGGGGGGGATGTGAATTTCGCGCTGGAAAACTATGGAACTCACTCGAAGTGCTTCGAACACAGCTCCAAAGTTTGGGAACAGAAATCTTGTAGACAGGTAGGTTTGCATATACAATAAAAAAATACAAAAATGTTTATGATCATCATCATCATCTCCCTGTCCTTATCCCACACTCAGTAGGTAGCACAACATGTATTTTTCTTCCATCTCCCTCTGTCAGACGTCATCTCAGTACTCACTCCTTTCTTACGCATATCATCTCTCACACAATCCATCCATCTTTTCTTTGGCCTACCTCTTGTCTTATATCCTTCCACATCCATATTTAAGACTTGTTTTGTTATATGCCATTCATCCCTCCGCATAATATGTCCATACCACGGAGGTTACGTTTGAAGATACAATACAAGAATACAAAAATGTTTATGTGCATTAAATGATAATGTAACCGAAGATCGGGGCTCAATGGCGCTAGGAGAGCCCTATGTCCAGCAGTGGACATGTATAGGCTGATGATGATGATGATGAAAATGTAACAATTTAGGAGATATGGATTGACGACTCCGTGGCTTAGTTGGTAGTAGTCCTGCCTTCGAAGCGAGGGGTCCCGGGTTCGATTCCCGGCCGGGGCACACTTTTTGTGGTGAGAATAAAGTTTGTTCTCGGGTCTTGGGTGTTTGTCTTGTGTTTCTGTGTTTGTCCATGCCATCTGCGACACAGGGAATCCTAGTGCAGAGGTGTGAGTGTGTTAACGTTGTTTGTTGTTGTTTTTTATGGCTATGTATACTTTGTCCCCCCGGAGGGTACGCAGGATCTAAAACACAAGTCATTAACTTATAAACAAGCCTAAACAAGAAAGGTGTGGGTGCCGGTGAAATCACATGCGCATGTATCATCCCCGTCTCGGGTGATGGACGCGGCATGATGAATGCGACTCAGTAAAGATTTGGATCTCATACTGAGTCGCGCGCATTACTGTTGTCATGGGCGAGGGTCACCACTTACCATCAGGTGGGCCCTCAGCTCGTACCGACACACATTCACATAAAAAAAAAGTTGTTCGCGTCTGTCTGTACCCTCAGAGTTCCGAAGAGCCATGAGAGCGTGGTGGCCCAGGGGCACAGACGCCGACTTTTAATCTGAAGGTCGCTGGTTCAAACCCACACGTGCACCATTGAGTTGTTCACTTGAAAAAATTATGTGCGCAATACTAATCTCGTAATGGTGACGGAAAACATCGTGAGGAAACCGGCATGTCTTAGAACTAAAAACTCGACATGTGATATCTACCAATCCGGATTGGCTCCCGTAGATCAAAGCCCATTCACCCTCAATTATCGAGAGTAGGCCGGTGTCTGCAGTGGGAACATTTGTGTTGATTCGTTGTTTTATTTTTAGATAAGAGAATGGCAACACTGGGGATCCGGATGCTACAAATATAAGTGCGAAAGTGGCAGACTGCACATTGTTGTAAGTAACAACACTGTTTTTTATAGGTTATTAAGACAATTTATAACCTTAAACTTATCACTACATAGTATAAAACAAAGTCGCTTTCTCTGTCCCTATGTCCCTATGTATGCTTAAATCCTTAAAACTACGCAACGGATTTTGATGCGGTTTTTTTTAATAGATAGAGTGATTCAAGAGGAAGGTTTATATGTATAATACACTAGCAAATCACCCCGGCTTCGCACGGGTAGTTTCTGATACGACCCTGATGCTTTACTAACCGTGCGAAGCCGGTGCGGGTCGCTTGTTAAACTATAAACGAGCAATTCTTGTATGTATATTTAATATATACGTAAATATACGTTTACACACTCACCTCTGCACTAGGATTCCCTGTGTCGCAAATGGCATTGACAAACGCAGAAAAACGAGACCACCACAAGATCGGAGAACAAACTTCGTGCTCGCCGCACAACGTGTGCCCCGGCCGGTCGAACCCGGGACCCCTCGCTTCGAAGGCAGGGCTACTACCGACTAAGCCACGGAGCTGTTTTATACTTGGTGAAATACCAACTTTGTTTTATTATTACGTAGAACTTGGCAAACTTTTTTAGGGTTTCGTATGAATGAATTAATTAATTAATGACTGAATGAAACACTTTGTGTATGAATTTTGGTCTCGGGTCCTGGGTGTTTGTCTTGTGTTTCTGTGATTGTCCATGCCATCTGCGACACAGGGAATCCTAGTGCAGAGGTATGAATGTGTTACGTGTTTAAACGCATGACCATATTCGCGAATATGTAATACTGTCTCCGAGGGGTTTCTTGTCTGTTTCTTCCCCTCGGGTTGGTCGGTTAGGGTTGGAACAGACGTAAACTTAACAAATAAGATTAGCTTAAACATGAAAATTGACTGTAATTTGACATATCTGTGTGCATGTAACGTGCCTGGGGAGTTCCTGTGACACGTTATATGCTCACGAATATGTGTACATGCATGTGTAAAATTTGACGAGTCCAAATGATACTTGAGATCTAAAGGAATAAATGAGTTTGACTTTGACTTTGTTTAATTACAGGTGGGTAATTACACGTACACCTGCTTCCACGCCAACCAGGTGCTCCAAGTGAGGATCGTGACCAACGGGTGGCTCCACAAAGGGGGGGTGGTTTGCCCCCCCTGCAGGCAAATGTGCGAGGCGGAATTTGCTGTGAGTATACCATTTTTAATCACGCCCGTCACCCGAGACGGGTCATGTCATGCGCATGTGATTTCACCGGCACCCACACCCTTCCGGAGGACGGCAGTGATACCTGCAGATTACCAGGTGTGGAAGCATGTCTTCTCTGGACATATACTATTATTGTATATATATATATATATATTATATACTATTTATTTTATTGTAATAATTATTTGTATTTTTTTGTATGCTCTTTTTGTAGTATGTATCTATGTTATCTGAATAAATGAAATATTATTATTATTAAACCACATTATTTATTTTCATTTTCATTTTATATACATTTTTCACTACAAAATATTACATTATTTATAAAATAAACAGTATAAAAACATTGTAGTAGAAAATATATAAAAACAGAGGACCACCGACTGCGGAGTGAGACCCAAGCAGTCGGTGGCTAGGGCTGGTGCCGTGACCAGGATTAATTTAATTATTATTATTATTATTACAGGCTAGGGGTGAATACTGCAAGCCGGGAGAGGAGCCACTGCCTTCTAATCTGTATCCCCACGATAACCTCCAGTGTGGCGCGTCGTCCGCGTCACCGGCCGCTGTTTTGTATCTGTCGGCCATTTTGTGGCTTACATTGTAGACTTACGATTAAGGGTCTACTCCATGTTTCAACGAGCTGTTTTCAGGATTTCTTACTGTGTAATCTTATTTTGACATGTACAATAGCTGTCAATTTATTTTTGTTAGTTTTTTTTAATTTATGCTGGAGTAACGCGCGAAATTGTTTTTAACCGACTTTAAAGCGGTTCTATAATATGTTTCACTATATATATTTTCTCTGAAATTTATCAACATTTATTTATCGATTTGGAAAATTCTTTTTTTATTTGAAAGGGAATGCTTTCAGACTGGTCGTATAGAATTTTTATCAAAATCAGTTCAATAGTTTGGTTGTTAAATCGAAATAACTGGAAAAAATTGTCGTCCAAGTAAATTAATTGCGTATTTTGCTACTTTGAAAGTATTGAGTGGTTGTTTTTTCGATTTTTACATCGTTTACTTCTTTATGTATCAATCTGTTTACTTCTTTATATATATCTTCTTTATATATTGACGACTCCGTGGCTTAGTTGGTAGTAGCCCTGCCTCCGAAGCGAGGGGTCCCGGGTTCGATTCCCGGCCGGGGCACACTTTGTGTGGTGAGCATGAAGTTTGTTCTCGGGTCTTGGGTGTTTGTCTTGTATTTCTGTGTTTGTCCATGCCATCTGCGACACAGGGAATCCTAATGCAGAGGTATGAGTGTGTTAACGTTGTTTTTTTTTATATATAGATATGCTCGAAGCTAGTTGGAACATATGGAGTGGAATTCCTAACACCTGACACTTGCTACTTCAATTAAGAACAGTCGCAAGAATTATTAGAAAATGACTGATCCGACCCATATTTTGTTTTTTATAAATTTATAATGCCTTTAATTGCATTCTCTAAATCTGACTGTAATCTATCTACCAAGTCATCCACACCCTTCCACCGGAACGCAAAGCGAGTACACTGCTTGGCGGCAGATTACCGGGTCTGGCTGATTACTGCTTCTTTTGTTGGTATTTTAGCACCACCCAGGGGGTACTTGTGGGGATTTATACTCACCTACAGAAACGAGCGTCCCCCAAAATGTATATTAACTTGGATTTAGAAAATGCAATAACATAGGTATTTACTGTAAATAAACAGTTACATAATAATTGTATCTTATTTATTCGGATTTAAATAATTTAGGTAATTATGGTGCGATTTTTATTAATATCTAAGAAGGACGAGTTTAAATTAAGAAAAATACGTTTTTTTAATAACTTTTAAACAAGTATTAAACCTTATAACGAGATTTCATATGATTTGTGAGTTTTGTTAACTGCCGATATTTCGACGCAGTTGCATGAGTCATGATCCTTGACTTTCGAATGTAAACAATAGTGCGCAAGAGTACAAGTATACCAATATGTCTTCCAATGATGTGTCTCGCTTCAGTTTAACCGTGATCATGGCACGTGAAACTGCGTCGAAATATCGGGAGTCAACAAAACTCACAAATCACAGTAAATATCTTGTTAATTTGAAAAATTGTTGATAATTATATTAGTTATAATTACAATTTACAACTTTCATATACATGTTGTACCTTGCATATATTTAGGTAAATAGGGCTAGTGGCGTAGCTCGCTTAGCTCTTCTTTACAGATCATGTAAGTTAAGCCACTTTCGGCCCGGTCAGAAGTTGAATGGGTGACCATTTGGTGGCGTTCGAACTGAGCGGTTCTGTGCTCCGGAGCGCACGTTAAGATGGCTTAGCCCCTGGCTACACTAGCCGTGTCGGAGGCCTTCGGCTTAAAACTTAATTTACACATTAAATTACACGAAATAAGTGGAATATGCAAAAATCGCGCTTTAATTTTTTTTATCGTGTTATTTAAGTGAGTAGTATGTGATCTTAGCGTAATTTTTAATACCCTGGACCAAGTGTATATATTCCTAATTAGTTTCTAATTAATCATTAGTCAGTCTCAATTATTTACTAATTAATAATTAGTAACTCCTAATTCGTTACTGAATAATAATTAGTAAACCTAATTATAATTAGTAATCCTAATTATAATTAGTAATAGTATCACATTTACTCTTACATGCCATAATCTTATTTATTTTAGATTACTCTTTGTAAAAAAATAGTCTTTAAAATTGGAGGTAGTAAGTTTGATAGAAATATATTATTAGTTTTTGAATACTACAGAATTTTTCTCGATTCACATGTATATTATTTCCACGCATCTTTTTTAATTGTGATATTTTCTTTATTATTCTGTTTATATTTATTAGTATAAGGTTATTCTATCACGGTTCACATTCAAGGTCGGCCCTATTAATAAAAAATATTCATGGACAATGCACACAGTACCATCTAGCCCCAAACTAAGCATAGCTTGTGCTATGGGGATCAGATTGCTGATAAATTACTTATAAAAATTACAGGTTAAACAAACAATTTTTTTTTTGGTGTTTTGAAATGCTGTTTCTGTGTTCAGAAATTGCAAAGATTGTAGATTAAATCATGAGTAATATAATTTTGTAAATAATTTTTTGTCTTATTTTGGTGCTTTATTGTGATTTAATTTCATTCTTACTATAAAGATATCCGCTACGAGATCAAGGCTACTATTTTCATCGATTTTATAATCGAAATCAATTTTTATATTTAATTAAAATTGGGGGAAGATTTTTTAGGTGCAGCCTTAAGTGGCCGCTAGTATTTTTAATTAAAATAATATTAGTTTTAGTTAATAATACTGAAAAAAAATATGTAATCAATATTTTTCAGATAAATAGAAATTATCATATTACTTAAAAAAAAAACGGCTTTAACGATTTGGATGAAATGTTGTGTATAGATAGGGTTTTGCTGTTTAAGTTTAACAGTATGAGTGTATTTCTAGTAAAAACACAAGTTTAAAAAAAAAATACAAGATTTTACAAATACATAAATTACATTCACAAAAAAGCCGAGCGTATCTCTATCGCCTAGGTACTTACTTTTAAACGAGCAATTCTTATATATTATTTATTTTATTTTATTTTATGTTTATCTGTATAATCTTTTTTCTTTGTATTCCTTGATATATGTATATTTTTGGTTAAGAACATTAACTATACCCTAGGTGGGCGTTGGAGACTGCGTCGCAGTTTTCATAACTATTGCATCATCATACAACTTATATTTTAATGTGTGCTTCTGAATGTTCCAAAATAAAGATTATTATTATTATTATTATTTCACGTATCTCGGCTCTAACGATTTGGATGAAATATTGTGTTGAGTTAGGTTTTTTGATGTTTAATTTCACCTGTATAATTTTATTTCTTGTCTTTGTAATAATCTTTTATATAATATATAATTTATTACAAATCTTTTAAACTGACATAAAAAATCCCGAACGAAAATCGGTCTATTTGTACTATTTGACTAGCGTCCACTTTTTGATAGGTACCTAGGCAAAAATATGTTCCCCCATTCATAATTATGTATAAAAATATGTTCCCCCATTTATAATTATATTTAAAAAATATGTTCCCCCATTTATAATTATATTTAAAAATATGTTCCCTCATTTATAACTATATATAAAAATTGATTTCGATTAAAAACTCCAGAAACGTAGATCTTGCAGCCGGATCCTAGATAACTACTGGATAAGTCAGAATTAAAATAAATCATAAAAAGTACTAAAAAAAATTACGTGTAATGTATTTATTCTGTGGCATAACAAATTAATTTTAATTATTGAAACATAATAAATACAACAAACAAATTGCAATTTGCTTTTTACTAGGCACATGATTGGCCTACAGCTCAGTTGGTTTTTGTTCTCGGGTCTTGGGTGTTTGACTTGTGTGTCTGTTTGTTCATGCGATCTGACACAGGGAATCCTAGCGCAGGTATGCGTGTTAACATTAATAAAAAGGAAAACCTTAATTATATAAATTTTAAAACTATCATGGTTATGAACATTATTATTCGTGTTACCGAGGTATTTACCATGATTTGTGAGTTTTGTTGACTCCCGGGACCATGACGCATGTAACTGCGTCGAAATATCGGGAGTCAACAAAACTCACAAATCATGGTAAATATCTCGGTAACACGAATAATAACCTTCATTATGTTAATTTTGACTTGCAGTTTATGTAATCTAAGTTTTGTGATGTTTGGTTAATCAGGAATTGATATTTAGATTTTTTAAGTTTTTTTCTATCGTGTCATAAGAAGACCTGTTTTTCACTGCGACTTTTATGCAATCTTATATAACTTTTAAGTTTTATGCAATATATTACTAATTAGATAGAAATTTTAATAATATATTATGCTAGTTTGGGCCTAGAATAGATTTCATGGGGCCTATTCTACGGTCAACGTGGCATTTTTAATTAAGTGTTCTTCTCAAGGTCTCAGGTAGAATTTTAGAAGCGGGTAACACTGCGGTACGCAGCTACTTTTGTATAAAAAATACATAATAAAAAAATAACAATTGACCGTAAAATGGGCCCCCAGTATACAATATTTCAGGCCCAAAACTCGCGTGTGCAAATTATTTCAACTTCCTTCTAATTAATATTATATTCGTAGAATAAAAGTTACAAATTTACTAATGAAGCTTTATATATTTTCATGTTACATGTTACGTGTTACATGTTGCATGTTACGTGATTTAAATTTAATTTGAGAATAAGAATAAGAAAGTATTTATTTGTACACAACTTAAAATTTAAAAAAAGTAAATATTTAATTATCTGTGTTAAATTTAATGTATCTCGTGTCATTCGTTCTCCAAACATTCGTTCTTTGTCCATAATTCATTCGTAATTAATTGTTTAAGTAAAATCATGTAAAGTACTTATTAGTGATATAAGAAACTGCCAGAAATTATAACTATGTGAAAATTATGTGAAAATTAGAAATTGAAATCTTTGTCGTTCAAATAAAGAAACATTTTTAATGTAATCGCATTTTACCGTACCGTACCAGCCTCTAATGTTCCCACTGTAGACACCGGCCTACTATCGATAATTGAGTGATTGGGCTCTGATCTACCACGGGAGCCCAATCTGGATTGTTAGATGTCACATGTCGTCGAATTTTTGGTTCTTAGACATGCCGGTTTCCTCGCGATGTTTTCCGTCACCGTTTTGAGAACGTGGTATTGCGCACATAAATTTTTCAAGTGAAAAAACTCATTGGGGCACGTTTGGGTTTGAACCAACGACCTTCAGATTGAAAGTCGGCGTCTGTGCCCCTGGGCCACCACGCTCTCCAAATCGCATTTTAATATTACATTATTTTAATATTAAAATTGGCTAATATTATTATGAATTCTTAGAGAGTTCTTAATCTTAATACCAATTTCTTTTACTCTACTAAATTGACGAGACGAACTGAAGGTACACCTGATCTTAAGTGGTTACCTCCGCCCATAACCACACTGATACGACTTAAGTCCTCCCCGACCTAAGCATGCTAAGACCCAAGACGCATCCTGTTGCGCTCGTCACTGAGACAGGGATGTCTCACGCGCCTATGATTTCCCCGGCACACCCTTCCACCGGAACACAGCAATGCTAGTACCACTTTAGATTACTTCTTTCGGACAACCACCAAAAATAAACGGTACACACTCATACCCCAGGAATTACCTGAGTTAATAAACTGCCACCTATTTGTAAGTTTGCATCATTTTCCGGGTTCGATTCCCGGCCGGTACATACTGTGTGGTGAGCATGAAGTTTGCTCTTGGGTCTTGGGAGTTTGCCTTATGTTTCTGTTGTCCATGCAATCTGCGACACAGGGTATGAGCTCGCATAATTATGATTGAACTTCACTTGTTAAGCGTTTGATCCTTAATTATGCTTTGCAGTTTTATTCTTTGCGATTTATGTTTGCCATGCCATCTGCGACACAGGGAATCCTAGTGCAGAGGTATGAGTGTGTAAACGTTTAAACGTTTACATGGTGTAGGATGTTTACATAGTCGTACCCAGGAGGAGGCAGCTGCCCCCCCCTGGAAATGGAAAGTTAAATTAAAATTGCATGCATAGTCAAATTTAACTATATTTATTTAACTACCTATAAAGCAGGATCATTTGCAGCTATTTGCCCTACACACTACATATAACTAATGTTTCATGTAGGTGTGTTTGTGTTTAAGAGCGTGGTGGCTCAGGGGCATATGCAAAGAGCCGAAGACCAGGCTCAAAGACGCTTACTCGGAGAGGCCTATGTCTGTAGTGGACTGAAATAGGCTGATGATGGAAGCTATATTATAAATAAATATTAAAAAGGTTACTTAGAATAAGAATGTCTAGCTGATTTGACCCAAAGGCACGGTTCCCTTGGGAGAGGGGATGAAAGTCAAAATGTGTTATTCATTGTAATTTATTAACGCGTTGTTTGATTTCATTAATTTTTTTTCGTTTAATCACTACATAGTATAAAACAAAGTCGCTTTCTCTGTCCCTATATCCCTATGTATGCTTAAATCTTTAAAACTACGCAACGGATCTTGATGCGGGTTTTTTTAATAGATAGAGTGATTCAAGAGGAAGGTTTATATGTATAATACACTAGCAAGTCACCCCGGCTTCGCAAGGGTAGTTTCTGAGACGACACTGATGCTTTACTAACCGTGCGAAGCCGGGGCGGGTCGCTAGTTGTAGATACTCTAAAGATTGTCCCGTAAATATTTCAAGGTCATCGGTTTTGTAGTTTGGAAATTACAGACATTAGAACTATCAGTATTAGGTCCAAATAACTTGAACTTTCAAAGGACTTTCACTGACAGATAGGTGATTTTATAAGGAGTAACTTAAGATACTTTTATTTCAGAAAAAGAAATAACAATTAGGGATTCGCGCAAATAAATGTTTTCCACTATTATTAGAAATATTTGAAATATATATGGAATGCTTACTTCGCAAATTGTTCTATCGTCATACTGGAACTCATGACAAGGAAGATTAGGGAGATAAACAAATAGATCATGAATATCAATGTACAATATTAAATATGAATAATTTTTTACGAATAAAACGAGCGAAGCTCGGTCGCCCAGGTACTGTTAGAAAGCCGTTCTTCTTTCTATTTACGGAATGTTAAATCCCAACAATATTTCAAGTTATAATAAATTAAAACTGGCGGTAATGATAACAAGTTATAAATAGATATTTTTTTATTGATGCGAAGACCATGATTTTCTGTAGTCGTCTGCTGGCAGCTCTTTCTCCCACCATGGCTTTTGCATTCGCACTTTGGGTAATGCCACTGGTCCACTTGTAGCTATGTATTCTACTTTCGGATACTTTGGATTGTCGTATTGATCGAATTCATTTTTTTCCCATTCAGTTGTCATGTGCACCTTTTTTACGTTAAAACCTTTCATGGTAGTGGGGGCCGACACGTATAAACTATTTCTTTTGTCGGGTAAAGACTCTTTGGACTCGGTTCCAATTAACTTATGGCCACGTTTCACTGGTCTTTCATATCTTGGATATGTCTTTGCCACATCATTAGTTAATGCGTCAGATTCGAGTTGCGTTGAGCCAACCGTAGGATTGATTGTTTGAATATATCTTGAATTCTTTAAGTTCTGGTTTTGAATTTGCTGTTCATGAGATTTCGGTGGTCCATGCGACTCTCTTATATGAGATTGTTTGTTTTCTATAACTAGATTGTACCTAGATTTCTTAGTGGTTCTTGATTCCAATTCTATATCAGATTTAGGCACTTCATATTTCACATGCTCCTTATTTGATTGAGGCATTACTTCGTCAATTTCTTTCTCCCTAGATTTTTGTGCCGTTTCCGAATACAAATTGGAATTCCAATCTTTAGGAGTTGTACTTTTGGTTTCATATTGGTCATCAAATGAGCTTCTAGGGGTTTCATAATCTTTTACTATATCTCTTGTAGTTGTCTCTTTATCGCCTTGACGAGCTATATTATATTGTTCATTCTCATTATATTGATTCGATATCAAATCATTATCTTCGTTTTCTTGTGACACGTTAGTTACCATCTGTTCTGCAGCTTTAACCACGAACTCGGCTATCTTATCTGCTATGGAATCTGAGACGAATTTGCGTGCGATTTTTTTTACGTCTTCCATATTTGCAGTTAGGAGAACGAATGATCGAGCCGCATGCGACAGGAATAAGATTTGTATCCCTGAATGAAAGAAAACCAATACAGTTTAATTGAGATGTAATAACAGTGTACATATTCGATCAGTTTATTGTAGTTGGAGAATAAAGAATGTTGATTTCAGATAGTTTTTACCACATTATTAACAGCAATATGAAAAATTTGCGTTGCAGCCTCCAGTGAACGAGTTGATAAAAAGATGGTGATGATTTAGGCTTGGTCTACGGTGAAACCTGAAAACAACTAAGCTCTACCGTGCTTTGGAGGGCGCGTTAAGTTGGTCCCGGCTATATAAGTCTTTAAGTCATGTCCGATGCGTTCGTGTGGTCTGAAAACTCCGAGACCAAAGTTAGCCAACTTGAGTAACGAAACAGAATGCTACAATAGTTCCCAAAGGAAAAAAAAACACTCCCCGTGTATTTAGAAATTCGTCACGCTGAAAAAAATGTATTTATATGGTGCGTCTAATTTAAATAAGGCGTGACACGAAAAATATTTGCAAATATTCGAATACTGACCGATGAAATATAGGGAACTATGTTTCATGTTGAAATTCTAGGAACAGCTACAATGATATGGCAATCGCATTTTTACGATTCGATTTATTTTTATTGTAAGATTTCGCGTTATGTTTCTATACCTCAAATACTTGAAATAATGGTTTTGTTTCATCATTGCATTGAATGGGTTCCTATATAAATATTTATGGATATTTTGAAGTCAGCACAGTCAATATTTGTATGTTTATGTTATTCGAGTGTATGTATGTATATTTCTTTGGCACGCTTCAAAGGCAGGGCTATTGTCAACTCAGGTAAACGGCCTCCTGTTTGTAAGTTTGCAATATTTGTCGGATTCGGTTCCCAACCAGTAGGTATACACTGTGTGGTCAGCATGAAGTTTGCTCTTGGGTCTTGTGTTGCTGTGTTTGTGCAGGAAGGATATAAGACACGAGGTAGGACAAAGAAAAGATGGATGGATTGTGTGAAAGATGATATGCGTAAGAAAGGAGTGAGTACTGAGATGACGTCTGACAGAGGGGAATGGAAGAAAAATACATGTTGTGCTATCCACTTAGTGTGGGATAAGGGCAGGAAGATGATGATGATCTGCGCACAAACTCATCTCATCTGCAGAGGTATGAGTGTGTAAACGTTTATTATTTTAAACCAACAATGTAGGTATGAAATGTATTCACAACCAATTAATTATATTTTATAGTCATATAATGACCAAATTAATTACAAATCAGTTTAATTGAATTCCGTTTACGACATTAATCATTTGATAAAAATGGATATGTTAACTTTGAGTGAGTTTAAAAACTTTATATTTTAATTATTCCAGGTATGAATTTTAATATATTTTAAATATATTAATATTCATAGACATCACATCGCCCCAAACTAAGCATAGCTTGTACTATGAGAACCATTTTCAGAGTACTATTTACCAATAATATAATTTAATATTATATTATTGTTATTTACTTACTTTGTAACGCTTTCGTGCGTAAACCACTAAACCGATTATAAAAATTCTTTCACCAATAGAAAGCTACATTATCAGCGAGTAACATAGGCTATATTTTATCCCTGTATTCCCACGGGAACGGGAACTACGCGGGTGAAACCGCGGGGCGCAGTTTCTTTATAAACCTCTTATTCCCTTATTTAGGCATCACCGCTATGTTAATCCAAATTTCGGATTCATATGTGCTTCTACCAAGAGGAATAGAGCAGGAAAAGCATTCTAACATAGACGCTGACTTAAAGAAATCATCCAAAAGATATGCCCAAGATATGGCGCGGCAGCCAAAATATGTAAGACATGAGAGAGATTATCCAAAAAACAACGAATATAATTCAAATTTTAACAAAAAATATCCAGATAATGAATTAACTAACAAGGATAGTGCAATAAATTCTGAGAAAATAGGTGCAATCGTGATAAAATTGATGGATATGTTCACGAAGAAATTCAACAGTGGTGCTTTCAGGACCAGTACCAAAGATATCAGTAAGTTACAAATACTCATACTCATGGGCGTACCCAGGGGGTGGCAGGGGGAGGCAGCTGCCCGCCTGGAAATGGAAATTTAAAATAAAAATGCATGCATAGTCAAATTGACTTATATTTATTTAACTACCTATAAAGCAGGATCATTTGCGGCTGTTTGCCCTACACACTAGACCTATACCTAATGTTTCATGTAGGTGTTTGTGTAGTGTGTATGAAAAAAAGCCGCGAACGATTCGACCTAAAAAATCTGACTGACCCCCCTAGGCCAAAAGCTGGGTACACCCATGCTCATACTCTTTATTACCGTAGGATCTTTACATGACTCTTGGTGACGTTAGATTACAATGATTTAATAGTATTGTACATTATGATACAAGTGCGGTAAGTTGAAAATTACAGCCGAGGCGATATTGCTACAAGAAAACAGAGGCTGTAATTATCAAAGCGCCCGAATGTCATACATTTTATAACATATTTGCGAGGAAATTATTCATCACTACTTGAAGACATTTTCAAATAAAAACAATACAGCGAAAAGAAAAAGCGCGCGAAATAATTTTCACTTCTTAAAAAATTAGCGATGCGCGCTTCGGTGCTTTTTTTATGACAAACAGCCATTATTACTAATAAAGTAAATTAATCTTTTTTAATTTTATCTTAAATTAATTTTATTCATAAAATGTTGACCACTTTTCTGACATAAAAACTCTTTGCTCTTTGCGGACCTTCTTGATAAACAGTGCGTTTTACATTACAATATCGCAGAAGTGCGTAATGAGATACATAATGATACTGAAATTGGTGAAATAATAGATCCTTTACGAGCAAATGTGTTATAAATGAATTATATATTAAGTAGAGCGTAGGGCGTAGATCGTAGAGCGTGGTGGCCCAGGGGCATGGACGCCGACTTTCAATCTGAAGGTCGCTGGTTCAAACCCACACGTGCATCAATAAGATTTTTCACTTCAAAAATTATGTGCGCAATACGAAACGGTGACGGAAAACATCGTAAGGAAACCGGCATGTTTTAGAACCAAAAATTCGAAGCCATGTGATATCTACCAATCCGGATTGGGCTCCCGTGGTAGATCAAAGCCCATTCACTCTCAATTACCGAGAGTAGGCCGGTGTCTGCAGTGGGAACATTAGAGGCTGGTACGGATGAGACCAGAAACAGGTAGAAAACACAAATAACTAGTCTGTATGGCCGCGTATCCTGCCACTTTCGTAGTCCAGAGCGAGCCAAAGAAATATACTCACACTAGCGACCCGCTCCGGCTTCGCACGGTTAGTAAAGCATCAGTATCGTATCAGAAACTACCCGTGCGAAGCCGGGATGACTTACTAGTGTATAATACATATAAACCTTCCTCTTGAATCAATCTATCTATTAAAAAAAACCGCATCAAAATCCGTTGCGTAGTTTTAAAGATTTAAGCATACATAGGGATATAGGGACAGAGAAAGCGACTTTGTTTTATACTAATGTATGTAGTGATGATATGTATACTTACCCTCGAAAAACATATCCAAACTAAAATTTTCTTTTTTCAGAGGCTAAATCCATTCAGTTCCGAACTGGCAAATCCTCCATTCTATACGAAATTGATTCTGAAACGGTTGTAAAAGCGATCAGAGACTTGCTGGCGTCAAATGGACTACGACGATTTGTTAAGAGCATCATTAAACAATCCAATTTAAGTGTCCCTAAGGAGGTTAACGCATAATTATAATATAAATTATATTTTTTCTGATACAAATAAATAAAATTGAAGTGTCTGATTCTCATTTAAAAATAACAGATTTTTACGAAATGCATTTAACTTAACATAAACAATAAAAAAATTCAACTCTTATCACGGTTCATGAGATACAGACAGACAGACAGACAGCCTGGACAGACAGACAGACGGACAGCGGAGTCTTAGTAATAGGGTCCCGTTTTACCCTTGGGTACAGAACCCTAAAAATACAGCCGAATTCATAACCTCTTTTGGGAGTCGGTTAAAAATAAACAAATTTTGAGGCAAAATGTCTCTTTATTCATAACAAAACCACCAATAAAATAACATATAACTTAATTAACAGCGTTTACTATATTCCACACTTGTACATAACAAAATCCTATAATCAACTAATAGACGATAGATTGTTTTTTATAATAAGGAGGCGTTTATTAACGTGAAACTTAAGAGGGGGGGGTCGACCCAAATCTCACGTGGTGGGGGGTCTTGGCATGTGTGCAAACTGGTAGTCGTAATTACACTAAAAATACGCATTTATAATCTTATATCCCACACGAGTATTAGTGTAGATATAAGTACTTATTTAATATTTTACTTTGAAAATATTTTCATAAATGTACCGCACTGGAATGCTATTCTGTAAGGTCAAGTTTATTTTTAAATAAAGAATTGAATTGTGATATTGGGGGGGAGGGGTGAAGTCAAATCTCGCTTTTGGGAGGGGGGTTAATGTTGCAATAGTAACATATCATCAGTTATCTAAATAAATAAATATTCATGTACATATTTCCCACAGCGTCATCTAGCCCCAAACTAAGCATAGCTTGTAATATGGGAACTAGATAACTGATAGAATACAACCATTTTTTTCATCGCTTTTGTTTCATTTCCAAGCTTAGTGTATTAGATGTATGTATTGTTTGTTTGTCACCATTAAATAGTACATTTACTGAGCCTGCATGCTACCCATTTTTTTAGTGTACCCTATTGTTTATATCTGTCATGTCACCTGTCCATAAACTATTGTATTTACTGCGTTTCACCTGTCTGCCAAAATAATTCTATAATAGCACTGTTCGGCACTTGTTTTTATGTCTTAAAATTGTAATTTTTTATTTTATATTTTATATTATAATGTTTTTTTTTGTTAATGTTGAGCTGTGTTGTGTTATTGACGCATATTTGTTTGTTTTTTTATTATTTTTTTATTTATCTATTGTAATTGCCCGTGATGTCAACCACCTCCAGGCCCTAACAGAATACCAGCGTTGCACTGCCCGTCAGTGCAACACATGCTGAGTTAGGTGCCTTTTGACTCCGGGAAGTAGGTCTAATAATATATTTCGTGTATTATTATATATTTTTTGTCTTTCTTTTTTATTTATTATATATTCTCTGTTTTCACTTGATATTTATTGTTTGTTGTTTATTATTTGTACCTACTTTTTGTGTTGTCAATAAAGTCTTTTTCTTTCTTTCTCTTTCTTTCTAAATACATACTAATACATAGTTATGTCCCCAACGTCGACCGGCCACAGTATATTCGCTGCCTCGTAAGCATTTAACTGTTTACTGAGAATCAGCGCCCGCGCATGCAGGTGCAGATCTGTCGACGTTGCGTCTACTCGTCGCATGAATAAAATGTAGAGAGCTCTCGGGCGGTCGTAATTAAGTCGCCACTCTTGTATAACGTAAACCCAGTGGCGGATCTACCAGCAGGCTGAGTAGGCTCGAGCGTAGGGCGGCAGATTTTGGGGGCGGCAAATTTGGGGAAGAAAAATTTTGTAAATAGCATACATTACCCCGCCCATACATGATTGAGCTTCGATTAGTTCAAAAATATACCGAAAAATTATTTTACGTGCAATTTCAACGAAATTGTTGCATTGTAAAAATAATGTATGATGTGACAATTGTTGAGGCAAGGGCGGCGAAAACTATTCAGCCTGTACCTTGAAAATTTGTAAATCCGCCACTGCGTAAAACTTTGAAAAAAAAAGTGAAATAAATAGTTTTTAAAAAGGTTTTCCACGTTTTCCCGAACTTTTCTACATATTAACACCCAGACAAAACAAACATTTCTTTCCGCATACAAATGCTTGTCATAGGTGCGAGTCGAACACACCACCTACCGGCAGAAGGCAGAGCTACTACCAACAGAGCTATGAGGCCAGTTAATAATTTTGCTCTGCTCTTAGCGGTCTTATCCTTAAGGAGATTTCTTCTAGACAACCTACTAAACTTATAGTAATAATAACCATTAGCGAGACATGGATTACTCTGAAGTTATACTACATGTTTTTGAATATATATACTATATGTTTTTGAAAATTATATTCTACTAGCTGACCCGGGCCACGCGTTGCTGTGGCTAATGTTTTTGTCATATGATATTATAAGTTGCAATAAAATAATATTGCGATCATAAATTGAGATGTGAGCTATCCTATCTTTCAAGTTGGATCAAACTGCACGCGGTGTACAAATTTGATTGAAATCGGTTAAGTAGTTTAGGAGTCCATCGCGGACAAACATCGTGACACGTCATTTATATATATTAAGAAGATGTTAATATTATATGTATCTATACTATTGTACTAATGTATGTTCCATTGTGTTTTAATTGATGTTTATTGTTTATTTCTAGTATAACGCATTAGAGAAATATGTAATGTTATATTTTAGACTTTATAATCTATACTAATCTATACTATAATATTATAAAGCTGCAGTGTTTGTTTTTTTGTTTGTTTGTTTGAACGCACTAATCTCTGGAACTACTGGTCCGATTTGAACGATTCTTTCAGTGTTGGGTAGTCCATTTATCGAGGAAGGCTACAGGCTATGTTTTATTTTTTCAAAATTATCGATCCGAAATAATATTGCTATTTTGTAACACAAGGTGTAAAATCGAAAACCTATTTTTGCGTGCGCTGTTTCCACGCAAACGAGAAAAACGCGGCTGAAACCGCGGAACACAGCTAGTAATAAATAAATATAAATCTGTTAGTTGATTATAGGGTTTGGCTGTATGAGGTAAAATCGGTTATTGACGGCTTGATAGCCTTCGAAGCGAAGTCCCAGGTTCAAATCCTGGCACACTTCGTGTGGCAAGCATGAAGTTTGCTCTCCGGTCTTGGGTCCTGCAGGCTTTCCCTGCCTTGCGAGTCAAATAGTTTATTTTACTTTTGAAAAAATATCTTAATATTTGATATACGCTACCTGTGACACAGGGTATCCCACCCGTGGGAGTAAACAAGAGTTGGTTTTATTTAAAATATCTTAATATTTGAGCTAAAATTATTGACACTAAGATTTTCGTTCAAGCCTCTAATGTCCCCAAAGAACTACGCTCGCCAAGCGAGAGTGAACGCTATCTACACCCTCTCATCTACTAGTTCTGGGTCCCCACACAACTGCTTGAAGAAATCCTTTGAAGATTGACACCTAGAACTGACGCAATGAGGGCATCTGAAACAAAAGTCATACCAATTTTTTTTTATATAAATAAGTGACGGAACGAGCTGAGGGCCCACCTGGTGGTAAGTGGCGCCCCCCGCCCACGACAACAGTAATGCGACTCAGTATAAGATTTGGATCTTACACTGAGTCGCACTCATCCAGCGTCCATCACCCGAGACGGGGATGATACGTCTCATGCGCATTTGATTTCACCAGCACCCACACCCTTCCACCGGAACAGTAAAGCTAACAAAAACTGAAAAGGTTTTTTGGAACTCACTAAATTTGTTTCACTTTTTCTGAATAAAAAATAGTCTAATAATAAAAATAGTGTATTAATCCAGGATATGAGATACTATGATAACAAAGAACAAACGCACTCACGCACGCACGCACTCACGCACGGTCTCACGCACCCACACACGCACGCACTCACGCACACACGCACGCACCCACTCTCGCACGCACCCACACACGCACCCACACACGCACTCACGCACGCACGCACTCACTCACGCACTCACGCACGTACTCACGCACTCACGTACTCACGCACTCACTCACTCACGCACGCAAGATAAAATATATACAGTGGAACATAGAACCTTTTTTGAAGTTAAAATATACGAAACTAAATACTACAGCTCTAAATATACCTGGTGAGGAACTGCCTAGAAACCCTGGGCCCCGATTTGAGATGATTGGCCACGACATCTGCCAACGCGGCTATGAACGTCGGGTGGTCGTTGGGGGTCGCCGCGCGTTCTATCTGCGTTAAGCCAGCCTGCAACAAATTTTTATACATTATTTAATCACCCCCTGAAACCCCTGGGTGGTGCCAAAGTTACAAAGTACTAACATAAAAATAAAAAAAAATCGACTTTAATTCTTTCATTTCATTTTGTGTGACGGAACGAGCTGAGGGCCCACCTGATGGTAAGTGGTGACCCTCGCCCATGACAACAGTAATGCGCGCGACTCAGTATGAGATCCAAATCTTTACTGAGTCGCATTCATCCTGCTGCGTCCATCACCCACGGGGATGATACGTCTCATGCGCATGTGATTTCACCGGCAGCCACACCCTTCCACCGGAACACAGTAATGCAACCACTACTGCTTGGCGGCAGATTCCAGATGTGGTGGCAGTGCCTCTCCGGACGAACTTGGCACAAGTTCTAATGCTCCATGATGCCGGCGCAGGCTTCCTGGGGCGGCCTCGGTGTCCCACAGTAGGCTCTTTGTGTTGCCACGCTTTCTCACTGGCGGAGGTAACCACTTAACATCCTCGGGCCTTAAGCCCGGCCCGTCACTTTTGTCAAATAAAAAACAATGTACTCACCTCTTTGGCTAGATCGTGGCAGTACTCAATGTCCAATTCATGTAAAGTTTCTATATGTTCATTAACGAAGGCAATGGGCACCAAAATCATATTCTTCAGACCTTTCTTGGAGTACGCCTGAAACAAACAAACAAACAAACAAATAATAATAAATATTCATGGACATATTTCACACAGCGCCATCTAACCCCAAACTAAGCATATCTTGTACTATGGAAATTAGATAACTGATAGAATACGTATAAATTAATATTTTTTTGTAAATACATACAAATATTGGGTGTGTGAATATGACTCCGCCCTTTCTCAACAGATGTCGTTTTTAGTATTGTTTACGTGTACTAATAAATGACCATACTTGTATTCGATAGTACTGAATGTCAGCTATCTAACGCATTTTATGATATTTGGTTGAAGTGTAAGCAACAATTGTTTTCACCTTTTCGAAAATGTCGGTTTTTATTCCAAATAAACGTCATTTGCGGGAAGTGTTACAAACATTATTTTATTGCGAAGAAAACTGCAGCGGAAACTTATCGTTTGCTTGTGGAGATTTATGGTGAGCATGCTCCGTCTAATACAACTTGCAAGGAATGGTTTCGACGATTTCAAAATAACGATTTTAGTACTGAGGATAAAGAACATGGAAAACCACCAAAAAAATTTGAAGATGCTGAATTGGAAGCATTATTGGCGGAAGATTCTTGCCAAACTCAATCAGAATTAGCTGCAGCATTAAATGTTGATCGTTCAACTGTTGCAAAGCGTTTACAAATGATGGGAATGATTCAAAAAGCCGGTGACTGGGTTCCACATGATTTAAAAGAAAGAGACATGGAACGTCGGAAAACCATTTGTGAAATGCTGCTTCAAAGACAGCAAAGAAAAGGATTTTTGCATCGGATAGTCACAGGAGACGAAAAATGGATACACTACGAAAATCCTAAACGCAAAAAAGCTTGGGTGAAACCAGGCGAACCAGGCCCATCACAGCCAAAAATAAATATTCACTGTGCCAAGGTCATGCTCTGTATTTGGTGGGATCAGAAAGGTATTGTATATTATGAGTTGCTCAAACCCTCTGAAACTATTAATGGAGAAGTTTACCGACGACAACTAATGCGTTTGAAGCGAGCCATAGAAGAAAAACGACCAGAATGGGTGAATAGACATAACAAATTAGTTCTTCAGCATGACAATGCCAAACCGCATACCGCAGAAGTCGTAAAAAGATATTTAGAGGGACAGGACTGGGAAGTGTTACCCCACCCGCCATATTCACCAGACATAGCTCCTTCGGATTACCACCTATTCCGGACGATGCAGACAGACCTTACTGGAGAAAAGTTTACTTCATGTGAAAGTATCAAAATTTGGATTGACAACTGGATAAGCTCAAAAGACCAGGACTTCTTCCAGCAAGGAATACGAAAACTACCTGAACGATGGGCGAAGGTTGTAGCTGCAGATGGAGCATACTTTCAATAATTTTTTTTTTAATTTTGTAAGCGAACAAATGTGTTTTATTTTGACAAAAAGGGGCGGAGTCATATTCACACACCCAATACATATTGTAGATCATCTACCAATCCGGATTGGGCTCTCGTGGTAGATCAAAGCCGGTGTCCCTGCAGGGGGAACATAAGAGGCTGATACGGAACTCACCTTCATAGCATCATCGGTGTATGGTTGCAGCCAAGGCAGAGGACCCACCTTGCTCTGCCAAACCAGTCTGTGGGGGTTCACTACACCAAGCTCGGTCATGGTCAGGGAAACCGTCGCAGCTACCTCGCTTGGGTACGTGTCGCCTCTAGAAACCGTCTGAAAACAAAATACTAAAATCATATTTTACGCACTACTAAAAATATACCTCCCCAGGGATCCACACTGGGACCCTTCCTATATATTCTATACGGCGCCGTTCAAGTATTACGTAAGCACTGTAGGGGGGCGGGGGGCTTTGCTTTGCTTATTTTTGATGACATGGGAGGTGGGGGGATCTACACACATTCCTATTCCTACCTACAAATATTACAATAGATAGATTGCTACAATTAACGAAATAGACAAATAGGTTCCTACAAATAATGAATACATAGGTACTCGCTTAGAACTGAGTTATTACTGCGTGCTACTAGCTTCGCCCCGCGGTGTTACCCGCAGTTTCCTGGGATCAAAAGTAGCCTATGTGTTAATCCAGGATATAAGCTATCCTGGTACCGAATTTCATCTAAATTCGTTGAAACGTTTAAGCGTGAAGGTGATACAAATATACACACAACACACACACACACACATACAAACTTTTGTCTTTATAATATAAGTAAGATGTTTCTGGAGAGCGTGGTGGCCCAGGGGCATAGACGCCGACTTTCAATCTGAAGGTCGCTGGTTCAAACCCACACGTGCACCTATGAGTTTTTTCACTTGAAAAATTTATGTGCGCAATACCACGTTCTCAAAACGATGACGGAAAACATCGTGAGGATACCGGCATGTTTTAGAACCATAAATTCAAAGACATGTGACATCTACCAATCCGGATTGGGCTCCCGTGGTAGATCAAAGCCCATTCACTCTCAATTATCGAGAGTAGGCCGGTATCCCTGCAGTGGACACATTAGAGGCTGGTACGGTAAGATATTTCTACTGTATGTTATGTTAAGTTTGTACCTTGTTATATATAAGTCTGACTTTTTCTACTTTTCCATGTGTGTCAAATAAATGTTTCTTTCTTTCTTTCTAGACTGGTAGACGTACCTTTAATGGTAGACTGTGCGCTGTGAACAGTATAAGAACATTATTTCTGACATCCTCTGGGAACAACTCCAATTTCTCCTGTATCCTTTCTGCAAACACTTTGGCCAGGAGTTTGGAAGTAGCCCATCTTTCAATCAGACTGAATTTTATATTGCTCGGCAGCGATCTGGAACACAAAATGTTAACTTAAATTATATGCTCATAAATATGGTTATGTGTGTAAAATTTTACATGTCCAAACGATACTTGAGATCTAAAGGAATAAATGAGTTTGAGTTTGAGTTTATAAACTAGAAACCAGTGGCGTAGCTTGCCCTAGACGGGCCTTTTATCAAAATTGGTCAAAGGGGGAGGGGGTCATGGTTGTTTCTTCCCCACTGTGGTGAAGCCCAAATTGAGGGTAAATATTTTTAACACAAGAAACATGATGAAACAAGATGTGTTCAAATCTTATATTTTTATAAGAATATCATCCACATACGTTTAAAATCCTGCCTTACCTGTCCTTGTAGAAGTCTGCAATAGCATTTAAGCTGGACCCTGTGGTGGCACAGCTGTACTGAGGGTATTGGGAGAATATGACGGCCCGCTCCACGCCATCTCTGGAGAAAACAATATATCTCTGGAGAAAACAATACATCTCTGGAGAAAACAATACATCTCTGGAGAAAACAATACATCTCTGGAAAAAAAAATACATCTCTAGAGAAAATAATACATCTAAAGGAGCAACCAAAAGTAGCAGTAGAACTTGTGGCAAGATCATCCGGAGAGGTACTGCCACCACATCTGGAATCTGCCGCCAATCAGTGGTTGCATTACTGTGTTCCGGTGGAAGGGTGTGGCTGCCGATGAAATCACATGCGCATGTGTATCATCCCCGTCCCGGGTGATGGACACAGCAGGATGAATGCGACTCAGTAAAGATTTAGATCTCATACTGAGTCGCGTTACTGTTGTCATGGGCGAGGGTCACCACTTAGGTGGGAGCTCAGCTCGTTCCGTCACTCATTCACATAAAAAAAAACTTACTGCTCAAGTTGTGCAAATGTCTCATCAGTGAAGGGTGGTACGTATCTGAACGCGACGTAGTGCTTATGCGGAGCGGACTCCGGGAGCATCTGGTCCAAAGCCGTGGTGAGCAGCTCACCTGGAATAGTCAAAGTCAAACTCATTTATTCCTTTAGGTCTTAAGTATCATCAAGGGCGGCCTTAGATATAGCGAGGCTGCGGGCGATAGATCTTTGTGAGGCTCTTGGGGTATGAGGAATTTAGGTGAGTTGGAAGTGTACAGGGCTCCTGGTAATCAGTCAGCATCCTGTTGAAGACAGCTGCAGTACATCAAATCGGGTTGTTCTGCGAGGGTGCGAGGCCCTGCAGAAGCGAGGCCCCGGGCGGTTGCCCTGCTTGCCACCCCCTAAGACAGCCACTGAATATCATTTGGACTCGTCAATATAATAACAATTCATGGAACAACTGACTGATTTACGACGGCTCCGTGGCTTAGTTGGTAGTAGCCCTGCCTTCGAAGCGAGGAGTCCCGGGTTCGATTCCCGGCCGGGGCACACTTTGTGTGGTGAGCATGAAGTTTGTTCTCGGGTCTTGGGTGTTTGTCTTTGTTCATACCATCTGCGACACAGGGAATCCTAGTGCAGAGGTATGAGCGTGTAAACGTTTATTTATTTATTTTAAAATCGATAAGAACCTACTTTCGTACCTTATTTCTTGCCTTAAAGTAACCTTACCGTTTTAAAGAGATCCAAATCGGTATACAACGGGCGAAGAAAAGTTACATGAAATCAAAATATGCAATTTCGTTTACTCGGTTGACATATTTTCGCCTGATATTTTGATTTAACAATTTAACTATTGAAGTGATTTTGATAAAAATATAATGGGACCAATCTGAGAGCATGTCCCTTCACTTCCAGTTACTTTTTTCTTCGTCCGTTGTATACGAATTAGGATGTTCCTTTTTTAATATAACGATTTTTCTTTAATTCATTTTACTTCTTAAATTATGCCTTCTGAAGCATGGATTCTTAACAGTACCTTGTACATTGGTCCACTTTAAGATGGGTGATCCACCACCGATCTCTGTGTATTTCTTCTGGACCTCTTCAGTTCTTCTGCTCGCAATCCAGGGCCCGAGCCTGCTCTGCACCGGAAGCTGGATCATGTCCCGGTCTGTCATTATGCGTAGGAGATAGTCACCCACCTGAAATATTATTTCAATGTCATACAACTAACTTAAAAATAAGTTACAAATAAATAAAATTGGACTGTCTTTGTAATGTCAAAATAACATCAAAATAAAGTATTTGAAAGTATATAAGGTAACTATAACAAAAAATCTATTTAATTTTTTATGTCTGTCTTTCTGCTTGTTCCGGCTAATATCCGAAATGGCTGGACTGATCTTGACATGAATGTCACTGGCAGATAGCTGATGTTATAAGAAGTACTTATTTTAGAGAAAGAATTAAGGAGCCATACAAAAACATTGCTAAATTCCATTTGGCCGAAGTAGTGGGTGCCAGAGAAAGTGCCATCAAATCAATCCAACCATTTTGGACAGAGAGAATTTTTATTTTTTGTTTTAAATATTTTAAGTTTTGCTTTAGTTGGCTCTGTGGCTTAGTTGGTAGTAGCCCTGCCTTCGCAGCGAGGGTTCCCGGGTTCGATTACCAGCCAGGGCACACTTTGTGTGGTGAGCATGAAGTTTGTTCACGGGTCTTCGGTGTTTGTTTTGTGTTTCTGTGTTTGTCCATGCCGTCTGCGACACAGGGAAGCCTAGTGCAGAGGTATGAGTGTGTTAACTTCATTGTTTCCTATTGCGATGCAATTCAGAAACTTGATGCCAGCCAAAAACATTTTACTATGAGTACAGTATCAAACTCCATAGCCCCGTTGGGGACAGTTACCTGATCAATGGTTTTTGGTCCGCCCATATTCAACATAACTATAGCTGTCTTTGGCTTAGTAACTGCAGTGCAGAAGGAGGATGCATGGTGTAGTAAAGAATGCATACGACCTGGAAATAAATTATTTTTTATTATATTTTTAATTCTTATTTATTGACATAATGATTTAATGTGTGATGTATGTATTTTAATTTATTTAATTTTGTGGTAGTACATGCATTGTATATACCTAATTTTGTTTTTTATCAATATTCATTTGTGATTTGTATGTTGACCTGTAACCATATATTTGTTATCTATAAATTAACTATGACTAAATAGATATCATTTTTTTTTATTATTTTTGGTACCAAATGACTCTTTTTTTCAAGTAATTTTGGTCTTTTTTCAGACCATGTCAGTCCTGTAAAGGAATCTAATCTAGTTTGTTAACCGCTTTCGTGAACCAATTTGGAAGCGAATCTGTAAAGCATGATAGCTTCATCAGAAGTCTGTGAAGGTTATAAACTCTGAAACAGGCCCACATCCAGCCGGTTCACATGAATCTTTGCAGACAAGTTATGTCTCAAACAGGTCAGGATACATTCCACTAGAAAGTGATACACATCCTTTTTTGTTCCACACTATTTTATAGAAAAACCTGTGTAAGAATTTTGGATTCGGGTCGAATGAAATAATTATTATGATAATAGGTGTCTGAGGTCAATGAAGAGGTTCGATATATAAATCAGTCGTCAATTTTTAGTTAAAAAAAAGTTAGATAATTTTGGTAATAACATAGTCACAAAAAATAGTCACGGTGATAAGCTATTTTTTTTAATATAATTATATAAGTTTACACTTCTACTTACCTATTGAAGTCATCATCTTGAATGTAACTTTTAAGTGAAAATTATACAAATCTGAAATTGAGAACAGCGGTTTCACAATAAATGCAACTTTAGTAAAAAAATAAATAAAAATAAATGCAATACCCGGAATACCACAGAGTAACTACAGATTATTATACAATACAATACAAAACATCACCCACAGACGCACCACAGTTTAGAATTAATTAGAACAAACCAATAGAGATTATTATAGTACAGAAGTACGTTCTGGTATCAGTACAATTTGTGATTACACTGTGACTATTACACTGTAGTTTATTTTTATATAAATTAAACCAAAGCAACGTAAATTTTCCAGTTTGGGACAGACATATCACTATCAGACAAGATAAGGCATTTAAATGGAAGAAAAATTCTAACCCATTATATTATTTTTACAACGCCATCTAGTGTGAAAAATAAAACTAATTCTGTCTTTTAAAAAATTCCTCATTGTCTTTGTTGTACGAGATATTTACATCGGGTTTTGTGGTGGTGTGGTTGTGTGAAGTGGAGTTGGAGTGATTCTTCGAAATTATTTTTATCCTTTCGCATATATAGATAGTCTTTATTTATCTATTGGTGTTACTTTTTAAGATGTCTTGTCGTAATGCATCCCATGCCGGGAGCTGGTACACCGAGAATGGTATGTCATCCTTTGTCAAAATAGTTTACTATTGTTTGCAATGGTGCTTAGGTTTTCTTTATTTTCAACTGCTTTGTATTCTTGATCAGTAATAAATATGAATGACTTACATTAATAGATAGGTTGGTGACCTTTTTGTAAAAGTTTAAGTAGATACAAAGTAGGAACGACTCGGCTAATAGTGCATTGTATATTTTGCGATGTACTAAAAACATTATTTCTCTATAGATTTACATTGATCAACTTTGTACACATTTCCCAGCTGTTCTACTGTCCCACATTTTTCTAACCTAAGTGCGTTCGTTTTGCTGCTGTCGCTTTTCCCATTCGGACAACGTTGTGATGACAAAAGAAACAGTTACAAATGCTGCTCAAATTGAACGTTTGTTTCGGGAACGAAGGATCCTGCTTTGGACGTGGGAAAAAAAATTAGGCTTTTCTAGTCCATTAAGTTTCCAAGCTAAACAAACGAGTTATGTTTATCGCATAATCCGGAAAAAACGGACGGCAAATGTTGTGTTTTCATTGTTTATATCTGATATTTTTACCCCCCTGGACGTGACTGTTTTTTTTTATGTCTCTTTTTTTTAAAGTTGGTCTTATTATCCCAGTTGACTGATTAATATATCGTTAAACATAATATAAAATAGTACATACATTCATTGCATTCACTGATTGCAATATAATTTATCGCAGCGCTTTTTCTCTGTTACACCTAAAAATATATATATATATATATTTATGTATGTCGTGTTCGTTCAGAAATTAAATATGCTATACCGACAGGAACAAACCACTCACCACACCATAGATTACAAATTTCTGAACGAAACATGGTTGTCATGACAGCAGTTTATATTTAAAAACAAACGTCAAATAAACAGCAAGTCTTCGTTTTTCTTTTACGGGTTCACGAAACTTGATAAAAATGTCCGATAAAACGAAGAATTTCGCCGCGCCCTCAACAAAACCACTGAAAACAAAGCGGCCATCGACGGTTGCGTCATCATCTCGTCCAAAAACAGTGGTGCCAGCTTCGACTACCAAGGATAAGGCTTCACGTCCGAAAATCAACAAAAACACTACCAGCGTTGGAGATTTGGATTCGACGATTTTGAAACCGGAATCTATGCCCGATTTTGATTCCGAGTACCGCCAAATCGCGTACGGAAATTTTTTACGTGCCGTGCTGGAAGAATGCTTGGTTGATGAAAAAGTTGAAAGGGAGGAAACTCAGATGGACATCCAAATGGCACAGTTGGCAGATAGATTTCAGAAAACTATGGATATGCTAGATAAAACCAATAGGAGGTTGAAAGATGTGTCTTTTGTTGTAGAACAAAAGAGGTAAGTACACTCTCAATAGCAGATAATATTGCTTACTAAAATTTTTTCTTTAAACTTAATCCCATCCCTCGTTAAAAGTCCTTAGCTTAGTTATCAGGGGTTGTAAATTTAGCTACAATTTATATACTTCTGTAGATCTTTCCTCATTGTCCTGAGTGGGAATCTAACCCATGACCTACAGTGCAGAAGGCAAAGCCACTACCAACTGAGATTGAGTCCAGTCCAATATTTGTATTTCTAGTATAACACATTTGATTTATCTGTCATGTTATATCTTAGAATTCAATAATAATAATTAAATACCTAGAAATAAAACATATCCATGTTTGTTACAGACTCCTAGACATGAAAAACCAAGACTGCTCCAAATTCTATGAAACAACAGATACATCCAATGCACAGGATATTTTACAGAACCTGTCGAACACAGAACAAGCATGTCTTGACAAATTGGAGACCAAGAACATAGATTTTGGCTACAACAAGGATAGCGGACACAAACAACTGTTAGATGCGGTGAATGAGGCTATTGAGGGATTGGAACAGATTAAAACACACTCTAACTTAGATATGCACAAGTTTGAGGAGTATGGGAAGTCGCAGAAGAGCCTGGAAGAGTTAGAAAAGGATAGGTTGGACTTGGAAACCTTAAAGGAAAGCTTTGAAGAGAAGTTTCCAAAGTTTAGCGAAAAGTTGTTGAAAGAAGCGTCGGAGAAGATAGCTAAAATGATTGAGGATGATGATTGAATGTTATTTTTATTCATATTAGCTGCTTGCTGATCCAACATATGTTTTCCGGTCTTAATTTTATTCAATCATAATTTTAATTAATTATGATTGAATTATGGTTAATCAGCATCTGAAAGGTCGGCAGCGCATCGGCATTGCACCTGGTATTGCAGGTGTCCGGCGGTGACCACTTTCCATCAGGTGGCCCGGAAGCTCGTCTGCCCCCTATTATAAAAAAAACACAATTTGACAATTGGCTAACTCTACTGGCAAAAATGGTACAGAAAATGCACTTTGTTTTTCTCTAATATGTCTTATTCTGTTAATTTTTAACGTACTTCAAAAAAAGGAGGTACTCAAAATATAAATCTGGGGAATCGGTCCTGTCATTATGAGTTTTTGCGACACTAACCCACGGCAGTTGATTTTTATGTATACCGATTTATAATAGATCTATCTACCAATAAAATGTATATTTGTAGCAGCATCTATGAAGGTTAAACTGCAATTTTGTTTTAAAATATTTCTATTTATGATACAGATTTGATATTTAACTTTTAATGATCACTTTTGTGCAAGTCAGAGGTTAAAACCACATCTGTTTTACATTTTTATACTTAACATTGCGCCAAGTTACTAGAATGATAATAAAAGGTTAAGCGTCTGTCAAATTTTCGGTTACGCGACCATTTCATTTTCAGCCGACAGACGTCCACTGTTGGACATAGACCTCCCCCATAGCTTTCCAGGTTAGACGGTCCTGAGCCACCTCCATCCACCGTCTACCCGCGACCTTGGTGATGTCATCGGTCATTTAACCATTGCTAAAATTGACGTCACAATAACGTTAACATTAACTGCTTAATTTCAGGCGTTTAAGGATATAGTTACGTCAAGTCACCATTTTAACTTTAACTGTAATGTTTTACATCATGGTGTAACGGTGGATTGTAAATTTTAACTCACTCGAAGAGTGAGTTGCAACAAGCGCTACGCTATTGATTTTTTACAGGTATTTTGTTTTAATATTACAAATAAATATTTTCTTATTCTTTTTAACATCATGATATTAATTGTTAAAGTTAAAAGGGTGACCAAATGGCAAGGCATAACCATAACCATAACCTTAAGTACCTGAAATTGAGCGCTTGAATTTGTGACATTATTTTAACCATTGCTAAAATCCACTTAACTGGAGATTTGACAAACGGTTAACCTTTTTTATCGTTATAGTAATTTGGTGCAACTCACTCATACTGAACCTTGTATTTCTAATATTATGTAAATAAATATTTACTGTATACAATTTGTAGTATTTTATTTGCTGTGGCTACATGGAATTCATAGAATATTCAGCCTATGTTATGTAATTTCGTCTGGAGAGTACTGCCACCATGCTATCCGCCGCTAAGGAGTGGTGAACTCGCGTTTTTGACAGTATGGCGCCAAATATCGGCCATTTTGTTTTTATAATTTTGTTATGACAAGTTTCACACTTAATATTAATCTAAAGCTAAAATCCATCAAGTTTAGGCTACAGAGTGTGCCGAAGAAATATACCTAAATAGTACATACACTCGAACAATGTAGTCTACGTTTTGCCTGCGCCAGAAGAATTCGCTTTTGCTGATAGGCACCGCGTTGGCAACACCTCAAGTGCTACTAGCGTCTATAGGCGACGGCAGCCACTTACCATCAGGTGGGCCGTTAGATTGTGTGCCTCACCATAGACATAAAAAAAAAAAAAAAAAAATGCATGTCAGAGTGAAATAATTGCATACAAATACCTATTGGTATGCATGCGGCCATTACCAAATGTGTTGTCAATTGTTTGCAGGTAGCGAATTGTCTCGTCAGTTGGACATGTGGCTATCCAAGGCTGATTTGACACACGGCCCAGCTAGGGCCATAATTGCCCCGTAAGTACCATAATGCCCCTACAAAACGCTGAAAGAGAGAGAGAGAGAGGTGAAGACTGACCGTTCCGTTCTAGCTCTACGAATTTCAAATTAAACCTCTAATCCTTTAGATCAGTGTTTTTCAAACTTTTTCATGACAAGAACCCTTTAGTATGAAGAAATATTACGCGAATTTTTTTTCTTGTAATTTATTTTGTGACATATATTCAATGCAACATATTTATTAATTTACATAATTATTTGTTTTTTTTTTTTACTGCAGTAGCTTTCAAAACCTTTTGCAACTCCCCTATAGAAGCTTCGCGACCCCCCTAAAGAGGCTTTGACGTGTGGTTGACAGTGTTTTAGTGTACACAGTTAAATACAAGAACTTGGACCGAGCTGTGCTCGATTTTTTTTTTGCAAATTCGTATTTTTTCTGAAACAGTACATGACCAATCTAGTACCATAGAAATTGACGAGATGGTGCTGTATTAAATTTTCAGCATTGTTTAAAAAAACGCCTTTTTTGTAAATACCTTCTGGCGCAGGGTAAAAAGTAACATATCTGTGATTATTTTCCAGACATGCTGGTTATTCATACTGCGGCGCCTGCGCAGCGTTCGCTTACCGACAAGTCAGTCCTGTGGTTGTGTGAGTGTAAACCAGAATTGACATTGACATTATAATAATATACATTTTTTGGTTGACCATGTCGTTCGCGTCAGTATCTTCAGAGTCCTACACGTGCCCTCCGTGGCTTAGTTGGTAGTTGCCCTGCCTTCGAAGCGAGGGCTCCCGGGTTCGAGTCCCGGCCGGGGCACACTTTGTGTGGTGAGCATGAAGTTTGTTCTCGGGTCTTGGGTGTTTGTGTGTTTGTCCATGCCATCTGCGACACAGGGAATCCTAGTGCAGAGGTATGAGTGTGTTAACGTTGTTGTTGTTGTTGTTGCCCTCGGATTGAGAAAGGAGCAACGCAAAGTACTAGAACTTGTGCAAAGTTCGTCCGGAGAAGTACTGCCACCACACCTGGTAATATGGTGTATTCGCGTTGCTGTATTCCGATGGAAGGGCGATTCGGTGTAGACGAAACATCCCTCTTCCATTGCGACTTGGGTCGGGGGACCGAGGTTGTATTGCTGTCGTTATAATACAATTACTCGCGTCCGTAGTTGCGTACCCTGTGAAGCCCTACACGTACTCCCTGGTGCTAAAAGAGCAACAAAAAGAAACAGTAGAACATGTGGAAAGTTCGCCCGGAGAGGTACCGGTGGAAGGGTGGGGGTGCCGGTGAAATCACATGCTTAGGTGACTTGGCATCTGCATGGTGGCGCAACGGGGTGCTACTTGGGTTTTTGCTCGACTCGTCACTAGTATTAAAAATTACTTCCATATTTCCATCCCTTGCTTCTCTTTTACTATTGTAAAAAAAAAATCAAAATCTAGTGATGAAGAAAAGCAAAATATGCAATTTCGTTTACTTGGGTGATATATGTTTCCAGTGTTTGATTTAAAAACCAAACTTGAACCAATTTGATGAAATTTCTAAAGGACCCGAATGTATAAGAATTTTCCCATAGCGGTTTATAAGTGAAGAAGTACTGAAGAAACATAAAAACATCAAAAAGTTTAACCGAATTGAAAACCTCCTTTGGTTGAAAAGAGGTTGAAAAGAGGTTTTATACAATAAATTTACAGGAAGCGTATATTTATTCTGGGTCCTTCGCACCACGTGAGGGTGAACGGCTGCGCCCTCTCATCCATGGATAAGTACAGGACACCCCTGTATGATCTCACCATCGACAAACAGAGTGAGTAAATGCGAGTTTGATACAGTGTTCTTATTCACTCGCTCTCGTTGTGCCGGCTTTAGAGTGAGCGAGATGGGTGACTCTCGAGACTTAATGTTGCTGTTGACGGGAGGTAATGTTTTCTCTGACTGTATGCCTGCCTACCGTCAATGGTTAAGTTAAAAAATGTTAACATTTGTTTGTTTGTATAACTTTAAGTAATGTAAGCATACATATTTTGTTTCTTTATTTGGTTAAATAAATTTATTCTTATTCTTATTCTTAATGCTAGTTGCATTAAAAAAACAACTCTCTCTGGTCGATCTTTCATGACTGAAGATCGCGATCACCATGTACAGTCAGAGTTCGTGAGTCGTCTGCATCGGTTTCTGTCTGTGGCCATCCGGATTACTGTCTCAAACTTAGTAGAGTGGGGCCCTCTTTGAGCTAGTCTGACCACCGCATCGGAGATCTTCCGGACCGCTTAATAACTCCCGATAACAGAGTAAATAGGCCCTGATCTACCGCGGGAGCCCAACCCGGATTATATTTTTTATTTTTATTTTTTACACACTCATACCTCTGCACTAGGATTTCCTGTGTCGCAGATGGCATGGACAAACACAGAAACACAAGACAAACACCCAAGACCCGAGAACAAACTTCATGCTCACCACACAGTGTTCCCCGGCCGGGAATCGAACCCGGGACCCCTCGCTTTGAAGGCAGGGCTACTGCCAACTAAGCCACGGAGCCGTCAATTGATAGTCGGATTGATAGTCGCATGTCGTCGAATTTTTGGTTCGCGATGTTTTCTGTCACCGTTTCGAGAACGTGGTATTGTGCACATACATTTTTCAAGTGAAAAAACTAGTTGCATGTGTGGGTTTGAAGCGGTGACCTTCAGATTGGAAGTCGGCGTCTGTGCCCCTGGGCCACCACGGTCTCCTTGGATGGAAAATTTTAATGTTATCTGTATATCCGTTGCAGTATACGCAGAGCTAGAAGCCACTCGCCAGTTTGAGTGGATGGATGAGGAAACGGACGAGGATGAACATTCTATAGAGATGCATTTACCATACATCGCTAAGGTCATGGAAGAGTAAGTACCATTGTTTTATTACAAGCTTTTATTTATGCAATGTATGTATGTTAGTCTGCAATGTATTGCAATGCTTGCAATGTATGTTTGCCCGTAATGTATTGCAATGCTTGCAATGTATGTATGTTTCTCAGCAATGTATTGCAATGCTTGCAATGTATGTATGTTTGTCGGCAATGTATTGCAATGCTTGCAATGTATGTATATTTACCCGCAATGTATTGCAATAATTGCAATGTATGTATGTTTGTCCGCAATGTATTGCAATGCTTGCAATGTATGTATGTGTAAAAAGCTGTTATTTTGACATTACAAATAGACACTTCAATTTTATTTATTTTTTCTAATTTTTTTTTATGTAATGTTATTTCTTTAACTATTTAAATATATAATAATCTCTTGATTTATTTTCAGATATAAGACTGGATTTACTATAATACCAATTCTGGTGGGCTCTATATCCACGGACAAAGAATCTAAGTAAGTAGAAATAATTTTTTCAACCCCCGTCTGAGTGTGTTTGATAACTGAGTTTTACTGTCTGTGGGTAGCTCTAGCACTAACAGTAACTGCATTATAGAAGTCGTATAAACCGACTTTAATACTATCACCCCCTATTTCTCCCACTTGAGGGTGCACCTTGCCATTTTAAAAACAAACATCCAAAAGTATTTGCAATGGGCGAAGTTCGTCCGGAGAGGTACTGCCACCACACCTGGAATCTGCCGCCAAGCAGTAGTGCTCGCATTACGGTAATCCGGTGGAAAGGTGTGGGTGCCGGTGAAATTACATGCGCATGAGACATATTATCCCCGTCTCGGGTGATGGACGCAGCAGGAAGAGTGCGACTCAGTGTAAGATCCAAATCTTATATACGCCGACTTTCAATCTGAAGGTTGCTGGTTCAAACCCACAGGTGCACCAATGAGTTTGTTCACTTGAAAAAATTCATGTGCGCAATACCACGTTCTCAAAACGGTGACGGAAAACACCGTGTCGGCATGTCTTAGAACCAAAAATTCAACGACATGTGACATCTACCAATCCGGACCGGGCTCCCGCGGTAGCTCAGAGCTGATTCACTCTCAATTATCGAGAGTAGGCCGGTGCAGTGGGAACATTAGAGGCTGGTATTGACGCCTTGGCACATTTATCAGTTTTCCAATATTTTACTTTCAGGTATGGTGCAATTTTGGCGCCCTACTTGGCCGATCCTCAGAATTTGTTCGTGATATCGTCTGATTTCTGCCACTGGGGGTCTCGTTTCCGCTACACATGGCGGGACAAGTCGTTGCCTATCCACGAGAGCATCGAATGGCTGGATAAACAGGTGAGCGGGTAGCCAGTCCTAATTTTTTTTTTTTATTCGTTACTAGCTGTGTCCTGCGGTTTCTCTCGCTTATAACTTAAACGTAACGTAATGCCAGATAGCATATAGCCTTCCTAGTGAATGTGGCTATCTACACTAATATTATAAAGAGGAAAGATTTGTACCTATGTTTGTATGTTTGTAATGAATAGGCTCAAAAAGTAATGGGCCGATATAAAAAATTCTTTCACCAATAGAATGCTACATTCTTCCAATTTGACATAGGCTACATTTCATTTTGAAAAAAATTAGGGATCCTTGGTAAAATTTGAACAATGTAACCGAAGGTGTAGAAAAATGAGTCTTAAAATGTCTTTCGTCGAATGCGCTGCCGAAACTATTAGCGATAGAACAAAATAATGTACAACAATATTGAAGAACATCATAATGTCTACAAAAAACTCCGCGGTAGCATATGTCAACTATTGTAGTTATGTCACTACCCCGTGCGAAGCCGGGACGGGCTGCTAGTCATATACAAAAATATTTTTTTTAGTTCGACTGGTAGTTCCAGTGATTAGCGCGTTCAAACAAACAAACTCTGAAAAAAAAAACCACTGAATTGATAACTGAAGTGATTGGAAGTTAATGATTGGTTTGCAAATATTAATGTCTTTGCCGTTTGAGAAATTATTTTGAAAGCGTGAAGTAGGAATTAAAGTATTGTCGTTATTTTAGACTTTTTTTTTGATCAGCCCCTTGTTCTAATAACTTAAATGACGGGATGAGCTGATAGCTAACCAGACGTTAAGTGGTGCCACCGCCCATAAACAGCAACGACTCTGACCTCCCTTAACGATATAAGAAAATCTAATGCGCCTGCAATTAAACTAAAATTGATTAAATTTTTTGAAGTTTATTGAAAAGTTTATGGTTTTCTCAGGGTATGGACATCATTGAGAACTTGGACCCAAAACCCTTCGCTGATTACTTGAACAAATATGGCAACACCATCTGCGGAAGGCACCCCATCGGAGTATTATTGCAGGTACTTAATTATTATGACAGACAGACAAAGAACAAAGAGTTGCCCGTAGGTGTGTTTGATTCCCTACACGTACCCCCTGGGTGGTGCTGAAAGAGCAACCAAAAGTAGCAGTAGAACTTGTGCCAACCGTACCGTATCAGCCTCTAATGTTCCCACTGCAGGGACACCGGCCTATTCTCGATAATTGAGAGTGAATGGGCTCTGATCTACCACGGGAGCCCAATCCGGATTGGTAGATTTCACATGTCGTCGAATTTTTGGTTCTAAGACATGCCGGTTTCCTCATGATGTTTTCCGTCACCGTTTTGAGAAGGTGGTATTGCGCACATAAATATTTTCAAGTGAAAAAACTCATTGGTGCACGTGTGGGTTTGAACCAGCCACCTTCAGATTGAAAGTCGGCGTCTGTGCCCCTGAGCCACGCTCTTGTGCCAAGTTCGTCAGTAATTCATGCTCTTTCCTGTGCGGCGGTTTCGGTCAAACCATAATACTCAGCTCTTTCCAGGCCATAGCGAAGCTCCAATCTCAGTCTACCGCCCCGAAGATGACGTTGAAATTCCTAAAATACGCCCAATCATCTCAATGTATGACTATGCAGGATTCCTCAGTGTCATACGCCAGCGCTTCGCTCTGCTTCGAATGAAATATGTAAATAATATACATAGAATACCTAAATCCATAATAACGATAATAATAATAATAATGTTTCACATACCCTTCCTAGGATTCCCGGTGTGATCACCCGACGACTCCGTGGCTTAGTTGTAGTGACCCTGCCTTCGAAGCGAGGGGTCTAGGGTTCGATTCCCGGCCGGGGCACACTTTGTGTGGTGAACATGAAGTTTGTTCTCGGGTCTTGGGTGTTTGTCCATGCCATCTGCGACACAGGGAATCCTAGTGCAGAGGTTTGAGTGTGTAAACGTTACGTTAGCCGGAAATTGAATACGGGACCTTCGTAAACAGTTCGTACCAAGTGACAGATTGTGTCTGCATTACTGTCAAATCTATATGAATAAAAATACATTTATTGTTTCAATTGGTATAAATTATTTAGATTTTTTTTAGTCTATAAAAGACACTAAACTATACGTTTTGAAATACTTGAATTATATGTAAGATATACAATATATTATAATAATAAAATATATATATGTAGGTATAATCCATAATTTACCATCTATTTAGAGTTTAGATTTTAGCGGGATTAAAATGTATTATTCTTAAATATGTGGTAATTTATTATATGATATGGTTGTTATATGAACTGGCTTGAACAAAATGTATTTTATAAGCGTTCCTATGGAATTAAATGTAATGATCGCCACTCAACTATAAGATTTGTCTGTGTGAAAATGACTAGAGAAAACTTTGTTTTTAATATGTCTTATCACAAACACACCGAATTTGAAATCATTATAAAATTTTCCAGCAATTTCTTGAGTTTTAAAAACAATTATACTCATTTGTGTAGATGGCAAAAGGACGATATTTATTATGGATTATGTTTTTAGGTATTCTCGTGCGATATTTCCAACTGGCTAATATAAATCAATTGCTATTCGTTAGTCTCGCTAAATCTCGCAAACGAGACCGATTTGTCTGATTCCTGTTTCGTTGTTCGTCATAGGTTTGTATTAAAAAAAATTGGGAAATTACGGGGAAAATTGAAAGAAAATTTCTATGGGGTTTTTGCTGCTACGTTAGAAATCTGGTTATCAAAATGTGAATCAAGACAGCTAGTTCTAAAATAAATATTATTGAAAGTTGCAATAAATAAAGTGCAATCACTGCCTTAAAGACAGGTTAGGAGTAAGGATAATGTAAGATTTCTTTTATTGTTAACAAGTGCATGTATTAGTTTCTGCTTTTTCTTTTTGTGTTGCCAACTACGGTGTTCGAGCTGCTTAATTTTGCCTTTTATGTAGGTCTGTGGCGTTGTAATTATTTTAAATGTGGAATGTTTCAATCCGTGCTGTCACTTAAGATGTTCGTTCTGGATTTACTAGCCGATAAGTCATGTCGTAGGCCTCAAAATCCCCGATACCATACCAGCAGCCAAACCCTATCATATTACTAGAGATGATTTATCGTTGCAACAGTTGTAACAATGATTTACCGTTGCAACAGTTGTAACAATGATTTACCGTTGCAACATTTGTAACAATGATTTACCGTTGCAACAGCTATAACAGTGATTTACCGTTGCAACAGTTGTAACAGTGATTTGCCGTTGCCACAGCTATAACAGTGATTTATCGTTGCAACAGTTGTAACAATGATTTACCGTTGCAACAGCTGTGACAATGATGCTACTGTTGCTTGTGGATAACAAGTTGCTGTAAATAAGTAGACGGGACAGTAAGACAGTCATTTTAGAATTGTCTTACAGCCAAACCCTATATTTAACTAATAGATGAATATTGATTATACAGCAACATTGTTACATGTGAAAATGTTGAATTTTTTTCAAGATTACTTTTTATAGTCCGGTCCACATATATTTTAAAAGTGAACTGTTGCTATGGTTATCTATATCGAGTAATGTTAGTTTGGCTATATATTATGTCTGTATGTACCGATAAAATTGTCAGTTTGATCTATTGAAAAAACTTGATTATTTGAAGTTGAAGATGATTTTCTAAATGTTTAATTATATTACATAGTATTGGTGAAATTACATTGTGTTGCGTTTGCAAGCTTTCGGTCTCAATTAGGCATTTATTTCGTTTGTAATTGTATTAAAATAATTTTTTATTAACAACAACGCTTTTCTTTTTTCATGTCTAACCTGAAGTTTCATTATTTTGTTATCGTCAAAATGGTTGCCAGAACCGAACGGCTCTAAGAGTATATTAAAAGCAACAAAAAACAAAACAAACAAAAATTTACACACTCATACCTATACACTTGGATTCCCTGTCGCAGATGGCATGGACAAACACACAAACACAAGACAAATACCCAAGACCCGAGAACAAACTTTATGCTCACCACACAGTGTGCCCCGGCCGGGAATCGAACCCGGGACCCCTCGCTTTGAAGGCAGGGCTACTACTAACTAAGCCACGGAGCCGTCCAATAAAAAAAAAATGTAATCAATTTCTAATCAAAAAATGTATTTGCAACATTGCTACAGAAACATTAATTATTTTTAAGCAGCTATTCCAAGTATCTTTATTCGTAGCCACCGTCTTTTCATTCTTGGATATTCCAGTCCATCCAAAGGTTGCTTGGAAGAGATTGCTTTGAGCAGGCCGCTGATTTTATTTCACATATCTTGGCTAATTACTCTTAGTATGTTTTTATGTCATTGTGGTGTACAACAGAGTTTTCTATTATATATATTGTATCTAAACTCCTTTAGTATTGGGATGCATAATTTTTATAATTTTGATGTATCTTAATATATATGTGATGGAACGATCTGAGGGCCCACCTGGTGGTAAGTGGCGACCCCCGCCCATGACAATAGTAATGCGGCTCAGTATTAGATTTGGATAAAGGATATTTACAATTTCATTGGAAGTACATAAACAAAAAGAAGTACCTGTGTAGGACAAACCACGCCACCTGCTACACAGAAACAGAAGATATACACTCGAGAACAAATTTTACGTTCATCACATAAAAACAACACACAATTCACTTTAGTCACTCAAAAAAACACTACAAATATATTTTTTCACATTTTATTAATTCTCACTTATTTAAAAATATTTTAAAATACATCTAACTAGCGGATACTACGCTAAAAAAAGAAATACATTTTGTACCTGATGCATTGTTTTAGTGGTCTGGTTTTAGACCACTAAAACAATGCATCAGGTACAAAATGTATTTAGCATTATTGCCTATAATGCAACCGGTTTGGGGCACATCGGTTGGATGGATTCAGTCTATAATTTTTTTTGTGTTTTATATAAATATATATGCACGGTGTTTCAAAAAGATTTCACAATACTTAACCAGCACATGCCTAGCAAAGATATATATAAAAAGAGGTAGATATGTTACTTGCGCCTAAAAAGTGGCACCCTAAAACTAGGGTTCTCAATCCTGCGAAAGCGTTGGCATCGTTGACTGTGTTTGTTTCTGATATTTATTATAACACCGCAGAAACTACACAAGTAAGACTTCCAAGAGTATTCGGATCACATATCATGGATACATGGGCATACCCAGGGGGGCAACTGCCACCCCCCCCCCTTGAAAATTAAATTAAGAAGCAAATAAAATAAAAATGTATGCATAGTCAAATTTACTTATATTTAAGTAACTATCAATAAAGCAGGATCATTTGCGGCTGTTTGCCCCACATATATATACCTAATGTTTCATGTAGGCGTGTTTGTTATACACATATATTTTTCAAGTGAAAATCTCTTTGTGTGGGTTTGAACCAGCGACCTTCGGACCACCACGCTCATTTTTACATTTGATTTGGATACCGATTTTCAGGCCTATCTGATCTGATTTGTATGTACACCTTTCAATAATGTCATATCTTTTTGAAACATTTGTATACAGCAGAATCCGTTTGTAGTGACGCGTTAATTTCTATATTAACCCTTCGATGTCATTACAAACGGATTCTACTGTACATGTATTTTGTTTATTTTCTATGAATATGCTTTGTACTTTGTATGACGTTCGCTTCAGCGGCGGCCTTAGGGGGTGGCAAGCAGGGCAACCGCCGGGGCGTCGCTTTCGTAGGGCCTCGCACCCTCGCAGAACAACCCGGTCCTTGTTTCGATGTACTGCAGCTGTCTTTAAGAGGATGCTGACTGATTACCAGGGGCCCTGTCTCTTCCAATTCACCTAAAGTTGTATTTTGTTTATTTTCTAAGTATATGCTTTGTACTTTGTATGACGCCCGCTTAGTATGACGCGTTAATCAGTTCTCTTAAATTTTATTATATACGGATTCTACTGTATATGTATCTAATAGTCAGCGGCGGTGTTGGCCAAATAATCTCTTCTGCCGATATTCGAAGCTTGTTTGTTCTGAACCGCTTCCAGTTTCGGGCATTCTGCAAAAAACGAAAATATAGAAAAATAAATCCAACCCAAAAAAAACAGTTCATTGCTGTCCGTCTACATACTTCTACTAAGCATTATCTTGACCTAGCTGCGCCCCGCGGTGTTACCCGCGCATTTGTGGATCAAAAATATCCTCTGTTAATCCAGGATATAAGCTATCCAGGTAGACAATTTCATCCATTGAGCGGACAATGTCCTTCTTTCGTATAAGTGACCAACTCTGGTGTCGGAATTTTCAAGCTTTGAAGGCAGTCATAAGGACTGCCGACAGAAGTGAAAACTCAAAACAATGAAATATATTTACACGGGCCGCTAGACGCGTCGCTAGTCCGGCGCAAGCGCAACACGTCACGAGCATGTACAGGTCATCGGTGACGCGATCCATAAGTTTTTCCCCTACCAAAAATCGCTCAACGCGGCTATTGAATTTTTTACCCTTGTTTCATCCCTATGAAACAAGGGTAAAAATGGATATGGTACAGCCTATGGGTAGGCCAACTGAACGCACTGCTCTACTGAGACAGCGAGGTTTCGAGTAAACGATAATATCATCGATGAATAAAATTTTTATAATTTGTTGATTTCTCCAAAAACCAAATTCGAAATTGGACCAGCGGGGTCCAATTTCGAAATAAAAATTAATGAGACCGCACGGGAAGAACCTAATTTCAAATTAAAAAAAAATCTAAATCGTTTCATAAATGACAGTTGAAAATGAACTTGTTTCATTTGATTGTAACATTGACAGGAGTCCATACCTGTGATCCTGTGCCCCAAACCGCCACAATAAGAGCAGCCCTGGCCGTCTGCTACAGGCACTACGGGTTCGCCGATCATTTCCAGAAGGAATGGTGGTACCTGAAAAAATCCTTCCTCAATATTCCATTTCACACAGATGCGCGAGAATTTCTTCGAGAATTGCAGGTATATACCCACGATCCGAGACAAAGTTACTTTAGTAGGAAAACTTGAGTCGAGTTTTTGTATAATGTTTGAACATCAGATCTCCCCCTAACTGACGTACCTTCTGTCCGGCCTCCCGCAACAAATGCGCCAGATCGCGGAGTACACTGTCGTCCTGCGCGCGCGCAAGTAGAGTGGTAGCCACCCCCTCGCCGCCCGCGCGCCCCGTGCGCCCGATCCTGTGCACGTAGTTCTCTATGTCCTCCGGCATGTCATAGTTAATTACATGCTGGATATTCGCGAAGTCGAGACCTGGAATTTAGGAGTTATTAATGTACCTGACTCGAGGTTCACAACTGGGTGCAATTGCGGAGACCCAGTTCTGTCCATGTCCCATTTACTTTTCTTTTTTTTAATTAATTTATTGTATATATTTTTTTTTCAATTGTTAAATTAAATATAGCATACTAATAACCACTAAGCTTCAGGACAATGCTATTATGAATCTTAACCTTTATATGAAGTTATATAATAACAGTTTTAACAGGCGAAGTTATATAATATCTAAGACCACGTTGATGCGCAAGAGTTTTTTCTGTTCAGCTCCTTTCATTTACAATAAGCTTCAGCTTCCGGAGTCGATAAGAATGCTACCGTGTTTGCTGTTTCAAAAGAAGCTTAAAATTTTACTGACTAAAAAATGTTATTATTCTTTAAATGAATTTATGACAGATAAAAACTTGTTAAATTGATAGTACCTACCTTAATTTTAATTCATATGACCTACGATTATTTTTTTGACTTAATTTAAAATAATTATTTTTTGACTTGTTTTTCTTTGTTTTAAATATTTTCAAATTTATATTAAATAATAGTTTATAATGATTGTGACTCATATTATAATATTGCATGCCGAAAGGTAGAATACATTGATACTAATAATAATATTGACATCTTATATACCTACATGTATTTCAAGCAATAAAGTATACTTTGACTTTGACTTTGAAAAAACAGATAACAGACGTGAGTAAGATCATTACATATACTCAATAATGTAAGATGTTAAGATATTACAAGCGAAATATTGATTACTTGAACTAGGTTATAATGAAATAACTATAACTATATAAATATGGCCTAAAAATATGATTTCTGTTTATACTCAAGGTTATTTTACGTTATGCCTTCGAGAAACTCTGGAGGTAATGTATGCAACCTAGGAACTTGTATGTCCCCTGTGCCCTCGGAAATGCACATTAGCCACAAAGCCAATAGAGTGGTAAGTGGTATATATTAGGTGGCAAGGTTTTATAGCGACATCGTTTAACTTGTCTGAAACATTGATACGATAAGAGGAAGAGTAAGATTTATCCATACCTTTGCTGGCCACGTCTGTGGCGACCAGCACATCTTTCTCCCCCCTCCTGAAGGCCTCCACGGCCCGCGTCCTCTCCTCCTGATCTTTCCCACCGTGTATGGCTACAGCTTCCACTCCTGTGGTAAACATAAGTAAGAAAATGGTAGTATATTAAGTACTAACAGTTATCTAGTTTCCATAAATACATGTTTAATTTGGGGCTAGATGACGCTGTGTGAAATGTTCATAAATGTGGATATATTTATTATTCATTTATTAAATGTCTGCCGTCACGGCATACGTATCATCCCCATCCCAAGTGATGGACTCAGCAGGATGACTGCAATTCAGTGTAAGATCCAAATCTTATACTGAGTCGCATTACTGTTGTCATGGGCGGGGGTCGCCACTTACCACCAGGTGGGCCCTCAGCTCGTTCCATCACTTATTCAGAATAAAAAGAAATACAAGTTGCTTTTACTGCCAAGGCGATTATATATGTTTTACATCAAAAACTAACCTTTGAGCAGTAGGTACTCGTGTATGGCGTCAACGTGCTGTTTCCTCTCAGCGAAGATGAGCACCGGCGGCGGGGTCTTCTGGAGGCACGTGAGCAGGTGGACGGTGCGTGCTTCGCCCTGCACGGGCTCCAGGTCTTGCCTCACGTGCATGGAGGCCGCGCCTGCGCGTCCCACGTTGACTAAAACTGGCTTAACCAACGCCGATCTGCCAATACAATACTTATAGAGTGCTTTTATTGTAAAGTTATGATTAATCATAAGTTACATATCGCAACTTTAGAATGAAACTGACCGAATAAAAAAATTCTGTAAATTCACCTTTTGCTATAAACTAACCTTAAAAGGCCACACCTAATATATCAATATATAAATCCACAAAAAATATCATATCATTTCCACGGGAGAGATATATTTAAATTAATTCAACTATATATATACATTTTTGAAAACTTTATTGTTGATTTCCCACAAATTGCATTTTTTGATTACGGTTACTTTCACTATAATGGAGCGATATTATATATCCATTAAAGTAATCTTTATTTAACACCCAGACACAGAAAAGGGTCCAAAAAAGGTTTACATCAGAAGTACAACCAAGCAAAATCAAATCCTTATGAAAAAAAATAATTTCCATATCGGCCCATAAATAACGAAGCTATGTGAATGAATGAATGAATACTCTTTATTGTACACCTCGATAGGAACATACATAACACAAATAAAATTAACATAACAATCACAAAAAAAAAGAGGTAGCAATGGGCGGCCTTATCGCTAATAGCGATCTCTTCCAGGCAACCTTTGGATGGAATGAAATGAAAAATGTGAAAATCTGGTAGGAGGTGCACCAAAATCAACATGAGTTACTTGCAACTCCAACAAACAAAAAAAAAAATTCGAAGTCAATCGCGAAATATTTGGCTTACTATCTCACCTGGCGAAATTCTGTATCTTCCTCGGCATAGTGGCTGAGAAGAGCAAGGTTTGTCGCTGCCCACCGAAGTACGAGAAGATCGTCCGCACATCCTCTTCGAAGCCCATATCTATCATTCTATCGGCCTCATCCATGCATAGATATCGGCAAACGTTTAGCCTCACCTGGAGATCCGAAGAAACGTTTAAACACTCCGCTTTTGGTCCTTGGCAGATTACCATTTCTGGTAGTTCTCTGGACAAACTTGGCACAAGTTGGCAGCACAACTTGTGCCAAGTTCGTTGCTCCTTTCGTACCACTAGGGGGACACGTATAGGGACTCAAGAGTGTATAAGGAAGCAACCAAGACCTGTATATTATTATTCGTGTTACCGAGATATTTACCATGATTTGTGAGTTTTGTTGACTCCCGATATTTTGACGCATTTACATGCGTCATGGTCCCGGGAAAACTGAAGTCCGCGAAGTGGAGTGTGCAAATCATTGGCTGACATATCGGTCTACCCTCTTGCGCACTCGTTTTGTACGTTCGACCGCGTCGCCCCATAATAATGTTCATAACCATGATATCATAACCATGATAGTTTTAAAAAATTATATGGACCTCGATTCGTAAACCATAGAATGGGTTCACCGGAACACAGCAGTGCGGTAGCAGTACTTCTTCGGACGAACTTGGCAAGTTAGATATAATAGATATAAACGTTTACACACTCATACCTCTGCACTAGGATTCCCTGTGTCGCAGATGGCATGGACAAACACAGAAACACAAGACAAACACCCAAGACCCGAGAACAAACTTCATGCTCACCACACAAAGTGTGCCCCGGCCGGGAATCGAACCCGGGACCCCTCGCTTCGAAGGCAGGGCTACTACCAACTAAGCCACGGAGCCGTCCAATATATATATATACTATTGCACACCAGAAAGAAGAAAAAACAATTACAAGCAAGGTACATAAACAGACAACAACTTAGATGCACAATGGGCGGCATTATTATTAAAAGTGATCTCTTCCATGCAACCTCTAACGTTCACGTTCAAGCTGAAGTTCTACTGGTGATGAATATAGATAGATTATAGTCTAGAATAGTTTGGCTGCTTTTAATCCCGAAAAATTGCCGTTGTTCCCTTAGCATAACCAACTGCGGGACGTAGCTATTCCAAGATAAATTGTATTACCATTTTCTTGTCAAGCATGTCCATCAGTCTTCCAGGTGTTGCCACCATGATGTGAACACCTCTTTGGACCACCTCCATACATTCCGACACGGCAACACCTGAAGTAAATTATTCATAAAAAATTACATTATTTGTTAATCATAATTTTAATCATAAAAATTACCTGAAACCTTAAAAAGTACCTGATTTAAAGATCGAATAAACGCAATTCAATAATATCAACCGCTACTTTTCAAATTTAGGGGTGCAATTGTGTCATGAAATTTCAATGGGTAATAAACGTTAACACACTCATACCTCTGCACTAGGATTCCCTGTGTCGCAGATGCCATGGACAAACACAAGGACACCAAGACCCGGCAGAAACTACACGCTCACCACACAGAGTGTACGGGCCAGGAATCGAACCCGGGACTCCTCGCTTCGAAAGCAGGGCTCTTAGCATACGTGGGTACTGAGCTTAGGCTTGTGGGCACTTGGCTTACAAACGTTTACCAGCATTTTGGACCGAACAGAATAAGATATATAAATATTAATAACTGAATTTATAACTTATGGAGTTGGTTGAAAAATTGAACCTACTCACCTCCGATTGCGAGGCAGCTTCTTATTTCAGGGCTACCGGTCATCTTGAGATGTTTCGAGAAATGTTGCAAGATGTCGTGCGTCTGTTTCGCCAGCTCCCGAGACGGGCAGATGATCAGCCCATAAGGACCTTCGTTTCTGCTCACAAATATTTATTTAATTAGCACGGTTTAGACCACTTACACTAATTAACAAAATACAAAATTAAAATTGTTATAAAAAGTAAAACAACACAAAAGTAATAATTATCACTACATAGTATAAAACAAAGTCGCTTTCTCTGTCCCTATATCCCTATGTATGCTTAAATCTTTAAAACTACGCAACGGATTTTGATGTGGTTTTTTTTAATAGATAGAGTGATTCAAGAGGAAGGTTTATATGTATAATACACTAGCAAGTTACCCCGGCTTCGCACAGGTAATTTCTTATACGACACTGATGCTTTACTAACCGTGCGAAGCCGGGGCGGGTCGCTAGTTACTATTATAATCGAACTGGTCCCATAGTACTTTAATCAGGGGCGTAGCTACCGCCGTATTTGCCGTATCAATTATACGGGGCCCCCGGGCCACGGGGGCCCCCAAAGTGTGTAAGGAAAAAGAATAAAAACTTTCTAAATTATTTTATTTTACAAATGACAAGAAAAATCTTTACCTCCACATAAGGGCCTCCAAAAAAAATTTTATACGGGGCCCCGACAAGGCACGCTACGCCACTGACTTTAATTCATCACTGTACGGTCAGCAAAACAAATTGTTCAGGCCAACGCCTTCCCAAAAGATGTTAGCAAAACCCATTAATGTTATTATTATATTGTATGTGTAGGAGAACTAACATCTGTCACTTACTTGCAACCATTGTACCATTAACACCGAGTCAGAAATACAGTCTACTTTACCGAATTTTAAAGCATTTTAGGGAGGTCCAGTTGCTCGCGTCCGTAGGTGTACCCTTTGATTCCCTACACGTACCCCCTGGGTGGTGGTAAAGGAGCAACCAAAAGTAGCAGTAGAACTTGTGCCAAGTTCGTCCGGAGTCGCGCGCATTACTGTTGTCATGGGCGAGGGTCACCACTTACCATCAGGTGGGCCCTCAGCTCGTTCCGTCACGAATTCACATAAAAAAAAAAAAAAATTGATTTTGGCTCCATTTGTATCCGCTAAAGATATAACACAAATACTGACCTGATAAAGGGCATATACACCTCCTGATGCAGACATAACATGATGATGGGCAGTGTGAAGACCTACACAGAAATTAGGAGTTTGTTATACAAACATATATGGGTGTCTCATAAGTAAGGTTTTCATATGTGAAAATTCCTCCGCCTCAATTTAAACATGTCGCAACTTGTTAAGACTAGTCTCTAATTCTATGAAAAGTGCAATTGGCTTAGTTTCTTTTGATCATTCTCTTTGTTTATTGACTGAAGGTTGCTGATTCAACACACGTGCACCAATGAGTTTTTTCACAGGAAAAATTTATGTACGCAATACCACGTTCTCGAAACGGTGACGGAAAACATCGTGAGGAAACCGGCATGTCTTAGAACCATAAATTGGGCTCCCGTGGTAGATCAAAGCCCATTCACTCTCAATTATCGAGAGTAGGCCGGTGTCTTCAGTGGGAACATTAGAGGCTGGTACGGTACGGTGCGGACCCTAAAAAAACAATTAGAATTGAAAAGAGACTGGAGTTATACGAACCAGGGTTTTGCCGGAGCCTGTGAATGCAATACCTATCATGTCTCGCCCACTGAGCACCGCTGGTATACCCTGCACCTGGATTGGAGTGGGTTTCTTTATGCCCTTGGCTTCTAGACCCCGGAGTATACCTGGAATATTAAAGGTCCAGTTGCTCGCGTCCGTAGGTGTGTACCCTTTGATTCCCTACACGTCCCCTTGTAGTGCTAAAGGAGCAACCAAAAGTAGCAGTAGAACTTGTGCCAAGTTCGTCCGGAGGTACTGCCACCACATCTGGAATCTGTCGCCAAGCAGTAGTGGTAGCATAACTGGCATTAAGGGTGTGGCTGTCGGTGAAATCACATGCGCATGAGACGTATCATCCCCGTCTCGAGTGATGTACGCAGCAGGATGAAAGCGACTCAGTAAAGATTTGGATCTCATACTGAGTCGCGCGCATTACTGTTGTCATGGGCGAGGGTCACCACTTACCATCAGGTGGGCCCTCAGCTCGTTCCGTTACTCATTCAAATAAATAGGAAACTTTATATGACCACAATTGCAATTGAGTGCTGTCGTCTGGTAGGGCTAGGATGAAGTGCGGTAGCTTAAACTTACCTTTGGGGAATTTCATATGGTGAAATGTTGTGATTGGAGGGGGCACGTCCTCCCCCTCGACTAGTATCCGCATGCGGTGCCGCACGCGCTCATGTCTCTCCTGCGGTAGCGCTAAAATACACCGCGGTGGCTTCCATGATGTTTTGATCGGTTCATCGTACTGAATACCTGGAAAGACAAAAAAGCTTAGTAAGAAAAGTATATTTTACTCAGTTGATCTTAACTAATATTATAAATGCAAAATTGAGTTTGTTTGTTAATGCTTATTTCAATATATAAATTATGTTACTCGATTACGTTTTTTAACAGTATGGAAGAGCTGTTGAAATTACCACAGTTGCAGTAATTGAATTACAAAATATCTAGTATTATATTGAATTATGACTTGACCTGTAACTATGGAGTTATAAATAAATTATTTGTATTTGTAAATGTTGGAAATTCCATACCGAAATTTGCTGCATCATATGGAAGCCTAACTTGAACACCATGCTGGTGGATAGGAAACTCTTCAAAAGCCATAAAATGAAAAAGTTACTGAAATAGTCACCTGTTCAACATATTTATTTATTTATTTATTCATTTATTTCAGGCAACTCAGTAATGTAAATATACAAATACAGGACCCATACAATATATACCTTAACTCTAAAATATATATAATAATATAAAACACCAAAACTAAGCACGTATTGACTGCGACGTGGAATGCGGCCCCAGAGACAGTCGGCCTCGGAACTTCCGGAAAGAACTACTTACCTTTGGCCAGTTCAGCGACACCCATCAAAGCTTTACTCTGTGCAACACTCTCGAGGATGTGCTGTTCTTCTCTCGCCTGCCTCTCTGCTGCGGAGAGAGCTCGGGCCTCCGCTATCCGCTTCAGCTCACTGTGTTGATCGAGGAGGGAAACATTGTATCGACGGCCCCACTCCTCTTGTGAATCTGTTGACCACAGTGTACATTAATATTAACACCATTGTTTCACCTACTTATATAAACTGTTTTTTTCATAATTGTATACTAAATTCTTGTATTTTTCTGACGATATTTTGTATTTTAACTACTATGGATATAAATACATAACCAATAAATAAAAAAACTCTTTTATTCTACTACTAGCGCCCCGGCTTCGCACGGTTAGTAAAGCATCAGTGTCGTAAGAAACTACCCGTGCGAAGCCGGGGTGACTTGTTAGTGTATTATACATATAAACCTTCCTCTTGAATCACTCTATCTATTAAAAAAAAACCGCATCAAAATCCGTTGCGTAGTTTTAAAGATTTAAGCATACATAGGGATATAGGAACAGAGAAAGCGACTTTGTTTTATACTATGTAGTGATTAAGTGTCTAACTCTAACCAAATAAATATGTTATTAAATAAACTTACTGTCATCATCGGGGTCGTTGTCGCTAGAACTCTTAGGTTCAGCAGCAGCCTCGGCAGCGATTTGTCCGATTCTGCCCAATTTAATAAGCTGTTGTTTTTTACGTTCTTTCACTGGCACGTACGGCTCGTAATTATCAAAGTCCTCTTCTGAGTCCGAGGACTTTTCCTCGCGCCTGTAGCGCTTTACCGGTGGCGCTGGTAGGTTTTCAGTATTATCAGACATTATATTTAATGTGAATAGACTATTTCCTGAGTGATAATATTATTTTAAGGCTATACAACGTAGCCAAACAATAACAAACATGTTTGGGTTTATTTCAGGTTAACGATCACAGACTAGTTAGAAGATACTATTAACGATGAAATACTCGCTGTCAGCTGTTCACAGCTGTCGGATGTCGTTCCGTATTACGTAAAATGTAGTGATTTAATAATTTAGTATTTATGAGAGGTCTTCTTATATTAATGAAATACAAATACATTAAGCATTAGAAGAAGACTATTTATATACGATACATGATATTATAACTATCTTTCTAATATGTAAATAAATATATAAATTTCATGTTTCAAAGAGAGTTAAATATTTATTACACATTAAGGCTGATAAATCATTCAGACATTCATCTGCGAGTATCGGGCCATAACATTATGTTTACGACGAATGTATAGATTATTAAGTGAGGTTAAGACAGGTGATATTTAATAAGGATGGCTGAGGTTTTTTCGTATTGTTCAGATGACTCATCTTATGAAAAATATGAAATTTTCCATTTGTATAATTTTCATGACTGCATTCAAACAATTTTCGTATATCCATCTCTATAAACACTCTTGTCACATGTGTCACGTCAAAGTTGTCAAAATATGCAAGTGACACGTAACTTTGTATAATTGAGTTACTTATTTTCGACCTCCAAATGTGTGAATTTGTGAAATTTTTCGCATGTGCCGGCAAATAACAAGTTTACGAACATGTCTGACAAAAGTTTCGGTGATCACATCAACAAAAGCATAGTTAAAAACCCGCTTCTTTCGAGTGCTGTAACTGGCGTTAGCTTGGAGGACTTGACACACAAAGCAGTTTTGCTGCCTGCTACGCCGACCCAGGGGCAAGTCACACGACTAGGTGAGTACTATGATGTATTTTTATCCAATAATTGCGGATACTAGGTGTTTTTTATGACGCGAGGTCGGATACCACGCCAAAATAGTAATCATTGCACGGCGCGACGGAACTGTCAAAATCGTGTTATTTTGTCTAATTCTCGATAATTGCTAACGAAAAGTGTAATATTAGTGTTAGAATCAGTTACGGGAAGACTGATGTTACAAGTGTAAGCCTAGTTTTTGACAATATCAGTGGATTATCAGTGTTTACATAACAGTGAAGAAAGAATGTCATCATTTCTGTACAAAACTTACAAAAATGCGCCGTTTGAGAATGGCTTTATACCCGAATTGGCATTATCATTAGAATCCAAGCTTAGAAAGGTGATAAAGATCATCAGAATGGTTTTTGTGAGTTCTAAAAGTAATGCCTGGTGTTTGTAACTTAGCAATGAGTTTAGCATAACATAGCCACTCAAGCGTCCGGCCCGCGCAGCGACTATGTCTGCAACGTCCCGCTCCGCCGGCATCGTTTTTTTAATAACCGCGCGCGACCTTTTTTCACATAAACATTTACTACTGGACAACTACTGTACCTTCATTAGAATAAAAAATACCTACGGCAAGCTAAAAGAATTGAGAATTAGTTTAGTTCAAAGTAAATTACTCATATCAATCTGAAAGTATAAAAATAAAGCTTAAAAGTTGGTGATGTGAATAAAAATTTAAAATTTTTACTTTTACGTGTGGTTTACGTGAAAATTATAATAGTTTTATTAACTATTAAATTATTTTGTAATAGTTTAGTATTTTCTCTTTAAAACGATACCAATATTTCAATATTGAATACGACGCTTTCTATCAAAATAAAAATTTGTAATCCAGGTCCTCCTCAAAAAAATATGAGCGGAAAAAATCAAAAAAATATTACAAAATGGCCGCCCATAATGCGCATTTACACGTTCTTTTTTTTTTCAGTGAAACACAAATGAATGTATTCTGCTTTATATAATAATTTAATACTAAATAATAATAAAAAACGAACTAAAATATACAAAAAAATATATATTTATTGTACAAATTTAAATTTTACACTCCTGTACTAGGATTCCCTGTGTCCTGTGTTACAGGTGGCATGGACAAACAGAAACACAAGACAAACACACTAGACCTAAGAGAAAATTTCATGTTCACCACACAAACAGTGCCATGATTCTATTATATTAAAGTCAAAGATATTCTCATTGAATTCTTAAATTAATTACACTATTGTTATCAACTCTCAGCAGTTGCAGTCTTCCCTGTAGAACTCATTGGCCCCATCAGTTACTTTCAAATTGGTTCCTCCACCACCACATAGCCAGTCAAGATCTCCGCAGTGAAGGTCAAAATACTTTATTTCCATTGAATTCATAGTCAGTCGCATCTGAAACAAATAATAAGGCATAAGTTGTCAATCTTATTTTCTTAGTTTCTAGGGACTAATAGATTGTTCTATTAACTACTTACTATAATAATAGAAGAGATCATGTAGGGCTTGGACTGGCTAGTGCTGGGCTGGTGAGGGGCTGGGTCTAAGGCAGTTGCTGGCTCCACCTCCACGAAGATCTGATGAATCCTCCTCCATGATATCTGTAAAAAATAGAGAACTTGTGTATTAAAATACATCATACTTATGAACACTTAGTCATATCTAATGCCACCACACAAAGTATGCCCGGGCTGGGAATCGAACCCGGGACCCCTCACTTCGAAGGCAGGGCTACTACCAACTAAGCCAGAGAGCCTATAAAATGTTATATGTTATTATAATTGTTTTTTCTTTCTGGTGTGCAATAAAGTGTCTATCTATCTATCTCAAAACAATATTTTGAATGTATATTGTTGCAATACATATTTAATGTAGATGAAGCTGGCAAGCAGTAGTGCTTGCATTACTGTGTCCCAGTGAAGTCACATGCACATGAGATGTATCGCCCCTGTCTCGGGTGATGGACACAGCAGGATGAATGTGACTCAGTGTATGATCCAAATCTTATACCGAGTCGCAGCCAGTTAATACAATATACAAAATTAGTCTAAAAATTAGCCAGTTAGTAGAAAAATATAATACAAAGTGTACTTACGGTTGTGTATTCATTATTTCCATTTGGTCACTGCAATATTAATGATGATGTTAGTACACATATTATATTAACCATAGATATAGTAAAAATATATTAGCACAAAGTATTGCCTAAATCAATTTGTTTCAAACATAATCCAATTTTGATTGTTGATTTATTATAATTTATATTGAAAAACAAAACATATTCAATACATACCAATAGGTATATATACCAATAACTTCATATTGTCAAGTTTACATGCCACTAAGTTATTTATTGTAAAATGATACCCAGGTCCGTAATCCACCAATACATCACCACGAAACATGAACTGATCGCAAAACACAAAACGTGTAAATGTAGCATTAGACGTTTTCGATGGTATCTTGATCAAAAACCTGACTGCTAGTTGCAAGTTCAAGTTGCATATTACGATTTCCAGACACATCTCAACATATTTATTATTAAAATGTATATTAACGTGATACCAGTGAAGCATTATCTTATATTATGCCTTTGTTTTACATTATCAAGACCTTTTATATTATATATAACAACTCAAAGTCATCAAACGATGTTGGCGTCATGACACCATATCTTCTCAACTAGATTTAACATCATAAACGTTTTGGAATAGTCGTAATTTTACATATTTCGTAAAGAGATAATCCCCACAATCAATTTGATATATAATACTATTAGAAATAACTAGTAAAAACAGAAAACTTACCTCATGTTCGCAAGAGCTTCGTCCACAAAATTTATGGAATTCGAAATGGCCATTTAGAAATTTGATAATTTTTTTCTGAGTTTATTCTCGTTCTTTCCACAGATATAGGAATTGTAACAGATAACACATTTCATTGACTACCATCTAGTATCAAATAGCAGTATTAATAACAGCTGAATTTGCGTCTGTTGAAGCGTGAATAGGTCGATGACCGCGCGCGTTTTTCGGCCTCGATCGATACGTGGACTCCACAGCCATACCAAGTTTTTGTCAAATCGACACTTGGACGCCCAAGTGGATAGCAGCATTGCAGATAAATAATATTATCTGTTCAATATTTTTGGTGCATTGTTAGTGTTATATTTGCAATTTTTGGGGCCTTATTATGGCTGACACTGTCTTTCAGTTTTCAGAAGTCTCTAACAGTCTAATTTACACATATTTAACCATACTAAGCTACATAAATTAACTAAAAGTTAGCTTTGGCTGACAAAATATTACAACAATCCACTTCTCGTACCACTTGCCACTAACTTAGGTTGCCTGGAAGAGATTGCTTTTAGTAATAGGCTGCTGATTTTAATACGATTATTGGATATAGTTAGTCTAGTGAAATATCTGTGAATAAATATTATAATAATAAATATTCATGGACATATTTCACAGCGCCATCTAGCCCCAAACTATGCATAGCTGGTACTATGGGAACTAGATAACTGATAGAATACCTATATAACTGTATTTTTATTTACCTTTACACAGAACAATCATTTATGTTCATCACATAAATGCTAGTCCTTTGTGGGAATCAAACCCACAACCTACAGTGAAGAAAGTAGAGATAGTAATTAATAAATAACCATATCTCGGAACTGGCTGTAATGATTTGGATGTAATTTTGTGTTTAAGTTTACCTGCAAGTCTTCTTCTTTTGTGTCGATAAAATAAACCTTCATATAAACTTCGCTCAAAAGTTCGCTACTGACATATAATAGTACTTCAAATCTGGGTGGGGGTGACTAGGCCTGCACTGACGTCCCGCATAGGGGTGTATTGTGCATTCGCCCCATGTGTGCAATGCACAATAATAGTACTTATTATTCTAGTAAAATCACAAATTAAAAAAAATACTATTTGGTGTTCGGTCGCCCAGGTACTATTTATTTACTAAGCTATTTCTATGGTAGGTGAATTATCTAATTAATCTTTTGTTAGCTGTGTTGGCCATAATCAGGCATGGCTCCATTCAATTGCAAAGTATACAGAAACAATGCTTAAGTTTTTTTAGGTATAAAGGCATTGAAAAGTTATTAGCACTAGAAATTAGTATTTATATAAAAGTCTTAATGTATCACACTATTATAATAAAGGCGAAAGTTTGTATGTGTGTGTGTTGAGTATGTTTATTACTTACACTTTTACACTTTATGCTCAAACGGATTTGGATGAAATTAGGTACCAGGATAGATTAAATCCTGGTTTAATATATAGGCTACTTTTAGCCTGGAATTGGATTTTTTAAATCTTTCGCTTGTTTCTTTTAAGATTGGAATCCTAAACAATCAAGTTTTTGACTCAAGGCCAGCCTAAATGTGACAGGTTTATAACATATCTGAGGTGTTGACCAAACACACACCTTACTTAAGTTGGTATGAGACACTTCTGATTAACCGACATAAAAAAACAGTATATTTAATATTTTTACCATGGGAACCAGATTACTGATAGAATACATAATATAGAACTTGTGTTTTAGGGATTAAAAAAAAAATGAGTTTCTCAATTCGACAATGTTTTTTTAATGTTATATCTTTGAAATTAAAAAAGAATTTTCCAAATCAGCTAATAAATGGCAGAGAAATCGGTGAACATACATAAAAAAAATATAAACATCCGCATTGATAACCTTCTCCCTTTTGAAGTAGGTAAATAAAAGAAAAAAAATATTTTATTTGTATAAATACTAAAACTTGACTGATACGTAAAGAAACTGATACGCGCGGAATTATGTGAAATATTTGACTGAATAATGCAATTATACACATGCATTACAAAGGAGAATTTTGGATATTTTTCGATGTATTTGCTACCTGTAAATATATAGCAAGTTGAAAGTTATAAAAAAATGATAGTAATTTTTTTTATGTACGTAACTAAAATGGCGGGACGAGCCGATGTTAACTGTTTACCTCCGCCTATGTTAAACATTAATTAAACACACAATAATTATTACCTTTTTCCGTATCAGCCTCTAATGTTCCCACCGCAGGGACACCAGCCTACTCTCGATACGCTCTCGGCTTTGATCTACCACGGGAGCCCAATCCGGATTGGTAGATGTCACATGATATCGTATTTTAGGTTCTAAGGCGTGCCGGTTTCCTCACGATGTTTTCCGTTACCGTTTGGAGAACGTGGTATTGCGCACATAAATTACCTTATTATGTGTGTTTAATTAATGTTCATTTATTTATTTATTATTATAAAGTCTAAAATATAATATTACAGATTTCTCTAATGCGTTATACTAGAAATACACAATAAACATCAATTAAAACACAACGGAACGTACATTAGTACAATATATACATATAATATTAACATAGAATATAATTTTCAAAAACATAACAAACAAGATAAGAAGAATTTAAAACAGAAATTAATATATGGCAAGAATATGATGAGACATCAACCTTAACTGATTTGCAATTTAAACTATCTGGTTGACCTTAAATGCCTAATATTTTCGACCAACAAAGAGCTAAGTTAAAAAATATTCCAACTCTGTCGTTTAGGTCTTGTTGTATCGATGGGCGGCTCGAGCTAGCCTCGCCCCGCGGTGTTGCCCGCGGCAAAAAACATTTTTTTTATTTTAGCACTTAGTTCCACTCAAGTAGGTAGGTAAGTAAATGAAATTGTATTGTATAGTCATAGAAATTCATTTAAAAAACGTAAAGACTCTTAATAGCATGCTTTTTTTGTAAACCTTAGTGGTTTTTAAACGCTATGCTTATTTTAATTTTATATTCAAACCTTTATGTATAAATAAAAAAAATAAAAAAAAAAATATGCCAAACGGGACAAGGCCACCTAATCTTAAGTGGTTACCCACCCGTCACCCGAGACGGGGATGGCATGTCTCATGCATGTGATTTCACCGGCACCCACACCCCTCCACCGGAACACGGCAGTGCGAGTGCACCACTGCTTGGCGGCAGATTACCGGGCGTGGAAACAGTACTTCTCCGGACGTAATATAATATCTCCGTCCCGGGTCCCGGGTGACGGGTGGTCTTCTCGTAATTCGGTAGAGGGGGACCTAAGTCGTATTGCTATTGTTAATATATATCAGGTTAGGGTTGGAACAGACGTAAACTTAACAAATAAGATAAGCTTAAACATGAAAACTGACTGTAATTTCACATATCTGTGTGCATGTAATGTGCCTGGGGAGTTCCTGTGACACGTTATGTGCTCACGAATATGAGTACATGCGTGTGTAAAATTTGACGTGTCCAAATGATACTTGATATCTAAAGGAATAAATGAGTTTGACTTTATGGGCGATGGAAACCACTTAACATTAGGTGGGCCATTAGATCGTCTAGTCAGTTCGTTACATAAATACATTGGTAATTAATCCGACTGCGAGGACAATTTTTATATCTCCAACTCAAAAGGTCTCTTCAGTCACATATTCATAGTAATATGATGGTTCCAAAAATCGTTAAGGTCAATGACATTTAAATACAAAAATTGTATATGTTTAACTAGCTGTGCCCCACGGTTTCACCCGCGTATAATTTAAAAGAAATTTAGCGTGCTAGACAGCCTATAGCCTTCCGCATGAATGTCGCTATCATATAAAAAATATTTATTAAAATTCGACTGGTATGTCCAGAAATTAGCGCGTTCAAACAAACAAACAAACAAACTCTTCAGCTTTATTAATAATCGTTTAGGTATTTATTAAGATAAAAACGATTAAAATAAACGACATTAAGATCACGAAATAGTGAACTAGTAATTTTTACTATGTACTTGCTTCTGCCCAGGGTTTCGCTCGTTTTAATGTAGATATTGTCAATCAATTTATTTCTTTACGAAAGGTACTCAATGTCCATTTCCCAGACAACGTAAATGCAAAATTTCATAATGATTAATTGAGGGTAAGTGATGATTAATAGGTGGTAACTCCGTGGCTTAGTTGGTAGTAGCCCTGCCTTCGAAGCGAGGGGTCCCGGGTTCGATTCCCGGCCGGGGCACTCTTTGTGTGGTGAGCATGAAGTTTGTTCTCGGGTCTTGGGTGTTTGTCTTGTGTTTCTGTGTTTGTCCATGCGACACAGGGAATCCTAGTGCAGAGGTATGAGTGTGTAAACGTTTATAATTAGGATTTAGATAAATAAAACAAAAATGTATTCAAGAGTTAATTTATTCATGAAAATACAATAACTTTTCTACAAATAGTAATATGGCTCCATGTTTTTGTCTTATAATAAATTCTACCCGTATTAGTATAAATTCTTATTGTTAAATTATTACGTAAATAAATACTTACTATATCGATGCAATTACGCAGTTCCCGAAAACTAAGCCACAGACTATACTTGATAGTATTTGTGAAAATTTTGCCACAGACTTTTCTTGACGAGATTTGAAAATAATTAATTTCGATCCACACATTTTTATTTGGTGATTCGCGTATCAGTTCTTTCGGTTATTCCGACCTAATACTCACTAGGTATGTGCTCACTATAAATCTAGAGTGATCTAGAGAATCTAGAGTCTATTTTTTAGTCTTAAAATGCACGCCGCTCCAATGTCTACTACATACACGATACACGCAACCTCGACAATATTCTTCTTCAGTCGGCCGTCCGACGAGACTTCCCGAATTCGTTCACAGCAACTGCACGCACACAAGCAAAGCGTTGCAATAAATATTTATTTTCACACATTTAAATATCGTTTTTTGAGGGGCGTGCATTTTTAGACTGATCTGTAGTAGGTAACACGCGATGTTGATGCGCGATTCACCTGTCCACTTCGAAAGTAGCTATGCGACTGATTAATCATGAAACGCAAACGTTAGTGTAGTGATTGTTGTATAGTAATGTCATTCTTCGATGCGCAAGAGCATTGCAGCGAATCTAAATGTTCTTTTTAAACCCCGACCAAAAAGTTTTTGGTGTGTATCTGTGTGTTTGTCTGTGGCATCGTTGTCTGTGGACCAATTTTAGTAGACCAGTAGTAGAGGATAATAGTCGGGGTAGTGTGAGGTGGAAGAAAGGTCTGTAGTGGGGGTAGTGTGAGGTGGAAGAAAGGTCTGTAGTGGGGGTAGTGTGAGTTGGAAGAGAGGACAGTAGGAATCGTACTTATTACAATGAATGAGTAGTAATTTAGTCGAAGATTTATTTTCGGGATCTGCGTTTACACCGTATAAAAATAACTTAGAATTAATTATTTGTGACAAATAATCGTGTCATGTGTTTTTATCAATTTCGATTAGATTACACATTTTAATCACTACGTTTTTTTGTGAACAGATTATACAGATTTACAGATTTTACAGATTATAAAAAGTGCTGGTCATTGTTGAAGCTAATATTGTCTGTGGCGCTTTTTTTTGTTAGCTGGCACCATAGATGGTTTCCTGACAGATTCACAATTTGAAAATTGCATATCAAACGATATAGTTGCAAAAACCCATGCAAAAGGTGGTTTTATTTTTTTACCCAAATTTCCGACGATTCACGTTACTTTCTCAAATTATTTTTTTTTTGCGTAACCCCTTCTGACTGTTACAATTACAACAAAAAAGATATGGCCAATACAATCGTTTTGAAGTGATTAATATAGAAATCAATTACCCATGTATGTAACTTTTGACATTGACATGATGAGATGTCATGTTGATAGATTAAAAGCCTGAAGTATCCCAATCCACGGTAAACGCCACCCTTCTTTCCAAGCAACCCTGGGCTATTTGGGGCCATCATTTCAAAAGCAGTAGCATTGTAGTAAGCTAGCTTCTTGGTCATGCGAATGCTGACTCCTAATTATAATATTAATATAATTATATTTGAAGCCGTGACTTTTTTAATCATAATCCTTTGTTTTCGGTGATGATACTCGTTAATACCACAATCCTTTTTGATTTATTACGCATCATTAAAAGAATTATAAGTTCTAATCTTTTTGGATCGCATCAGCCGACTTTCAATGCCCTTCATTATGTATACATAGTCTGTGACCATAATAAAACTTAACTAAGGTAACTATAACATAAATAAGTACTTTACGATCACATTTTAGAAATTTAGCAGCGTGTTTTAAGGTTTGCTGTTCGAAATTTCAACCTCCAGCATCCCTTTGAGCAATCTCAAAACTTGTTACATGTACGCATAAATTTGTTAAGGCTAAAATAATTATTTATTTTTATTTTTTGGAGGTATATAATCGAGACCTCGAACTAACAAGGAATAACAATTATAAAACGGCGAAATCACGTTTGTAAAATGGTCAGTACTGTCTGAATAAAAGACAAAAAAGAAGTTCTCATTAATTAACTGACATTCACGCAACTAGATGGCATTTATTAAAACATTCTTTAATATTAACAAGGTCTTAAGCTTTACGCTTGTCTAACTTACATTTCTAGACGATGTACTGTAAGGCAATTCGCGCGATTCCTTCCGTCTCTTAACGCACCAGTAGATGAGATAAGCGATTAGGATTATAAGAGCGATGGCTAGAAGAACACCCAGGACTATAGCGGCTATTGCTGCGGGGGTGAAGTAATCTGAAATATGAAAATATTATGAGTGCGTCTGATTTATAGTATAAATCAATGGGGGCGATAAGCTGACTTGTCATTTCTACGTCCCCAAGAAATTTTAATGAGAAATCAAGCGTCATTGGGACACGTATGGGAACGTCTACACCTTTAGGAAGATAAGGCGTTATACCGCCTATGTCTACTTGCTTTTAGGAACAAAAAGCGCATATCAAATCATAAATATGTCCTACAACAAAATGTTCCATATTAATCTATACTATAGTAAGATAAACAAATGAAATTAAAGATAGAATTAAAATAGGTAACTGAGTTTAAAAATAAAAAAAAAAAAAATATGTTTTGATCAATTATTTTTCGTTCTTAGGGGCAAAGAAACATCCAAACAATGGGCGAAGAACAAAGACAGGAAAGCAAAATATGCAATTTCGTGTCATGCAACATATTTTTTTCAGTTATTTTGATTTAAATACCTAACGATAGAACCGATTTTGATAAAATTTCCATGGGATTAACCTATAAGTATATCTTTTCAAATAAAAAAAAGTTTTCCAAATCAGTTGATGAATGACGGAGTTCTGAATTAAAAAAAAAAACACAAATCAATAAATTGAAAAACAACCCGCTATTTTCTAGCTCGAGTTTCAGAGTTGAACTACTTACTCGATATGTCAAGTACATAGCTGTTGACGTTGCCGTAGGAGTCCACAGCGGTCACCAGGACCCTCGGTGCGCAGCATGTTGCCCGGTATGTGGCCACGACTTCCTCCCTGGTGCCTGATATGAAGTTACTGTCGTACATCAGCCCTACTGGGGACGATGTCAGCCGGAGAAGACCTGTCGAAGTAAATTTTATCAGGCACTGTTCTCATGAATGTCCTCGTGAACTTGGTGACTGCCACCTAAAACTGTTGTTCAACTCATGTTCTTGTGAATTTGGCAACAGACGTAAAATTGAAGGTTAGGGGTTAGGGGGTGTAATAGGGGGTTCTCAACAACGGACGCTAGTTACTGGACTCCCCACAGTTGTCTAATAGTTTCCTAGCATAAAAATCCTTCGCATACCAACCTCCCTGCGCATCTCTCGCTATAACACTAGCAGACCACACGTGCTGACCGCAGTCTTGGCTCAATCTGCCAATGCAGCTTCCTTGGAAGTTGTGCCTTATTTCCGGGGCCCAGACGTCCACTGTGCTATCGCTAGGGTTCACCACGTAGATGTACGCCGAGATAGACACTTGGTCTAGACCTGTTGGAAAAAAGATTGTGGTCTATATCTCAGAAATTCTTACTTAATAGAACTAATAATGTATGAATTTCATTGCCAGTTCTTATCCATTGAGGACAAATATATTCTTTTGAGGATCCGAGAAATTCTTACTAATGGAACTAATAATCTATGAATTAGTTGTCGAAATATCGGGAGTCAACAAATCTCACAAATCATGGTAAATATCTCGGTAACTCGAATAATAACTTAGTAGATTTTTAAATCTCTCGTTAACTCACCATACGCAGTAAATGTGACGAAGTCTCTCGCTCCTGGCTGCGCGGTAGACGTTATGGTAGCGCTCACAATCACATTGACCGTCTGCCCGGATAGTATGGTCTGCCTGTAAATTGAACTACTGTTACTTACTGTTACTGTTACTGTTCAGCCTGGACTGTCACAAATTTTGTGTACATATTTTGTGCTACCCAAACACTCTTCGACAGGGATAACATCCAAAGTCATCTTCTCAATACGGGGCTCAAGTTTGGAAAGTCACTCTCATCTCTTTCTCTACATTCATTTGCGAACTGTACTTTTATCAAATTTTTTTAAGAGGCTTTTATCCACTTTGGCATGTCAGCCTCATCATACCCTTATGCGAACTGTACTTGTTCTTTGCAACTGCAGAAAAGCCTGTTTCGCACAAATCGCTAATGGTAATAGAACCCTCAATGCTGCAGTACTGGTGGCAAAATTAACTAAAGTAAAAGTAAAATAATGATTTGTGAAAAACTGAGCTTTCTTATTCTTATTCTTAACTAGCGACCCGCCCCGGCTTCGCACGGTTAGTAAAGCCTCAGTGTCGTATCAAAAACTACCCATGCGAAGCCGGGGTGACTTATAAACCTTCCTCTTGAATCACTCTATCTATTAAAAAAACCGCATCAAAATCCGTTGCGTAGTTTTAAAAATTTTAAGCATACATAGGGATATAGGGACAGAGAAAGTGACTTTGTTTTATACTATGTAGTGATGGGGGTGAAAATTCTTGGACTGACCCTGCATTGGGGTGTATTATGTGAGGCTCCCAGACATAGTGTCCGTCCTACTTACTTAAACCCGCGGGTTGCCGTCGACTGCTATGGTGGGACGAGATAGGATCAATCTACCATTCACTATCCCGCCCCTACAGTGTAACCTAAGATGGTGGTCACCTATGCAGGGGATCCTCGGCAACACAATGATGGGATCCCTCTCAAACTTAAGGAGCCGTGCTAGCGGAATTGGAGTCCACGGCCCCTAACCGTTGGCTCCTTTAATAGCTAAACCCTACCCCATCCACACCAGCTCCTTAAAGTACCGGAAAAGGACTCTGGGTTGTTGGCATCACTGCTGAGCCCTGAGATAATGCCGTGACGCCCTGGTCTATGCAATAACACCCAACCCTGTCATACTCACGAGGACGGGCTGATGCCGGTGAGGAACCTCAGTTCGCCAACAGCGCCGAATCTGAAGCTCACAGACTGTTCTCTGTAGTTTGTGACTTCGAAATGTAGCTGAAAATTTCATTGAACTGTCAATGTTTGCCCTCACAACATATATTTAAAGGTTGCCTGGGAGACATCGCTTTGAGAGATAAGACTGCGCGTTTTATTACTTTATTGTTAACTAGCTGTTTCCCACGCCTTCGTGTGGAATTTAAGATTTTTTGCGCGATACCCTATTTTTACTTTTCTTAGATAAAAGTAGCCAAGTTACTCCTTATAACATCAGCTATCTGCCAGTGAAAGTCCCGTCACACTCGGTTTCGGACATTTTAGAACCGTATATGCTTTGACATGCATTTAGTAAAAAGCTGTTATTTTGACATTACATTAGACACCAACACCCAGACACAGAACAATCATTTGTGTTCGTCACACAAATGCTTGTTCTGAGTAGGAAAGGAACCACATACCAGATGGCAGAGGTACTTTCGAATTAGTAATAGGGTCCCGTTTTATCTTTGGGTATGGAACCCTAAAAACCACTAGGAATCTTACCTGCAAGCTGTCACCAGGTGACCCGTAAAGCTTGGTGCTCAATCCAATCTGGACAGCTGTCAATATAGCGCCGCTCTGATTCAGCACCTGGAAAGGGTAAAAACAATAAATTATATGGCCCCAAATAGCCGCACACAGACCATAAAGTCGGTCAGTCGCCTGCGGCTACAAGAGTCTGATAGGGCCACCCGAGGAGGAGGTTCTCTCCCCCTGGCGCCAGCTCCTCTTCTCATTATCAGTCCTTTGCCGCCGCCGCAGTCTGGCCTCACGGCCAGTCGCCTGACGCCGGGAGTTGCCCCCCGAGTTGACCCCCGGGCATGAAATCTTTTTCGAGTCCCAAACCCGGCTCCCACATTCAAGGGAGGCCGATGATACCGGCCTATTTGATAATCCATAGAATGAGTTGAAGTATTCATATCATTCAGCCGTTTAGGCGTGAAGGAGTAAAAAGCATACATACAGCCTGGAACTGACCTGAGACACAGCACGTCCAAACGGAAGCACGTTGCTGTCGTTGTACCGTAGTCGACTGTAGACTCTATTGTTCTCTTCTTCAGCTGTCTCCAAGTCGCTTACAGCGTCAGGGAACACTATGGACGCCGAGCGCGCCAGACGAACTTCTGGGTGCTGTATGGGTCCTGACAGGCGGACGAACGGCTCTCCTGTAAAATAAGAAATAACCATGAGTTTTGTTATGTGTTCAGCGACTTCTGCTGATTCGTTTGTGAAGTTCGTATCAGCTATTTCCACCAAATATTGCTGCGAATGATTCTGAACAGACTTCTGCAGTTTGTTATCTCAGTCTTCGACATTCAGCAATCGATTTAGAACATACTTTTTTGGATAGGATATGCTTTGAGCTTGGTCCCATAATAATAATAATGAGATTCGCCCAGAGTTCTAACAAGAAAGCCAATCAATGTCAAAGCCAGCTTTGTGAAAACGAGCAGACGACTGTGACATTTTAAGTATAAATTGTATAATAATTCGTCTATCGTATACAAGCCTAATTATAACGTGACGCTGGCGAATTTGATACTTCTCCCAAAGACAAAAAACAAAGAACCGTAACCGTTATTTCGTCTTTCTCGATGCCGGAAATTGTTCTGGAAGTTTCTTACCTTTCACGTCTCTCCCCACGATCTTAACGTACACCTTAGATCTCTTGAAGGTTGGCACAGCCACATCAGAGACCAGCTCTGTCACTGGATCCACGTGAACACCTTGGCTTTCACCTCTTAATGGTTGGTAACTGGAATCAATCGTTTCTGGGGTTAAGAAGATAGGTTTTTCTGAAATCTCCCTAACTGCTGGCTTTGAGGAAAGCTTTTAATCACTACCGGCAATAGTCGGCGGTTCTAATACATGAGGCAACGCAAATTTTCTACAAAAATCGGCTATAGAAAGATCGCAGGAAGTATAATCGACTGACTCCTATTTTTGTCGGGGATAGTGGTCAGAGTTGGCAACTTAATCAGACGAAAGAACGAGAAGAAGCGTTAGAGAAGGATAGAGAATACGTGACAGCGTAGAGAGTAGCTCTGCCTTCTATGCTGTTCGTCGTGAGTTCGATTTCTACACAGGACAAACATTTGTGCGGCGAAAATAGATGTATGTTCTGTGTCTGGACGCCAAGCTCCCATCCTTCGGGGGGGACCTCATCCGTCGGCCGGCAGATTCCCCGGATAGACCCTGTCTACCTTGCCCTGAACAGGCATATAAAGATTTTTAACTGCTTACCTGAAAGGCAGTTTGGATATTTCGTTTCCATATTCATCTATCAGCAGGGATTCTCGTACGCTGGCCACCGGTCCTGACACTCGGATTCGCAGCATGCCTGCAACAAATCATCATCATTTTATATCTAATCTACTTCGTTACATTGTACCCGGCGCAAACATTTTCCACAAAAATTGTTTCTACTTATGTCCGCTATAGACTTTGAAACTATTCAACCGATGTGCCCCAAACCGGTTTCATTAGAAAGGCAATAATGCGAAGATCGTTTAGACCACTAAAAAAATGCGTTAGGCACAATATGTATTTCTTTTTTTAGCGTATTAGAACATGACTTCGTCCGCGTGAAACTTAATTTTTTTGAGAAACCTCTGTTTTCTTTTTCTAAAATAAAAGTAGCTTACGTTACTCTTTATAACATCAGCTATCTGCCGTTGAAAGTCCCGTGAAAATCGGTACTTTCGGAGATAAGCTCAAACAGACAGAGAGACAAAAATTTTACATATTGATTTTTCGTTATTCGTTAAATACCGTTTATAAGTTCAAATGCATCTAGTAGAAAGCTGTTATTTTGATGTTTCAAACAAACGCTTCAATTTTATTATTTGTATAGATAAAAATAAATATTCATGTACATTATACACAGCGCCATCTAGCCCCAAACTAAGCATAGCTTGTACTATAAGATCCAAATAACTGATAGATTTTTGTAAATACATACTTGAGTTAACACCCAGACCCAGCAAAAATCCAAAATCGTCACACAAATGCTGCTCTTGAGTGAGAATTGAACCCACCACCTTCAACGCAGAAGGCAGTGCTATACTGAGCTGTGAGGTCAGTATTATCTTGTGAATCGTATGCATGATATTCGAAATATATTTCTATTATCTATTCTACTCAAAAGATTACACAGACAACCTTTGAACCCGTCGCCATGCTTCCTTGTTTGTATCCTCTGTTTATGCTGTACTGTAGCATTTGGCTTTGCGTTTGGCCTTCTAAACTAATGCCAATTCATTTATTTTGGGGGGTCCAGTTGCTCGCGCCTTTGGTGTATCTACACGTGTCAATCGGGCGGTGCTAAAAGAGCAGCTAAAAGTAGTACAACTTGTGTGAAGTTCGTCGTTAGAAGTACTGCCTCACCTGATAAACCGTCAAACAGTGGTCCACTTGCATTGCTGTTCCAATGGAAATGTGTGGGTGAAATTACAGGTCATGCGCCTGTAATTTCACCTACATACGCGAGCAAGTGGACCGCCAAAATTGATTTCAATGGCACTGATTGGCAGCATTAGATGTCAATGAAATATGACGAAATTGAAACGTTTGAAACAATTAATTAAAAAATAGATTATTTTAATCTTATCACTCGAGTCCAGGGTGTTTATCAGACAAACATAATGTGTCACATTATTATGAGCAATAGTTTAAACTTTAGTTACTACAAATCTATTAGATGGATTGAACGTTTTTTGCGCGTAAACTCTGTTTCTCTTCAAATTGTGTTTGTGTTTGTGTCACAGTTGTTTTTACGTAGTGTCTATATTGTTTACAGTTGTGAAATAGAGAGATTAATATAATAATTGATTTAGTACAAATATTTGGAATTCAAGTGCATTTGTTTAAAAACTTACTTATAACTTTAATGTTTGCCACTAAATCAAATTACCGTGGTTTATGAAAATAATATTGTAAAGGGAAAACTATTGAAAACTAATGAACCGATTTAAAAAAATCTTTCGCCTATATAAAACCTTATTATCGGCAAGTAACACGACCTGTAATTTTTTTTGAATTAGGTGTAATGTAACCAAAGGAATCAAAAATTTATAAATCCAGTGAACTAAGACTGGGCTTTAAAATAATATCGTCCAAAGATAATAAAATTATTGCTTAAATTTTTTTATAAAACTGTCAGTTTGTTTACGTTATAAAAACATAGACTGGGTGACCCTGAAAACATCTCTGCTGATTATCACTTAACATATCTTCATCGTCTTCAAAGCTACCATTTATTTAGTAATTGACTGATTTATAAATCTAAAAGCAGAGTTCAATAGTTTCATCTATTATTTTCCGCTATAAACCATTAAAAAAAATATTAGTCGCCCATTTTAGATCATTCGGTGTACAATTGGCGAAGAAAAGTCACGGTAGGCGAGCATAATACGCAGTTTCTTTTCCTTGGATGATTTTCTTTCCAGTTATTTTTGATTTAACCACGAAACTATACCAATCTTGATAAAAAAATATGAGACCAATTTGAAAGCATATCCTTTCAAATAAAAAATAATTTTTAAAGCCCCCCTACCCCTTAGGGCGATAAATAAAGGATGAGAGTATCATTTTAAAATCAGTCGTTTTTAGGTTTTAAAAATAGTTTGGGCTGTTGTATGCTCTAGGTGTAAAGTACGTACTAAAAAGTTGTTTCGAGTTATTTTTTGGTTCAATGTCAAGGGTAAGTGTCATTGACACCAAATAATATTTCAAGTGCTGTCACTAGTTAAATTTAAACATTGTCCGTTAGTTTTGCAGCCAACATATATTTTATTAAATAATTATCTTCCTGTTCTTATGAGTTGAAAATAGTCTAATTCCCGCAAATAACAAAATATGTAATAATTAATTTTATAGTAACACCATTGTGTTACTATAAAATTAATTATTACATATTTTGTTATTTGGATTTATTATTTTACTGATCTGAAATAAATGTTTGTTATTATTATTATAATACTCGAACTAAAAGTAATTTCATTTAGATCTCAAGTATCGTTTGGACATGTCAAATTTACACACATATGTCAAATTACGGTCAGTTTTCATGTTTTAGCTTATCTTTTTGTTAAGTTTACATATGTTCCATGCACAACCGACCAACCCCAGAGGAACAAAGGACATAAATATTCATGGAGATTTCGCACCAAAACATTTACTCCCGAACTAAACATAGCTTGTACAATAGGAACTAATTAACTACATACAATACATATTAACTTCCAGACAACAAAAATCTGCAGCATTTAGTAGCAGTAGAACTTGTGCCAAGTTCGTCCGGAGAGGTACTGCCACCACATCTGGAATCTGCCGCCAAGTAGTTGTGGTTGCATTACTGTGTTCCGGTGGAAGGGTGTGGGTTCCGGTGAAATCACATACGCATGTGTATCATCCCCGTCTCGGCTGATGGACGCAGCAATGAATGCGACTCAGTAAATATTTGGATCTCATACTGAGGCGCACGCATTACTGTTGTCATGGGCGAGGGTCACCACTTACCATCAGCTCGTTCCGTCACTCATTCACATAAAAAAAATCTCTATTCGCCACACAAATTCTTGTCCTGGCCGGGAATCGACCACGGCCTACAGCTTAGAAGGTAGGCTACTATCAACTGAGCTGTGAGGTTGAATCATTCCTAAATCAAGTCAATCTTCCTAAGATAAAACACGATGACTGTTTGACCTTTACTGCACGCGTACGTCACCAGATGTTGCCCTCGATCCATTTGAGTTTTGCAATTGATAGGGTCCATTTTGTTATGTATAAAGCCACTAGCTGACCGGGCCACGCGTTGCTGTGGCTAACGTTTTTGTCATATGATATTATAATTTCCGATCATAAATTGAGATGTGAGCTATCCTATCTTTTAAGTTGGATCAAACTGCACACGGTGTACAAATTTGATACACAAAATCGGTTATTGTGATTAAACCATGATAGCTAGATATATGTTCTCGCGGACTTTTTTGTCCGATGACAAAAAAAATTGCATTTATCAAACGTTTTTGATTTTTTTTATTTGATAGTGTATGCTTTTAGGTTTGTTCCATATACATTTTATCAAAATCGGTTCAATATTTATGGTTTGAATTCAAAATAACTGGATATAATATGTCATCCAATTTTTTTTATCTAAATCGTTTCCATACTTTGTTTGATAATCTAGTGAAATACGTTCTTAGCCCGGATGAAAGGGATAATAGTATTAAAGTTGGTTATTTCGATCTTTAACTCATTCAATTATGATTATAACGCTTCTTTGAATAATATAATATCCGTTGTCAATTTTATAGCATAACCAGTTTAACGGGTTTTGCTAAATCCCAAAACGGTAACTTCATTCTAGTTACAGAAATTTTTAACGTCTAAATATTCCTTTTTAGAGTTCCCCAAAGAAAACCCTGTTCACGTTTGTCCGTCCAACCTTCAGTGTTTGTATACCTTGTGGCGATTTCAGCGCTTTCAATCGAATTAAACCGTAGCGGACTGGTATTTTCAGAGAATATGTATTACAATAAGTAATATTAAATATACGAATGTGAGTTTGCTTGTTTATTAAACTCCTTAAAATAATATGTTTTTAAAGTCAAAGTAGAAACACTTTATTTTCTTGAATTTTTTTAAAATTACAAGTGGTTGAATTTTTTTTTAAATAAAATAATAATATTATAGTTAAATATATAATACGAATATTGTACTTAGTCTTCTCATTAATAAACTATAGTCAACTAATTATGACTATCGACAAATAAGTTGCCCATAACCACATTTATCTTTTTTCTGATATATTGAAGTCTCATTGATTATTCTCATTTTGTACAATATTTATTTACCATGCGCAGGCGCAAACATTTTTGTTTCATTTTATTTTATGAATATTTATTTTTACTATTGTATATATTTCTAGCTACGTTTATCTGTCTTCTATATCAATTGTCGTGTGTCTGATTTCTATCTTTCTATCTGATTCGTTGGCCGATTTCCATTTCGTAATTGTTAGGGAAAGATTTGTATAATTTTGCTTTGGAAAATTCACGGGAAAAGTCGGAAATTACGAAATACTGAAAGTTAATTTTTGCCACTATGGCAGCTTATTGTCAAATTGTGAATCATGACAAAATCTGTTGGGTCATCTAGTAATATTATAAAATCCGCGAAAGTCTGACAATATGTAATAAACCGGCTGCCATTGTTTATCGCCATTTGAAGACCACGTTTGCAACACTGCCTTGACCTGGGAGACGCGTCGCCATTTTGGGGAGCTGTCATCTTGACGTTTAGAGGTTAGTACAATTTTGTTTATCTATTATTTGACGCAAGCGTCTGTTTTTCTTTAAGAAATTCGCTGTCGAAATATTATCACGTAGTTTTCACACTAATAAATGAGGTTATTTTCCTAATTTCACATTTGTGTCTCAAAAATATTGCACGGAGAAAACTTGAACCCGCAAGCTTGGTTTTACCGTAGCCATATGCTTCCGATCGCATATGGCGGTTGACGTCACGCACGTTAAAAATCCTTACTAAGTATTTCGGTCACCGCTGCATCTTAATAACTTGGCCTTTAATTTATAATTCAACCACAAACTGGAGTTATCATTCCAGGGTCCCATGATGGCTAGCATAATGATGAATAAGATCAACTGGATTCGCATCTCAGCTCTGCCTTCCGCGCTATATAGGCTGTGGTTTCGATTCCCACCCAAGGCGAACTAGATGTTTGTTCTGTGTTAACATGTTTAATCTTATTACAAACGAGCAGTTCTTATCATTATTATAGATATTTATTTCGCGTGTCTCGGAAACGAATTGGGTGAATTTTTGTTTTTATATAGGGTTTTGCTGTTTAAATTTACCTATGTAATTAAATTTCTTGTGAAAAAGTTTCTTTACAAAAAAAACAAAAAGAAACCTAGGTCACACAGGTAATATTTATAAAACAAAGTACTATATTATAAGTATTGTGTCAGTAATCTAGTTCGCATAGCTATGCTTAGTTTGGGCTTAATGGCGCTGTTCGAAATATCCATGAATATTTATTATATGCCATTATTGTTTGGTGTCATGGGACTAAAAAGGCAGGCTTTCAGTATTTGCAAAATGGTCTCGTCTTGGATTGGTTATTAGATTTATTTCTTAACTAGCTGCATCTTGCGGTGTTACCCGCGTTTTTCCGGGATCAAAAGTAGCCTATATGTCAATCCAGGATATAAGCTGTCCTGGTACCGAATTTCATCCAGATCCGTTGAGCCGTTTGAGCGTGAAGGTGGAACAAACATACACACATACAAACTTTCGCCATTATAATATAAAAAAATAAATTCATAATGATTAGTACAGGAAATTCTATGATGAGGTCGTTTGGTCCTACCGAGGCTAGAATATATTCACTCGACAGTTATCATTTTAATATATGTTATTATGAATGTTAATTATCGAATATCACTTATTAATAAACCGGTTACGGTTCGATCGACCGATGTTGAAAAAGGCAAGATTTCGGTACCCTCGTTGTTTTTTGCTGTTAGCAGCAGTAGAACTTGTGCCAAGTCCGCCCGGTGAAGTACTGCCTGGTAATCTGCAGTCAGCAGTGGTGCACTCGCATTGCTGTGTTCCGGTGGAAAGGTGTGCCGGTTAAATATTCAGCGTTGATTGCCAGCCAATCAACATCATGCTGAGTTAGAGTCCTTTTTGTGTCTGCTAGGTTAAGCTTTTGTATTTTTTTGTTTTTTTCTTGTTTTTTTTTATAACCACTATAATTATTGTGATGTTTAATTGTGTCTAGTGGGACAAAGAAAATATTTTTCTTTTTTTCTTTCTTTGCCTGCAGTAGGACGATGCAGGCTAATAATAATTTCTTTCTTTCTAAATCACATGCGCATGAGACGTAACATTCCCGTTTCGGGATGATGAGCGCGGCGTGCGACTTGGGTGTCCCCATACTTTACTATATAAAAGTAATTACTTAGTAAATTACCTTTGCAGCTACCCATTACAGTGTTGTATTAATACGAGCTTTTGCTGGTCAGCGCGGCAATCGCTTTTTTGTATAATGCAGTCTCGAAATTAGGATGTTGAACTCGATCAAGTTTCCGAACTTGCAAAAACATTGGCAGCTTGTGCACTTAATGCCATACCATTAAAAACTGGCTCGGTTTTGTACTATCAGCGAAGTAACTTAGAGTGCATCATCAGAGCATCGAGACTGATTTCGTGCTTCCTGTGAAGTCGTTGACAGGGATAGAATGATGGATACCGGGGAATTGTGAACGGGACAAGTAGTCGAGAAACGCTGGTAAGCCAAGTGAAATACAAATCGAATAATCGGGTTAGTTTCAATGCACCACTACTTGGCGGTGGATTACCAAGTCTTCTCATACTTAGGTCGGGGGGTACCTAACTCGTATCGCATTTTTTATGGACTGAGGTGGCCACACAACATCAAGTAGGTTGATTCAAAAACAGTGGCACTCCGAGAGTGCCGACATTCATATATAATACTAGCTGACCCGGCCACGCGTTGCTGTGGCTAACGTTTTTGTCATATGATAATATTGCGATCATAAATTGAGATGTGAGCTATCCTATCTTTCAAGTTGGATCAAACTGCACACGGTGTACAAATTTGATTAAAATCGGTTAAGTAGTTTAGGACTCCATCGCGGACATACATTGTGACACGTAATTTATATATATTAAGATTATTATTCATATATAGTTACGCGAAACAACCGAGCTCTGTAGTACAATGCACATGATTGTAGATCTGAGTGTACCTCTTCGATGACTGCATTTGAAGTGCAGAACAAAAAACCCAGTCAAATTTTACAAGTCCAAAAATTTCGTTAATTTAGGAGAAGGTTACAACACTCGGTTGGTTTTTGGGAAGCGGTATCGGCAGTTTTCGGTAATACTTCAATACCCAGGGCAATACATGTGTGGTGAATATTAGGTTTGCTGTAGGATACTTGTAGGTACAAGGCGTGTGCTACTACGCTAAAAAAAGAAATACATTATGTGCCTCATGCATTATTTAAGTGGTCTAAAACCTAAAACGCATCTTCGCATTATTGCCTTTCTAACACCGGTTTGGGGCACATCCGCGTCAGCCTCTAATGTTTAAACTGCAGGGACACCGGCCTACTCTCGATAATTGAGAGTGAGGGCTCTGATCTGCCACGGGAACCCAATCCGGATTGGTAGATGGCAGATGTCGTCGAATTTTTTGGTTCTAAGACACGCCGGTTTCCTCACGACGGATCACCGTTTCGAGAACGTGGTATTGCGCACATATATTTCTTTGGTAGTAAAAGTGCACGTGTGGGTTTGAACCAGCGACCTTCAGATGTCGGCGTCTGCGCCCCTGGGCCACCACGCTTTGGAGCACATACTGAGTCGCATCCATCCCGCTGCGTCCATCGCCCGAGACGGGGATGTTGCGTCTCACGCGCCTGTGAGCTGAATGCTTACCAACGGTCTCCGCGTCCACGTCCAGGTGCACCAGCGACCTGGCAGACACTGCCAATCGGTAATCGCACGTGTCACACCGGATGCTCAGGTGCCACGCGCCCGTTAGAGTGGGGTGCTGATCCGATGGAGGCGACTTGGCCGGGAGAACTGTCAGCCTGGAGACATTTAAGTAGATATATAGATAACTATAGCTTGAAAATAGAAATCTTAACTGATAAAAAGGTGACACAATGGGCGGTCTTATCGCTATAAAGCGATCACTTACAGACAACCTTTGGATGGAGAAGAAGTTTTAGAAATGAGAAGGGGCGTTGGTGCATCTATATTAAATCATACTAAATTTTAAATATAATTTAAATAATATACAATACTTACTTATATAATGTAAAATACATAAATGTTTTATTAATAAACAGAATCAACAACACCAAAATATTAAAAAAAAAACAGAATTGCACATAAGTCTTATCGCTTAAAGCGATTTCTGCCAGACAACGTGAACGGCTCCATAGCTCAGTAGGTAGTCCCGGGTTCCATTCCCAGGGCAAACATTTGTGATACGCGTAAAGTTTGTTCCCGAGTCTTGGGCGCATGTCTTGTTTCTGTTTGTCCATGCCACGACGTAGCAATGTTTTTTTTCTTCGGACAATTGTTTGTCCAGAATGGTTATTTACCTACAGCGAAGAAGGCATTACTGACTGAGCTATCAAAAACTCACGTGTCCACGTTAAGATCAGCTCCTGGGAAGATCAGGTAGACGTCTCTCGGGTTCAGACCCTCGGTTCTGGAGGCTGCCGAGAACGTGGCTACTGATGTTGTGTTGTACAGGTCGATTTGTGGAGCTGGTGGAAATATTTTTTGTAGTCAAAGATTACGGCTCACACGGGTAAAATATATAAATAATAACGGATAAAAAGTGTGCTTCAAAAAATTTTTTTTTAAGCACACTTTTATCCGTTAGTAATTATTATATTACAATAACTAATTATTATGTGTACTAAGTAGTAGTAAATAAGTAAAGTAATAATAAACGACAATAAAACATTAAGCAAATATGTTTTATTGTCGTTTATTTTTTTGTTTGGCAATTGTTTATTTCTTATATAGAATGTTATTATTACTAACTAGTTCCAATGTAGACACTATAAAAAGGTTTTTTTTTTGACATAAAAACAATTACATTTTGACATAAAAACATAAAATTTCTATGAGATCAACTACAAGATTTCTTATTATAGCGGAATGCACTTGGTGTGTTATTATGCGGAGGGATGAATGGCATATAACAAAACAAGTCTTAAATATGGATGTGGAAGGATATAAGACGCGAGGTAGGCCAAAGAAAAGATGGATGGATTGAAAGATGATATGCGTAAGAAAGGAGTGAGTACTGAGATGACGTCTGACAGAGGGAGATGGAAGAAAAATACATGTTGTGTCCCACTTAGTGTGGGATAAGGACAGGGAGATGATGATGATGATGATGCACTTGGTGTGTTATACTCACCGTCGTTAGGGGGATAGAAAACCGCATGCTCCACAGCACCCTCTATGAATATCCTCAGAGCTGAGATTCCCCCTTCGATCGGGAGCCCCAGGGATATGGCCTCAGCACCACCCCTCCTCACAAGTAGCGTCTGCAAAAACGCAACTTAATCAAAACCTACGATTGCTGTTTACCACTGATTGCTCCAAGTGTCCGAGGGTTTCTCGTCTGTTTCCCCTCGGGTTTATCGGTTAACTAATAAGACTGGCTAAAACATTAAACCTGACTGTAATTTGACATATCTGTGTGCATGTAATGTGCTTAAGGAGCGGAGTTCCTGTGATACCTGTCCAGTTTTTTTTCTATTTTTTAGCGAGACTAACGAACAGCAATTGATTTTAATATATAAGATACTAGCGACCCGCCCCGGCTTCGCACGGTTAGTAAAGCATCAGTGTCGTCTCAAAAACTACCCGTGAGAAGCCGGGGTGAGTTGCTAGTGTACGTTCCTCTTGAATCACTCTATCTCTTAAAAACCGCATCAAAATCCGTTGCGTAGTTTTAAAGATTTAAGCATACATAGGGATATAGGGACAGAGAAAGCGACTTTGTTTTATACTATTTAGTGATTAGATTTCTATCGTAAGTAGATACTTGAGTTCTGTATAGTTATTTAGAGCCAATTTCAGTTACTATGAACTTAACAACGTTGGGTATTATTATAAAATGTGATTTGTCGTATGTTTGCATGTCGTCTGTTTTTAGATTGTCACGTATCAGCTCAAGATCGCTCCCTCGCCCTTCTAAAGAGAGCGTGGTACGAGATATAAGGGGTAGCGAGTAAAAGTTACCTCCTACCTAAACTGCTCAAAACTTTTTGGAGTGAAAACTACTGCGCGTTGGGCATTTTATGAGATGCGAAAATACCATTGAACTAAAATAAAAAAATGAACATTTACACACTCATACCTGCACTAGGATTCCCTGTGTCGCAGATGGCATGGACAAACACAGAAACACAAGACAAACACCCAAGACCCGAGAACAAACTTCATGCTCGCCACACAAAGTGTGCCCCGGCCGGGAATCGAACCCGGGACCCCAGGCTTCGAAGGCAGGGCTACTACCAACTAAGCCACGGAGCCGTCTCGCGGCACTGTTACCGGTTACCGACACCTCTGTATATAGTATCTGTGGTGTAGTCTGCTTTGGTTTTCACTTCTGTCGGCACTCCCGGAGTATCGCAGTTTTTTTTATTTTAACCTACTTGACGAAGCGAGCTGATAGACCAATTATGTAGTGTGGACACCTCAGTTCATAACAAATGCGATACGAGTTAGGTACCCCCCGACCTAAGTATGAGAAGACATGGTAATCCACCGCCAAGTAGTGGTGCACTCGCATTGCTGTGTTCCGATGGAAGGGTGTGGGCGCTGGTGAATTTACCTGGCTGGCTCTGTCTCAACGTGATGGGCGCAACGCGATAAGATTTAATGTAGATACGCTGATCTCTGTTGGTGGCTGTAACCGATTAAAATCTGGGATGTGAGCTAGTCCCCTCGGTTTAGACACATAAAAAAATGTGACCGAAATACTGGATACATTACCACGTTGTATGCCATTGCTAATCGCTGTGCTCTTTGGTCACCTGTTGTTTCGAACAATATAAACAATTATTGTTTGAACAAGATCAAAACCAATACATCTATGAGAGAGATCCGCGCGCACAGGCTCATGTATGCTTAGTTGAATCTTTCGAATTACAATCAATTTCCGGTGTTCAAAAGTGACATTTTACTTAACAAAATTTTATTTAGATGAGTATTTTTGACTGATTTTTCTGCTTGCCATTAGGTAAAACGCATTTAAGACATATAAACAAAGGATGTAAGACAAGAGGTAGGCCAATAATGTATGGATTGTGTGAAAGATGATATGCGTAAGAAGTGAGTACTGAGATGACGTCTGACAGAGGGAAATGGAAGAAAAATACATATTGAGCCGATCCCACTTAGTGTGGGATAAGGGCAGGAAGAATTAGGTAAAACGCAATAACAATTTTATACCATCCTAAGTGGTCCTTTATCGTGGTTTAAATCAATCAATCATAAATTGTGATTTACAATAAACGATTTGAGAAATATAAAAGCGCATAAAACCGCGTCTGGGGAAATTCTTGGGCACACAACTTGCTCACAGATTACGCTATGTCAAATTACAGTCTGTTTTCAATGTTTAAGACAAATTTTATCTGCTAATACTACGGTTGTTCCAATCAATAAATTCATCAGTACTGACGTCAAATCTCTCGGTTTCTTGATCTGTGCTGATCCTTCCTCTCCTGGCCTGTGTAAGCTGCATCGGTGCCCAGTTCTGAAAATCCACTTCTGAAGCCAAGTTGATGGGGCTATCGACATCCTGAAAGCAAAGCATTAGTTATAGTTGTAGGTACATGCTCCACCGTTTCCTCTTCCAGCATGCATCCCCTGTACAGACCACTGCCTTATTTGTAGAAAGTATTCTTGGCAGACTGTTATCGCGTCGACGGGAGCGTGCGTCAGCGTGCCTCTGAGGACACGTTAGGAAGATCAAGGTTTCTCGTAACGTGTTCGCCTTCCGACCTCGTTTCGCACAAGTGTAAGCTTTTACACAGTCATAAACATTTATTAACCTTGCTTTATTGTTTGTACTATACTCTACGGCTTGTTCTAATTAAATTTTTTGTAATTGGCGTGTTGATTTAATAATCGTAGTTAAAGTCAATGATCTTACCGTATCAGCCTCTAATGTTCCCACTGCAGGGACACCGGTCTACTCTCGTTAATCGAGAGTAAATAGGTAAGGTCATTAACTCTACATGCCGGTTTGATCACGATGTTTTCCTTCACCGTTTCGAGAGCGTGGTATATATATTGAAAGTCGGCGTCTGTGTACCTGGGCCACTGAGTAATGTTTATTTGCGTTACATTCTTAAAGTAATACTTTGATCGGCACTTTTTTGGGTTTAGTAACTCAAAAGGCAAAGGAGCCCTTATAGAATATTCTCATGTGCCTGTAACTTCACCGGCGCCCGCACCTTTCCACCAAAATTCAGCAATGGCAATGCGAATGCGCTTGGTGGCAGATTACTAGGTTTGGAGGCAGTACTTCTTCAGACGAACTTGCGTGCCTTACATACATCTGAAGCTCTCAACTTACCATTATTTGAAGGGCATATGGAAGTACATCTCCTTCGGTATGCCTCGATATGTTCCTCAGCTCCTGGAGACCCGTCTGCGACTCCGGTGATAGATGGTTGGGGTCCGTCCATATCGTATATACCTGGTGGTAGAAATGGGACATACAATCTCAAAAACTAAAACTCATTTATTCCTTTAGATCTCAAGTATCGTTTGGACACGTCAAATACGCGTCTGAGCTCGTTAGTGAATGAATTTTGAACTGCGGCAACATTCGCTGGAATGAATGATCTAGAATGTCTGTCTTTAATAAATTACTCATACACAAAAGGAAATCCTTTGATTTTATGATATTTCTTGTCCAAATCTGCCTACAATGGACAAAGAAATAAGTCACAGGAATGCAAAAGGCGCGATTTCGTTTACTTGGATGTCATATTTTTTTACAGTAATTTTGATTTAAAAAGCAATCTATTGAACCAATTTTGATAAAATTTCTCTGGGACCAACCATAGACTAGAATACGGTAGAATAGTTGGAGCTTACTTTGAGTCGTTTTTCCACCAGTGCTCTTAGCGCTAAAGGTAGCCTCTGCGGATCTCCTGCCCCCTGGTCGGTGATGACGAAGAGAGCGCTGTCGTAAGGAACCAGCTTGGCTGCAGTTGTCAGCGCTCGCATAGTCCCGTCGATTGAAGAGTCTGTGTGTACTCCCTGCAAAACATTGCTGTTAGAAGACTAGATTTTTTTTTAATAGTGTCAGAAAGAGCTGATAGTAAGTGGCGACCCTCGCCAATGACAGTAATGCGACTCAGTATAAGATTTGGATTTTACATTGAGTCGCATTCATTCTGCTGCGTCCATTACCCTAGGGATAGGGATCATACGTCTCCTGCGAATGTAATTTCACCTCTTCATGCGAGCACTACTGCTGTGTTCCGGTGGAAGGGTGTGGGTACCGGTGAAATCACATGCGCATCAGACGTATCATCCCGTTTCAGGTGATGGACGCAGTAGGATGAATACAACGTAAGATCCAAATCTTATACTAAGACGCATTATTGTTGTCATGGGCGGAGGTCGCCACTTACCATCAGCTGGGCCCTCAGCTCCTTCCATTACTAATTAAAAAAAAAAAAAAAAAAAAAAAAGTCCAGCTACTATGAAATTTTAAGAGTAGGCCGGTGTCCCTGCGCTTGTATCATTACTGGCTGTTAAGGCGAAGAAATTACCTGATATTTTATGAGTAACTTCGACAGGGCTTCTGCCACATCCCTCTCTCGTCCGCCGCTGCTGCTCGGCTGCAGATTATGACGTGATCTCCAGTTTACTCCTGAAACAAGATGATAAAAATAATCACACTTACTCCTTCCCTGATCCTTCCTCCTGATGTTTGTTACTCCTCCATGCTTAAACGGCTCGACGGATTTGGATGAATAAAAAGTATAAAAAATTATTTTTTTTTGTCCCCCCCACTGGTATTTTTGCTATTCGATATCTGAGCGCAAAAGCCGTTTTTACCCGCTTGAGGTTAAAGTAAATTTGAATTTAGAACATCGCGTGCACTGAGTATGTGATTTCAAAACATCATTAAACCTATTTACTTTCATCTCCATGGTGCTGTATTTATCATACAACTTTTTTTAAATTTGTTAAAAAGCCAGACTCTGAACCTCCTTGGTGAATTTTAGAATCCTTCGCTTGCTCGGTCATCAGAGTTGATCACGCAGTTAAAAAGCAACTTTGCACTCTTGTATAACAAATAACTATTATTACATAGATAGATTAATTTTTATTGTGTCTACTAGCGGGTTAATCCTCACAATATTTAATTACCAATTTGTTATACCAATGAAATCGGAATTGAATACGACCCTTGTCTCATTTGTTTTACAACCACTACACCAGATAACCCGTTAGATATGTCTACTAAACTCAACATCTATGGATTTTGAGCCCAGTTTTCACCGCTGTATGTAATTTGCGCAGAATTGGCTACCGAATGTTCTAGAACCGACCTTGGTTTGTGAACGTAATTATGTAAACTAAAACCCAGTGTTATGCTCCAATTGTTCACATTTTAATTGAAAAATGTAATTTCAATATCTAAGGTTTTGATTTGTACCGGACACTGACCTCAATGTAAATTGTCCCCGCCCCGGCTTCGCACGGTTGGTAAATCATCAGTGTCGTATCAGAAACTACCCGTGCGAAGCCGGGGTGACTTGCTAGTGTATTATACATATAAACCTTCCTCTTGAATCACTCTATCTATTAAAAAAAACCGCATCAAAATCCGTTGCTTAGTTTTAAAGATTTAAGCATACATAGGGATATAGGGACAGAGAAAGCGACTTTGTTTTATACTATGTAGTGATGCGAAAGTTCTAAAAAAATGTTTGGGTGGATGGATGGATGTTTGTTACGTAGATAGATAGATAACACTTGATTGCACACCAAAAGATAACAATAGCTTAAAACTAGAAATCTTAAATAATAAAAAGGTGACACAATGGGCGGCCTTATCGCTATAAAGCGATCTCTTACAGACAACCTTTGGATGGACAAGAAGTATTAGAAATGAGAAGGGGCATTGGTGCATCTATATTAAGTCATACTAAATTTGGCTGAACGGATCTGGATGAAATCTGGCGCAGAGATAATAGTCCGGAATAGCACATGGGCTAATTTTATCCAGGAATAATGTACAGTTCCCGTGGGATGGCTAACCGCGGGTAACACCGCGGGGCGCGGCTAGTATAATGAAGCTCCCCAATTAAATTATTGTTTTTTTTGTTTTAGGTAAGTTCCAGAAGTTTACCACCATCAGCCTGGGATATTCCACTGCTGGTCATATACCAAGTAAGAAGTTATTTTTTGTATATGCTATTTCACCTGTAATATGTATATGTATAATGTTTTTTGTGATATAGATATTGTCCGCCCGTTTGTAGAAATACTTTGGAACTATGATTATGACATCAAAACCTTTCTGTGTTTTGGCAAAAAAATAAACTTGTCTTCGATCCTCTTGGCTACTAAACTCAAATCTAGATTTTACTCTTGGGGGACCATGTTGCAAGCGTCTATAGGCTATGGTAGCTATTTACCATCAGGTGGGCCGTTAGCTAGTCAGCATAATCAATCCTTACCAGCCTTTAATGTTCCCACTGCAGGGACACCGGCCTACTCTCGATAATTGAGAGTGAATGGGCTCTGATCTACCACGGGAGCCCAATCCGGATTGGTAGATGTCACATGTCTTCGAATTTATGGCTCTAAGACATGCCGGTTTCCTCGCGATGTTTTCCGTCACCGTTTCGAGGACGTGGTATTGCGCACATAAATTTTTCTAATGAAAAAACTCATGGTGCACGTGTGGGTTTGAACCAGCGACCTTCAGATTGAAAGTCGGCGTCTATGCCCCTGGGCCACCACGCTTCTAATCAATCATTCATATAAAAAAAGTGTTGCTCTCGTCCTTTGGGCCTCTACACGTGTCCCCCTGGTGCGAAAGGTGCCTCCACAAAGTAGCAGTAGAACTTGCCAAATTCGTTCGAAGAAGTACTGCCTCCACATCTGGTAATATTCGTTCGAGTGCCTCCACACCTGGTAATCCGCTGCCAAGGTACGCATTGCTGGAAGAGTGTCGGTGCTGTTGAAATCACAGGCGCGACATCCCACCACGTTACATGGTGATGAGACTGGTCTTTACCGAGATACCGTGATATTGACCATGATCTGTGAGTTTTGTTGACTCGCGATGTTTCGACGCAGTTGCGACTGTGGTGTTATATTTTGGTCTGTGTCAGCTCGAAACGAACATAAAAAAAGCTAGACGATACTAATGAACTACATAATGCGAAGTGACCAATCAGATATGTACTTACAGACCGACAAATAACACCTGACTAGGGAATGCAATTCCGATTTTCCGATCTTGATTTCGCGAGATCTCGTGTCGTTTCGAGATCAATCCTGAAGAATCTATACGTGTGGAGACAAACTGGGAACATTTAAAAGTACTTTTTTGCGTGTATCTACGAGTTTAGTTAAGCTAGAGTCACTCATAACGAAAGAAATCGATCTATAAGTGTGGAGACAAACAGAACATTTAAAAATCCTTTTTTGCGTGTATCTAAGAGTTTAGTTAAGCTAGTCACTCATAAACAAAGAAATTGATATATACGTGTGGAGAGAAACTGAGAACATTTAAAAGTCCTTTTTTGCGTGTATCTACGAGTTAAACAAGAGTCACTCATAAAGAAAGAAATGGATCTATACGTGTGGAGGAAGTTGTTTGGAAACTGTTCGAGATCTCGAGATCTCGAATTTGCGATCTCGATTCGAGATTGTATTCTCGGTGTCGTCGACATGCCTAAATTGCGATTCGACATACCGACTCTAATGGACGAGTAGACGTGTGGAATACAGATGAGATATTGTCTGCGGCCGCTATTGTTTTAACTCATCATTTGCGTTTTGGGATGATACATAACCAACCTATATTTTAGCTGGACGCTCCGAGGCTTGGTTGTTAGTAGCCTGCCTTCGAAGCGAGCGGTCCCGGGTTCGATTCCCGGCCGGGGCACACTTTGTGTGGTTAGCATGAAGTTTGTTCTCGCGTCTTGGGTGTTTGGGGTCAGGGAATCCTAGTGCAGGGACAAATATAACGTAACAAAATATAGATAGATAGATAATACTTTATTGTACACTAGATGATAAGGTTAACAAAAACATTTAACATAAAAAAAAAACAGTACAAAGGGCGGTCTTATCGCTAGTAAGCGATTTCTTCCAGACAACCAAATGGACAGGTTAGCATGGAAATTATATGGGGTATTCAAGTGTACCTACTGACAAATGAGAAATTTCATAATTTAGATATTACCACCCAAATAAAAAAATACAAATCTGTTGATAAATAAAGAAGCTTTAAGATTAAAAAATATATAAAAAAAAGAATTAACCTGCTTTATAAGTTGAAAAACCAAATATAAGTTATATTACTAAACAAACCGTTCCGCTTTAGGGATACCCATCAATAAAGTTTACAACTTAAATTTCGCACGGCTATATATAGTCGATATAACTCATGCATAGCACGTGTTGAAATATCGGTAACGTGATATCAAAACGGCGGTAAAAAATTGAAACAGGTTTTTTCATTTCATTGACAAAAACCCGGATATGTGGTCCTTCATCATCGGATTTCCCCTCTCAGGTGATAATAATAAGGTTTTCCCTGGAGACTAGACCGTACCAGCCTCTAATGTTCCCACTGCAGGGACGCCTACTCTCGATAATTGAGAGTGACGGGCTCTCAAATCTTTACTGAGTCGCATTCATCCTGCTGCGCCCATCACTCGAGACGGGGATGATACGTCTCATGCGCATGTGATTTCACCGGCAGCCGCACCCTTCCACTGGAACACAGTAATGCAACCACTACTGCTTGGCGAAAGATTCCAGATGTGGTGGCAGTACATCCGGGCGAACTTGGCACAAGTTCTACTGCTACTTTTGGTTGCTCCTTTAGCACTACAGGGGGTACGTGTAGGGAATCAAAGGGTACACACCTACGGACGCGAGCAACGGGACCCCTTTTCAACCGACTTGTGTTTTTTATGTTACAATTATCTTAACTGAATCGTGACAGCAAAAAAATACACTTTGCTTTGTTTCCTTGCTATTGATTCAGTATACCTACATACTATTTCCTTGTAATAAATAAAAAATGCAATGTGATTATTGTTTTTGCACCAATTTACGAAATGATCGCGTGACTGAGTGCCATTTGCCTGATGTAACGGGAAATGTAGCTTAACTATTTTGAGACCGGGTTGTGTCTTAGCCGTCTGAAAACCAGCGCTGCGTCAATAGCAGTTTTATGCTGGGACACCGTCTTTTTTGTAACATCGTGTTTTATAGTAATCCTACTAATATTATAAACGCGAAAGTTTTTATCTATGGATGGATTTTTGTTACTCAATCACGCCAGAACGGCTGAACGGACCTGGATGAAATTTGGCACAGAGATAGATTATAGTCTGGAATAGCACATAGCCTACTTTTTATCCCGGAAAAAGGTACGGTTCCCGTGGGAAGTCCAACCGCGGGTAACGCCGCGGGGCGCAGCTAGTTTATTATATACGAATTATTATTGATTAACACAATAATTACATTGTTATTGTACAAAATAAATAAATCTTAATTACTCCAGTCACTTTAGCATAAAAGGGGTCAACCTCGGTTCCGTTTTTACTTTCGGTACTCAACCCCTGTTTAAGTGATTATCAAACTTAGTTCCTCATTGTGACCAGAGATGGCGTGACTGTTGATCGAATCCTGCATCGCGCTATCGTTGCGTTTTAGGAATATTTAATGTAATATGAAATAAAGAAGAAAAGAAAAAGACTTATTGACAACACAAAAAGTAGGTACAAATAATAAATATCAAGTGAAACCAGAGAATATAAATAAAAAAAGAAAGAAAAAAAAATATAATAATACACTAAATATATCATAAGACCTACTTCCCGGAGTCAAAAGGCACCTAACTCAGCATGTGTTGCACTGACGGGCAGTGCAACGCTGGTATTCTGTTACATTGTATTACATTTATGTACAAATATATGGCTTACTATAGAACAGGCGGTTCTATTTCACCCTATCAAAGAGTGATTTCGCTATATAGTCCATCAGTATAACCAGTTCAAAACAACCCCAAAAACTAGTTGGTACTGAAATGACGGCTGATAGAAGAGAATGGAAGAAGAAAACATGTTGACACCACAAGAGTGGGATGAGGACAGGAAGACGATGATTGAAACAAATGAAAACTTACCATTGGAGTCGTATCCGACGATGATGATGTCCGAGACGTTGAGTCCCTCGACCATCAAGTCGTTCCACACGGCCAGCGCCCTGTTCAGCGCGAGGGGCCTGAGCGGTACCAGGAGACCAGCTGGCGGGCGCAGCCACGTGTCTTCCAGCCAGGACTTGAGGGTGGAACTGCGGCTGACTGCTGCAGGCTTCGTGTGGAAGGAGCGGACCTCAGGAAGGTTCAGTTCCGCTGGAAAAGAAAGAGCTTTTGGTACTTCTTCGTCGATCAATTTAATTGTCGATGTTAAAGTTATATTGATAAAGTTTTCGTAACTCTTTTAATACATGTTCGTGACAAGAAATAGACACCGTACAAGCGTCCTTATAAGAGAAATTCACTTAGATTATGTTCAAAATCAATTTATTGACCTGAAAATTATACTAATTGTCTACTTATTTAAAAAAATACAACATATCATTTTTGGGGGGTCCAGTTGCTCGCGTCCATACGTGTGTACCCTTTGGTTCCCTGCACGTACCCCTGGGTGGTGCTAAAGGAGCAACCAAAAGTAGCAGTAGAACTTGTGCCAAGTTCGTCTGGAGAGGTACTGCCACCACATCTGGAATCCGCCAAGCAGTAGTGGTTGCATTACTGTATTCCGGTGGAAGGGTGGAGCTACCGGTGAAATCACATACGCATGAGACGTATCATCCCCGTCTCGGGTGATGGACGCAGCAGGACGCAACTCAGTAAAGATTTTCAGGCCCAGAAGGTCATCCCTTTATGGGAACCGATTGGCCATATGGTTGAAGTAAATGAATACGAGTCGTACTAAATGTCGACCAGTCAGCATTCTTGACCGCCGCCTTTTAAACCTTTAGATGTCGGAAGGCTGGCGAGGCGCGTGGAAATTGTTTTGATTAATCACTAGCATGAACTTCGCGTAAACCAATTACGATTTAACCACTGGACTGTGCATACGCCGCTGTGAACATTACGCCTAAAGCTGTTTATGGATTGGTTATCGTATGTCGCAGAATAACCCAACAAAAGACAGATAAAAAAAATCTAAAAAAGCAGAGATTATCCCTTATTTGTCGCTTTTAGGGGCACACCCAAATATTTTAAAACAGAAACATTCGGTTCGGTATACAACGGGCGAAGAAAAAATCATAGGAAAGCAAAAATGTGCAATGACATATTTTTTCTACTTATTTTGATTTAACAACCAAACTACAGAACCGATTTAAATAAAATTTCAATGGGATATATAGAAATATTCTGATGGCCTCATAATTTTTTTATTAAAATCTGTAAGATTATCGATTCAAATGAAAAAAAAAACCAATTCGATTTACAAATGACGGAGAAATGCGGAAACAAACATAAAAAAACAGCAAAATTAATAAGTCTGAAATAATTAAAAACAATATTCTATAGGACTTTTGGCACTAAGTTGACTCTGATTGTCAAATTATGAATCAGCACAACATTTCTCAGGTAATACTCCGTATCAGCCTCTAATGTTCCCACTGCAGGGACACCGGCCTACTCTCGATAATTGAGAGTGAATAGGCTCTTATCTACCACGGGAGCCCAATCCGGATTGGTAGATGTCACACGTCGTTGAATTTTTAATTCTAAGACATGCCGGTTTCCTCACGATGTTTTCCGTCACCGTTTCGAGAATGTGGCATTGCGCGCATAAATTTTTTCAAGTGAAAAAACTCATTGGTGCGCGTGTGGGTTTGAACCAGCAACCTTCAGATTGAAAGTCGGCGTCTATGCCCCTGGGCCACCAGGTCATACTCGTTTTGTTAATATGACCCGACTCGGAACAAACATCTATGATCGCAACGCAAATGTATCACCTGTAATCGACGACTTTGATTTATATCATTGAATTAGCCTCCACAGATTTAGAGTGGTAAATAGTGCGCTTAGAGAAAACGTGTATTTCCTCTCCGCTGGCTCAATGCTCCGCGGCATGAATAAAACTGGATATTTCGAATCGACCGTCGCCAAGGTCCTTTACTCAAAACATAAATAAACACCTGCAAGGCGTGTATTTTATCACCACTTTAGGTTTTGCACGCTTTGTTGGTGCTTTGACAGAGCGTGGTGGCCCAGGGGCATAGACGCCGACTTTCAATCTGAAGGTTCGCTGGTTCAACACACGTGCACCAATGAGTTTATTCTATGAAAAATTTATGTGCGCAATACCACGTTCTCGAAACGGTGACGGAAAACATCGTGAGGAAACCGGCATGTGACATCTACCAATCCGGATTGGGCTCCCGTGGTAGAGCAAAGTCCATTAACTCCCAATTATCGAGAATAGGCCGGTGTCTGCAGTGGGAACATTAGAGGCTGGTACGGTACGTTTTGTTCAGTAAAAGTAAGCGAGTGAAAACATTCTATACTATTCCAAATACAGAGGGTGTCTCATAAGTAATGTCGGTTTTCATATGTGAAAATTCCTCCGCCTCAATTTAAACATGTTGCAACTTGTTAAGACTAGTCTCTGATTCTATGAAGAGTACAATTGCTTTACTTTCTTCTAATCATTCTCTCTTTGTTTATTGTCGACGCAGTACGTTTTTATAATATACTACAGCCCGTCCCGGCTTCGCACGGGGTAGTGACATAACTACAATAGTTGGACATATGCTACCGCGGAGTTTTTTGTAGACATTATGATGTTCTTCAATATTGTTGTACATTATTTTGTTCTATCGCTAATAGTTTCGGCAGCGCATTCGACGAAAGACATTTTAAGACTCATTTTTCTACACCTTCGGTTACATTGTTCAAATTTTACCAAGGATCCCTAATTTTTTTCAAAATGAATTGTAGCCTATGTCAAATTGGAAGAATGTAGCATTCTATTGGTGAAAGAATTTTTTAAATCGGCCCTGTACTTTTTGAGCCTATTCATTACAAACATACAATACAAACATAGGTACAAATCTTTCCTCTTTATAATATTAGTGTAGAATACAAAAATAAACGAGCGAAGCTCGGTCGCTGAGATACTGTATTTCCTATAGCTAACACCCTATGCTTAGTTTGGGGTTATATACTACAGCGTGGAGTGTTTTTTATTTATTAAGCAAAAGTGATTGACGAGCCGATCTCCCACCTGATGTTAAGTGATTACCTCAGCCCATGTATTGTGTGATATTTGTATGTATTTAATGCTGACTAATTTGTTATTATTATTATTTACCTTTTTCCTTTTTTGTAAAACTTTAAATGTACTTGTTGTTATTTGTTTTTTTTTTAATATTAATTTGTCTTTAATTTTAATTAATGTAATTGGTGCCAACCTTTTTAATTAAATAAATAAATAAATAAAATAAAATATATAACAACAATACGACCTAGGCCCTCCCCGTCAAAGAAACCAATAAAAATCTACTTCTGTATTCATGTCACAACCAAGCACTAGGAAATACCCTGCGTGATTGCACTTACGATTTGAATAAGGATCAAGGAAAACCACTCTTATTATTGTTGCGGTAAGGACGCGGCAATGTCTCACTTCCCTTGACCTTGAACCTGACCAAAATAAACCACTTGATTATGTGGTTACCACCGCCCAATCATAACAAATACTCGCCTCCCCCTACATGTTTAAAGTATGTGATGACTCGTCGCGTTGCGCCGGTCGCTCCGACACATGTGAGTATGTGTTAAGTGGTTGCCGCTGCCTAAAAGTGTGAGAAAACCAAGCCGAATCGCATCGCGCACGTCACTCTCCGTGACTTAGACGGCTCCATGGCTTAGTTGGTAGTAGCCCTGCCTTCGAAGCGAGGGGTCCCGGGTTCGATTCCCGGCCGGGGCACACTTTGTGTGGTGAGCATGAAGTTTGTTCTCGGGTCGTGGGTATTTGTCTTGTATTTGTGTGTTTGTCCATGCCATCTGCGACACAGGGAATCCTAGTGCAGAGGTATGAGTGTGTAAACGTTTAAGTTGAAGTACTCTCAGAAGTAGCACTCACTGTTTTCCGTTTTCGGGGTCCTGGGCATGGAAACCTCGACGTCGCCCGCATCCTCCTCCACTTCCATCGACCTGGTCGTTGCTTGAAATGTCGTTTCGGTCTGCAAACATAGCACTGTCATCAACACGTCAAACTGCCAGCAGCCATTGTCCCGTTCAGGCCTTCCATAGTAGTTTTATTAGATATACTAGTAAAATTATATATTTTTTTATGTGTTTGTGTGATGGAACGACCTGAGGGCCCACCTGATGGTAAGTGGTGAGCCTCGCCCATGATAACAATAATGCGTGTAACTCAGTATGAGATCCAAATCTTTACTGAGTCGCATTCATCCAGCGTCCATCACCCGAGACGGGGATGATATGTCTCATGCAAATGCGAAAGTTTGGATAGATGGAGTACTCTCTCCTCTCTCTCTGGTTGGGTGAAAGGCTCATCGGATCTGGATGAAATGTGGCACAGAGATAGATTTTACTTTTATTACGGGAAAATGTACAGTTTCTGTAGATGGACAAACGCGGGTGACACTGCGAGGCGCTTCTATTGAATAAAAAAAAAACAACGTTAACACACTCATACCTCTGCACTAGGATCCCCTGTATCGCAGATGGCATGGACAAACACAGAAACACAAGACAAACACCCAAGACCCGAGAACAAACTTCATGCTCACCATGCCCCGGCCGGGAATCGAACCCGGGACCCCTCGCTTCGAAGGCAGGGCTACTAGCAACTAAGTCACGGAGCCGTCAAAATGTGTTAAAAGTCAAAGTACTTTTATTATCTTAAGTACTAATTCTTTAAAAATCACTTAGAAACGTCACTTTTTTCTAATTAATACCTACTAGCTGTGTTCCGCGGTTTCACCCGCGTTTTTCTCGTTTCCGTGGAAACAGCGCACGCAAAAATAGGTTTTCGATTTTAAACCTTGTGTTACAAAATAGCAATTTTATCACGGATCCCTAATTTTGAAAAAAATAAAAACGTAGTCTATAGCCTTCCTCGATAAATGGACTAACCAACACTGAAAGAATCATTCAAATCGGACCAGTAGTTCCAGAGATTAGCGCGTTCAAACAAACAAACAAACACTGCAGCTTTATCTTAATATATATAAATCTCGTGTCACAATGTTTGTCCTCAATGGACTCCTAAACCACTTAACCGATTATAATAAAATTCGCACACCATGTGCAGTTCGATCCAACTTGAGAGATAGGATAGTTTAAATCTCAAATTATAGTCGCAATTTTAATTTATTGCTAATTAACAAAAACGTTAGCCACAGCAACACGTGGCCCGGTCAGCTAGTAATATTAGTATAGATAAGGGTATGCGTTCTTATTACTAAGTCTAACAGTCGTTCAAACCTCGGCAGTGACTCCATGGAATTTTATGGAATAAATTTCACCTCACCCTTTTTCATAACGAAAGAAAGTAATAAACTCGGATTTATAGATTTCAAAATATCTCTTTTCTACACGAGCCTACGCTTTGAAGGGATACTTGCATGGGGGGACGTTTCTCTCGTTCGTAATTGTCTCTGTGAGTCCCTACACGTGTCCATATGGTGCGGAAGTAGCACCGAAATTAGCCTTAGAAGCTGTACCAAGTTCGACGAATTATTGCCGCTACATTTGGTAATCCAGGGGGTGACTGGGTTACGGTAGGAGGGTGTGGGTGACGGTGGAATTACAGGCCCTATATGCGGCGGTATCCAGTTAACATCAGACGGGCCGTTGTTTCATCACATCATTTGTTTAACAAATAGATACACCAAATGCCCCTTGTAAAATCCGTTACTTCCTGTCCATCCAAGGTTGTCTGTAAGAGATCGCTCTAATGCGATAAGACCGCCCATTGTTTAACATCAAATGTGTAATTTTTATTTTTACGATTACTGTTATTTTGTTTGTGAGCAATAATGTGTTATCTATCTATTTCGGCTCTTTAGCCGAGATGATACCGTCTTGTGATCGCCTTTATGTATGGCGTTTTAAACAACTTTAATTTAAAAAGAAAAACATGATGTTCCAACCGGCTCTTGACAAAATGTTTACCTTATCGTGGTCATTGAGATTGTCATTGAGATGAGGACAAACTTTATTATGAAGCATCTTGTGTGCTAGAATTACTAGATCTTAATAAATGCTTTTTATGACATGCTAAAATCACTTTCGTGTTTTTGTAGCGTATTTTGATAATGGTGTCATAGCGAGCATGGTTTTTTTTTTGCTACTTATTGTATGGGTGATGGGTCCGTATACCAAGGAGTTTATAAATTCGGTTGTTTTCCTTACTTCAGTATAGTTGTTAAATCAAATAAATGAAAAAAAAAAAATATCATTCAAATAAACAAAATGGCATGTTTTGCTTCCCGTGACTTTTTACGGCGATTTGTGTGTTTCTGTTTAAAATGGTAGAGTGTGGGTGAGAAATAACGGGGTAAAAGTATAGAAGACGGATTTTAATATATTTTTTTTTAAGTCAGTCATCTATTTGTACAGGTTTTTGGGCTACTCAATTACCCAATTACTCAATTAGGTTACCCGAACCAATGCGCTTGCGCAGTCGTCTACGAATCCTAGTCTGTTGTTCGCCTATTAATCTCGTCATTACTTTAATCATGTCATTGTTATCAAACAATATACAAACCTTCCCTTCATTGTTAGCAGAATAATCCTCTGTCGTTTCTTTGGATTTATAAACATTGTCTGTCATAGACAATGTATAGTCACTTGCCACCGTTTCTGTCGTTTCGGTAGCGCCGTACTCTCTACTGTCGTCCTTAGTTTCAACGCCTGCTACATCTTCATTATACTGATATTTCGGTGGTTCTGTTGTTGTAAACACATCTGTAATGTCCTCTTGTTTCTCTAAATCATCCCTTTCGTAGTTTTCTACGTTTGTATCGTCGACAATATCACCGTTGTCTTTCAAAATCTGATCGGTCTTTGAATCGTCTTGGTTGTAATCGGCATCCGTGTCACTATCACTCTTTGCACAGTATATGTTCACTAACAGTAGTAATAGGGCTACTTTCCTAAACACTTCCATATTTGTTTCTATCAGATTGTTGTCACCATCTTTTGTTTTATCTGTAACAAAGAAATTGTTATGTCAATTATAATCAACATCAATAAAAGAACATCGTGAGAAATAATTTATGTACGCTATTTCTATAGTCATATTTGTTTTATACAGTTCTTTGGCTTGTTTTATAAGGGTATGTATGTTTTTTCCTAATTACGCATTTTTCCTGGAACGCGTCTTTGAATTCGCATGGATAACAGTGTTCTGACTGATTCGTGATGATGAATGAATGAATGCACACTTTATTGTACACCAAAACATATACATAATAGTCGTTTACATAAATCTACTTAGATGTAGTACAGTGGGCGGTCTTATCGCTGAAAGTGATTTTTTTCCAGACAACCTTAGGATGGAGTTTTAATATGTGTTGCTTGAGATGGAACTGAGACAAATCTTATGCTACCTAAAACAACAATGAAATAAAAACAAACATATTAAAACAATTATTTTTATGAGTCTTTGAATTAATTTACGAAAAAAGGTCGTTTTGAAAAAAAAATTGTCGGATCTCAAGAACGCTGTAAAATTTCAAGATGATTTTTGTTTTGTTATGTATTTTTAAAGTCGAAGAATTTAGATGTGAACAATTTGTATTTTTGTCTTAGCCAACTGTACCCTAAGGTTCCAACTGCTTTTAATAAATGAATATGAGTATTGATATGATTCACTTCCAAACACGGCAAGTGCATCACTGCTCGGCGGCAGCACTTCTCCGGACGGACCTAGCATAAGTTCTACTGCTGCTTTGTGTTGCTTTTCGCACCAAGGGGGCACATGTAGAGGCTCAAAAGACGATAGCAATACTTTTTTTTATGAATGATTGATTGATTATGTAGACAAGCTAACGGCCCACCGAAAGAGGCAGTAGAACTTGAAACGTGTTTGAAACGTTTTCAAGTTCTACTGCCTCTTTCAAGTCTAGCCATAACCTGCAGGACGAAGAGCCATAACCTATTGGGCGTTTCAAAGCGAACAAATTTTTCCACACCAAGTCTTGGTCAGGTTATGCAAATGTTGGTGGTATTTTGCAAGTGGTAATTGGTTACGATACACAGCGCGTGTATCTAAATAAATCTCGCGGTAATGTGCTCATTTAACTGTCCGTGCTCAGGTCTGTTGGTGGGTCCGCCTTCCGTGCTGTTAGGTTTTGGGTCCGATGTCCCAGGACATGATTTTGTGTGACGAACATAAATGTTTGTAAAAAGAAATAACATATTCTATAATAGTTTTTCATCAGTTATCCAGTTCCTATATTACAAGCTATGCTTAGTCTGGGGCTAGGTGGCGCTGGGTGAAATGTACATGAATATTTATCTTACTCTTCACTACATAGTATAAAACAAAGTCGCTTTCTCTGTCCCTATATCCCTATGTATGCTTAAATCGTTAAAACTACGCAACGGATTTTGATGCGGTTTTTTTAATAGATAGAGTGATTCAAGAGGAAGGTTTATATGTGTAATACACTAGCAACTCACCCCGGTTTTCGGTAGTTTCTGATACGACACTGATGCTTTACTAACTGCGCGAAGCCGGGGCGGGTCGCTAGTATATTATAAAGGCGAAAGTTTGTATGTATGTGTATGTTTGTACCACCTTCACGCTCAAACAGCTCAACGGATTTGGATGGAATTTGGTACCAGGACAGCTTATATCCCGGATTAACACATAGGCCAATTTTGATCCCGGAAAACACCACGGGGCGCAGTTAATTGATTTATAATTAACACCGTTGGCTCTTGCACGATTTTGTCCTTGCCACCTGCATCACAGGGACTATTGATATGTGTGTAATGAGCGTGTAAACGTAGGCCTTATTTAAATGTATAATGTGCATAAGTCGTGTTTGTTGTGTATTTTATGACGCCTATTTTGTCCACTGCATATGACCTTCAGCGTGGTGGCCCAGATACACGCCGACTTTCCGATAATAAGCCTATGTGCTATTCTGGACTAATCTATCTCTGAGCCAAATTCCATCCAGATACGTTGGGCCGTTCTGGCGTTCCGTACCAGCCTCTAATGTTCCCACTGCAGGTACACCGGCCCACTCGATAATTGAGAGCGAATGGGCTTTGATTTACCGCGGGAGCCCAGTCCGGATTGGTAGATATCACATGGCTTTTATTTTAGGGTTCGGAGACATGCCGGTTTCCTCACGATGTTTTCCTTCACCGTTTCGAGAACGCACATAAACTTTTCAAGTGTATAGTTCATTAATGAACGTGTGGGTTTGAACCAGCGTCTTTCAGATTGAAAGCTGGAGTCTATGCCCCTGGGCCACCACGCTCTTGGTTCTGGCGTTATAGAGTTACAAAGATTCATCCTAACTTTCGCATTTATCATTTTAGTATGATTTTCAAAACGTCCAAGCTTACAATTTGCATTAGCTACCGGGCGCCAGTGGAATGTCGGCAAAAAACGTCCTCCTTAAAAACTCAAAAATGTTGAAAAAAAAAAAACAAAGAAATTCTTTAAAAAAAGATGAAGAATTCGGTATCCTCACGACCCGCACGTGGGCAATTAAGATTTGGGGTCCAAAATGGGCCGGGTTAATGGTACAGGTGGATCAATGGGTTCTGTAGGTTCAATTTATTATCGCGGCTTTATTACAATAGCTGGCTATGTATGTATGTATATATAATGGATATACTATATAATGGAATTTTCGTACGTGATATTGCCCCATTTTATAACGTCGAAGGAAGTTTGAACTTTATACACTTATTAAGGACCGATGACAATGCAATAACTTAAATAGTTTATCCTATTACTCTGATCAGAAACTTCAGGATTAGAGGTTATCCAAATCGAATACTCGGTAGTTTATAATTTAAAAAAAAACAAGCTTTTGTAGATAACCAAACTATGATCCAACTTGAAAGATAGGATAGCTCACATCTCAATTTATGATCGCAATATTATTTTATTGCAAATTATAATATCATATGACAAAAACGTTAGCAGCACCGCGTGGCCGGGTCAGCTAGTTCTATTTTTAAATTTTTTTTTAGCCACTTAAATGTAACCAAATTTAATGGATAAATTTCTGTGTTTTCCCATGCCATCTGCGACACAGGGAATCGTAATGCAGGCGTATGAGTGTGTAAGCGTTATCTTCCATTCCATTTAATTTCATCCATTGGGCGCTAAGCAGTAGATGGGAACTGGCTAAGGACGCTTCAGGTCTCATGAAGGTCCAAAGGTAATCTGCCAAGCACTGGTGCACTCGCGCTGCTGTGTTCCGGTGGAAGGGTTTGGGTGCCGGTGAAATTACAGGCACTTTCGCACCATTCCCATCCATAAGACTTGGCTCGTTTCATGCTTTGGTGGTACCGCGGCGTTTCCAGACTCTAACGAAGGGACCCCAAATATTTGTTAAAGCACAAAAAAGGGCTCTACTGACGTAACGCGTGAGTCGGCCAGATATACTCGTAATTATAGGCACACGATTTCGTGTTGCCCGATTGCGCCAGATTATGGTAGGTTATGTGCTCATACATACGAGAGCGTGGTGGCCCAGGGGCATAGACGCCGACTTTCAATCTGAAGGTTGCTGGTTCAAACCCACACGTGCACCAATGAGTTTTTCACTTGAAAAAAATTATGTGCGCAATACCACGTTCTCAAAACGGTGACGGAAAACATCGTGAGGAAACCGGCATGTCTTAGAACCAAAAATTCTACGACATGTGACATCTACCAATCCGGATTGGGCTCCCGTGGTAGATCAGAGCCCATTCACTCTCAATTATGGAGAGTAGGCCGGTGTCCCTGCAGTGGGAACATTAGAGGCTGGTACGGATGTGCTCATACGCAGACTCCGCTGATATTTGTTCAGTCGTCTTCGGAAAGAGGTTTTTTTTTTGTTCTTTCCTTCAGAGCTGCGTCATTTATCAAATTATTTTTAAATTTGATAGGATATGCTTACAGATTAAATATGGATGTGGAAGGATATAAGACACGAGTTAGGCCAAAGAAAAGATGGATGGATTGTGTGAGAGATGATATGCGTAAGAAAGGAGTGAGTACTGAGATGACGTCTGACAGAAGGAAATGGAAGAAAAATACATGTTGCTACCCACTTAGTGTGGGATAAGGACAGGGAGATGATGATGATGATGATGCTTTCAGATTGTTCCTATAAAATTTAGATCAATATCGGTCCAATAGTTTGGTTGTTAAATTAAATCAATCAATTATCTGGGAAAAATATGTTATTCAATTTTAAAACTATCATGGTCTTCTTCTTTCGAGTCACTATCATGGTTATGAATATTATTATTCGAGTCACCGAGATAATCATGGTAAATATCACGAAATTGCGTATTTTGCTTTCGTGTGTCGTTTTTTCGCCCGTTGTATACCGATTGGGATCTATCTTTTTTAAATGGAAGGGTGTACCTCCCCTTTCTGAGGGCTAGAAATAAGGTACGAAAGTAATGAAGTCGATTTTAGAGATTTTTTTTTAATCAGTCAGTTGTTTCTTCGCCCGTTGTTCATCGATTTGGATGTTTCTTTTTAAATGGTAGGAGGTACCCTCATATGCGTGAGGAATAATAAGTATTGTAGCCGGCGTTGTCGATATTTTAATCAGAAATAAGTTGTAAAATGATGGAGTTTTTAAGTAACAAACTGAATTGATGACCTTTGGAAATTGATTGGAAAGTAGGGGCCGGGGTCGAACCCGGGACCTCTCGCTTCGAAGGCAGTATTACCAACTTGTACCGCAGTTGTGACGGACTAAGTGAGAATCTAATTTTGATAGGCTGTTAAAAATATCTTTAATCAGAAGTTTGTATCAAGGTTTAATTTTTTGTCACAGTATACGGCTATTAACCGTTTAGTTCCAATTTAACGCCTTTTGTATGTTATGTCCCGTGGTGTTGCCAGCGGTTTTCCGGGATCAAAAGTAGCCTATGTGTTAATCCGGGATATAAACTGTCCAGAGACCAAATTTAATCCAAATCCGTTGAGCCTTTTGAGCGTGAAGGAGGAACAAACACACACAAACTTTCGCCTTTATAATAGTAGGAAGACGCGTTTGGAGATCATATCAGCTCATTACCATTTCGCCAAGTCAGGGGTATTTACAGATTCGTAAAATGATCTTTTTTCGATTAAAACAACAAACCATAAGATCACACAGTTTTCATCAAACCTGTACGAAAGTCGTTCGATGCAATTGCGTAATTCAAGTATATAGTTTCTTATCGTACAAAACATGTTGCAAAATGTTCACCACTTTCCCTTCGTAAAAATTACGATCATTTATATCATGCCTTTATGGTATTACTGCAGGCCAGAACTTACTGTACTTTATAACTATACTGATAATATATCTACACTATACCTACTATTGAAAATATTAATTGTTTTTTATGGAAATTAGGTTTATGTGAAATTCAAATCGCGTGAGTATTTGAATATGCTTCGCACGTCGAAAATGAGACGGTCGATAGCGCGGGGAATCCCTGCTGCCTAAAATCTTAATCTTTTGTATTTTCTTTCCCGATAGGGGGTGCGAGTGCACCCTCTTGCACCCCACTGCCGGCGCCCATGATTCGGCTGTATATTGTTTTTACCTAACTGCGCCAGAAGGAGGGCTATGTTTTTGAGTGTATGCATATTTTTTATCTCGTTTCAAACATCGAACATGGCCGCTGTCTTAGTTGCTCAGGTAGCTCGTTAAATATTCATAGATCGGTGCAAAAAGAATTTCGCATAACAAGTAAATGAGTAGGTCTGAGGTACAGCTTAAGATGTGCCTACTGCAGTTCCTTCAATACCCAAGAACAAGTACTGTACGCCACTATACAATGTTTCGTGGGAACGAAATCATTCGAGATTCTTATCATTCCTGTCCATGCGTTTTGACCTGTGGTGTTGTATCTCAATTCTGTGGGAAACCGGCTACATGCTGAAGATTTACGTTCCTGTTCTTGTCATCGAGAGCGCGAGCGGTCGCTTGCATACCAATGACTGGTGTGAGAATACCAAGCTTTATGTACGCTAGCAGGGCCGCTCAATCGGTTGGTTTAAACTTTAGATTTTCAATGAATGAAGCGATTTTTCAATGGAGATTGCGAGATGGTGTCAAGATTTGCTTTGGGGAAGTGAACTGGGGGTCCAGTTGCTCGCGTCCGTCGGTGTGTACCCTTTCATTTCCTACACGTACCCCCTGGGTGCTAAAGGAGCAACCAAAAGTAGCAGTAGAACTTGTGCCAGGTTTGTCCGGAGATACTGCCACCACACCTGGAATCTGGAGATTGGACGGTTCATAGCAAAGGCTATTCTGTATGCAAGTGACGCCAATTCCGGGTGCAATACACTGTTGACGTACCCAAGAGGAAAATAAAATAGATTTTTTTTAATGTCAATACGTAACGGAACGAGCTGAGGGCACACCTGGTGGTAAGTGGTGACCCCTATGACAACAGTAATAGTTGACCGCCAAGCAATAGTGCTTGCATTACTGTGTTCCGGTGGAAGAGTGTGGGTGCCGGTGAAATCACATGCGCATGAAACGTATCACCGTCTCGGGTGATGGACGCAGCAGGATGAGTGACTCAGTGTAAGATCCAAATCTTATACTGTTGTCATGGGCGGGGGTCGCCACTTACCACCAGGTGGGCACTCAGCTCGTTCCGTCACTCATTCATATGTAGTATGTTGTCTGAAACAATTAACTAGACATCTTCAATAAAAAGAAATAGCAGCATCACACTATGGGCGGCTTTATCACTTAAAGCTATTTCTGCCAGGCAGAAGTCGGACTTAAAATGATGTAAGGCAATGTAAGATTGATCAATCTGACAATGACGCCTTTCGCGTTGATTGGCTAATGTTTCTATAACTTATTGCCATTACAAAAACAACGGGTGATTGACTACGTGACAAGTGTAAAGTGTTTGCACAGGCTAAAAAACCACGGCCAAGTGCGAGTTGAAACCGGTTACTGTTGGTTCTATGTCTGGGTGTTAATATGTATTATATATTGTAATACACACTCATACCTCTGCACTAGGATTCCCTGTGTCGCAGATGGCATGGACAAACACAGAAACACAAGAAAAACACCCAAGACCCGAGAACAAACTTCATGCTCACCACACAAAGTGTGCCCCGGCCGGGAATCGAACCCGGGACCCCTCGCTTGGAAGGCAGGGCTACCACCAACTAAGCCACGGAGTCGTCGTATGTATATATTTAAAAGTAAAAAAGTACTATATGTATTCTATCAGTTATCGATATTACAAGCTATGCTTAGTTTGGAGCCAGATGGCGCTGTGTGAAATATGTCCATGAATATTTATTACATTATTATTATTTATTTATAAATAAGTAACTATTTGTGGACATTTTACACAGCGCCATTCTAGCATCTAGCGCTAAATAAACATAGCTTATTTTGGGATATAGTTTTTATATCATTTCCCCTCTAAAAAGCTTATTTTAATCACTGAAAACAGTGAACAGTTCACTTTAAATCACTGTTTTGGTGTTACAATTTAAAACACACCAATATATTCGACCTCCAGCTCAATGCTATACAACCTCCTTGCGCAAAAAATACTCGATACAAACTCCTTGTCTATTTTCACTTAAATCTATATTTTCTTGTAGTCATGGTATAAAGTAAATAAATAAATAAACGTTTACACACTCATACCTCTGCACTAGGATTCCCTGTGTCGCAGATGGCATGGACAACACAGAAACACAAGACAAACACCCAAGACCCAAGAACAATCTTTATGCTCACCACACAAAGTGTGCCCCGGCCGGGAATCGAACCCAGGACCCCTCGCTTCGAAGGCAGGGCTATTACCAAATTGTTTCTTTAGTAACACGAAACTTTTCGCAAGTTTCTTTAATAAAATTTTGCTCGTTTATGTTTCGTTGCGGTACCCCAACGTGTGTTTGATCATTTCAAATTACATTATCGAGTTCAAGGCTTTTGGGTCATTATGTTTTAGCTGTTTATGAGCTGAGAGAAAACTTGTAATCTTATTACATTAAACGAGCAATTCTTGTATATGTATTTATTTATTTTGCGTATCTTTTTGATGGACGCAGCAGGACGAATGCGACTCAGTGTAAGATCCAAATTTTGTATTTAGTCGCATTACTGTTGTAATGGGCGGGGGTCGCCACTTACCACCAGTTGGGCCCTCAGATCGTTCCGTCACATTTTTACATTAAATAAAATCTCGGAAACGGTCGAAATTTTGTCGTTAATTAGGGTTTTGCTGTTAAAATTTACCTGTATAATTGTATTTAATTCAGAAATTTAATACAGCGTTGTCTTGTCAGTTTTTGTGGTACTTGATTTGGTAATCTAATGTGAGTTTGTTTGTGACGCTTTCACGCCTTAAGTACTCAACTGATCATCATGAAATTTTGCATACACGTCGTCAGGGGTACAGAGAAGGACTTAGGGTACCTACCTTTCATCCAGAAATAAATTATAATTGGGTGATGTGTTTCGTATCGTCATTTATTGTTTTATTTTTTTTTATAAATCAATTTTGAGAGCAGCCATTGTTTAATTATATTTTATTTTTAATGTAACATTTTAGTTCAATTATTTTAAGTATTTCTATGACGCTACTATGCTTGTCAATTTTATTTATAAGATAGTACCGACCTACGTAATTATTGTAACAACATAATGTTATTGTAAATTTGACATAACCAAGTGTTCACAAATGATCCTACGGTGAAAATAAATGAGTATGAGTATGAAAATATTTTAAATTAGAATTAGAAATTAGAATATATTTAAAAGATTAAGGGAAGTTCTTAAATTTTTTACATACGTGACTGACATTAAAAAAACCACTATTGAAAAGAGGTTGAAAAAACATAGAATTCGTGTTGGTGTAAACAAATATGTCTATAAATATTTTATTGACAGGATTTAAACTATTACGATCAGGATATCGATCATTCATTGTAAAAACTAATATCGGTCGATACTATAGCCGGAAATCGGTATTTTCCACTTAGGTTTCTAACCAATTATTTCCTGTACACACCGGCTCCCGTGCCCTTCAAACTGGAACACGGTAGCATCAGTTACGCCAGTGTCAATGTTACGATACAAAGTGGTTAAATTAAAAATAGAACAAACCTACTTTACTATTTTCTGTCTCTATTTTCAACTGACTTCCGGTTATCAATACGGTTGTCTTTTTTTTAATATTTGATCGGTTTTGATATCATTTCCATAGGGCCCTATAGGGATCACTGCGGAAACAAACATAAAAAAGTGTTTGTTTCCGCAGTGCTTCCTATTTTATCGAACTTTTTTTTTTATTTGGAAGGAATCTGATAGCAGATTCAGAGTAGGACCTATGGAAATTATATCAAAATCGGTTCAATAGTTTGGTTGTTAAAACAAAATAACAGGAAAAATATATCATCCATGTAAACGTTACGTGTTTTGCTGTGACTTTTCGCTCGTTGTATACCGTTTTGGATGTTCTTTTAATATGTTAGGGTGTACCCACATGCCACAAAACTGCCTCGTCGCAGGGGGACCTAGGGCGACACGGGGTCGTCTGACGCCCTTTCGTTGACCTGGTCCCCAAGGGGTTTGCTGCACGCCACGTGTCCTGGCGTGTCGCAAACGGAGGAGTAGCACTAGATGACAAGAGAGAGGGGTCCGGAAACGGACAGCCGCGGCGGGTTCGCGGATGTGTGTGTAACGTTCCCGCCACTAAGCGGCAGAGGAGGACACCGTGGGGTTTTACTGGGTCTAGACCCACATAACCGCTCTGTCTCCCCGTGGCAGGGCGGTATGCGAGCGCATTTCGCCAGGGAAAAGAAAGGATGTAACCCCAAAGGGGAAATAAGGATCGAAAATATAGTAACAACAACAACAACAACGTTTACACACTCATACCTCTGCACTAGGATTCCCTGTGTCGCAGATGGCATGGACGAACACAGAAACACAAGACAAACACCCAAGACCCGAGAACAAACTTCATGCTCACCACACAAAGTGTGCCCCGGCCGGGAATCGAACCCGGGACCCCTCGCTTTGCAGGCAGGGCTACTACCAACTAAGCCACGGAGCCGTCAAGTAGTAGTAGGATTCTTTTCGATTTTAAATCAGCCTCTTGTATGACCGACTTTTAGATCGATTTAAACCGTTCGTCTGAGCTGCCTCTGTCTGAATGAGTATGTTGCGTTTTTTTAATGTCAAGTCGAAGAACCGACTATATTTTTGTCCCATATTTGTCTCCCTGAGCGGTGAAGCTTTTCCATGACGTTTCTATGGGACCTTGTAGACTTTCAGGGAAAAGTTTTACTGGTCGATTAAATATAACTTAACTTTAATATAAATTAAATCTAACTTAACTTGTGACAGTTCCAAATAAAGATTTATTATTATTATTATTATTACTTTCATAAAATTAACTTAAAATTAACGGAATACTTACGTATGGCAACACTCGTTGAATTTGTACTATTGTTTTTACTATTGTTTTGACTTGTCTAAGTGTATTTATAATGTCGATAATTTTTAAATAAATGAATTGAATTGAATTGAAATAAAAAAACAATGATTGAAATCCGTTCAATCGGTCGCGTGGCTTAGTTAGTAGCCCTGCCTTCGAAGAGAGGGGTCCCGGCTTCGATTCCCGGCCGTGGCACACTTTGTGTGGTGAGCATGAAGTTGGTTTTCGGGTCTTGGGTGTTTCTCTTATGTTTCTGTGTTTGTCCATGCCATCTGCGACACAGGGACTCCTAGTGCAGAGGTATGACGTGTTAACGTTGTTAAAAAAAAAAGAAAGATCGTGGACTATTCAGACACATATAAATACATACGAATTGATAGCCTCCTCTTTTTTTGATGTAATATAAAAATGAAATCACGATAAGTTTTAATTAGCATAATATACTGCTAATCGTTTGTTCGATAGTCATCTTAATTGTAGCCCGTTTTTAATTATACAATGTACTGTTAAGTGGATACAAGAACTTGTAATTTTCGTCGGTTTTTCCGTATCAGCGTCTAATTTTCTCACGAATGCTATTCTCTATACGTGAGTGTTGTGGGTTTTGATCTACCATGGCACCCCGAAACGGATTAGTAAATGTAACATGTAACCGAATTTTTTGTTTTAGGACTTGCCTTTTTTGTCACCGTTTCGAGAACTTTGTAGTGCGAACATACGTTTTTTCAAGTGAGAAATTAATTGGGGCCTGTCTGTGTTTGAACCAGCGACCTTCGGATTCAGGGCGGCATTTTTATGTTAATTTATTGTAATATATTGTAATTAAGTGTTTATGTGCGCTATACCGCGTTCTCGATACGGTGACGGAAACCATCGTGAGGAAACCGGCATGTCTTAGAACCAAAAATTCGACGACATGTGACATCTACCAATCCGGTTTGGGCTCCCGTGGTAGATCAGAGCCCATTCAATCTCAATTATCGAGAGTAGGCCGGTGTCCCTGCAGTGTGAAAATTAGAGGCTGGTACGGTAACCTAATAAAAGAGGTTGTATAAGTTTGTTTGTCTGTGTTTAGTCTATTTCATTCTGACGTGATAACTTTCAAAAGGTTTATCGAATAGACGCAACCGTGGATAGACTGCATGCTTCAGGGGAAATTACGTATGTAAATATTTAATATTTTTATATAAGGTAGAGATATAAATATTACCCAAATATTACAAAAGTAGCAATATTTATTTAAACAGTTGTAGTACCTTAGTATCGCGTAGGAAAGAAATCAAAATTGTATTTTACCGAAAATATTTACTGTTTAAGTAATATGTTAAACCGGTTTAGAACAGAGTAAAAATTCGTTACAAAATTTGTTGAGAATTTCGTTTATGGATTTAAATAAATACTTTAAATTCATTGCGGTATTTTACAAGCGTACCCAAAAGTACGTAACAGTATTTGCGTAGATTTTCGCCAATACTGAAAAACTTGGGGATCCAAATATTGAAAAATCTAAGTTAAATGTCACAGAACTGAGCTTTTAACGCCATTAATATACTCACTTTAATGAAATCCCAAATTTCTAAACTAAACACTGGTATACACAAACAAACACATAAAAAAATCCAATAAGTACTCGAATCACGATTCCGATTGTCAAGTTCGATTTGAAATTCGAACGAACGCGTCTCGCGCACCGGTTGGTCAATCGCGAACTAAGGACTGCGCGCGCGCAGGTGTCTTTATGTCATAGATCAATCTTGGATGGTGTCATCCAGCAAGCAGTCATCGCGCATGCGCTCCGGCTTTTCCGTTCCATTTCGCTATCTGTGTGTTTTGCGATTGTGGAAAACTTTTCGTGGAAAATTGGAAACTTGGGTTAGGCAGATAGTGGTTTTGCAATATCCGGCGTATTCATACGGTTTTGAGAACCGGTTATAGATGCAAAATAATAAATAAATATATAAATAAAATATTCATGGATAGCTTGTACTATGGGAACTAGATAACTGATAGAATACATATATAGTTTTTTTTTTTCGTGAATACATACATATAATACATGTTTACACCCAGACACAGAACAAACATTTATGTTCCTCACACAAATGCTTGTCCTGGGCGGGAGTCGAACCCATGACCAACAGCGTGGAAGGCAGATCTACTACCAACTGAGCTGTGTGGCTAGTCGAATAAGTAATTACACATGTCATTCTGTTGTCACGGGCTGAAATTTTCACAGAATATTAGTATTGCTGTTGTTATGGGCGGAGGTAACCACTAAACATTACATGGGCCTTCAGATTGTCCAGTCACTTATACTACAAACAAATAAATTTGGCACTCGTATCCGAGGGCGTTTGTGACATCTACCAATCCGGATTGGCCTCCCGTGGTATATCAGAGCCCATTCACTCTCAATTATCGAGAGTAGGCCGGTGTCCCTGCAATTTAAACATTAGAGGCTGGTACGGGTACGGATGCGAGGGCGAGGCGGTGCTCGTTTCTTTAACAAAATTTAAGTCCGTGGCTTAGTTGGTAGTACCCCTGCCTTCGAAGCGAGGGGTTCCGGGTTCGATTCCCGGCCGGGGCACACGTTGTGTCCTGTGTTTCTGTGTTTGTACGTACCATCTGCGACACAGGGAATCCTAGTGCAGAGGTATGAGTATGTAAACGTTTATAAAAATTATCGGTAGATTTGTAGGCCTAATATTCCTGTAACCGTTAATCTACTGCTTAACCTTAGTGTTGCTTAAACTGCCGTTAAACCGGCCCCAATGCAGAATCGGTGTACACAGATAATATTTCAACGGCTCCATGGCTTGGTTGGTAGCTAGTAGCCCTGCCTTCGAAGCGAGGGTTCCGCTTGCGGCCGGGACATACTTTGTTTGATAAACGTAGCGTGTTCGCCACCTGTGACACAGAATCCCAGGGTACTATTGTAGAGGTAATCCTACTACTATTATAAAGGCGAAAGTTTGTAAGTATGGATGTATGGATGTTTGTTACTCTTTCACGTAAAAACTACTGAATGGATTTGAATGAAACTTTACCACAATATAGCTTATACATCAGAATAACATATAGGCTACAATTTTTGAGGTTTCTATAAAATCTATATATATAAAAGAAGTCGTGTTTGTTCCAACACTTATAACTCGAGAACGGCTGGACCGATTGCCATGGTTTTTGATTTGTTGGAATTTTTTCCGTCCCGAATAGCTAAATAACTATTAAAACATTGGAAAATTAGCGAAAAAAATAAAATCAATTTATCCCCGTATTCTCCACGGGAACGGGAACTATGCGGGTGAAACCGCGGGGCGCAGCTAGTATAAATTAAAACGCTTTTTGTTCATGTTGTTTATTAATACTTCAGTTGAATTGATGTTTTTTTTTAATATGAAATTGTTATTTTTTTTGTATAATTATGAATTATTGACATATTGACTTGTAACAAAATGTTATGAGTAAAATAATCTGAATCTGAATCTGAATCTAATAGAGCCTTACTTCTGTATCTATGCATATTGTGGTCTCGTTCTTACAGATGAGGTCACAAACATGCTAGTTACAAGTTGAACAGGTGTTTATGATAATTATATACCTTTGATACAAGTTAGATGTAATAACATATTATTATAAATAGTTTTTCTAATCATTTAAATGCTTGTATCGTAATTACTAATACATTATTTATGCAATTGTCGGTTGGATGATTGTAAAGAGATTTTGAGCCGCTATCTGATCTGGCGTGTCGCTAATCCGTGTCGCTAATCAAGGCGTGGCACTCGATGTCAAATCGAGAGGGGTCCGGAAACGGACAGCCGCGGCGGGTTCGCGGATGTGTGTGTAACGTTCCCGTGTTCCCGCCACTAAGCGGCAGAGGAGGACACCGTGGGGTTTTAGTGGGTCTAGTCCCACACCGCTCTGTATCCCCGTGGCAGGGCGGTATGAGAGTGCATTTCCCAACGAAAAAAAACAAAAAAGGATTAGCTTTCTTATAATGTTACGTTCAATAACACTCTAATATTATATACGCATAAAATTAAGGTATAAGCGTTTGTTCAAGCAGCACGCCCAACTTTTTTTTATCAATAGGTTGATAAAAAAAGTTGGCCGTCACGGGACTCCCGACAGATGTGCGAGATGACGGCATATGATAACTAAAAGCTGTTTGCTGTCATGGCTTAAGTGTTGGTTTTACTGCCATGGCGCGCTAATAGATGTTTCAAGTCAAAAGTTGGCCGCCACGGAACGCCCGGCAGATGTGCGAGATAACGGCATAAGATAACTTAAAGCTGTTTGCTGTCATGGCTTACGTGTTGGTTTTACTGCCATCGCGCGCCAATAGATGTTTCAAGTCAAAAGTTGGCCGTCACGGAACGCCCGGCAGATGTGCAAGATGACGGCTAAGATAACTTAAAGCTGCTTGCTGTTATGGTGTTCGAGTTGGTTTTAATGACAAGGGGCCAATAGATATTTCACATCAAGAATATTCTATAATTATATTTCACAATACTCAATTGATGTAATGTGTGGCTGCAAGTGAAATAAGCACGTTTCTACGGATTGATACACAATCTTTAAGTTATCGGACACGCGTCATGATTAGAAACTCTTCTGGTTTCTTCGAATCATTATATTATATTATCTTATTTATTTATTTAATCCTACTAATATTATAAACGCGAAAGTTTGTGAGTATGGATGGATGTTTGTTACTCAATCACGCCAGAACGGCTGAACGGGCCTGGATGTAATTTGGCACAGAGATAGATTATAGTCTGGAATAGCACATAGGCTAATTTTTATCCCGGAAAAATGTACGCTTTCCGTAGGAAGTACAGCCGCATGTAACACCGCGGGGCGCAGCTAGTATACGATAAATGCGAAAGTGACTTTTTTTGTTTAATACACTTTCACGCCTAAACCACTCAACCGATTTTAAAAATTCTTTCACCAATGAAAAGCTACATTATCAGCGAGTAACATAGGCTATATTTTATCCCGTATTCCCACGGCAACGGGCACTACACGGATGAAACCGCGGGGCGCAGCCAGTAATATTATAATGCGAAAGTTTATCGGTGCGTAGTGTGTATGTTTGTTAATCCTTCATGCCTCAACGGTTGAACAGATTTGGATGAAATTTATTTTGATGGTAGCTCTTGGATTAAAACATAGGGCGACTTTTTATCCTAAAAAAGTTTTTTTTAGTCAGTTGAAAATTTCTACTCCGCTGGTAACAACACGGGGCGCAGGTAGTATGATACTTATAAACACCCAAACACAGGACTAACATCTATGTTCGACAAATGCTTGTCCTTGTTCGGAATTGAAGCCACTATATCAGCGTAGAAGGCACGGAGGTGAGGCCAGATCATGACTTCTTGCTTCGCCGTCGTATGGCACCATCCAGTGCGTACTACGAATATGCTGGCTCGCTCTCACATCATCTCGTCTCCGTCTGATCTCACCAATTATTTGCATTTCTGCGACCAAATAAATTGCGCATACACCCATTAAGGCTTTTTTCAATGTGAGTATGTAAGCTCGTTGCCTTTCAACCGACTTCTAAAGGGGGGGGTTATCATTTCGGTGGTATTTTTTTTTATGTTTCAACTTGTAATTCTTCATTTATCAACAGATTTCGATTTTTTTTTATTTGAAAGTTTTTGCTATCTGATTTGTTCAATAGCTTGGTTGTTAAATCATAACTGGAAAAAATATGTCAACCAAGTAAACGAAATTGCGTTCTTTTGCTTTCCTGCAACTGTTTTGTCACCAAAGGTTGTCTATAAGAGATCGCTTTATAGCGATAAGACTGCCCATTGTGGCGCAAGTTCTACTGCTGCTTAGAGAGTTTCCTTTCGCACCGCCCGGAGGATACAACATGGCTGATTTAATAATATCAGGCATTAGGCATTGTTCGAATTTTTGGTTCCAAGACATGCCGGTTTCCCCACGATGCTCTCCGTCACCGTTTTGAGAACGTGGTATTGCGCACATAATTTTTTTCAAGGGAAAAAACTCATGATGCACGTGTGGGTTTGAACCAGCAACCTTCAGATTGAAAGTCGGCGTCTATGCCGCTGGGCCACCACGCTCTAGCTGTACATAAGTACTTTCAAAGGTTTGATGGAACTTATATTTTATGTTTTTTTAAAACATTTTGTTTATAACTTATTGTTTGTGTCTTATTTTTTGTGCTAGTGTATTACACAATAAGGAATTACAAAAAAAAAAACAAGTTGAAATTACATCCTACAATTCCATACGCCAGACAGCTTGACTGAGCGTGGGTCATGGACCCTGATGTACCACAGATAATTATAGTTGTAATGACCACACATATTAGTAGGTCAACTACCTGTGGCTATGGGTGGCTCAGTGGTATGTACTGACAATACTTTCTTCAACAATACTTTCTTCTTTCTTCAAACTTCAATTCTTCTTCTTTGGGGGGTCCATTTGCTGAGGGGTCCAGTTGCTCGCGTCCGTAGGTGTGTCAAGTCAAGTCAAGTCAAATTCATTTATTCCTTTAGATCTCAAGTATCATTTGGACACGTCAAATTTTACACATGCATGTACACATATTCGTGAGCATATAACGTGTCACAAGAACTCCCCAGGCACATCACATGCACACAGATATGTCGAATTACAGTCAGTTTTCATGTTTAAGCTAATCTTATTTGTTAAGTTTACGTCTGTTCCAACCCTAACCGACCAACCCGAGGGGAAGAAACACACAAGAAACCCCTCGGAGACAGTATTACATATTCGCGAATATGGTCCTGCGTGTTCCCTTTAAGTCCCTACACGTACCACCTGTATTCTGGGTGGTGCTAAAGGAGCAACCAAGAGTAGCAGTAGAACTTGTGCCAAGTTCGTCCGGAGAGGTACTGCCACCACATCTGGAATCTGCCGCCAAGCAATAGTGCTCGCATTATTGTGTTCCGGTGGAAGGGTGATCACATGCGCATGAGACGTATCATCCCCGTCTCGGGTGATGGACGCAGCAGGATGAATGCGACTCAGTATAAGACCCAAATCTTATATTGAGTCGCATTACTGTTGTCAGTTCGTTCTGACACATTTTCACATAAAAAAAAACAATATCCAAATATGTATCTAATACTTTCGTTAAGCGCATGATTATACAATATATTGTGTCACAAGAGCTCCTTAGGCACGTTACATGCACACTGATAATGTCAAATTACAGTCAGTTTTCATGTTTTAGATTGTCTTATCAAGCCTTAATAAGTTTGCGTCTGTTCCAAACCCATATAATGCACCCAATAAACTATTAATCCATTGAATACTAGTTTACTGGGTGACTAAATACCATTTCTAATAATTATTGTCCATCCAAAGGTTGTCTGTAAGAGATCGCTTTATAGCGATAAGAGCCATTGTGTCACCTTTTTATTTGTTAAGATTTCTATTGTTAAGCTATTTTGTTTTTGGTGTGCAATAAATTGTTATCTATCTATCTATATGCCTAAGCGCGGTGCACATAAAAGAACAGGAAATCCACCATTTGAACTATTCCTAAATTCAAGGAATAGATAATTTCAGTTATGTTACTGAAAAAAGCTATTAATGAATCATGTTACTGTTGTGTGTGAAATTAGTTATTTTACGAAACGTCTGAGAATTTTACTTTGGCAAGTTTCATGCTAGAACGCTAATTGCAATGTGTTTGAATTTGCGTTCTAGATAATTCAGGTACTAGAATCGATTATAAGAAAGTGTAAATCCTACTCTTAGTAACCTTATGTACCAAAGAACAAAAGGAACTAAACAAAGATTATTATTATTATTATGATGGCAGTATTTATGTCAGTCAGATTATTATAATAACAACCTGACTATCAGAATCAGAATTTAACAGACAGAAATACAGAAGACGTCAAATGGTGCTCTTGTATTGATATATTTCGGTTGAAAGGTGTGGTGCCGGTGATATCAAAGGAATTTATGCAATTTCTTTTCATTAATTTACTGCTACATAGGTAGATTGCCAACGATTGCCGTAACATAGACAAACTCGTTTTATCTATCGGCAAACGTTAACACACCCTTAAAATACCTAAAACTTGGAATGTCTCATTGTTCTTGCGAAATAATGGAGGTTTGTTGAGTAATAAGTGACTTCTTGTGGTCAAGTTGACAGTCCTGCCTTCGACGGCACGGGTCCCGGGTTCGACCGGTTCCACTTTGTGTGAAGCTTGAGCTTGGGTTGGGTTGTGTGATAGTGTGAGTCGATGACACTTGCAACACAGGGAATACTAATGCAGGAGTATGAGTGGGTGAGTTATCAAATCACTCAATTATCAATTTATTTACATAAGATAAAGATTATAAGCATAAGTGTTCAAAAAAAAATACGGTACGTAATGTGTACGGTTAACGGTACGGTACGGTTACGGTTACGGTTACTTTGTTTTTTTCAGTAATTTTAATTTAGAAACCAGGCCGAAATTGATTTTATAAGACAGATCTGATATTCATCATCGTCTCCCTGCCCTTATCCCACACTCAGTGGGTAGCACAACATGTATTTTTCTTCCATTCCCCTCTGTCAGACGTCATCTCAGTACTCACTCCTTTCTTACGCATATCATCTTTCACACAATCCATCCATCTTTTCTTTGGCCTACCTCGTGTCTCATATCCTTCCACATCCATATTTATATATAAGACCGATCTGATATTATCCTTGTAAATAAGAGAAGAAAATTCATTACTCCATTGGAAAAATGGGGGCTTTTTGCCACTTAATTTCCACGGCTCAAGTACTGCGCCGCACCCGTAAGTGATGCATAGCTAAGTGCAGCTTAATCATAGGAGTGAAACAACTAGCTGATCGGTTGGAACCACTTTCTATGGGGCGGGCTGATAATTACTTTCGATGATAAATAACAAACGGGAACCGAAGCGGGTGCCTCGAGTTCATTGCGCGATTCGTAAAACTTGCTACCTAATATTATAAATCGATCAAGTCCCACTGGTACTCCCTTCTTCTTTGTCAAAACTCCAATCCAACATTGGTTCAATAAACCTATACATTAAAAACATATTTTGACCTTTTCTCTAACAACCTTCAATTTGAATATAAAAATGCCGAAGTTCACTTACCTACTGGCGTAATTTGAGCAAATAATACTTCTCGTTTTCGAGTATCGCGCGCAATTACAAAACTTGTGCTGATGCAGGTGTAATTGCCCCGGCAATGAGCCAAATTGCAGTTACATAAAATTTAATCCAATCAGCTTACAGTACATCGCGTAACATAAAAAAACGTACAGCCTGATTAAGCACCCCGTCCTATTTAGAAGTCGGTTAAAATGCTCGATAAATATGGGTATTTATTATTTAGTATTAGCTTCCGCAGTACTTAAATCAATCTAATTTATGTTTAAATCTGACATCATGTCCGACACGATAGCTAGGGCCTCGATAAATTTATCTACTTACCTAACATCCATAAAACTAATAGTAAAGATGAGAACTAGAATGGAAACGTTTACCTAGGTTAAGTTATTATAATCTACCAGCGACCCGCCCCGGCTTCGCACGGTTAGTAAAGCATCAGTGTCTCAGAAACTACCCGTGCGAAGCCGGGGTGACTTGCTAGTGTATTATACATATAAACCTTCCTCTTGAATCACTCTATCTATCAAAAGAAACCGCATCAAAATCCGTTGCGTAGTTTTAAAGATTTAAGCATAATATAGGGACAGTGAAAGCGACTTTGTTTTATATTATGTAGTGATGATACATCTGTGCAAATATACAATAAACATATAATAAACATTGAAGTATCTGCTGTCAGTGTCTAAATAACAACCTTTTTACTAAATGCATTTGAAAGTATACACGGTCCACATAACAGAAAACCAATTTTGATTTTTTTGTCAGTATGTCTGTCTGTTTGTTCAGGCTAATCTCCGATATTGTTGGTAATACCTTTGATTAATACATAGGCTAATTTTTATCCCGAAAGTGAAGGTATCTTTTTTCCATAATCGGTAATATATTGGTTTGCTCACAATATTTATTTTTTTGTTTCAGATCAACAACTAGGGTCCCAATCGCGAACCCTGGCTAAGGCGGACGATGACAAACCAGGCTTCCCATCTGGCGATGCGTTCTCAAACATCCCATTATCGAACACACCCACAAACCGTCTTCCAAACGTTCTAGATAGCCAAAATAATGAGAAAAGCCGCGGCACTGTGCCTGCCACGCAGTCGAAAGCTTCGGTAAAATCTGAAGACGACTTTGATGTTAACGAATACATAGCTAGGTTACAAGGTACGAGATATGTAAGTGCTCCATTGCATAGTCACAAAAAAGAAGATAAGAATGCAAATTTGGACGCAGAAGAAAGCTTGGAAGAGATAAATCTTAATGAATCTGGGATAACTGAACCAGTTGAAGTACAGCAAAGTTTGACGGCAGATATAGCTCAGAACTTTTCGCAGTTGCCCACGGTTCTGCCTCACGTAGCCAGCGCGGTGTTTAGCTCGTTCTCAAACATGCTCAATATGAACAAGAGTAGAGAACAGACGCCTGATGAGGCTAAAGCTTCTGGATACCAGGATGTGCAATTTGAGAGGCCTGATGTGGGAGTGCCTTTAATGGGAGTAGAAGAGGCATCTCCTAAGGATATCGGGCTGCCGCCGACGGAACCTCCTTTAGGCAGTAAGTATATAGAAGTAAACATGTCGAAATATATTCTTTGGTCAAGGTGTTTTACTACTACGCTGACATCTTCTGAGGACTTACAAGGCCAATGATGAGAATGTCTATTGGTACGCTTACAGTTAGCCGAAATGTTTGTTTTAATTTCTATAAATTGCGTTGTTGAAAATAATCGCTTCAAGCTATATAAACTTGTTATAAATAATTGCATAACAGTTATTTTCTCACGATGTATATAACCTTTTAACACCATGGTGTAAGGTCAATGCGAAGCGATGGTGTTTCATTGAAACCACGTAATGCTTCATATAATTTGTTATCAAATTTAAGCTTTTCGTTTTTATTTACGCATAAAAGTTGAAAATATATCATAATCTTAGAGGCTACTTATAAAGAACAAAAATGTAAAAATTACAACAGAAAATTTTGATCGTGGGGTTTGTGCCAAGAACACTGGCTGCATTCCCGCGTTGGACGGCCAAAGATAACCTTTGGGAGAGGAACGAGCCAGCCTTCTTTTCGTTGGTTATTCGTTGGTACATGACTCTGTAACATGATGTTTTTATCAACATTGATGGGTTCACCGGGTACTAGATGTACCCGCCACGTTATATCACGTAATAATCTTCTACCGTACCAGCCTCTAATGTTCCCACTGTAGGGACACCGGCCTACTCTCGTTAATTGAGAGTGAATGGGCTCTGATCTACCACGGGAGCCCAATCCGAATTGGTAGATGTCACATGTCGTCGAATTTTTGGTTCTAAGACATGCCGGTTTCCTCACGATGTTTTCCGTCACCGTTTTGAGAGCGTGGTATTGCGCACATAAATTTTTTCAAGTGAAAAAACTCATTGGTGCACGTGTGGGTTTGAACCAGCAACCTTCAGATTGAAAGTCGGTGTCTATGTCCCTGTGCCACCACGGTCTCTAATAATCTTCTAATTCTGATGAATGCGACTCAGTATGTGCCCCAGAGCGTGGTGGCCCAGGGGCGCAGACGCCGACATTTGAAGGTCGCTTCAGGAAGGAAGCTTTTTCACTACCAAAAAAAATTATGTGCGCAATACCACGTTCTCGAAACGGTGACGGAATACATCGTGAGGAAACCGGCATGTCTTAACCAAAAATTCGACATGTGACATCTACCAATCCGGATTGGGCTCCCGTGGTAGATCAGAGCCCATTCACTCTCAATTATCGAAAGACGGCCAGTGTCCCTGCTGCAATTTCACAGCACCATCTAGCCCCAAACTAAGCATCGCTATACTATGGGAACTAAATAACTGATAGAATACTGATACAGTACTTTTCTTTTATAATATTTGCCTTCAGCCACAGTCACACAGGAGTTTGCTAATCACGTAAAGTATGATTGGTAAATAAATTGTTCCCTTTCATGCTACCTGCAGTATGTGTATAATTATTTGTGTCTTTGTTAACATGATGTTAGAATATAACAGATATCCTTATTTGCTTAATCAATCAACTCGCAAGTATTCGAGTGGCATACATACAATACATACTAACACCAGGCTAAATCAGTTCTCAATTGGCGAACAAAACGCACAAGAAATATACAGCCAAATTAATATCCTCATTTTAAGTCTGATAAATATAGAGATATACAACGTTTACACACACTCATACCTCTGCACTAGGATTCCCTGTGTCGCAGATGGCATGGACAAACACAGAAACACAAGACAAACACCCAAGACCCGAGAACAAACTTCATGCTCACCACACAAAGTGTGCCCCGGCCGGGAATCGAACCCGGGACCCCTCGCTTCGAAGGCAGGGCTACTACCAACTAAGCCACGGAGCCGTCAAAATAATCACTTGAAGCTGTGAATCTAATGACCTCTCACGCCTTCTCACTTCCCATCATTATATGAACTTTCAGGAAACCGCGATCCATAGGAAATTATCCATTATAATAATGTTATCTGAACAATGAATGTCAGTAATTGAACGACAAATTGGAAAATGATGAACACAATTATTACAATTTGTGTGTTTATCCACTCAAACATAATGTTTGTGTTTTTTATGGTATTTCATTTGATAGGGCACGTGAGGTCATTGTAATTTTTTATAATATACGTGAGTAATCAGGCGTTTTAGTATTAATGAAGCGACTTCAAACGAAGGAGGTCATCAATTTAGTAGCAGTAGAACTTGTGCCAAGTTCGTCCGGAGAGGTACTGCCACCACATATGGAATCTGCCGCCAAGCAGTAGTGGTTGCATTACTGTGTTCCGGTGGAAGGGTATGGCTGCCGGTGAAATCACATGCGCATGAGACGTATCATCCCCGTCTCGGGTGATGGACGCAGCAGGATGAATGCGACTCAGTAAAGATTTGGATCTCATACTGAGTCGCGCGCATTACTGTTGTCATGGGCGAGGGTCACCACTTACCATCAGGTGGGCCCTCAGCTCGTTCCGTCACGAATTCACATAAAAAAAAATATATATGCAGTAGTGCTCGCATAACTGTGTTCCGGTGCAAGGGTGTGGGTGCCACATGAGACGTATAATCCCCTCGGGTGATGGACTCAGCAGGATGAATGCGACTCAGGGACCACCAGTACCAACTAACTATATCAAATTGATGTCTCCGTAGCTTAGCTGATAGTTGTAGCAGCCAATTATTTTACTCGTTTAAAAGTTCTTTTTAAATAAATATTGACCTACATGATCACGCTCTCTTGAAGTAACCCCTTCAAGTCAATTTGTCTGTAATTTCACTGGCATCAATCAGATCTGAAACATGCAAACACTGACACGCTTCTGTCAGTCAGAATGTTAGTGATAGTTCCTTTTTGGAGATATCTTGGAAGTATACTGCTTGTATAAGTATCTTGTCTGTCTGACACTTTACTCAAAGTGTATGTTGTTATTGTTTCAGGTATAGGCAGCTATAGAATCACTTCAAAGAAGAAATACGCTCAGATTCCCGGCCTCAGTTCTGGTGGTGCAAATGTGCCCTACAGTGGGCAAAATATGTCTTACAATACACAAAATGTGTCTTACAATGCGCCTATCCAACAAGTTATACCACCTTTTTTTACTCCAGCTAATGTTTCTTCAACAACCAACGTTACTGGAACTAATGAAATAAAGGGTGGTGATAATTCAACTGGCAGTCAAAACGTGCCGCTGTTTATACCAGCTGAGGATAAAATGGAATCCAATGCTAATATGACAGGCTGTACAGATTTAAGTACTCGTCAACTTGCAGATACTAGCAGTTATATGTTTAATCCTGTAGCTAGTAATAATAACTTATCTGTGCAAGCTAGTACATACAATATTGCAAACACTGAAAACAAGGATGATAAAACTGTATTATTTAATATAGATAAAGCAGAAATCGTACAGGCACATGAAAACCGGCCTTTATTTGCACCTCCAGGTCAACAAAATTTATTTACATCAATAGAAAACAAACAAGGTGCATCGCAAGGTGTACAACCAGGACCACCTATAATACCTCCACCACCAATGTTCTCAAACATACCAAAAAAGGACAATCAAAGTTCGGTGGGCAAATCGGTCTTACCTCCTTCGGTAGCAAGGCGCATTTCCTCAAATCAACCTTTGATAAAACCTCAAGCTCTACCGACATCATCATTCACTGAAAATATCTTCGTACCTTTAGCTGTTCCGGAAACCTCGGATCAAACGTCAGTTAATCAAGAAGTTTTGCCACCAACATTACCACAAAGTATTACGTTTAAATCAGATGAACCTGTTAAACCACTAAACATACAACCCTCACAAGATAATGTTTCAATACCGGTAATTGAGAACCCAGGAGTATTACCGTTGCCTCCACAATCAAGGCTTCATTCAACAGGATCATTGTTTATGCCACCAAAGCAAGAAGTAACTCAATCAACTTACGAACGAACTGGAAGTGCTAGCATTCCACCTGCACATACATCAGCCTTACCACCAAAAGCAATACCTCCTGCATCACAGTTCGAGTTAGATACGTTTTCATCTTCAACTTTACCAATTGTTACAACCACTCCAAGTTTTGTCCCAATGTTCAGTTTTACATCTCAAAATATGCCTTTATCATCAACATTCCCGTCCCAAGGACATTCAACTCAAGATGTGCTACATCCGATTACTCAGTACCCTCCTGATGTAAATCCTGAACCAGCTAAACCCATCGTCGAGCCACCTAAAGCGATCGGTAACTTAAACTTTAGGATGATAAAGAAACGCCCTCAGTACTACTCGGGACCGATAGAAGGAATTGGAGATATCAGTAATTATGTCAAACCTACGATACAACCAGTTATGCCACCTGTACCTACTCTAGATGCAAGTAATAAAGCAGCGTTTTTCAATCCGGGACAACAGCATCAGACAACTCCAAATAATGATCAATCTTCTATGCCGTTCGATATTAGCAGACCCGTTAACCCTATAACTCCACAGGTGGCGGTTGAACCGCAAACATACACGCATATCGAAACCCTTAAAAATGAGCCATATGATGTTCAAGAATATAACACCGCCTTCGATCTCAGCAGACCAACCACAGAAGAATTTGATCCACCGAAACAGGAATCCAAAGGATTTGGAATCATAGGCTCTCTAAAATCAAAACTAAGTTCTATTGATATTAATAAGATTCAAAGCACTGTTACGACGTTCTTCGATCCAGCTTATAATGAATCTAAAGGGGGGCCAGCCCAAGCAGCTGTACCTTTTGTTCCGCAACAATATGGACAGTATACGCAAGAGCAATCCAATTTTGGAGTAACAATACCAGGTGCGGAGCAAAGTCAGTGTAATCAATTTGGATATCAGAATGTTGGATACAATTATGATCAAAGGAATCAGTATTATCAATCTCAAAACACTTATGCCTCAAGTTATTTTTCTGACCCAAACTATGTGCAAAAATCTTATGACGATCCGTCACTAAATAAAAATACTCAAGAATCTATTTCGACTAACTATACTCAAGATAACATTCCTCAAAATGTAGAAAATATCAGTATCACTGGAGAAGCAAATCGAGAACTTACAACTTTCTATAATCCAGCGACAATGCAAGAACATGATGCACAGAAAATCGAGACTGACGTAAATAATTCTCGACTAAGCTACGACAAAGCAATAGATAGTACATTTGTATGCGATTCTTCTGTAATAGCCAGTATAAACCCACAGGCTGGAGCGGAACAAGCATATAAGCATTTAATTAACCCTCTGGTTCAAACAAGTAATTTCCTTGATAATCCGGTAGTTGCCTCAGGGGACTCTAAAATTAAAGCGATTGGTGACGGTGCTCGAAAACCATCCAAAAATGTACAGGCTGATAAGTTATATGGGAAGATACCTTTGAATACACAACTAGCACCAGCAATAAGTTTTTTCGACAAACCCATAGCTAGCGCTATTGATTCTACACCTAAAACAGATGATTTAGTTGATAACATGAATAAACTCGCACTGGCAGAGGAAATCGCAATTGCCAATTCACCGTTCCAAGCTGTAGATTTTGCTATCGGTGTGATCGTTCAACCGAAAGCGATAGATACAAGTGTTGTACTATCAAAAGTTGTCGGTGAAAAAATTGTTCATACAACAGCGTATGAAAATATTGTTGGATCGAACACAGATATAGAAAATAAACTTATAAAAGATACAAAAGGAAGCAGTCTTATGGAAACGCTTTCGAAAAGTGATATACCTGTTGTTGCAGTATCTAGTATGCCGCTATTCGGACTGTCCGCTGTGATAGCAGATAAATCAAAAGAATTATTAAATGAAGAAAAAGACCACAAATGTTTGACATTATTGGATTCTGGTAAAGATCATTCAAGACCGCGTTTAGAAAAACAAGCATCGTTCAGTTTTTTTGATGATGTTACACCAGACAAAAATATTCTTGAAGAATCGCTCAAAACTGCTACCAAAACTCATTTAAGTATTACAGATGTTAAAAATGTCTTACTCATTGAACCTCCACAAGAAAATTTAGGAACTATATTAAAACGGAATGCTAGTACTAGCGTGTTAAAAGATTTGCCAGAAGCAATTAATAAAGGCGAGCAGAACTTAAGTGAAGATAGAGATAGCTCCTGGAATTTAGATGCAGCAATTGTTACTTCTAAACATAACGTCAATGTTTCATTTGATAAAAAAGGAAGTGTATTTTTTGATCATTTATTTCCACTAGAAAATCCTACTGTGGGAATAGTTCAGAGCAAAAATACCGAAACAATAGAAAAAGAGTCTGATTTTAATATCTGTGAAACTTGTAGAGAAGTGAATGTACCTGAAGATAAGGAAACTGACAATGTAACAACTCAGTTAATTGAAAATATAAATTCATCTATTCAACTTAAAAATCCAGTTGAAGCTTCTCTAACAGAAACTGACCCTGCACCTGATGAAGCATCTGATCATTCAAATGACATCATAGATGATATAACACATATTACAGAAAACACATTCGATACACTACAAGCTCAATCGGCTGTTAACCTATTAAAAGATGTAACCGATGCTAGTAATAATTATGAATGGACTACAGAACAGCTCGCATACTCTTCAATAGCTGCTATAGATAAGGAATTTGAAATTGTTTGCGCTACCAGCTCTGCTGATTATGGTTTTAATGTTGAAAACAAATATAATACAGCAGACAGGGAATATACGTTTAAAATAGACCCAAACACAATAGGATTTTTCGGAGATAACCAATTATTTTTCAATGACGTACCGAAAAATGCAAGCGATGAAATAAAAGCCGAATTTAAAACTACACACGATGATATTGTTTTGCCAAAACAAATGAGCTTACCTTCAGCGCCACCAGCAGAGGATGATACGAAATCTGATGAAGCATGTCTAGATGTTCATTCAATCGAACAAGATGCTAAAAATGATTTTCCTATCGAGGAAGAGTTTATAATCGAGCCATCAAAAACGGATGATGATAAAATCGAATTTAGAGAAAGAAAAAGAAGCTCAGATGATTCCACGAATGATACGTTTGCAGACCGGATTGAAAAGTTTAAAAATAAAGTTGGTCCTGACTCAAGTGAAAATATTTTTGAACAAAAATCTGCTCACACCAGTTTTATGGACACCATTCCACCAAAATCTATGGCATCTTATTTCGACACAGGAAACTATGCTGTTGAAACACACTATCGAAACTCTTTAACGTCCCCTACAATCATTAATACATTCCAGCAAGGATCAAGTTTACGGATACCACCAGGTTTTGAAGATGAATACAAAAGACGATTAAGCGCATTTTCTGCCAGTTTTAGTCAAAATATAGAAACTTATGTACCAGAAACATCAACTCAGACGCAAACTACTTTAACTCCAACATTCACAAGCGCAGATGAAGACAAATTCAATGTTGAGACAGAAGCAGAACAGAATTTGACAGAAGCAAGTCACGTGACTGGTTTAGCCCAAGCTTTCTTCACGGCACATACACCTTCTAATGAGGATCAAACACAAGTTATTGGTGTACAATTGCTAACGCCACCAAAAGCAGTAGAACATAAAAATTTGCAAGAAAATGTACCATTACAAGATCCAATTCATTTCTTCTCAGCTAACACAGAAGAACCTCAACCGGCTACGTCAGAAGCTCCTGAGAATTTTAGCAGATTAGCAAGCTACTTTTCAATGCCTCCAGCTCAGCCTGACCATTCCAAGTCTTTTTTTGAGTTAAGCCAGAGTCAAAATCACTACAGGCACGATAAACCAGATTCCGCAAAATCAGACCAGAATTTAATTGTAACTCAAACACATCATTTTGATTATCAGACGAATGCCACCTTACAAAATTTAATGTCAGATTTGACTTCAACGCGTAATATGAAACACGATGATAATATAGTGACGACTGTAAATCATTTTTCAGTTGAATACGACGACAATAGCTTATTAAACTTAGATAATATCAATTTAGGAAAGACAATTGAAAACTTAAATTTAAACTTAGATAGTTCACATGTTGAAAATAATAAAGTAATAGATAGCTCTATTGATTCTTCTGTTGATATAAAAGACGAGGATATAGTTATCGTAAAAAAGTGTGAATATTGCTGTAATAAAAATATTATAAACACAAAAGACTTTAATGTACGTACTGCTGTGAACGATACAGACACTACGAAACAGAGTGAAAGAAACATGAATGACAAGGATAGCAATGAGAAGAAGAAATCAGTGTCGGTTGATTTGGGATTAGGGAATGACGTGGATCAGGAGGAGCAGGATGGAACCACTGTGCTTGAAGAGGTATTTCATATTTTATTTTAAAGCTAAAAGAAGAGAATTTATACTATAAGTTTGTAGTGTTTTTGTCAGAAGGACCAATGTGGTTTTTTCTGTTTGAAAGCGGACGTATTCGAGATAGTTCTTAGATAGATAGACAATTTATTGCGCACCAACAGTAAAATACAATAATGACTAAAGTAATTAAAATAACATTACCTTCAGGAAGATTCGTTGAGGCGTTTGGACATCATTAACTCATTACCAGTACACCAAGTTGTGGGGTGTTTACATTTTCGTAAAATGAATTTGTTGTCAAGATATGTTGTACTGTTTCGTCTTATGAGATTGTCGCATGTTTAACGAATAAAACTTTTTCTGTAAGACTGCATTGGGATTTTCAAGCGTTTGGCGAAAATTGCTGAGTGGACGAATGTTTAACTGAACAATTTTATAGATAGACAAATGTTGGTTAGTGCTAGGTTACTATAGGCATTTGTAAAATATAATGAAATTTATATAGACACTTTTTTTTTTCTCGTGTAGATATGTCTTAGCATACCGCCCTGCCACGGGGAGACAGAGCGGTTATGTGGGACTAAGTGACTAGCTAACCTACTTTATGGGCAAGAATTGATGAATTATTGTTAAGATTTAAACAGAGTTGCTAATCATCTTATCTATGATACAGAGACAAGTCTCTAATTCTATGAAGAGTACGATTGGTTTACTTTCTTTTAATCATTCTATCTTTGTTTATTGACGACGCAGTACGTTTTTTATAATGAATAATATGGAAGCGATTAATGTTTTAAGTTAAGATAACAACAACAGTACACGAATTTCATATTTATCGCATTCCATACTATTTATTATAAAAACGTACTGCATCGTCAATAAACAAAGATAGAATGATTAAAAGAAAGTAAAGCTAAACTTTTAATTTTCGATTTAAAAAGAAAAAAACTATGTTTTGGCACTATGTTCCAATTTTCTCGATAGATGATCTGTTTTGTCGTCGGTTGACATAAAGTTGGTACATAATTCAAAGTCACGATACCAAAATGTTTCATTGTTGGAATAAGTATTCTATGAAATAAACTTACTTAGTTTCTAATTCGCTTTATGTGCGGCAATTTCGCGGTGTTCTTAAACTATTTTCATTACGTGTTATTTCTTTGACCTCTGCTTGCTTAACGGACTCCGACAAATCGTGTACCACTATATGTCTCGAATTATCTTGATTCGATTCAAACAGAAACTCCAATCGAATGTTGACGTTGACATTCAATTTGTTTTTGCCATCCTACTACAAGGCAGCGCCATCTGGTATTGGTTGGATACAGTCACGGTCTTACAGGTCTTGCGACTCTGAGTTTCGACATGGGCCTCTTAACGTGTCAAACCGCTAGCGTCGCTGCGATCGAGGGATGCCCGGTGCGACAAGGATGACAATAGTCGCGCTTGCGCGTCACATGGGCGTGGAATCCTAACCCATAAATTTTATTTACATATTATTATTTCTATAAATTTAGATTGATTAAATTTAGTTTCGATTCACGATTCACTTCGAAATTGTGAACGACACACGATACGGAACACGCACGTCAAAGGCTTATTCAAACATTGTAGGTTATGTCGATGCATCCCTCGATCGCAGCTCCATCTGGATTTTTCTTCAACAGAGGAGCCACTCTCTACGATTGGAATTCTGTTAAGTCGCAAAACCTGTATGTAAGACCGTGGATACAGCGAAAGGACCTCATTGATATGACAATTGATGATCTACAGAGCCGCCCTTCGTCAGAGTATACGCCGGTCCGTCATCACTGGTTCTACAGGGTCGATGTGGATGATAAGTCGCTATGGCGCGGTTTCTCCGCCGTCGACTCCAACACCCTCGAACACGCCTATCTCAGTCGTAAGTGTAATTTTAACTACTTAAATTAGCGGGTACCCGGCGTGTGCTACTACGCTAGAAAAAGAAATACATTTTGTGCCTAATGCATTGCTTTAGTGTTCTTCGCATTTGCTTTTGTAATGAAGCCGATTTAGGGCATGTCTGTTGGATGGTTTCAAATTCTAAACAACAATTTTTGTGTTTTTTTTTAATGTGAATAAGTGAAAGAAGGAGCTGAGGGCCCACCTGGTGGTAAGTGGCGACCCCCGTCCATGAAAACAGGAATCAGTATAAGATTTGGATCTTATATTGTGTTGCAATCTGCCGCGTCCATCACCCGAGACGGGGACGTCTCATGCGCATGTGATTTCACCGGCACTCACACCCTTCCCGTTGGCATCGTAGCTCCCAAAAACTATCATGGTTATGAACATTATTATTCGTGTTACCGGGATATTTACCATGATTTGTGAGTTTTGTTGACTCCCGATATTTCGACGCAGTTACATGCGTCATGGTCCCAGGCAAACTGAAGCCTTTGCGAAGCGGAGTGTGCAAATCATTGGCAGATATATCGGTCTACCCTCTTGCGCACTCGTTTTGTACTTTCGACCGCGTCGCGTCGCGTAAACTCACAAATCATTGCAAATATCTCGGTAACACGAATAATATTGTAATATCAGAAGTTTGAAGGTCAATCAGCTCATTGCCGTTACCAAGTCGAGAGTTTGCATTTTCGTATATTCCATTTTCAGCGGAGCTCAACGAAGACACCCTGGTGCCGACGGATGGGGGAAGGTTTGATGTTAACATCATTGGGAGGTTGAGGATCGCCGTGTATTGGAAAGAGAAGCCAACTAATGTGAGAAGGTACGTTTATGACGAATTAGTGGAATTGTTATTAATTTCGCGCGTTGTCGCTTCGCTGAAAAGCGAAAAACTTTAAACAAGAACTAGCAACTCAAATACTCAGGTAATGTCGACAGATTTTGTTTCGGTGTTTTCTGTTCGATATCTGACGTGATCGAGGTGGGTCTTAGCTATAGTTTTACAGATCTTCGGTTTCATATTCAGATTATTTTATTCATAACATTTTGTTACAAGTCAATATGTCAATAATTCATAATTATACAAAATAAAAATTTCATATTTCTTCTGTTCAGTCGTTTGCAGATCATCTGCTCATCTTACATCAAGGTCGAAGGTAATTGCATTTACGTAAAATTAATTATTTTTAGGTGTAGCTGGTTTTACAAAGGGAATACGGACGCTAGATATGTACCCTATACTGAAGCAGTTGCTGATAAATTGGAGGTAAGACTATTGTCAAATTGAACGATACATTTCACAGTTTTATTAAAATTCTAGATAGCAGTTTTAAGTTAGATTAAAATGACTCATTAGCTATGGCTAGATCGTAATATAATCAGATTACAGTACCGTAATATTACTAAAAAAAAAAACTTTTTTTCACCCTGTACTAAGATTCCCCGTGTCGCAAATGACCAAACATAGAAACACGAGACAAACACCCAGACCCGAGAACAAACTTTATGTTCACACAAAATGTGTGTGTTCTAACATCTATGTTCGTTACTCTAGATTCTGGATATTCCAAAATGCCAGAATTCCAAGCAGATACTTTATTCACTTTCAAATCACTTGATGTAATCACTTTAGTGTCAAAAGTTAAACTCCCCATCTGCGCCGAAAGGCGTGCTATTTATGCATTGCTAAAAACAAGTCTCGAAGTTTCTCAATACATTAAACATGTAAACAAACAATAAAAACGCCTAGAACATTTCTACTTAGCAAGTAAACATGTTTACAATAAAGTCGATATTACATGTCGATGTTGATTTCCTACACGTACCCCCTGGGTGGTACTAAAGGAGCAACCAAAAGTAGCAGTAGAACTTGTGCTAAGTTCGTCCGGAAACAGTAATGTGTCATGGGCGAGGGTCACCACTTACCATCAGGTGGGCCCTCAGCTCGTTACGTCACTAATTCACATAAAAAAAAAATGTTTAATTTAATGTAATGTAATAATTTGTATTACAAGTAACCGCAATAAAGTTTATTGTATAGATGGTTCTTGAACATTTTGTTTACTTGCTAAGTAGTAATTTTCTAGGCGTTTTTATTGCTTGTTTACATATTAACAACAACCTAACAATATCATACTTATATTATAAAGGCGAAAGTTTGTATGTATATGTATGTGTATGTTTGTGCCACCTCCACGCTCAAACGGCTCAACGGATTTGGATGAAATTTGGTGCCAGGATAGCTTATATCCCGGATTAACACATAGGCTACGTTTGATCCCGGAAAACTGCGGGTAAAACTGCGGGTAACGATTTTAGGAAGAGTACCGGCACGGTGTCACCACGGGCGAGTGGCATAGGAGATTGGTGCTGCCAAACAGTGAGCTGGTGGTGATGCACGGACCGGCCGTGATGGTGCATTTCCTCCACGGTGGTGCCGCGGACTCCTTCAGTTCCCCCCCGGTACGTGGATTTGTATTTCTCTACTTTTATTATAGTAAGATTTTTTTTACATAACTAGCGGACCGGGCCACGCGTTGCTGTGGCTAACGTTTTTGTCATACGATATTATAATTTGCAATAAATTAAAATTGCGACTATAATTTGAGATTTAAACTATCCTATCTCTCAAGTTGGATCGAACTGCACATGGTGTGCGAATTTTATTATAATCGGTTAAGTGGTTTAGTAGTCCATTGAGGACAAACATTGTGACACGTAATTTATATGTATTAAGATAGTATGGAATGCGATAAATAGCTCACATCTCAATTTATGATCGCAATATTATTTTATTGCAAATTATATTATCATATGACAAAAACGTTAGCCACAGCAACGCGTGGCCGGGTCAGCTAGTTTATTATAATAAAAATTATGAAGCTGCAGTGTTTGTTTGTTTGTTTGAACGCGCTAATCTCTGGAACTACTGGTCCGATTTGAATGATTCTTTCAGTGTTGGCTAGTCCATTTATCGAGGAAGGCTATAAGCTATGTTTTTTTTTTTCAAAATTAGGGATCCGTAATAAAATTGCTATTTTGTAACACAAGGTGTAAAATCGAAAACTTATTTTTGCATGCGCTGCAAAAACTATTGACAATAGTATTATACAAAATGATGTACTACGGATTTGTAGATCCCATTAAGACCTACAAAAAAGTCCGCAAGAACATATATCTAGCTATCATGGTTTAATCACAATAACCGATTTTGTGTTCAAAATAATTATTAAATCGTCTGAAGAAAAAAAAAACTAGAAAAACGCGGGTGACAGCCAGTTTATTATAAAAACGTACTGCATCGTCAATAATGAAATTGTACATCCACGCAGTTGTCCGAAATAAATGGTAATTACACTAGCGACCCGCTTCGGCTTCGCACGGTTAGTAAAACATCAGTATCGTATCAGAAACTACCCGTGCGAAGCCGGGGTGACTTGCTAGTGTATTATACATATAAACCTTCCTCTTGAATCACTCTATCTATTAAAAAAAACCGCATCAAAATCCGTTGCGTAGTTTTAAAGATTAAAGCATACATAGGGACATAGGGACAAAAAAAGCGACTTTGTTTTATATTATGTAGTGATGTTCCCAGCCTCCCTATTCTATCCTGTATCCCCATCTCCTTAGTTCATCCTGGGCAAACGCGTATACCGGAACCCCCCCAAGATCCGCGTGGCCAGGGACCAACCTCGCAACATCGACCACCTAATTTTCATGGTCCACGGCGCCGGGGAATACAAGAGAAGCGACAGCGTTAGTTACCATACCAGCCTCTAATGTTCCCACTGCAGACACCGGATCTTATTTGTTATTATATTATTATTGTTATTCATCATCATCTCCCTGCCCTTATCCCACACTAAGTGGGACACAACATGTATTTTTCTTCCATTCCCCTCTGTCAGACGTCATCTCAGTACTCACTCCTTTCTTACGCATATCATCTCTCAATCCATCCATCTTTTCTTTGTCCTACCTCTCGTCTTATATCCTTCCACATCCATATTTAAGACTCGTTTTGTTATATGCCATTCATCCCTCCGCATATGTCCGTACCACGCTAACCTATTACTCCTTAACCTCTCCGTTACTGGAGCTACTTTCATCGTACCAGCCTCTAATGTTCCCACTGCAGGGACACCGGCCTACTCTCGATAATTGAGAGTGAATGGGCTCTGATCTACCACGGGAGCCCAATCCGGATTGGTAGATGTCACATGTCGTCGAATTTTTGGTTCTAAGACATGCCGGTTTCCTCACGATGTTTTCCGTCACCGTTTTGAGAACGTGGTATTGCGCACATAAATGTTTCAAGTGAAAAAACTCATTGGTGCACGTGTAGGTTTGAACCAGCAACCTTCAGATTGAAAGTCGGCGTCTATGCCCCTGGGCCACCACGCTCATGCTCCCTCTTATATACTCATTCCTAATTTTGTCTCTCCTTGTCACTCCACACATCCATCTCAGCATTCGCATTATTATTATACATATAATAACAATATATTTTTATTGTTATTATATGATCTTATTTATTATTCGTGTTACCGAGATATTTACCATGATCTGTGAGTTTTGTTGACTCCCGATATTTCGACGCAGTTACATGCGTCATGGTCCCGGGCATGTCATGGTCGGGAGTCAACACGAATAATAATGTTCATAACCATGATAGTTTTAAAATTTATACGATCTTATATTGTTATTATATTATTGATATTATATCAGCCAACCTTTTTTTGTTAAGTTTACGTCTGTTCTGTATGTACGATATTTTAATCCGTACCAGCCTCTAATGTTCCCACTGCAGGCACCGGCCTACTCTCGATAGTTGAGAGTGAACGGGCTCTGATCTAACACGGGAGCCCAATCCGGATTGGTAGATGTCACATGTCGTCGAATTTTTGGTTCTAAGACATGCCGGTTTCCTCGCGATGTTTTCCGTCACCGTGAGAACGTGGTATTACGCACATAAATTTTTCTAGTGAAAAAACTCGTTGGTGCACGTGTGGGTTTGAACCAGCAACCTTCAGATTGAAAGTCGGCATCTATGTATGACGTGTATGCGCTGTTCTGAAACAAATTTTATATATATAATCCACTTGTTGTTTTCAGCCGTCTACCTCCCGGCCTCGCGTGGTCCGCCGTGGCTGCGAAGAGTCTGAAATAGAAGACCCTGAACCGTCCAGCATTGACCATCTCCTCCTCCTCTGTCACGGGGTGGGGTCCGCCTGCGATATGCGCTTCAGATCGGTTGAGGAAGTCGGTAAGTGAATGCGTGACGGAACGAGCTGAGGGCCCACCTGATGGTAAGTGGTGACCCTCGCCCATGACAACAGTAACGCGACTCAGTATGAGATACAAATCTTTACTGAGTCGCATTCATCCAGCGTCCATCACCCGAGACGGCGATGATACACATGCGCATGTGATTTCACCGGCAGACACATCCTTCCACCGGAACACAGTAATGCAACCACTGCTTGGCGGCAGATTCCAGATGTGGTGGCAGTACCTCTCCGGACGAACTTGGCACAAGTTCCACTGCTACTTTTGGTTGCTCCTTTAGCACCACCCAGGGGGAGTCGCTCTTTTATAGAATACACTTTGGAGAATTTGCTCAAGAGTTGCACAATATGGAGAGCGTGGTGGTCCAGGGGCACAGGCGCCGACTTTCAATCTGAAGGTCGCTGGTTCAAACCCAAACGTGCACCAATGAGTTTTTTCACTTGAAAAATGTATGTACGCAATACCACGTTCTCGAAACGGTGACGGAAAACATCGTGAGGAAACCGGCAAGTCTTAGAACCAAAAATTCGAAGACATGTGACATCAATCCGGATTGGGCTCCCGTGGTGGATCAGAGCCCATTCACTCTCAATTATCGAGAGTAGGCCGGTGTCTGCAGTGAGAACATTAGAGGCTGGACGGACAGATTTTTATATAATTCCAATTGTTTCGTGATATTTTGTTTTCAGTGGAGGATTTTAGAACCACCAGCCTTCAGCTCGTGCAGTCCCACTACAGGAATTCGTATGACAACGGCATCGTCAGCAGAGTGGAGGTACCGTACCGTGTTTTTTTTATATTATATACATTTTTATACCTAATATATTTTTAGCATAAATATTATTATTTTTGTATGTGAATGAGTGACGGAACGAGCTGAGGGCCCACCTGATGGTAAGTGGTGACCCTCGCCCATGACAACAGTAATGCGCGCGACTCAGTATGAGATAGAAATCTTTGATCATCCCCGTCTCGGGTGATGGACGCGGCGGGGTGAATGCGACATTCTGATTTAAAAAAAAAACGTATTTTCAGGTGCTACCCATATCGTGGCACGCGCAACTCCACGTTGGCGAAGACGGTGTCGACAAGAGACTGAACCGGGTGACTCTGGATAGCATTCCGCGGCTCCGGGCGTTCACCAATCATACGGTGTTGGACGCACTCTTCTATACCAGTCCGGTGTACCATCAGGTAAGATACGGTTAGTGACCGTACCGTGACCGTACCGTGACCGTACCGTGGCCGTACCGTGACCGTACCTAGACCGTACCGTGACCGTACCGTGACCGTACTTAGACCGTACCGTGACCGTACCTAGACTGTACCGTGACCGTACCGTGACCGTCGGATACGGTGATGTGGCTTAGTTGGGTGCCATGCTATTGGTGCATGTGTGGCTTTGAACCGGCGACCTCCAGACTGAAAGTCGGCGTCTTCTATAACGATACCGCATTTATTCTCATAGCCACAAGAGCTTTGACGGGTCCGTGGCTTAGTTGGTAGTAGCCCTGCCTTCGAAGCGAGGGGTCCCGGGTTCGATTCCCGGCCGGGGCACACTTTGTGTGGTGAGCATGAAGTTTGTTCTCGGGTCTTGTGTGTTTGTCTCGTGTTTCTGTGTTTGTCCATGCCATCTGCGACACAGGGAATCCTAGTGCAGAGGTATGAGTGTAACAACCGTTGTTGGTGTTTGAATACGGTGATGTTACGGTCAAGTAAGAATAATCACTACATAGTATAAAACAAAGTCGCTCTCTCTGTCCCTATATCCCTATGTACGCTTAAATCTTTAAAACTACGCAACGGATTTTGATGCGGTTTTTTTTAATAGATAGAGTGATTCAAGAGGAAGGTGTATATGTATAATACACTAGCAAGTTACCCCGGCTTCGCACGGGTAGTTTCTGATACGACACTGATGCTTTACTAACCGTGCGAAGCCGGGGCGGGTCGCTAGTAATATTAATAAAATCACTTTATTGCATTATCAATATAGTAGTAATAGCATATTTTTTACTTATAAAATTCTCCTGCTCTTATTGTCGGTCTTATCCCTAATGGGATTTATTCCAGACAAAATTCTAGATAATTCTAGAAATTCTAGATAAGTTCATTACCGTTAATGGTTAATGGTGAAAGAATTTTCAAAATCGCTTGAGTAGCTTTTTGAGTTAAATCTTTACCAAAAAAAAAACCGGTCAAGTGCGAGTCGGACTCGCGCACGAAGGGTTCCGTATTATCTATTATAACAAAATACAAGTGGCGCCATCTAGTTTCTTCATATGGAACTATATAATAAAAATCACGTTTTTGTGCGAGAGCCCCTTAAATATTTATTTTATTCTATTTTTTAGTGTTTGTTGTTATAGCGGCAACAGAAATATATCATCTGTGAAAATTTCAACTCTTTAACTATCACGGTTCATGAGATACAGCCTGGACAGACAGACAGACGGAGTCTTAATAGGCTCTTTCACCCTTTGGGTACGGAACCTTAAAAACAAATTCAAACCTTTCTTTATAATATTAGTATACTTGTAGATGTTTCTATCCAGATCAAACTAATATTATAAAGCTGCAGTGTTTGTTTGTTTGTTTGTTTGAACGCGCTAATCTCTGGAACTACTGGTCCGATTTGAATGATTCTTTCAGTGTTGGCTAGTCCATTTATCGAGGAAGGCTATAGGCTATGTTTTTTTTTTTCAAAATTAGGGATCCGTAATAAAATAGCTATTTTGTAACAAAAGGTGTAAAATTGAAAACCTATTTTTGCGTGCGCTGCATAAACTATTGACAATAGAACAAAATGATGTACTACGGGTTTGTAGATCCCATTAAGATCTACAAAAAAGTCCGCAAAAACATATATCTAGCTAACATAGTTTAATCACAATAACCGATTTTGTGTTCAACGCGGGTGGAACCGTGGGGCACAGCTAGTTTACAATAAAGAGTATTCATTCATGTCTCCACAGACGATAATAGACACAGTGTGCTTCGAACTGAACCGCATCTACGGCCTGTTCAAGAAGCGCAACCCTAACTTTAAGGGGGGGGTGTCTTTGGGGGGGCACTCGCTCGGGAGCGTCATCTTGTACGACTTGCTGTGCCATCAAAATCCTCAGGTGAGAATCCGTACCCGTACCAGCCTCTAATGTTCCCACTGCAGACACCGGCCTATTCTCGATAACTGAGAGTGAATGGGCTCTGATCTACCACGGGAGCCCAATCCGGATTGCCAGATGTCACATGTCTTCGAATTTGTGCTTCTAAGACATGCCGGTTTCCTCACGATGTTTTCCGTCACCGTTCCGAGAGCGTGGTATTGCGCACATAAATTTTTCAAGTGAAAAATTCATTGGTGCACGTTTGGGTTTGAACCAGCGACCTTCAGATTGAAAGTCGGCGTCTATGCCCCTGGGCCACCACGCTCTCAGGTGATAATCCATTTTCTGTTAATCTTCAGCACAACGTATGGATAAATATGCATGGTAGCATTTTTCATTTCACACAGTGACATCTAGCACTATCTCGTACTATAAATAAACGTTTACACACTCATACCTCTGCACTAGGATTCCCTGTGTCGCAGATGGCATGGACAAACACAGAAACACAAGACAAACACCCAAGACCCGAGAACAAACTTCGTGCTCACCACACAAAGTGTGCCCCGGCCGGGAATCGAACCCGGGACCCCTCGCTTCGAAGGCAGGGCTACTACCAACTAAGCCACGTTAAATAATGTTTTTGAAATAACTAGTTCATAAACTGTTTTGATCAATCCGTTTGTAAATGATGCTTTATAAAATAACTATTATAGTTTATAAAATGTTTTCAAAACAGTGCTTTAACATACAGCTTGTAAGTAATGTTTCTAAAGTAAATAGTTTATAAACTTTTTTGACCTATCCGTTTGTAAATTATATTCGTAAAATAACTAGTTGATAAACTATTTTGACATATGTTTGTAAAATATAATAACTAGTTGATAAACTATTTTGACATATGTTTGTAAAATATAATAACTAGTTTATAAACTGTTTTGACCTATACGTTTGTAAATTATATTCTTAAAATAACTAATATAATATTCTTAAAATAACTAATATAATAACTATAAACTGTTTTGACATATGTTTGTAAAATAACTAGTTTATATACTGTTTTGACATATGTTTGTAAAATAACTAGTTTATATACTGTTTTGACATATGTTTGTAAAATAACTAGTTTATATACTGTTTTGACCTATCCGTTTGTAAATTATATTCTTAAAATAACTAGTTTATAAACTGTTTTGACATATGTTTGTAAAATAACTAGTTTATAAACTGTTTTGACATATGTTTGTAAAATAACTAATTTATAAACTGTTTTGACATATGTTTGTAAAATAACTAGTTTGTATACTGTTTTGACCTATCCGTTTGTAAATTATATTCTTAAAATAACTAGTTTATAAACTGTTTTCACATATCAGTTTGTAAACTGTTTCAGGAGTCAGCGAAGCAGTCGTCGGCTGAGAAGACGTACCTGCCTCGCACTGATGAGTGGGTGAAGGCCCTCAAGTACCCCCAACTGCAGTTCCCCCCGGCCGCCCTCTACGCCTTGGGGAGCCCTATTGGTATGTACTCAATACAAACAACGTTAACACACTCATACCTCTGCACTAGGATACCCTGTGTCGCAGATGGCATGGACAAACACAAACACAAGACAAACACCCAAGACCCGAGAACAAACATGCTTACCACACAAAGTGTGCCCCGGCCGGCAATCGAACCCGGGACCCCTCGCTTCGAAGGCAGGGCTACTACCAACTAAGCCACGGAGCCGTCGAATATAATGAGTACTTTTTATTTTTCAGCTATATTCGAATGCATACGTGGCGTGGAGTCTTTGGGAATGGACTTCGCATTGCCGACATGCAAGAATTTCTTCAATATATTTCATCCTTACGATCCTATAGCGTACAGGTGAGAGAAAACGTTTATACACCCATACCCCTGCACTAAAATAGCCTGTGTCGCAGATGGCGTGGACAAACAAGACGACCCGAGAACAAATTTTGTGATCTTCACAGAGTGTGCCCCGGCCGGGAATCGAACCCGGGATTGATAAACTTTTTATTGTACATAACACATAAATACAAAATATATATGGCAAATTTAACTACATAATACTTAAAAAAAGGATATACATACCTTAAACGGACTGGAATTTTTAAAACAAACGGACGCCGTTGCTATGAATATTAATATATACTAATATTATAAAGCTGCAGTGTTTGTTTGATTGTTTGTTTGTTTGAACGCGCTAATCTCTGGAACTACTGGTCCGATTCGAATGATTCTTTCAGTGTTGGGTAGTCCATTTATCGAGGAAGGCTATAGGCTGTTTTTTTTTTTCAAAATTAGGGATCCGTAATAAAATTGCTATTTTGTAACACAAGGTGTAAAATCGAAAACCTATTTTTGGGTGCGCTGCAAAAACTATTGACAATAGAACAAAATGATGTACTACGGGTTTGTAGATCCCATTAAGACCTACAAAAAAGTCCGCGAGAACATATATCTAGCTATCATGGTTTAATCACAATAACCGATTTTGTGTATCAAATTTGTACACCGCGTGCAGTTTGATCCAACTTGAAAGATAGGATAGCTCACATCTCAATTAATGATCGCAATATTATTTTATTGCAAATTATATTATCGTATAACAAAAACGTTAGCCACAGCAACGCGTGGCCGGGTCAGCTAGTAAATACTTTTCAATTAATTTATGTAATTTTTTTCAGAATTGAGCCGCTAATAAACCCGCTACTGCAAAACGCGAAGCCGTTTTTGATTCCACATCACAAGGGCAGGAAGAGAATGCATTTAGGTAAGTGGTTTCACAACCTTCCAACCATTTTGGAATTTTTGAAAATATAATAAATAAACATTTTATTCTTTTCGACGGCTCCGTGGCTTAGTTGGTAGTAGCCCTGCCTTCGAAGCGAGGGGTCCCGGGTTCGATTCCTGGCCGGGGCAGACTTTGTGTGGTGAGCATGAAGTTTGTTTTCGGGTCTTGGGTGTTTGTCTTGTGTTTCTGTATTCGTCCATGCCATCTGCGACACAGGGAATCCTAGTGCAGAGGTATGAGTGTGTTAACGTTTTTTTTTTTTTTTTTATTTAATTAATTTTGACAATAAATTAAAATCTGTAAGAAAAACACAAAAAGATTAATTTACTTTATTAGTAATAATGGCTGTTTTTTGTGCGTTTGCCTTAAAAAAAACAGCTGATGATTGATGATGGTTGCTCCTTTAGCACCACCCAGGGGGTACGTGTGGGGAATCAAAGGGTACACACGGACGCGAGCAACTGGAGTTAACATTAATATTAATTTTATAAATTATATATGTTTTATATCATATTTTAATAATGTTTTTCCGTTTCCTTTTTTGAGTCTTATTGTTATTTAAATTTTTATGTATTGTGATTTGTTGTATACAGTTTGTTAAAATATAATATTTCTTTCTTTCTTTCTTAAAAAGTCTATTAACTCTTAATCTCCAGAGCTGAAAGACACGATGGTCCGTGTGGGGGCAGACCTGAAGCAGAAGCTTCTGGAATCTCTGCGAACCACCTGGAACAAGTGGAAGTCCACCCCCCCTCCGGATGGGCAGTTAGAGAAGGTAATTACTGTCTTGTTAGGTTGTTTGTCTGTCTGTTTGTCTATTTGTAATTCTTTATTGTACACACACATGAATAATAAAGGAAACATAAGCTATAAACAGAGTTTTTTTTCTTTTTTTTTCACGTGAATAAGTGACGGGACGAGCTGAGGGCCCACCTGATGGTAAGTGGTGACCCTCGCCCATGACAACAGTAATGCGCGCGACTCAGTATGAGATCCAAATCTTTACTGAGTCGCATTCATCCTGCTGCGTCGCATCACCCGAGACGGGGATGATACACATGCGCATGTGATTTCAATATTAAATATCCATAGGCAACGGTAACCAATTAACATCAGGTGGACCGTGGTGGTCCAAGGGCACAGATGCCGACTTTTAATCTGAAGGTCGCTGGTTCAAACCCACATGTGAACCAGTGAGTTTTTTCACTTGAAAATTTTATGTGCGCAATACCACGTTGTGGCCCTCAGTTCAGGGCTCAGGTGGGCCCTCAGCTCGTTCCGTCACACGTTCACATAAAAAAAAGAAAACTTCTGGCGTTTGATGTATATCAGTACACTAGTTGTGCTCCGCGGTTTCACCCGCGTTTTTCTATTCTTTTTTTCTTCAGATTGTTTTAATAATAATTTTGAACACAAAATCGGTTATTGTGATTAAACCATGATAGCTAGATATATGTTCTCGCGGAATTTTTTGTAGGTCTTAATGGGATCTACAAACCCGTAGTACATCATTTTGTTCTATTGTCAATAGTTTTTGAAGCGCACGCAAAAATAGGTTTTCGATTTTACACCTTGTGTTACGATCCCTAATTTTGAAAAAAAACATAGCCTAGCCTTCCTCGATAAATGGACTACCCAACACTGAAAGAATCATTCAAATCGGACCAGTAGTTCCAGAGATTAGCGCGTTCAAACAAACAAACACTGCAGCTTTATAATATTATAGTATAGATTACCATTACACCCCTTTTGGGGGTATTTCCGTTTGTTTATTGAACGTGTTCTCTCAGGTGGTGGAGGAGGAGTTGGAGAAGGAACAGCTCTGCGACGAAATTAAGGAGGAAGACGTTAGTGAGCAAACGGTGAGTGTTTAAAAAAAAAAAAACAACTTTAACACACTCATACCTCTGCACTAGGATTCCCTGTGTCGCAGATGGCATGGACGAACACAGAAACACAAGACAAACACCCAAGACCCGAGAACAAACTTCATGCACACCACACAAAGTGTGCCCCGGCCGGGAATCGAACCCGGGACCCCTCGCTTCGAAGGCAGGGCTACTACCAACTAAGCCACGGAGCCGTCTACCCTACTTGACAATATTAATTATTGGTAGCTAGTGTATCTACATATTATATTACTAGCGACCCGCCCCGGCTTCGCACGGTTAGAAAAGCATCAATGTCGTATCAGAAACTACCCGTGCGAAGCCGGGGTGACTTGCTAGTGTATTATACATATAAACATTCCCCTTGAATCACTCTATCTATTAAAAAAAACCGCATCAAAATCCGTTGCGTAGTTTTAAAGATTTAAGCATACATAGGGATATAGGGACAGAGAAAGCGACTTTGTTTTATACTATGTAGTGATTACAAGTATAAGAAAGAAAGAAAGACATTTATTTACACACAACACAACAATAAAACACATTAAGAAATAGGGAAAAAATTTCAACAAATAAAAAATTCAAAAATTCATCGACAGCTCCGTGGCTTAGTTGGTAGCAGCCTTGGAGCGAGGGGTCCCGGGTTCGATTCCCGGCCGGGGCACACTTTGTGGTCAGCGTGAAGTTTGCTCTCGGATCTTGGGTGGTTGTCTTGTTTCTGTGTGTCCATGCCATCTGCGACACAGGGAATCCCGGTGCAGAGATATGAGTGTGCAAACGTTTATTTAATATGTGGAACGCTGTCACGTACAGAGTTGCGTTAAAAGCCCTGAGCTCAGCACGTGCTGCAACAAGTTACAGCGCTGATTTTCGGCTCGGGTATCGACCCTTCTTCTTTCAAAGGCTCTCCTCATGTTAGTGGTTACCTCCGCCCATAACAGCAATAAGACTTAGTTCCTCTTCGACCGAAGTGTGAGAAGACATACGGTGTGAATCATCACGGCGATTTCACCGGCACCCACACCCTTCCACCGGAACAAGAAAACAAGAAGGCTGGCTCGTTCCTCGCCCAAAGATTGTCTTTGGCCGTCCAACGCGGGAATGCAGCCAGTGTTCTTGGCACAAACCCCTCAATCAAAATTTTCTGGTGTAATTTTTACATTTTTGTTCTTTATAAGTAGCCTCTAAGATTATGATGCTTTTTTTTTAATTTTGATGTGTAAATAAATAAAGATAAAAAAACCACTGCTTGGCGGCAGATTCCAGGTGTGCAGGCAGTACTTCTCCGGGCGAACTTTGCACAAGTTGATGAAAGCTTTTAATTTTTTTTTATATCATTCCCTTGTCAATTTTATATTAATTTTCGTTATTTAATTTGTATTAAATGTTTTTTTCAACAGACAACACCGGATATGCTCGGGAAGCTCAACAATGGCCGACGGGTAGATTACGTGCTGCAGGAGGCGCCGCTCGAGATGATCAACGAATACCTGTTCGCGATGAGCAGCCACGTCGGATACTGGTGAGTCGCGTATCTACCACGAGAGCTCGATGTGAATCTACCACGAGAGCTCGATGTAGCCTGTCATTCAGGCCTTTCAACCCGGTGTATGAGTACTGCCGCGCGAGCCAGATGTAAATCTACCACGAGAGCTCGCTGTAGCCTGTCGTCGAGGCCTTTCAATCCTGTGTATGAGTACTGCCGCGCGAGCCAGATGTAAATCTACCACGAGAGCTCGCTGTAGCCTGTCGTCGAGGCCTTTCAATCCTGTGTATGAGTACTGCCGCGCGAGCCAGATGTAAATCTACCACGAGAGCTCGCTGTAGCCTGTCGTCGAGGCCTTTCAACTCTGTGTATGAGTACTGCCGCGCGACTCAGATGTGAATCTACCACGAGAGCTCGCTGTAGCCTGTCGTCGAGGCCTTTCAACCCTGTGTATGAGTACTACCGCGCGAGCCAGATGTAAATCTACCACGAGAGCTCGCTGTAGCCTGTCGTCGAGGCCTTTCAATCCTGTGTATGAGTACTGCCGCGCGAGCCAGATGTAAATCTACCACGAGAGCTCGCTGTAGCCTGTCGTCGAGGCCTTTCAATCCTGTGTATGAGTACTGCCGCGCGAGCCAGATGTAAATCTACCACGAGAGCTCGCTGTAGCCTGTCGTCGAGGCCTTTCAATCCTGTGTATGAGTACTGCCGCGCGAGCCAGATGTAAATCTACCACGAGAGCTCGCTGTAGCCTGTCGTCGAGGCCTTTCAACTCTTTGTATGAGTACTGCCGCGCGACTCAGATGTGAATCTACCACGAGAGCTCGCTGTAGCCTGTCGTCGAGGCCTTTCAACCCTGTGTATGAGTACTACCGCGCGAGCCAGATGTAAATCTACCACGAGAGCTCGCTGTAGCCTGTCGTCGAGGCCTTTCAATCCTGTGTATGAGTACTGCCGCGCGAGCCAGATGTAAATCTACCACGAGAGCTCGCTGTAGCCTGTCGTCGAGGCCTTTCAATCCTGTGTATGAGTACTGCCGCGCGAGCCAGATGTAAATCTACCATGAGAGCTCGCTGTAGCCTGTCGTCGAGGCCTTTCAATCCTGTGTATGAGTACTGCCGCGCGAGCCAGATGTAAATCTACCACGAGAGCTCGCTGTAGCCTGTCGTCGAGGCCTTTCAACTCTGTGTATGAGTACTGCCGCGCGACTCAGATGTGAATCTACCACGAGAGCTCGCTGTAGCCTGTCGTCGAGGCCTTTCAACCCTGTGTATGAGTACTACCGCGCGAGCCAGATGTAAATCTACCACGAGAGCTCGCTGTAGCCTGTCGTCGAGGCCTTTCAATCCTGTGTATGAGTACTGCCGCGCGAGCCAGATGTAAATCTACCACGAGAGCTCGCTGTAGCCTGTCGTCGAGGCCTTTCAACCCTGTGTATGAGTACTACCGCGCGAGCCAGATGTAAATCTACCACGAGAGCTCGCTGTAGCCTGTCGTCGAGGCCTTTCAATCCTGTGTATGAGTACTGCCGCGCGAGCCAGATGTAAATCTACCACGAGAGCTCGCTGTAGCCTGTCGTCGAGGCCTTTCAACTCTGTGTATGAGTACTGCCGCGCGAGCCAGATGTAAATCTACCACGAGAGCTCGCTGTAGCCTGTCGTCGAGGCTTTTCAATCCTATGTATGAGTAATAAGTTTTTTTTTTTTTTTTTTTTTTTTTTTTAACGTTTACACACTCATACCTCTGCACTAGGATTCCCTGTGTCGCAGATGGCATGGACAAACACAGAAACACAAGACAAACACCCAAGACCCGAGAACAAACTTCATGCTCACCACACAAAGTATGCCCCGGCCGGGAATCGAACCCGGGACCCCTCGCTTCGAAGGCAGGGCTACCACCAACTAAGCCACGGAGCCGTCTGAACCGTTTTTTATGTTATGTGACGGAATTAAATGTTTTCCGTCACCGTTTCGAGAGCGTGGTATTGCGCACATAAAGTTTTCAAGTGAAAAAACTATTGGTGCACGTGTGGGTTTGAACCAGCGACCTTCAGATTGAAAGTCGGCGTCTGTGCCCCTGGGCCACCACGCTGTTATCCTAACTAATATTATGAATGGGAAAGTGACTGTTTGTTTGTTACGCTTCATGCCTAAACAACTGAACCGATTTTAAAAAATCTTCCACCAAAGCAATGCTACATTATCAGCGAATAACATAGGATATATTTTATCCCGTATTCCCGCGGAAACGGGAAATACGCGGGTGAAACAGATCACTTTATTTTGCAATAAAATCCTATTTCCTACTAATATTATAAACGCGAATTGTAAGTATGGATGGATGTTTGTTACACAATCACGCCAGAACGGCGGAACGGACCTGGATGAAATTTGGCACAGAGATAGATTATAGTCTGGAATAGCATATAGGATGCTTTTTATCCCGGAAAACAGAACGGTTCCCGTGGGAAGTCCAACTGCGGGCGCAGCTAGTAAATAAATAAATTATATAAAATGAGTTGAACGTAATATTTCATTTTTCCAGGGAGTCTGAGGACACGATGCTTCTGATGCTGAGGGAGATCTACTCCTCGCTGGGGGTGGAGCCCGACAGCACCGTCCCGCAGCAGAGCATGACCGTCCAGAGGGCCCGGGTCCAGAAACAGGTATGGTGTCATGGTATTCAGACCCCCCATAGAGTCCGGTGCCGTCTTTACCATGGGGCCCCTGCCAGGGGCCCCTTACCATAAGGGGCCCCGGAACCAGAAGGGTCCAGAAACAGGTATAGTGTCAAGGTATTCAGACCCCCCATAGAGTCCGGTGCCGTTTTTACCATGAGGGCACATGGGGCCCCTGCCCGGGGCCCCCGACCATATGGGGCCCCGGAACTTCCGCTCAATAGCGCATTTTAAACCGTCAATTATCGAGAGTAGGCTGGTGTAACAGTGGGAACATTAGACGCTGCTATGGAATCCGTCAAAATATATTAAATTAATAATAATAATTAAAAAACGTTTACACACTCATACTGCACTACGATTCCCTGTGTCGCAGATGGTACGGACAAACACAGAAACACGAGACAAACACCCAAGACCCGAGAGCACACTTCATGCTCACCACACAAAGTGTGCCCCGGCCGGGAATCGAACCCGGGACCCCTCGCTTCGAAGGCAGAGCTACTACCAACTAAGCCACGGAGCCGTCAAGCCGTTTTCTTGATGATTTCTTATTGATTGTTTATTTATTTATATCTTGTGTTTGATAACTGTGTTGAATAACGGTTTCGCACCGAACTGACGGCGTTTCATACAAAAATGGCTGCAATACGCTAAACACAGATATGTTTTAATTTTATTTTTAACTAGCTGTGTTCCGTGGTTTCACCCGCTATTTTCTCGTTTCCGTGGAAACAGCGCACGCAAAAATAGGTTTTCGATTTTACACCTTGTGTTACTAAATAGCAATTTTATTAAGGATCCCTAATTTTGAAAAAAAAAAACATAGTCTATAGCCTTCCTCGATAAATGGACTACCCAACACTGAAAGAATCATTCAAATCGGACCAGTAGTTCCAGAGATTAGCGCGTTCAAACAAACAAACACTGCAGCTTTATAATATTCGTATAGATTCTTATTTATTGGCATAATGATTTTGCATCTTATTATGCCAATAAATTATCATTGTGCCAATAATGATGATGTAAAATTTAATAACTACAATGTTTATGTATTTTTCAGACCGAGGCGACAGTAGTCAACGAAAAAGGTAAGAAAAATTACGATATCCTTTTTAAACTCACACCTCTAGTTGACTTAATTCTTACGAAATATATCCAAACCTTCCTATTGAATAAGAAAAAAACAACGTTAACACACTCATACCTCTGCACTAGGATACCCTGTGTCGCAGATGGCATGGACAAACACAGAAACACAAGACAAACACCCAAGACCCGAGAACAAACTTCATGCTCACCACACAAAGTGTGCCCCGGCCGGGAATCGAACCCGGGACCCCTAGCTTAGAAGGCAGGGCAAGGCAGACTAACAACTAAGCCACGGAGCCGTCTGAATCACTCTATCTATTGCTACAAACTGCATTAAAATACGTTGCGTAGTTTATTTAAAAGATATAAGCGTACAAACAGCGGGAGCGACTTTGTTTTCAGCTGACTTCAAAGAAAGAGGAGGTTCGACTGTATTTAAAAAAAATCTTTGTTTCCTCATATCTCCGTCATTTATGAGCCGATTTTGAAAATTCTTTTTTTATTAGGAAGAATATGATTCCGATTGGTCCCGTAGGGTTTTTATCAAAATCGGATCAATAGTTTGGTTGTTAAATCAAAATAACTGGAAAAATATGTTATTCAACTAAACGAAATTGCGTATTTTGCTACTTTGAAAGTATTGAAGTAGATTTCGATTTTTAAATCAGATACCTGTATACTAATTGTATCAGCCTTTCAAAAAAGAACTTCAAATCCAGGGGCGCCGGATGCCACGGGAGCAAATTCGGTTTTGACACATTTAGCACATCAGATAATACTCAACAGACTTACCTTCATCCGTATTAAATGGTCTCTCTCCACGAAATCTGACTCCGGGTCTCCGACGATGGGTTCCCACAGGATTGAGGCTCAGGCGAGATGTTCCGTAAAACGCACCGCACAGAATACGTTCAGAGCATAAAAGAACACGATTTGAAATAACTTCCAAAATTAGTTCAAAGACACACCGCGTAGACACACCCGATCGTCGCGAGCTCTGCAGAACACTCTTCTACCTAGGTGCGTGCAAGTCACCAAAAAAACCGCCGATTTGCGGCATTTGCGGGTAGAAAAACACGAGACGCTCGTGTGATATTTGCTTCGCATTCGAGAGGGAATGCCGGCGGATTTTATAAGCCTGTCACTTATTACCTGATGCTATAAAGCACAAAACCGAATAAATAGTTGGCGCACACACTAATATTATAAACGCGAAAGTGTGTAAGTATCGATGGATGTTTGTTACACAATCACGCCAGAACGGCGGAACGGACCTGGATGAAATTTGGCACAGAGATAGATTATAGTCTGGCTGCTTTGTATCCCGGAAATATGTACGGTTCCCGTGGGACGTCCAACCGCGGGGCGCAGCTAATGTAATATATTTCTTTTTCTTTTCAGAGTATCCCTCGACAAGCCGTGGCAGCTGTTAATGTGATGATTAGTTAATAAAATATCTTATAATTAAAAATATAGAATGAATTATATAAATACGGGAATAACCAAGCACTGATGTATTTTCACCTAATAGCTAACTCAACTGTAGTTCTCATTTGCGACATGGCTTATCAAATAGTAGTATATAACCAAAATTTCGGTTTAGATCACGTAAAACACAGCCGTGTCCACGACAAACACAATATTTTACAGTCAAAATCGAAAAAGTTTTGAAATTGTATCAGAATTGTCTCAGATTTATTGATAGAAACGCAAATTAAAAAAAAGAAATGTATCAATTATTTCACTCTCATAAAACATATTTTTCGTATCAGAAAAAAAAGAAAAAAAAATTTCGCTACAGTCTTGTGCGGTTTCGTTATCCGCCATTTTGTTTTACTAGCATACGAACTCGGAAAAGTTAAACGCGAGTGTATAGTTTACAAGTTGGCGAGCCTGAAGTTTGCTAATGATGGTCAAAATTACTGCTATCTCTTTCCATTGTGCCGGTGAAGAAAGAGACAACAACATTCTAACTTCAGAGTAGCGAGTAGCCAGGTTATCCTTGTGGTACTTAGATCGGACGCCATCATCCAAGGCCGTAGGGAAGCCTGGGGCAAATAGGCACATAGAATTTTGGGTCACCTTTGGAAAGAAAATTAGATGAAATACAAATATAAACCCTTTTTATTATTCGTGTTACCGAGATATTTACCATGACTTGTGAGTTTTGTTGTTGCCCGGGACCATGACGCTTGTAACTGCGTCGAAATATCGGGAGTCAACAAAACTCACATATCATGGTTAATATCTCGGTAACACGAATAATAATGTTCATAACCATGATAGTTTTAAAATTTAACCTTTTTGTTTATAATTTCATTCGAAAGCTTTTACTGAGTCTCTGCGGTCGCTCTGCTGTTGTGGTGTCCGATTAATATTACAATTTAGAAATGTTGACGGTTTAAAATGCGCTATTGAGCGGAAGTTCCGGGGCCCCGTACGGTCGGGGGCCCTGAGCACGGGCCCCGTGCCCTTATGGTAAAGACGGCACATGTTGCAACAATACAGTTTGCGTCCGATAAGGTCCGAACAGACTGATCGTAAACGGCTTATACCGGAATATTATTAAATTTATTAAATCTATATTATTAAATACTGGCCTCGTAGTTTAGTTGGTAGTAGCTCTGCCTTCTGCGCTGTAGGTCGTGATTTCGCAGGACAAGCATTTGTGTGCGAACATATAATAAATGTTTGTTCTGTGTCTGGGTGTTAATATGTATTAGTATGTATTTACAAAAAAGTACTATATGTATTCTATCAGTTATCTACTTCCCATAGTACAAGCTACGCTTAGTTTGGGGCTAGATGGCGCTGTGTGAAATATGTACATGAATATATATTATTTAATTATTCATAAAAAAAACTGCTAAAATCTATCACCAACAATTATTCCAAATATATTTAGAAATGTCCCATTATTGTTTCTGACCATACGAATACTGCCTGTGTATTTTTATTCCCGTATTTGTCAAAATTTGATGAAATATCTATTTATTTTTGTAGCCATAACCGCGGACGGAGGCACATGCATTATTTAAAATTATTATTAATAACAAAAATTTTGCTTAACAAAAAATTGCGTCGCATTAAAAATGAACGAATGAATGAATGAATGAATACTTTCTATTGTACATCTCGATATAACATACATAATAAATATAAAATTAACAAAACAGTCACAAAAAAGAATAGGTTTTATCGCTAATAGCGATCTCTTCCATCTTTAAATGAATTTGTATTTAACAGGCGTATATTGGTGTTAACATTTCGTTGTATTTTACTAGCTTATTCGGTCATGCATCGTCGATAATTTACTCAGATTTTGATTTAAAAATAAATCATACTAATATTATATACAGGCAGTCCTCGACTTACGTCGTTTCAAGTTACGTCGAACAATCTTTGACACTATTCCTCAAAAATACGTCATTTGTTTCGATTTCCGGCATACGAGAATTCACTTGTCGCGATGCCAATGACATTCGAAAAAATATGTCTCGACTTACGTCGTTTCGACTTACGTCGCGTATTTCGAGAACCTAACATGCCGTAAGTACGAGGACTGCTTGTACGCGAAAGTTTGTCTGTACTATCATTTTATCTATTGTTTTAACGCGACGTTATTTTGTAAGTAATTAAAATAATTCAGTGCTTCAGTGAAGTGATAAGTCTAGGAAATTCATATTTGTTAATTAATCATTCATTCATTCATTTTATACACTGTGGAGACAGAAAAGTCGCTTACTCATATATACGTATTATTTTAAAAATGGCAAAGTTTTGTTACAAATCGAAAATAATATTATTTTAATTGATAGAAATGTTTAAGTAGCACAAAAAACGTTAAAATATGAAATTACATACATGCATTATTACGTAAATAGGGAACAACATCCATGGGTGTACCCATGGGGGGTCAGGGAGGGGGAAGCTGCCCCCCCCCTGTAAATTTAAATTAAGAAGCGATTACAATTAACTACCTATAAAGCAGGATCATTTGCGGCTGTTCGCCCTACACACTACACTATATATACCTAATGTTTCATGTCTAACTGGCGCGGTAACGTAGACATGACAAAATGCGTGTCACAAGCCATACGAATTGTAGTTGAATTTTGGAATTGGTATTTTACCGTTTCTAAGTTTTGTTCCGAGACGAGTTGGGGACAAAATGGCTAAACTGCCGTCGATGGGATCAAATTAAACCAAAATTTCGTCTGACCAGTTTAAAATATCGCTGTCCCTTTCACTCTGAACGGAGCAGAACGAGATGGAAAACGTTTAGTTTCGTTTTTATAGCATCTGTCTTTGGTTTCAATCTAGCTTATAGGTATTATAGATTAAAAAAATTGCGTGATGACCTATGCCGTTAGGGCCCACACATACAGCCAAACCCTATAATTAACTAATAGACAGAAGATAGATAACCATTGCAACATTGTTATTTAAGAGGTGCAAACATTTATTGTCAGCAAAAATGTACAATCTCATTTTCTCATTTAGATCTCAAGTTTTGTCATAATTTTCAAGCACAAGTAAACATATTCGTGCGCATGTAACGTGTCACAGGAGCCCCTGCACGTTACATGCACACAGATATGTCAAATAACAGTCTGTTTTGATGTTATAGCCAGACTTTTTTATTTTAAGTGTCCCAAGTTTGAAAATTATTGAGTTTGGCTGTAAATTTTCATCAGATATTATTATGTATATTTCTTATACTGTTTCAATTTGAATATCCATTAAAAATATAGTTATCTTACATATGTATATGGCAAGGTTTTGTTCACCAAAAAGTGTTATATGTAAATTTTGAATAATTACAAGTAGCAAAAACTTGAGTAACTTGAAAAAATATTGAAAAATTTATCAAAAAAAAAATTGCAAAGAAATAAAAGTGATTGCTTTGTTTTTTCATTATTATGTATTTAATTTTTGTTTACTCAAAATTCATAGGCGCGTTTTCATTGGTCGATATGGAAATCATTTAGAATTTATAAAGCGCACGCGGTGAAAATATAAGGAGATGAAAAACTAACATAACTTAAGATAGATTGCCACAACAACATTGTAAGCTATCAAAAGATATTGGGAACTATTTGACAATAACAATGTTTCCATGGTAATATATCTCAAATAACCTGTTAGTAGATTGTAGGGTCTTGAAATCTACTTACGGTAATATATCGACATTTTTTTTTTGACTATTCGTTATCTTACTTTAGGGTCCATTGGTGGGTATGTTCAGATCATCCTGAATTCTTCGACATTAAGGAAAATCATCCACAAAGTGGATGTTGTGTTCGAGAACTGAGAAAAGTTTCATAAATGCTCAAACTGCCCGAACGCACTGATTAGTAGTATCAGCGCCATCTATTGCAGAGATCTTGTACTAATTGTGTTAGGTTCTCTGTGTGTGCGGCAGATGGAGCCACAGATATATTCCATGCTAGCAGATTCCTAGCGTGTGCTACCCTAAAAAAACGAAATACATTTTGTGCCTAATGCATTTTTTAGTGGTCTAAAACCATCGTATTATGCAAAGTCAAAAACTCAATTATTCCTTTAGATCTCAAGTATCATTTGAACACGTAAAATTTTACACACATTTACACATATTCGTGAGCATGTACCGTGTCACAGGAACTCCCCAGGCACATTACATGCACACATGTCAAATTACAGTCAGTTTTCATGTTTTAGACAGTCGGTTTGGTTCATCGAATAACGGACATAGGTAGAAACAATTTTTTTGTTTAATATGTTAAGATATCCATGCATTATCGACCAATGTAAATGCGCAATCATAGTTATAATATTGTGTTAATTTCTCTTGTTTGTTTTCTTTAGGCAATTTTTCAAACTTACGTATGCAGTTGAAGGAAAATAACATTGGTTGTAATATAATTAAAGTTTATATTTTACTACCATTTATTTTTATTCCCGTATCCCTTACCAGTCTCTAATGTTCCCACTGCAGACACCGGCCTACTCTCGACAATTGAGAGCGTATGGGTTCTGATCTACCACGGGTGCCCAATCCGGATTGGGACCGGATGAATGTCCCCACTGCCGACACCGGCCTACTCTCAATAATTGAGGCTCTGATCTACCACGGGAGCCCAATCCGGATTGGTTCTGGATGATTTATTTTTATTATATTTCAAAAAATTAAATTTTTTTCGTACTGTCCTGTTCCACGGTTTGATAAAAAAAAACGTTTACACACTCATACCTCTGCACTAGGATTCCCTGTGTCGCAGATGGCATGGACAATCACAGAAACACAAGACCCGAGAACAAACTTCATGTTCACCACACAAAGTGTGCCCCTTCCGGGAATCGAACCCGGGACCCCACGCTTCGAAGGCAGGGCTACTAACAACTAAGCCACGGAGCCGTTAAGACAGACGGAGATAGAGACGACAGTAACTACATAAATGGTCATACAGCTTAGATGGTAGTTGGGTTCGATTCCCAGAACAAAATAATGTGTCAGGAACTTGGATATTTGGTCCGTTTACAGTAGAAAAAAAGAGCTTTAAATTCATACCCCTGTACAAAGGTTCTGTGTCGCAGACGGCAGACAAAGTGGCGACCCCCGCCCATAACAACAGTAATGCGACTCAGTATATGATTTGGGTCTTACACTGAAACACATTCATTCATCACCCGAGACGGGGATGAATACGTTTTATGCGCATGTGATTTTACCGGCACCCACACCCTTCCACCGGAACACAGTATTGCGACAACTACTACTTGGCGGCAGATGCCAGGTGTGTAGGGAATCAAACTCACCTACGGACGTAAGCAACTGGACCCCCGCAAATTATTTTGATGTATTTTGATTTCGCAACCCTGAACATGAAACATTATATCAGTAAGTAGTAAGTTTATTCTAAAACTCCTCTCTACTTCTCGTTATTTTCGTAGAAATAAGAAAAGAAATTACACAGTAAAGAAATAGTGAAAACATTATTGTAACACACAAATTAACACATACAGTTGCCATTAATTCATGGCAATAATTTAATGCTTCGGGTTTTGCGCAGTGCTGGAGTTTTTTGCTGTTTTTAGCAGTGATCGTGGTTTTCATAGCTTTCTTGTTCTCTTGGTTTTTCGTTATGAAGGACCCGTTGATGTCCAATTTGTACCAGGATTTGTGTTTATCGAAAACGTAATAGGGTTTATTCGATATAATTGTATTGATTTCAGTAATATCCATTTATTTATTCACTGTAATTTTGTATGTTGGAATATTGGTTAGTATTTTTGCGTTGCGGTCGTTGATTTTAACAATTAAGAAGATACACCACCTTCTAACGTTCCGTTAACAAACCCGTACCTACCACCACAGGCAAACATTCTACGCTATTAATATTCCAATAGAAATATTTTCGCATGCGTGAAAGAGATAGGTAACAACTATTGTCCCTGTACTGTATTTGCGTGCTTTATATATAATAATTCCAATATTTTAAGGGGCAATATTTTCCAATCAGAAATCAGAAAATATTTATTGTAAAAACCGAGTATATTTTAAAGTAATATAGCGTTGATATTTTTTACATTCCAAAGTATTCAATTACGTTATAAAATACATTTTGTAAGAGAATTCTTATAAGTGTAGTCTTAAAATGCTGACCATTTAGGGTTTTTATAGAAACAGGTAGAGTATTGTAAACTTTAACGCCTTTGGAAAAAGTATTATACTTTTATGATATAATCATTTTAATTACTACTAGACTTAGTCCGCGTGGAATTTAATTTTTTTTTTCACGGTAACTTAAATATTTTTCTAATATAAAAGTAGCTTACGTTACTCTATATAACATCTGCTATCTGCCAGTGAAAGTGCCGTCGAAATAGGTCCAGCCGTTTCGGAGATTAGCCGGAATAAAATAGACAGATTTTTTTTTGTTCTAATTATATTATTATAATATTAACTTTCAAGTGCATTTAAGCTGTTCACAAGTTGTACTGCTACTTATTGTTGGTCCTTTACCACCCAGGGGATACGTGTAGGGACTCCTAGGGTACCTACAGACGCAAGCAACATGATATGGGTCAACAATACCCTGTAGGTATTGTCCCTGTTTTATTTGACTTCACAAAATGATGTCCGATTGTGACTGCAAATGTATATCTCACTCGAGAAGATCGACGTCTAGGTAGTCATCTTCTTGTTTTTAATAACATCATTAGTTGCGACAAAGACTTTTCGAGTTCTTTTTGATTTTGATTGAAGATATTGGTTTGACTTCTTTATGGCTTTATGTATCTTGAGTCACACGAATTCTGCCAGTGTAACGAACATTGGCAGAATCAGTAATGAGTTTCAATTAGAACCTTTATCTAGTTTGGACAATAAAACAACGTATTTCTTACCATATCTATATATTTATCACATTATAAACCTAATTACAAAAGTTATTTCGTCCAAACTAAGATTAACAGCTGGGGTCTTAACGGGAGGACTTTGTATCGTTAGCGCTGCGGGCCACTCGCACCTTCTCTGGGTAGTTGTCTGGAAGAAAATTATTAATTTATATAAACGGACGAGACGGACTCAAACTCAAACTCAAACTCAAACTCATTTATTCCTTTAGATCTCAAGTATCATTTGGAAATTAAGTTACAGGTTACATCTCACTCGTATGCAACATCATCAAAATTCTCATTAGGAATTGTGGTCTCTTGCCTGTTGCTTTCCCTCGGGTTGGTCTGTTAGGGTGGGAATAGGCTAAAATTTAACAAATACGACTGTTTTGAATTTGACATATGCATGTGCATGTAATGTGCATAAGGAGCTACTGTGATACGTTGTTTGCTCCCAAGTATGTTTATTTTAGTTTAAACTATACTTGAGATCTAAAGGAATAAATACAGGAGACTTAGGTCAAAAATTAGTTATTTTTTATTTTATTTTATTTCTTATGGACAAAAAACAACTGCAGTATAAAGAAAAGGCGGCCTTGCGAGGCTCCGGGCGATAGATCTTTGTGAGGCTCTTGGCGTATGAGGAATTTAGGTGAGTTGGAAGTGTACAGGGCTCCTGGTAATCAGTCAGCATCCTCTTAAAGACAGCTGCAGTACATCGAAACAAATAACGGGTTGTTCTGCGAGGGTGCGAGACCATCACCGAGACGGGGATGATATTCCTTAAGTGCCTGTAATTTCGCCGGCACCCACACCCATCCACCGCTATTATAAAAATTAATACTTTTTTATATATGAAGTAGGTATCTACAGCCGAAAAAACTTACCATAGCTGAGTTCACGGCCAAGACGCGGCGAGAAACTCATTGTCCTTCCAAGACGAGGGGAGAAAAACCGCGTGCGGCTGCCTATCTGCGAGTCTGGACGATAACTAAAACAAGTATAAATAAACGTTATAAACGTTAACACACTCATACCTCTGCACTAGGATTCCCTGTGTCGCAGATGGCATGGACAAACACAGAAACACGAGCCAAACATCCAAGACCCGAGAACAAACTTCATGCTCACCACGCAAAGTGTGCCCGGCCGGGAATCGAACCCGGGACCCCTCGCTTCGAAGGCAGGGCTACTACCAACTAAGCCACGGAGCCGTCTAATATGGTTTTTTTTTATTTTGATGGCTTGTTCACATACAATTTTTTTTATGTGAATAAATGACGGAACGAGCTGAGGGCCCACCTGGTGGTAAGTGGTGACCCTCGCCCATGACAACAGTAATGCGATTCAGTATATGATTTGGATCTTACACTGAGTCGCATTCATCCTGAGTCCATCATCCGAGACGGGGATGATACGTCTCATGCGCATGTGATTTCACCGGCACCCACACCCTTCCGGAACACAGTATTGCGAGTACTGCTTGGCGGCAGATTCCAGGTGTGATGGCAGTACCTCTCCGGCATAATTCAAATAATTTATCGATCTTTCGAATTTAGACACGTGAAATGTTATATCCAACCATTTTAACACCCCGACGTAAAAAAGGGGGGTTTCATAAGGTTGAATTTGTCCGTCTGTCTCTGGCACTGTAACTTAAACTGGGGAAGCGATTACGGTGCATTGTTGTAATTAAAAGTAGGATTTCAAAATATAAGCTATCCTGGTACCAAATTCAATCTTAATCCGTTGAGCCGTTTGAGCGTGAAGGAGTAAGAAACATACACATACATACATACATACACCTTTTTAATATTAGTGTGATAGTGGTAGTAAGTAAGCTACTGGCTGGTAGAAGCTCTGCCTTCTGCGCTGCATTTGTGTGCGAACGGAAATGTTTGTTCTGTGTCTGGGTGTTAATATGTATTATATGTAAAAATTTACAAATAAGAACTATATGTTGTCAGTTGACGGCTCCGTGGCTTAGTTGTAGTAGCCCTTCGAAAAGAGGCATACTTTGTGTGATGACCATGAAGTTTATTCTCGGGTCTTAGGTGTTTGTGTTATTTCTGTGTTTGTCCATACCATCAGCGACACAGGTAATCCTAGTGCAGTATGAGTATGTAAACGTTTATTTATTTAGTTATCTAGTTCCCATAGTACAAGCTATGCTTAGTTTGGGGCCAGATGGCGCTGTGTGAAATATGTCCAGCAAATTTCTTCTTCTTCGTGTTCTATGGGTCTTTATATGGGTCACTGAATCTATTTTGACATTTAAAATTATATTATTGTAAACTTATTGTTGAAGCATGTGATTTGTCTTGTCTGTTTCTAGTTTCTCATTTCTTGTTATTTTTTAGGCTATGTTAGCAATTATTTTTGACAAAACCAAGTGTTCCGAAATGTTCCTGTGTGTTGTGTATGTGTGCCGAATAAATGAGTATGAGTATGAGTATGTGCACATACATTTCCTGGTTCGATGGCGTGACACCCAAATCATCAGAAAACCGTCTCCCGAGTCGAGGAGTGAAGTCCACGTACTGTCGCTGCTCTTCATCACCCAAACTCCTGCCCAGTTTTGGCGTGAAGATCACTTTCTTGGTCACTGTAGCAAAATAATTGGATAGTTTTAACAAGTGTCTGATATAATGTAGCAAAATAATTGGTAGTTTTATCAACTGTCTGATATAATGTAGCAAAATAATTGGTAGTTTTATCAACTGTCTGATATAATGTAGCAAAATAATTGGATAGTTTTAACAAGTGTCTGATATAATGTAGCAAAATAATTGGTAGTTTTATCAACTGTCTGATATAATGTAGCAAAATAATTGGTAGTTTTATCAACTGTCTGATATAATGTAGCAAAATAATTGGTAGTTTTAACAAGTGAATGATATAATGTAGCAAAATAATTGGTAGTTTTATCAACTGTCTGATATAATGTAGCAAAATAATTGGATAGTTTTAACAAGTGTCTGATATAATGTAGCAAAATAATTGGTAGTTTTAACAAGTGAATGATATAATGTAGCAAAATAATTGGTAGTTTTATCAACTGTCTGATATAATGTAGCAAAATAATTGGATAGTTTTAACAAGTGTCTGATATAATGTAGCAAAATAATTGGTAGTTTTATCAACTGTCTGATATAATGTAGCAAAATAATTGGTAGTTTTAACAAGTGAATGATATAATGTAGCAAAATAATTGGTAGTTTTAACAAGTGAATGATACACTATAGCAAAATAATTGGTAGTTTTATCCACTGTCTGATATAATGTAGCAAAATAATTGGTAGTTTTATCAACTGTCTGATATAATGTAGCAAAATAATTGGTAGTTTTATCAACTGTCTGATATAATGTAGCAAAATAATTGGTAGTTTTAACAAGTGAATGATATAATGTAGCAAAATAATTGGTAGTTTTATCAACTGTCTGATATAATGTAGCAAAATAATTGGTAGTTTTATCAACTGTCTGATATAATGTAGCAAAATAATTGGATAGTTTTAACAAGTGTCTGATATAATGTAGCAAAATAATTGGTAGTTTTATCAACTGTCTGATATAATGTAGCAAAATAATTGGTAGTTTTAACAAGTGAATGATATAATGTAGCAAAATAATTGGTAGTTTTAACAAGTGAATGATATAATGTAGCAAAATAATTGGTAGTTTTATCAACTGTCTGATATAATGTAGCAAAATAATTGGTAGTTTTATCAACTGTCTGATATAATGTAGCAAAATAATTGGATAGTTTTAACAAGTGTCTGATATAATGTAGCAAAATAATTGGTAGTTTTATCAACTGTCTGATATAATGTAGCAAAATAATTGGTAGTTTTAACAAGTGAATGATATAATGTAGCAAAATAATTGGTAGTTTTAACAAGTGAATGATACACTATAGCAAAATAATTGGTAGTTTTATCCACTGTCTGATATAATGTAGCAAAATAATTGGTAGTTTTATCAACTGTCTGATATAATGTAGCAAAATAATTGGTAGTTTTATCAACTGTCTGATATAATGTAGCAAAATAATTGGTAGTTTTAACAAGTGAATGATATAATGTAGCAAAATAATTGGTAGTTTTATCAACTGTCTGATATAATGTAGCAAAATAATTGGTAGTTTTATCAACTGTCTGATATAATGTAGCAAAATAATTGGATAGTTTTAACAAGTGTCTGATATAATGTAGCAAAATAATTGGTAGTTTTATCAACTGTCTGATATAATGTAGCAAAATAATTGGTAGTTTTAACAAGTGAATGATATAATGTAGCAAAATAATTGGTAGTTTTAACAAGTGAATGATACAGTGTAGCAAAATTAATAATTTGTAGTATTAACAACTGTCTGATATAATGTAGCAAAATAATTGGTAGTTTTAACAACTGTCTGATATAATGTAGCAAAATAATTGGATAGTTTTAACAACTGTCTGATATAATGTAGCAAAATAATTGGTAGTTTTATCAACTGTCTGATATAATGTAGCAAAATAATTGGTAGTTTTATCAACTGTCTGATATAATGTAGCAAAATAATTGGTAGTTTTATCAACTGCCTGATATAATGTAGCAAAATAATTGGTAGTTTTATCAACTGTCTGATATAATGTAGCAAAATAATTGGGAGTTTTAACAACTGTCTGATATAATGTAGCAAAATAATTGGTAGTTTTAACAACTGTCTGATATAATGTAGCAAAATAATTGGATAGTTTTAACAACTGTCTGATATAATGTAGCAAGATAATTGGTAGTTTTATCAACTGTCTGATATAATGTAGCAAAATAATTGGTAGTTTTATCAACTGTCTGATATAATGTAGCAAAATAATTGGTAGTTTTATCAACTGCCTGATATAATGTAGCAAAATAATTGGTAGTTTTATCAACTGTCTGATATAATGTAGCAAAATAATTGGGAGTTTTAACAACTGTCTGATATAATGTAGCAAAATAATTGGGAGTTTTAACAACTGTCTGATATAATGTAGCAAAATAATTGGTAGTTTTATCAACTGTCTGATATAATGTAGCAAAATAATTGGGAGTTTTAACAACTGTCTGATATAATGTAGCAAAATAATTGGTAGTTTTATCAACTGTCTGATATAATGTAGCAAAATAATTGGTAGTTTTAACAAGTGAATGATACACTATAGCAAAATAATTGGTAGTTTTATCCACTGTCTGATATAATGTAGCAAAATAATTGGCAGTTTTAACAAGTGAATGATACAGTGTAGCAAAATAATTGGTAGTTTTAACAAGCGAATGATACAATGTAGCAAAATTAATAATTGGTAGTATTAACAAGCGAATGATACAATGTAGCAAAATTAATAATTGGTAATTTTAACAAGTGACTGAAATCAAAATTCTAATTAACATCTTCATTAACTAACATAACATTAACTTTCATCTTTTATTTTCCATCCTTAGGGAGTACCATTTTAAAAAAGAAACATCCAAATAGATCTATAACGGGCGAAGACATGTGACAAATTTAAAAATTAAAAAACAATACGACCCCACTTACTGTGGGTTAAGAGCAGGGAGATAATGGTACCTACCCCTCGTTTCAGGCTCATCCCTCCTTTCCAAGTAAGAGGTAGGCAGTTGTTCATAGTAGTACTTAAGTGCTTCAGCTGCTTCAAGTAGACGGTAGTAAACATCTCTGAAACAAATAAGAATACTTGATTTAAAATGCTAATAAAACAACCTTACATCTTTTATCCCTTGTTTTTATAGAATGAACATGAAGAAAAATATACATAGTAGTTGATTAAATAAATCTACTTAAACGCTGTCTTATCGCTGAAAGCTATTTCTTCCAGAAAACATTTCATTGAACATTTCTTCGAATATTTATAACAATCTTTGTGTGATAACTATGAACTTTATAAGAGACTAGCTGACCGGGCCACGCGTTGCTGTGGCTAACGTTTTTGTCACACGGTGTAAAAATTTGATACACAAAATCGGTTTTGTGATTAAACCATGATAGCTATTATAGATATATGTTTTCGCAGACTTTTTTGTAGGTCTTAATGGGATCTACAAACCCGTAGTACATCATTTTGTTCTATTGTCAATAGTTTTTGCAGCGCACGCAAAAATAGGTTTTCGATTTTACACCTTGTGTTACAAAATAGCAATTTAATTACGGATCCCAAATTTTGAAAAAATGTAAACATAGCCTATAGCCTTCCTCGATAAATGGACTACCCAACACTGAAAGAATCATTCAAATCGGACCAGTAGTTCCAGAGATTAGCGCGTTCAAACAAACAAACAAACTCTGCAGCTTTATAATATTAGTATAGATTGAATTAAAAATGACAAATATTATGTCAAAATAACAGATTTTTAAATAAATGCATCTGAAAATATATATGGTCCCCATAAAACAAATGTTGTATCTCACCTGTTGTCTTCACTAGAAAACATCAAAGATCGCTTCCCAAGCCGTGGTCCAAACCACAGCCCTCCCCGATCACTGTGTGCTCGCCTATCTTCCTCCTGATATAATAATTAATTATTATTCGTGTAACCGGGATATTTACCATGATTTGTGAGTTTTCTTGACTCCCGATATTTCGACGCAGTTACATGCGTCATGGTACATGAGGCGGTACCTCTCAGGATGAACTTGGCACAAGTTCTACTCCAAACTTTTGTTGCTCCTTCAACCCCAGAGCAACTGGACCCCCAAGGAAAATTTCGTATTCTAATGCATTAAATAACTTGAAGCAAATTGGAATTGAATTAAAATTAATAAAGTGCCTCCACACCTGGAATCTGCCGCCAAGCAGTAGTGCTCGCATTGCTGTGTTCCAGTGGAAGGGTGTGAATGCCGGTGAAATCACATACGCATGAGACGTATCATCCTCGTCTCGAGTGATGGACGCAGCAAGATGAATGCGACTCAGTTTACGATCCAAATCTTATACTGAGTCGCATTACTGTCATGGGCGGGGGTCACCACTTACCACCAGGTGGGCCCTCAGCTCGTTCCGTCACTAACTCACATAAAAAAGTGACCCCAATACTTGCCTTCACATCATTACCAGCAGATATCACAATACTAGCAGATAATACAACAGTCATATAAAAAAAACTCTCCAGGCGTTGAAACATATTGGACACTACGATAGTTTGTCTAACATCTACCACAGACGCTTGTGTACTGATTTCTTCAGTCTTCTGGGCGCTTTTATATTGGAAACGATATGTAAATAAAGGTAGGGGTGAATCTAGGGTGGAAATGGGGCTGAAATTGAAGGCACTAAAGCTCATTCAGTTTCAAAACTGCCATCAAAATTTATAGTCTATTGATTTTAAGCAATTGAAGGGAACCATATTTAAATATATACTGAAAAAATAGTTAATTAGTAAAGCTCATTATAGTGTTAATTAATACTTTGCAGTTAACACAAGGTAGCTCTTTTTTTTTTGTTTGGAGAAGCTTTTAATATATTGTACATCCGAGAGGACAATCTATTACTTATAAGATATACATACAGTTTAACAATAAAATATATTCTTATTCTTATTTTTATTCTTAAAATACCGTTGAGTAGTTGGAAGGGAAGCATCAATGCATGACATGCACGATCGCTGGATTTGACCCTATGGATTCCCACATCTGGGGTCGGGCCAACGAAATGGTTTACACAGAAAACATGACGTTTCAGGATTATTTAACAGAAAAAATAAACCAAGCGTTTAAAACAGAGATGTTATTAAAAATGGGCCAAGTTCGAGTCGGAATCGCGGACGATACGCGCACTTTGTTGTTATAGCGGCAACAGAAATACATTATCTGTGATTTTTTTTATGTTTAACCAACTTAAAAAATATGAGGTTATCAATTCAACACGTATGTATGATATATTATTGGATCTGCAATATATTTTCATATGATAATCTTTTAAGGCTGCCAAACAAATATACAAGTTTTTACAGGTGTATTAATATGTTTATATACATATATATGTTTGGCCAAAATCTCCAGTCTATATCTATCTTATATTTTCCTTTTTGACAGCCAAAAATAGCGTTCAGAAACGCCACATATGTGTTTTTATGTAGTATATTTGTTACTCAGTTCATTATCTTCATTAGTCAGACGACTCCGTGGCTTAGTTGGTAGTAGCCCTGCCTTCGAAGCGAGGGGTCCCGGGTTCGATTCCCGGCCAAGGCACACTTTGTGTGGTGAGCATAAAGTTTGTTCTCGGGTCTTGGGTGTTTGTCTTGTGTTTCTGTGTTTGTCCATGCCATCTGCGACACAGGGAATCCTAGTGCAGAGGTGTGAGTGTGTTAACGTTGTTTTGTTTTATAGGTAATAAATAGTAATAATAGTAATATTAGTCATATATATTAGTTCATATCATGAACTAATATATATGAGAGCCTGGCTTAAGGGGGAAAAGTAAGGAATTCAAGTTTTAAAGTCGGTTTTGTAGGTTTTAAATCAATCTCTTGTTTGTAATGTGATTATTGACGTGATAACGTCGGCTGCACGCACGAAAAAGCATCATTATCACGTTCCGCCTGAGCCGAGCGTGCAAGCGATAGCGCCATAGAATTATCCTCGTAAAACTATCGTCCTTAAACCGAAAACCAATTTTTTTATGTTTCCAATAAGTATACAAATAATCTACCACGAGAGCCCAATCCGGATTGGTAGATGTCCTAACTGTGGGGCAAGTTTTAACCTGTTTCCTTTAAATCCTGCCCCTACGTAGAGGAAGATGGGTAAACACGGATCCACGTGGCGAATTAAATAGATTCGCTTTACTTGATTAGTTTCAACAATAACTCTGAATAAGGATAATATATTGCATCTTCTAAATTGCATCTCGTGGGCGCACTATAAATACTAAAGTTTTCTTCTTTCTGTTTTTCCGCTAACTTCTTTTAAACCACGCAACGGATTTTGATAGTATCCACTGCCTTATTCTAATTCTAATTCTGGGTGGGCGTGACTAGGCCTGCACTGACGTCCCGCATAGGGGTGTATTGCGCATTGTCCCCCGTTAACTAAACCCTACCCCAGCCATCCTTTCCTCCTTTGAGTGTCCTTTGAGAGATATTTTTCCGAAAAGTTTGTATGTATTATTGTAAAAAAAGCCGTGAATTTCAATGATTTGTTATGATTTCGTATTAATAAATTTTTTGGGGGACTTACATTGATAAAACTGGTTAAACCTTACGAGATAGATCCCAGATCATACGTGACAGTCGAAGCTGATATGATTATAAATGATAATAATATTAAACCCCATTTATTTCCTTCCTTTTTTCTATCTACAATACATTATAAATTACTCATTTTATACCATTCTTAGTTTATTATTTGATTAAATTTTCATTAATCAAATTTGATTAAATTTCTAGTATAGGAACCCTTTAATGGGTATGATATGACACCATTAAAGATAATGATATAACAAGATAATAAAAATTGACTCTTATTTGCATGCAGCACACCAGTGTTGCCAGATGTCCCGATTTTTAATTTAAAATAAACATGCACTGTCGAAAAATAAAAAACACGACTTGACAAAGAAAATCTGGCAACGCTGATGCTCACCCTAAATCTATTGAGCGATTCCATGGTTCTCTGAGCGAGTTCGTGAAGACGTAGTACCTACAGATAGTGCCATCTATGATTAGGTACGAATCTACGAAGACGCGCCACGCTTCTTTCTAACTGCTTGTAATATTCCGCTAACATTTTAGTTTTGTCAAAACTAATTATAAGGTGTCTCATAAATAATGTCGGTTTTCATATGTGAAAATTCCTACCCCTCAATTTAAACATGTCGCAACTTGTTAAGACTAGTCCCTGATTCTATGAAGAGTACAATTGGTTTACATTCTTTTAATCATTCTCTTTGTTTATTGACGACGCAGTACATTGAAAAAAAATTAAAAAAAATGAACACTCTCATACCTCTGCGCTAGGATTCCCTGTGTCGCAGATGGCATGGAGAAACACAAGACAAACACCCAAGACCCGAGAACAAACTTCATGCTCACCGCACAGTGTGCCGGAAATCGAACCCGAAGCCGTCGTATCGTTATAATAAATAGTATGGAAGCGAATAATGTCTTAACGATACAGGAATTTCACATTTATCGTATTAGGTTCTTCAGTTACCAGGCCGTAATATTTCCACCCCTGGCAGTCAAGGGTCAAAACATGGATTTCTCCACTGCAATACTCCCCGTTCTCCTCGCCCTAAACTATTATCTCCAAATTGAGATTAATGCAAGACGTTTTTCCATTAGCTGTGTTTGCGCACGTCGTGACAACTGTAACAAATCCATGTCTAAGTCGAGATATTAATGAATAACTTAACTACCAAGGTTTAAAATAGATATCGTGATGTATTCCAGGGTATGTACCAAAATACCAAGATACCAAGTATTTTTTCTGTATTTCATATAACCCATGCAGATATTTTTTATCTGTTATTATATTTAATTTTAAGTATTTTAATCTTGTCAAAGGGATCATCGACAAAAGAAAAGAAAGTAATTATTCCATTAGGAGTTTCTTGCTTATTCTTCCCCACGGAGGGTCGGATACAGTTTGAACAAGCGCTAAACTTAGTTCTAGAACGCATAATCTCGTATACAAATTTATTTCAAAACAATAGTCTATTCTAAATATTTTTAAAAATTCAACGCAAATATAGATGTTTGACTTTAACATTTGAAATTTAAAAAACTTGCCTTCCAAATCGATCCGCAATTGGCAAAGAAATGCATTACACATAGAAACATCAAACATACTGCGTGCTGGATTTAGAACCTCTTTTTGATGTCGGCTAAAATGGCCAAAGACAATATCCTCAGATTTTCTTCTAATTAAATTACTTTCACTTATTTTCGGAGAAGAACTAAGCGATTGATTGATTTCATTGTTCCGAATAAACAATTCCTAATTAAAATTAATGTCGACAAATGAACAGGGGCCCTATTCTCAGCTCATCTCGAACAAGTACGCTAGTCCTATCCTAATGTCATCCATATCAATTTTAGTCCTGCCATCTGCGTAGGTTACCCAGAACAAATATTTGTGTCGAACATAATACATAATGTTTGTGATTTTGTCTAGGTGTTATGTATTTGTAAATAAGAAGTTAAAAGACTGATTATTTTTAAATGAATTAGAAGTAATACACTGATAAAATATATTTATCACTTCTTACTGATACGTTTATCATATATATTTTTTACTCACTCATGCCTCTGCACTAGGATTCCCTGTGTCGCAGATGGCATGGACAAACACAGAAACACAAAACAAACACCCAAGACCCGAGAACAACCTTCGTGCTCACCACACAAAGTGTGGTCGAATCGAACACGGGACCCCTCGCTTCGAAGGCAGAGCTACTACCAACTAAGCCACGGAGTCGTCAAGAATAAAAATACATTTATCATTTACTAGCGACCCGCCCCGGCTTCGCACTGTTAGTAAAGCATCAGTGTCGTATCAGAATCTATACGTGCGAAGCCGGGGTGAGTTGCTAGTGTATTATACATATAAACCTTCCTCTTGAATCACTCTATCTGTTAAAAAAACCGCATCAAAATCCGTTGCGTAGTTTAAAGATTTAAGCATACATAGGGATATAGGGGCAGAGAAAGCGACTTTGTTTTATACTATGTAGTGATTACTTATAAAATACATTTAAATAACGTTTATTCTAACAGTAACCTAGTTCCTATACAACCTATGCTTAGATGGCGCTGTGTAAAATTAAAATAATACTAAATATCTAGGCAAAGTAAAATAGGAAAAGTTTTCTGGGAAGTTGGAATTTTTGTGATAGATTTAAAGTGCAATTTTTGTTACTAACTGTCACGCTGTAATTTGACTACTGATTGGGAAATTGTACGAATGTTTGTAAGTATGGATGGATGTTTGTTACTCAATCACGCCAGAACGGCTGAACGGACCTGGCTGAAATTTGGCACAGATATAGATTATAGTCTGGAATAGCACATAGGCTACTTTTTATCCCGGAAAAATGTACGGTTCCCGTGGGAAGTCCAACCGCGGGTAACACCGCGGGGCGCAGCTAGTAAAATATATTTGCCTTGTGTATTCAATATCCTACCATTTTTTATATCTACCATACCATTAAAATACTTTTTGATTGATTATAATTATTATCGTTGTTTAATTAATTTATTTTTTTGTTGTACTTAATGCTGATTAATCTTAAAAAAAATGTAATACCATGCTTAATCCTTGGACCCATGCACTGGTGACCTGTAATACAGGTTTTATAAACCTCAGGCACCAGGCTCTCAATAAACATGTTAACTTGCAATGTTAGAAAAATAAGCTGCTATTTATCTATTTTTTTATGTATCACCTATTGTGAGAATAAATAAAAAACTTACTTTTTTATTTATTACTAGCTGTGCTCCGCGGTTCCACCCGCGTTTTTCTAGTTTTTTTTTTCTTCAGATGATTTAATAAATATTTTGAACACAAAATCGGTTATTGTGATTAAACCACGATAGCTAGATATATGTTCTCGCGGACTTTTTTGTAGGTCTTAATGGGATCTACAAACCCGTAGTACATCATTTTGTTCTATTGTCAATAGTTTTTGCAGCGCACGCAAAAATAGGTTTTCGATTTACACCTTGTGTTTCAAAATAGTAATTTTATTACGGATCCCTAATTTTGAAAAAAAAATACATAGCCTATAGCCTTCCTCGATAAATGGACTACCCAACACTGAAAGAATCATTCAAATCGGACCAGTAGTTCCAGAGATTAGCGCGTTCAAACAAACAAACAAACAAACAATCAAACAAACACTGCAGCGTTATAATATTAGTATAGATTATTCATACTGCGCTTTAAAACGTTGCTTTTGTCTGTTACATGGAAGGCGCTTGGATAGAGATGCAATGTACGAGATTTAGAGTTCAGAATAGGGCTCATGGCTTGGTATAAACAATGTGATGTGATTGTTCCGTACCTTCAGATGTTCTGGAAATATTCGTGGACATTTCACACAGCGCCATCTAGCCCCCAAATAAGCATATACTTGTACAAAAATACTTGTAGTGAGTTGGAATCGAATATAGGTCGTAGGAAAAATGCGGAGCAACCAACCGAGACATACAGTACATATGGCTTAGTAGGTAGTAGCCCTGCCTTCGGAGCGAGGGGTGCCGGGTTCGATTCCCTGCCGGGGCACACTGTGTGGTGAGCATGTAGTTTGTTCTCAGGTCTTGGGTGTCTGTCTTGTGTTTCTGTGTTTGGCTGCCAGCCATAAATAAAAAAAACTAGCGACCCGCCCCGGCTTCGCACTGTTACGACTCCTAAATGCTAGCGTTTCTGCTGACCATGTCTTCATCACTTCGAACCTATATCCAATATCGTATCTCACGGTAACCGGACCACTGGCAGTAATTCCAGCCTTGAACTTAGACTTAATTTTCAGCACTAACTTTCACTTAATTTTCAATAAGTCTTGTCTTTTTTAATTTACAATAAATTTTCGATAATTTTGGTTTATTTTAAAACCAGCACGGTTTGTGTGTGATGTAGATCGTAATACAATTACGTAGTACATCAGTTTGATCTATATAAATGTTTCGTCAGTATTAATTATTTTTAAGACTTCATTAAAATCGTTGAAATGTTCGGCTTTCCTCTACTAATATAGAATAGAATAGAAATACTTTATTTTGTGTTACATAATTAGAGCTCACTTAAAATTCAAACAAAATTACACGTTTAAGAATATGTAACAACAAAATAGGTAACTCAGCATGTGCTGCGGCAGTGGACTGATACAGCGCTTGTATTTTGTGGCACCGTGGTGAGAGCGTGCGACGATAGTGAAATTATGCATGTATTATACATATAAACCTACCGGAAAAATATCTCTGGATGATAATACGAAAATTGCCAAATAAATCATTTTGTGGTTTAGAAGTGAGCGGAGAAACACACGGACAGAAATAGTGAGTTTGTTTAAGGCGGTATCGGAGAAAGAAATGGAAATTCTCAGTTCCGTGAAGTAACAGTTGATTTCATACATCTCATCTATACTAATATTATAAAGCTGCAGAGTTTTTTTGTTTGAACGCATCTCTGGAACTACTGGTCCGATTTGAATGATTCTTTCAGTGTTGGGTACTCTATTTATCGAGGAATATTATTTTTTTTTTTCAAATTAGGGATCCGTTAGTAAATTGCTATTTTGTAACACAAGTAAAATCGAAAACCTATTTTTGCGTGCGCTGCAAAAACTATTGACAATAGATCAAAATGATGTACTACGGGTTTGTAGATCCCATTAAGACCTACAAAAAAGTCCGCGAGAACATATATCTAGCTATCATGGTTTCATCACAATAACCGATTTTGTGTATCAAATTTGTACACCGTGTGCAGTTTGATCCAATTTGAAAGATAGGATAGCTCACATCTCAATTTATGATCGCAATATTATTTTATTGCAAATTATAATATCGTATGACAAAAACGTTAGCCACAGCAACGCGTGGCCCGGTCAGCTATAATAGTTATGTATAAAGGTATTACTAGTATCATTAAAACACAAATAGATATACTTCAATCATTTAATAACATATTTTTGGTCCCATACAGGGATTTTCGATTGCTGCAGTATAAATCACTAGAAACTATAATATATTAAACAAAAACATTGCTTACATTCCTTTATATACTTAACATATTATTCTCAAAGTTTATCAGCGAGTATCCTCCTAACATTTGGAGGCATGTCTGCGGCCGTGGGGTAGCATAAGCAGTAGTCGCCCCTGGAATGCGGAGACGATTTGGCCTTCGGCCTGGATGGTGAGAAGGGCCGTCCAGGTTTATGGGATGGGTGCTTATGTCTACGTTCGAACCTCAAAACTGTGTCTTCGGGCCTGAGAGCGGATTCCATCCATTGCTTCAAGACATTCCAGTACGGCCAACTGCTCGGTGGGACTGGGAGAGTAACATCCCAGTTGGGTGGTGGAATTGGATGACCTTTGGGCCAATCGGATGGCACCTCTGGCCAGCATTCGAGCCAGTTCTTTGGAAGAAGTGGCCATGGAATGTTTTCATCTGTGGGCAAATTTTCTTGAGGGCCTTTTTCTGGTGTACCAGGACCTTCGGAGCCGTGTCTGTCCGGTTTGCCATATTGGCCATGTTTGCTAGGACCATTTGTCGAGTCATCTTTGACTGGTTTGACTGGACTATCAGCTGATTCATCTGAGTCTGGTTTGACAGAATCATCAGTTGATTCATCTAAGTCTGGTTTGCCAGGACCATCAGTTGATTCATCTGAGTCTGGTTCGACTGAACCATCAGTTAATTCATCTGAGTCTGGTTTGCCATGACCTTTATCACCATGACCTTTATTACCATGCCTGAGTCTGGTTGGGCCGTCTGTGTCTGGTTTGCTAGGACCTTTAGTTGGGCCGTCTGTGTCTGGTTTGCCAGGACCTTTAGTTGGGCCGTCTGTGTCTGGTTTGCCATGACCTTTAGTTGGGCCGTCTGTGTCTGGTTTGCCAGGACCTTTAGTTGGGCCGTCTGTGTCTGTTTTGCCAGGACCTTTAGTTGGGCCGTCTGTGTCTGGTTTGCCAGGACCTTTAGTTGGGCCGTCTCTGTCTGGTTTGCCAGGACCTTTAGTTGGGCCGTCTGTGTCTGGTTTGCCAGGACCTTTAGTTGGGCCGTCTGTGTCTGGTTTGCCATGACCTTTAGTTGGGCCGTCTGTGTCTGGTTTGCCAGGACCTTTAGTTGAGCCATCTGTGTCTGGTTTAACAGGACCTTTAGTTGAGCCGTCTGTGTCTGGTTTGCCAGGACCTTTAGTTGGGCCGTCTGTGTCTGGTTTGCCATGACCTTTAGTTGGGCCGTCTAAGTCTGGTTTGAATGGACTCTCAGTTGATTCATCTGAGTCTGGTTCGACGGAATAATCAGTAGATTCATCTGAGTCTGATGTGAATGGACCATCAGGTGATTCATCTGTGTCTGGTTTGCCAGGACCTTTAGTGGGGCCGTCTGTGTCTGGTTTGCCAGGACCTTTAGTGGGGCCGTCTGTGTCTGGTTTGCCATGACCGTTAGTAGGGCCGTCTGTGTCTGGTTTGCCAGGACCTTTAGTTGGGCCGTCTGTGTCTGGTTTGCCAGGACCTTTAGTTGGGCCGTCTGTGTCTGGTTTGCCAGGACCTTTAGTTGGGCCGTCTAAGTCTGGTTTGAATGGACTCTCAGTTGATTCATCTGAGTCTGGTTCGACGGAATAATCAGTTGATTCATCTGAGTCTGATGTGAATGGACCATCAGGTGATTCATCTGTGTCTGGTTTGCCAGGACCTTTAGTGGGGCCGTCTGTGTCTGGTTTGCCATGACCTTTAGTTGGGCCGTCTGTGTCTGGTTTGCCAGGACCTTTAGTTGGGCCGTCTGTGTCTGGTTTGCCATGACCTTTAGTTGAGCCATCTGTGTCTGGTTTGCCGTCTAAGTCTGGTTTGAATGGACTCTCAGTTGATTCATCTGAGTCTGGTTCGACGGAATAATCAGTTGATTCATCTGAGTCTGATGTGAATGGACCATCAGGTGATTCATCTGTGTCTGGTTTGCCAGGACCTTTAGTGGGGCCATCTGTGTCTGGTTTGCCATGACCTTTAGTTGGGCCGTCTGTGTCTGGTTTGCCAGGACCTTTAGTTGGGCCGTCTGTGTCTGGTTTGCCATGACCTTTAGTTGAGCCATCTGTGTCTGGTTTGCCATGACTTTTAGTTGGGCCGTCTGTGTCTGGTTTGCCAGGACCTTTAGTTGGGCCGTCTGTGTCTGGTTTGCCAGGACCTTTAGTTGGGCCGTCTATGTCTGGTTTGCCAGGACCTTTAGTTGGGCCGTCTGTGTCTGGTTTGCCAGGACCTTTAGTTGGTCCGTCTGTGTCTGGTTTGCCAGGACCTTTAGTTGAGCCGTCTGTGTCTGGTTTGCCAGGACCTTTAGTTGGGCCGTCTGTGTCTGGTTTGCCATGACCTTTAGTTGGGCCGTCTGTGTCTGGTTTGCCATGACCTTTAGTTGGGCCGTCTGTGTCTGGTTTGCCAGGACCTTTAGTTGGGCCGTCTGTGTCTGGTTTGCCAGGACCTTTAGTTGGGCCGTCTGTGTCTGGTTTGCCAGGACCTTTAGTTGGGCCGTCTGTGTCTGGTTTGCCATGACCTTTAGTTGGGCCGTCTGTGTCTGGTTTGCCATGACCTTTAGTTGGGCCGTCTGTGTCTGGTTTGCCAGGACCTTTAGTTGGGCCGTCTGTGTCTGGTTTGCCAGGACCTTTAGTTGGGCCGTCTGTGTCTGGTTTGCCAGGACCTTTAGTTGGGCCGTCTGTGTCTGGTTTGCCAGGACCTTTAGTTGGGCCGTCTGTGTCTGGTTTGCCAGGACCTTTAGTTAAGCCGTCTGTGTCTGGTTTGCCAGGACCTTTAGTTAGGCCGTCTAAGTCTGGTTTGAATGGACTCTCAGTTGATTCATCTGAGTCTGGTTCGACGGAATAATCAGTTGATTCATCTGAGTCTGATGTGAATGGACCATCAGGTGATTCATCTGTGTCTGGTTTGCCAGGACCTTTAGTGGGGCCATCTGTGTCTGGTTTGCCATGACCTTTAGTTGGGCCGTCTGTGTCTGGTTTGCCAGGACCTTTAGTTGGGCCGTCTGTGTCTGGTTTGCCATGACCTTTAGTTGAGCCATCTGTGTCTGGTTTGCCATGACTTTTAGTTGGGCCGTCTGTGTCTGGTTTGCCAGGACCTTTAGTTGGGCCGTCTGTGTCTGGTTTGCCAGGACCTTTAGTTGGGCCGTCTATGTCTGGTTTGCCAGGACCTTTAGTTGGGCCGTCTGTGTCTGGTTTGCCAGGACCTTTAGTTGGTCCGTCTGTGTCTGGTTTGCCAGGACCTTTAGTTGAGCCGTCTGTGTCTGGTTTGCCAGGACCTTTAGTTGGGCCGTCTGTGTCTGGTTTGCCATGACCTTTAGTTGGGCCGTCTGTGTCTGGTTTGCCATGACCTTTAGTTGGGCCGTCTGTGTCTGGTTTGCCATGACCTTTAGTTGGGCCGTCTGTGTCTGGTTTGCCAGGACCTTTAGTTGGGCCGTCTGTGTCTGGTTTGCCAGGACCTTTAGTTGGGCCGTCTGTGTCTGGTTTGCCAGGACCTTTAGTTGGGCCGTCTGTGTCTGGTTTGCCAGGACCTTTAGTTGGGCCGTCTGTGTCTGGTTTGCCATGACCTTTAGTTGGGCCGTCTGTATCTGGTTTGCCATGACCTTTAGTTGGGCCGTCTGTGTCTGGTTTGCCAGGACCTTTAGTGGAGCCGTCTGTGTCTGGTTTGCCAGAACCTTTAGTTGGGCCGTCTACGTCTGGTTTGAATGGACTCTCAGTTGATTCATGTGAGTCTGGTTCGATGGAATAATCAGTTGATTCATCTGAGTTTGATGTGAATGGACCATCAGGTGATTCATCTGTGTCTGGTTTGCCAGGACCTTTAGTTGGGCCGTCTGTGTCTGGTTTGCCATGACCTTTAGTTGGGCCGTCTGTGTCTGGTTTGCCAGGACCTTTAGTTGGGCCATCTGTGTCTGGTTTGCCAGGACCTTTAGTTGGGCCGTCTGTGTCTGGTTTGCCAGGACCTTTAGTTGGGCCGTCTGTGTCTGGTTTGCCAGAACCTTTAGTTGAGCTGTCTGTGTCTGGTTTGCCAGGACCTTTAGTTGGGCCGTCTGTGTCTGGTTTGCCATGACCTTTAGTTGGACCGTCTGTGTCTGGTTTGCCAGGACCTTTAGTTGGGCCGTCTGTGTCTGGTTTGCCAGGACCTTTAGTTGGGCCGTCTGTGTCTGGTTTGCCATGACCTTTAGTTGGGCCGTCTGTGTCTGGTTTGCCAGGACCTTTAGTTGGGCCGTCTCTGTCTGGTTTGCCAGGACCTTTAGTTGGGCCGTCTGTGTGTGGTTTGCCATGACCTTTAGATGGGCCGTCTGTGTCTGGTTTGCCAGGACCTTTAGTTGGGCCGTCTGTGTCTGGTTTGCCAGGACCTTTAGTTGGGCCGTCTGTGTCTGGTTTGCCAGGATTTTTAGTTGGGCCGTCTGTGTTTGGTTTGCCAGGACCTTTAGTTGGGCCGTCTGTGTCTGGTTTGTTAGGACCTTTAGTTGGGCCGTCTGTGTCTGGTTTGCCAGGACCTTTAGTTGGGCCGTCTGTGTCTGGTTTGAATGGACTCTCAGTTGATTCATCTGAGTCTGGTTCGACGGAATAATCAGTTGATTCATCTGAGTCTGATGTGAATGGACCATCAGGTGATTCATCTGTGTCTGGTTTGCCAGGACCTTTAGTTGGGCCTTCTGTGTCTGGTTTGCCATGACCTTTAGTTGGGCCGTCTGTGTCTGGTTTGCCAGGACCTTTAGTTGGGCCGTCTGTGTCTGGTTTGCCAGGACCTTTAGTTGGGCCGTCTCTGTCTGGTTTGCCAGGACCTTTAGTTGGGCCGTCTGTGTCTGGTTTGCCATGACCTTTAGTTGGGCCGTCTGTGTCTGGTTTGCCAGGACCTTTAGTTGGGCCGTCTGTGTCTGATTTGCCAGGACCTTTAGTTGGGCCGTCTGTGTCTGGTTTGCCATGACCTTTAGTTGGGCCGTCTGTGTCTGGTTTGCCAGGACCTTTAGTTGGGCCGTCTGTGTCTGGTTTGCCAGGACCTTTAGTTGAGCCGTCTGTGTCTGGTTTGCCATGAACTTTAGTTGGGCCGTCTGTGTCTGGTTTGTCATGACCTTTAGTTGGGCCGTCTGTGTCTGGTTTGCCAGGACCTTTGGTTGGGCCGTCTGTGTCTGGTTTGCCAGGACCTTTAGTTGGGCCGTCTAAGTCTGGTTTGAATGGACTCTCAGTTGATTCATGTGAGTCTGGTTCGATGGAATAATCAGTTGATTCATCTGAGTCTGATGTGAATGGACCATCAGGTGATTCATCTGTGTCTGGTTTGCCAGGACCTTTAGTTGGGCCTTCTGTGTCTGGTTTGCCATGACCTTTAGTTGGGCCGTCTGTGTCTGGTTTGCCAGGACCTTTAGTTGGGCCGTCTGTGTCTGGTTTGCCAGGACCTTTAGTTGGGCCGTCTCTGTCTGGTTTGAATGGACTCTCAGTTGATTCATGTGAGTCTGGTTCGATGGAATAATCAGTTGATTCATCTGAGTCTGATGTGAATGGACCATCAGGTGATTCATCTGTGTCTGGTTTGCCAGGACCTTTAGTTGGGCCTTCTGTGTCTGGTTTGCCATGACCTTTAGTTGGGCCGTCTGTGTCTGGTTTGCCAGGACCTTTAGTTGGGCCGTCTGTGTCTGGTTTGCCAGGACCTTTAGTTGGGCCGTCTCTGTCTGGTTTGCCAGGACCTTTAGTTGGGCCGTCTGTGTCTGGTTTGCCATGACCTTTAGTTGGGCCGTCTGTGTCTGGTTTGCCAGGACCTTTAGTTGGGCCGTCTGTGTCTGATTTGCCAGGACCTTTAGTTGGGCCGTCTGTGTCTGGTTTGCCATGACCTTTAGTTGGGCCGTCTGTGTCTGGTTTGCCAGGACCTTTAGTTGGGCCGTCTGTGTCTGGTTTGCCATGACCTTTAGTTGGGCCGTCTGTGTCTGGTTTGCCATGAACTTTAGTTGGGCCGTCTGTGTCTGGTTTGCCATGACCTTTAGTTGGGCCGTCTGTGTCTGGTTTGCCAGGACCTTTAGTTGGACCGTCTGTGTCTGGTTTGCCAGGACCTTTAGTTGGGCCGTCTGTGTCTGATTTGCCAGGACCTTTAGTTGGGCCGTCTGTGTCTGGTTTGCCAGGAACTTTAGCTGGGCCGTCTGTGTCTGGTTTGCCAGGACCTTTAGTTGAGCCATCTGTGTCTGGTTTGCCAGGACCTTTAGTTGGGCCGTCTGTGTCTGGTTTGCCATGACCTTTAGTTGGGCCGTCTGTGTCTGGTTTGCCAGGACCTTTAGTTGGGCCGTCTGTGTCTGGTTTGCCATGACCTTTAGTTGGGCCGTCTGTGTCTGGTTTGCCATGACCTTTAGTTGGGCCGTCTGTGTCTGGTTTGCCAGGACCTTTAGTTGGGCCGTCTGTGTCTGGTTTGCCAGGACCTTTAGTTGGGCCGTCTGTGTCTGGTTTGCCAGGACCTTTAGTTGGGCCGTCTGTGTCTGGTTTGCCAGGACCTTTAGTTGGGCCGTCTGTGTCTGGTTTGCCATGACCTTTAGTGGGGCCGTCTGTGTCTGGTTTGCCAGGACCTTTAGTTGGGCCGTCTGTGTCTGGTTTGCCAGGACCTTTAGTTGGGCCGTCTCTGTCTGGTTTGCCAGGACCTTTAGTTGGGCCGTCTGTGTCTGGTTTGCCATGACCTTTAGTTGGGCCGTCTGTGTCTGGTTTGCCAGGACCTTTAGTTGGGCCGTCTGTGTCTGGTTTGCCAGGACCTTTAGTTGGGCCGTCTCTGTCTGGTTTGCCAGGACCTTTAGTTCGGCCGTCTGTGTCTGGTTTGCCATGACCTTTAGTTGGGCCGTCTGTGTCTGGTTTGCCAGGACCTTTAGTTGGGCCGTCTGTGTCTGGTTTGCCAGGACCTTTAGTTGGGCCGTCTGTGTCTGGTTTGCCAGGACCTTTAGTTGGGCCGTCTCTGTCTGGTTTGAATGGACTCTCAGTTGATTCATGTGAGTCTGGTTCGATGGAATAATCAGTTGATTCATCTGAGTCTGATGTGAATGGACCATCAGGTGATTCATCTGTGTCTGGTTTGCCAGGACCTTTAGTTGGGCCTTCTGTGTCTGGTTTGCCATGACCTTTAGTTGGGCCGTCTGTGTCTGGTTTGCCAGGACCTTTAGTTGGGCCGTCTGTGTCTGGTTTGCCAGGACCTTTAGTTGGGCCGTCTCTGTCTGGTTTGCCAGGACCTTTAGTTGGGCCGTCTGTGTCTGGTTTGCCATGACCTTTAGTTGGGCCGTCTGTGTCTGGTTTGCCAGGACCTTTAGTTGGGCCGTCTGTGTCTGATTTGCCAGGACCTTTAGTTGGGCCGTCTGTGTCTGGTTTGCCATGACCTTTAGTTGGGCCGTCTGTGTCTGGTTTGCCAGGACCTTTAGTTGGGCCGTCTGTGTCTGGTTTGCCATGACCTTTAGTTGGGCCGTCTGTGTCTGGTTTGCCATGAACTTTAGTTGGGCCGTCTGTGTCTGGTTTGCCATGACCTTTAGTTGGGCCGTCTGTGTCTGGTTTGCCAGGACCTTTAGTTGGACCGTCTGTGTCTGGTTTGCCAGGACCTTTAGTTGGGCCGTCTGTGTCTGATTTGCCAGGACCTTTAGTTGGGCCGTCTGTGTCTGGTTTGCCAGGAACTTTAGCTGGGCCGTCTGTGTCTGGTTTGCCAGGACCTTTAGTTGGGCCGTCTGTGTCTGGTTTGCCATGACCTTTAGTTGGGTCGTCTGTGTCTGGTTTGCCATGACCTTTAGTTGGGCCGTCTGTGTCTGGTTTGCCATGACCTTTAGTTGGGCCGTCTGTGTCTGGTTTGCCAGGACCTTTAGTTGGGCCGTCTGTGTCTGGTTTGCCAGGACCTTTAGTTGGGCCGTCTGTATCTGGTTTGCCAGGACCTTTAGTTGAGCCGTCTGTGTCTGGTTTGCCATGACCTTTAGTTGAGCCGTCTGTGTCTGGTTTGCCAGGACCTTTAGTTGGGCCGTCTGTGTCTGGTTTGCCATGACCTTTAGTTGGGCCGTCTGTATCTGGTTTGCCAGGACCTTTAGTTGAGCCATCTGTGTCTGGTTTGCCAGGACCTTTAGTTGGGCCGTCTGTGTCTGGTTTGCCAGGACCTTTAGTTGGGACGTCTGTGTCTGGTTTGCCATGACCTTTAGTTGGGCCGTCTGTGTCTGGTTTGCCAGGACCTTTAGTTGGGCCGTCTGTATCTGGTTTGCCAGGACCTTTAGTTGGGCCGTCTGTGTCTGGTTTGCCATGACCTTTAGTTGGGCCGTCTGTGTCTGGTTTGCCAGGACCTTTAGTTGAGCCATCTGTGTCTGGTTTGCCAGGACCTTTAGTTGGGCCGTCTGTGTCTGGTTTGCCATGACCTTTAGTTGGGCCGTCTGTGTCTGGTTTGCCAGGACCTTTAGTTGGGCCGTCTGTGTCTGGTTTGCCATGACCTTTAGTTGGGCCGTCTGTGTCTGGTTTGCCATGACCTTTAGTTGGGCCGTCTGTGTCTGGTTTGCCAGGACCTTTAGTTGGGCCGTCTGTGTCTGGTTTGCCAGGACCTTTAGTTGGGCCGTCTGTGTCTGGTTTGCCAGGACCTTTAGTTGGGCCGTCTGTGTCTGGTTTGCCAGGACCTTTAGTTGGGCCGTCTGTGTCTGGTTTGCCAGGACCTTTAGTTGGGCCGTCTCTGTCTGGTTTGCCAGGACCTTTAGTTGGGCCGTCTGTGTCTGGTTTGCCATGACCTTTAGTTGGGCCGTCTGTGTCTGGTTTGCCAGGACCTTTAGTTGGGCCGTCTGTGTCTGATTTGCCAGGACCTTTAGTTGGGCCGTCTGTGTCTGGTTTGCCATGACCTTTAGTTGGGCCGTCTGTGTCTGGTTTGCCAGGACCTTTAGTTGGGCCGTCTGTGTCTGGTTTGCCATGACCTTTAGTTGGGCCGTCTGTGTCTGGTTTGCCATGAACTTTAGTTGGGCCGTCTGTGTCTGGTTTGCCATGACCTTTAGTTGGGCCGTCTGTGTCTGGTTTGCCAGGACCTTTAGTTGGACCGTCTGTGTCTGGTTTGCCAGGACCTTTAGTTGGGCCGTCTGTGTCTGATTTGCCAGGACCTTTAGTTGGGCCGTCTGTGTCTGGTTTGCCAGGAACTTTAGCTGGGCCGTCTGTGTCTGGTTTGCCAGGACCTTTAGTTGGGCCGTCTGTGTCTGGTTTGCCATGACCTTTAGTTGGGTCGTCTGTGTCTGGTTTGCCATGACCTTTAGTTGGGCCGTCTGTGTCTGGTTTGCCATGACCTTTAGTTGGGCCGTCTGTGTCTGGTTTGCCAGGACCTTTAGTTGGGCCGTCTGTGTCTGGTTTGCCAGGACCTTTAGTTGGGCCGTCTGTATCTGGTTTGCCAGGACCTTTAGTTGAGCCGTCTGTGTCTGGTTTGCCATGACCTTTAGTTGAGCCGTCTGTGTCTGGTTTGCCAGGACCTTTAGTTGGGCCGTCTGTGTCTGGTTTGCCATGACCTTTAGTTGGGCCGTCTGTATCTGGTTTGCCAGGACCTTTAGTTGAGCCATCTGTGTCTGGTTTGCCAGGACCTTTAGTTGGGCCGTCTGTGTCTGGTTTGCCAGGACCTTTAGTTGGGACGTCTGTGTCTGGTTTGCCATGACCTTTAGTTGGGCCGTCTGTGTCTGGTTTGCCAGGACCTTTAGTTGGGCCGTCTGTATCTGGTTTGCCAGGACCTTTAGTTGGGCCGTCTGTGTCTGGTTTGCCATGACCTTTAGTTGGGCCGTCTGTGTCTGGTTTGCCAGGACCTTTAGTTGAGCCATCTGTGTCTGGTTTGCCAGGACCTTTAGTTGGGCCGTCTGTGTCTGGTTTGCCATGACCTTTAGTTGGGCCGTCTGTGTCTGGTTTGCCAGGACCTTTAGTTGGGCCGTCTGTGTCTGGTTTGCCATGACCTTTAGTTGGGCCGTCTGTGTCTGGTTTGCCATGACCTTTAGTTGGGCCGTCTGTGTCTGGTTTGCCAGGACCTTTAGTTGGGCCGTCTGTGTCTGGTTTGCCAGGACCTTTAGTTGGGCCGTCTGTGTCTGGTTTGCCAGGACCTTTAGTTGGGCCGTCTGTGTCTGGTTTGCCAGGACCTTTAGTTGGGCCGTCTGTGTCTGGTTTGCCATGACCTTTAGTGGGGCCGTCTGTGTCTGGTTTGCCAGGACCTTTAGTTGGGCCGTCTGTGTCTGGTTTGCCAGGACCTTTAGTTGGGCCGTCTCTGTCTGGTTTGCCAGGACCTTTAGTTGGGCCGTCTGTGTCTGGTTTGCCATGACCTTTAGTTGGGCCGTCTGTGTCTGGTTTGCCAGGACCTTTAGTTGGGCCGTCTGTGTCTGGTTTGCCAGGACCTTTAGTTGGGCCGTCTCTGTCTGGTTTGCCAGGACCTTTAGTTCGGCCGTCTGTGTCTGGTTTGCCATGACCTTTAGTTGGGCCGTCTGTGTCTGGTTTGCCAGGACCTTTAGTTGGGCCGTCTGTGTCTGGTTTGCCATGACCTTTAGTTGGGCCGTCTGTGTCTGGTTTGCCAGGACCTTTAGTTGGGCCGTCTGTGTCTGGTTTGCCAGGACCTTTAGTTGGGCCGTCTGTGTCTGGTTTGCCAGGACCTTTAGTTGGGCCGTCTGTGTCTGGTTTGCCATGACCTTTAGTTGGGCCGTCTGTGTCTGGTTTGCCATGACCTTTAGTTGGGCCGTCTGTGTCTGGTTTGCCAGGACCTTTAGTTGGGCCGTCTGTGTCTGGTTTGCCAGGACCTTTAGTTGGGCCGTCTGTGTCTGGTTTGCCAGGACCTTTAGTTGAGCCGTCTGTGTCTGGTTTGCCAGAACCTTTAGTTGGGCCGTCTAAGTCTGGTTTGAATGGACTCTCAGTTGATTCATGTGAGTCTGGTTCGATGGAATAATCAGTTGATTCATCTGAGTCTGATGTGAATGGACCATCAGGTGATTCATCTGTGTCTGGTTTGCCAGGACCTTTAGTTGGGCCTTCTGTGTCTGGTTTGCCATGACCTTTAGTTGGGCTATCTGTGTCTGGTTTGCCAGGACCTTTAGTTGGGCCGTCTGTGTCTGGTTTGCCAGGACCTTTAGTTGGGCTGTCTGTGTCTGGTTTGCCAGGACCTTTAGATGGGCCGTCTGTGTCTGGTTTGCCAGGACCTTTAGTTGGGCCGTCTGTGTCTGGTTTGCCAGGACCTTTAGTTGAGCCGTCTGTATCTGGTTTGCCAGGACCTTTAGTTGGGCCGTCTGTGTCTGGTTTGCCAGGACCTTTAGTTGGGCCGTCTGTGTCTGGTTTGCCAGGACCTTTAGTTGGGCCGTCTGTGTCTGGTTTGCCAGGACCTTTAGTTGGGCCGTCTGTGTCTGGTTTGCCAGGACCTTTAGTTGAGCCGTCTGTGTCTGGTTTGCCATGACCTTTAGTTGGGCCGTCTGTGTCTGGTTTGCCAGGACCTTTAGTTGAGCCATCTGTGTCTGGTTTGCCAGGACCTTTAGTTGGGCCGTCTGTGTCTTGTTTGCCAGGACCTTTAGTTGGGCCGTCTGTGTCTGGTTTGCCAGGACCTTTAGTTGAGCCGTCTGTGTCTGGTTTGCCAGAACCTTTAGTTGGGCCGTCTAAGTCTGGTTTGAATGGACTCTCAGTTGATTCATGTGAGTCTGGTTCGATGGAATAATCAGTTGATTCATCTGAGTCTGATGTGAATGGACCATCAGGTGATTCATCTGTGTCTGGTTTGCCAGGACCTTTAGTTGGGCCGTCTGTGTCTGGTTTGCCATGACCTTTAGTTGGGCCGTCTGTGTCTGGTTTGCCAGGACCTTTAGTTGGGCCGTCTAAGTCTGGTTTGCCATGACCTTTAGTTGGGCCGTCTGTGTCTGGTTTGCCAGGACCTTTAGTTGAGCCGTCTGTGTCTGGTTTGCCAGGACCTTTAGTTGGGCCGTCTGTGTCTGGTTTGCCAGGACCTTTAGTTGAGCCGTCTCTTTCTGGTTTGCCAGGACCTTTAGTTGGGCCGTCTGTGTCTGGTTTGCCATGACCTTTAGTTTGGCCGTCTGTGTCTGGTTTGCCAGGACCTTTAGTTGGGACGTCTTTGTCTGGTTTGCCAGGACCTTTAGTTTGGCCGTCTGTGTCTGGTTTGCCAGGACCTTTAGTTGGGACGTCTGTGTCTGGTTTGCCAGGACCTTTAGTTGGGCCGTCTAAGTCTGGTTTGAATGGACTCTCAGTTGATTCATCTGAGTCTGGTTCGACGGAATAATCAGTTGATTCATCTGAGTCTGATGTGAATGGACCATCAGGTGATTCATCTGTGTCTGGTTTGCCAGGACCTTTAGTTGGGCCGTCTGTGTCTGGTTTGCCATGACCTTTAGTTGGGCCGTCTGTGTCTGGTTTGCCAGGACCTTTAGTTGGGCCGTCTGTGTCTGGTTTGCCAGGACCTTTAGTTGGGCCGTCTCTGTCTGGTTTGCCAGGACCTTTAGTTGGGCCGTCTCTGTCTGGTTTGCCAGGACCTTTAGTTGGGCCGTCTGTGTCTGGTTTGCCATGACCTTTAGTTGAGCCGTCTGTGTCTGGTTTGCCATGACCTTTAGTTGGACCGTCTGTGTCTGGTTTGCCAGGACCTTCAGTTGGGCCGTCTGTGTCTGGTTTGCCAGGACCTTTAGTTGGGCCGTCTGTGTCTGGTTTGCCAGGACCTTTAGTGGGGCCGTCTGTGTCTGGTTTGCCATGACCTTTAGTTGGGCCGTCTGTGTCTGGTTTGCCAGGACCTTTAGTTGGGCCGTCTGTGTCTGGTTTGCCAGGACCTTTAGTTGGGCCGTCTAAGTCTGGTTTGAATGGACTCTCAGTTGATTCATCTGAGTCTGGTTCGACGGAATAATCAGTTGATTCATCTGAGTCTGATGTGAATGGACCATCAGGTGATTCATCTGTGTCTGGTTTGCCAGGACCTTTAGTTGGGCCGTCTGTGTCTGGTTTGCCATGACCTTTAGTTGGGCCGTCTGTGTCTGGTTTGCCAGGACCTTTAGTTGGGCCGTCTGTGTCTGGTTTGCCAGGACCTTTAGTTGGGCCGTCTCTGTCTGGTTTGCCAGGACCTTTAGTTGGGCCGTCTGTGTCTGGTTTGCCATGACCTTTAGTTGGGCCGTCTGTGTCTGGTTTGCCATGACCTTTAGTTGGGCCGTCTGTGTCTGGTTTGCCAGGACCTTCAGTTGGGCCGTCTGTGTCTGGTTTGCCAGGACCTTTAGTTGGGCCGTCTCTTTCTGGTTTGCCAGGACCTTTAGTTGGGCCGTCTGTGTCTGATTTGCCATGACCTTTAGTTGGGCCGTCTGTGTCTGGTTTGCCAGGACCTTTAGTTGGGCCGTCTGTGTCTGGTTTGCCAGGACCTTTAGTTGGGCCTTCTGTGTCTGGTTTGCCAGGACCTTTAGTTGGGCCTTCTGAGTCTGGTTTGACTGAACTATTAGTTGATTCTTCCGAGTATGGTTTGACAGAATCATCACTTGATTCATCTGAGTCTAGTGTGAATGGACCATCACATGATTCATCTGAGTCTGGTTCGACTGAACCATCAGTTAATTCATCTGTGTCTGGTTTGCCAGGACCTTTAGTTGGGCCGTCTCTGTCTGGTTTGCCAGGACCTTTAGTTGGGCTGTCTGTGTCTGGTTTGCCAGGACCTTTAGTTGGGCCGTCTATGTTTGGTTTACCAGGACCTTTAGTTGGGCCGTCTCTGTCTGATTTGCCAGGACCTTTAGTTGGGCCGTCTCTGTCTGGTTTGCCAGGACCTTTTGTTGGGCCGTCTGTGTCTGGTTTGCCAGAACCTTTAGTTGAGCCGTCTGTGTCTGGTTTGCCAGGACTTTTAGTTGGGCTGTCTGTGTCTGGTTTGCCAGGACCTTTAGTTGGGCCGTCTGTGTCTGGTTTGCCGGGACCTTTAAATGAGCCATCTGTGTCTGGTTTGCCAGAACCATTAGTTGAGCCGTCTGTGTCTGGTTTGCCAGGACCTTTAGTTGGGCTGTCTATGTCTGGTTTGCCAGGACCTTTAGTTGGGCCGTCTGTGTCTGGTTTGCCAGGACCTTTAGTTGGGCCGTCTGTGTCTGGTTTGCCAGGACCTGTAGTTGGGCCGCCTGTGTCTGGTTTGCCAGGACCTTTAGTTGAGCCGTCTGGTTCTGGTTTGCCAGAACCTTTAGTTGAGCTGTCTGTGTCTGGTTTGCCAGGACCTTTAGTTGGGCCGTCTGTGTCTGGTTTGCCAGGACCTTTAGTTGGGCCGTCTGTGTCTGGTTTGCCAGGACCTTTAGTTTGGCCGTCTGTGTCTGGTTCGACTGAACCATCAGTTAATTCATCTGAGTCTGGTTTGCCAGGACCTTTAGTTGGGCCGTCATCTCTTTTTGGTGATGTAAGCACAAATACAAAAACTTCGCCATCTTTGTCTCCTTGAGAGGTATTATCACTTTCCGGAAGACCATCAGTTGAGTCATCTTTAGGTCTTTTGTTATCTCCTCCAGAGCCAGAGGGTGAGTCAGTATCTTCTGGTGTTCCACAGCTACCTTGGGAACCATCTGCAAATGTTTTTAATAATTATATTGTATCTGTTCCTGTGAAAAAGCTTTAAAACTTGTCTAAAAAATGCATATACCTAGATGATTTTACTCTGGATCGCGCCGAGCACACCACAGTCATAGCACTGCATCAGGCCATTTGGCTAGGTTGAAGAGTGAATAATTCCAAAGCGCATATATAGATACAAAACAAGCGCGATAAAAGGCAAGGAAAAATCAGAAAGTAATTATTTCCAGTTTGCGTAGGCTATTTAATCCACCAAATCTTTCTGAGATTAAAACATAATATTTAAGTATTATTTTATGAGTTGAAAATATACTCGTTATTGACAGTTACGTATTATAGATGCAAACACGCAGATCGGTAGATTACCAAAATACACGAGGAAAAATCTTTCGAAACAGGTTAATTGGGTAAACTAAAATTTTTTATTTAAATTTTCTTCTGTTTTAAGGCTATTAAAATGGCAGAAAAATCAAAGGCGCTGTTTATCAACTCAAATCGAAGCCGAAACGGAATCGTATTCCGTATGTTTTTATTATTTTTCATTATTATTATTTATTTTATAACAGATCATACAACCCATAACTATAATTATTATTGTAACACAAAACTATAAATATCATCATTCATCAAGTATAATTGGATCAAGTACAATCAAGTATAATATAAGTATAAGTTGGATTTTTTTTTTGTTACGCGATTTGTTCGCCAATTATGGACCAATATCAGTGGTCCGAAAGAAATTTCTAGAAAAAATTCAACTTTTAAGGGCAAAACATACTGGATCAAAATATAGATGTCAGATTATTCGATTTAATGATATACGAATTTATAGGAATCAATCAATTTAGTGTAACCTATATACTTTATAAAAAACGATTGGTAATAATTTCAATTGACTATATGTATAATTTATTAAAATTAAATATAAATTTTTTACAACGGCAACACTAAATTTGAACTATTGTACTTGCTTGGTCTTCTCGTCTTTTTTATTTATTTTAATGTATTTGTTCTGTACTATTATATTACTTGACTTGTCTAAGTGATTCTTAATGTCGAAATAAAATTGTGACTGTTCCAAAGAATTGGCCTTGAGTATAATAAATAAAATATCAAGAATAATCATGCATAATATTATAATAAAAAGTGTCACTTATAAATAACAACACTTATTTTACACTAATCATAATAAACTATAAAATTAATTGTTAGTAATTGAAGCGCAAATCAGTGTCAGCGAGGAAATCTTTGGTATTGTAATAAGCCTTTTGCGTTAGCGCATCATGAATTTGCTTTATAAATTCATTCGCATTTGGACCATTTAGATGCTTTGGGACCATAAAGTTAAATTTCACACGGTCCAGGAAAGTATTATCAACCCTGAACATTCTTGGTAAATTTTGTTTCCTTTTCGTCGATTTCCCCGCTTGCGTTATGTCAGCATAGATATACAAAGGTGCGTTGTTAACATTGATCTGTTCCAAACGATCATCCACAAGCCCGTATTTATTGATTGCTTTCAAATCTTTATTTCGGAGTATAAGAACACTTTGAGGGACCAGCACCAGTTTTGCTTCTTCTGTCTTACCTGGAGTTCGATTGCAAACTTCTGAACGTAACACGTTGGAGTCCTGCCCCACGGGTTCTGAGGAAAAAAGACAAATGTTTTAGAACATCTTAAGATATTGCAAAGCTGAACAGATTTGGATGAAATTTGTTATGGAGATACCTTTGGAGCCGTCAGAACTTTCATCACTTGAATCCGCTTCGGGTTTGCTGTCATCTTCTTCTGGGGATTCATTCAAATCGTCTCCTTCAGGTTCTTCATCACTTCCTACGGGACCGTTACCGTTCTCATTACCGTTACCGTTACCGTTCTCACTTCCTATGGGACTGTCATTGGAGTCATCTCCTTTTGATGATGTAGGCACAAACTCAAACACAGCTCTATCTTTGTCTTTTTGTGGGCCATTATTGGAGTCGTCTACAGGTCTTTTAAGACCATCAAGGGTATCAGCTTGTTTTGGCTTTTCAGGGCTTTCATCACCTACGCCCGCTTCAGATCTGCTGTCACCTTCTTCTGTAGACTTATTCAAATCGTCTCCTTCAGGTTCTTCATCACTTCCTATGGGACCGTTACTTGAGTCAACTCCCTTAAGTCCTTCAAGCACAAACACGAATGTTGAGCTATCTCCTTCAGAACTATCACTCCTTTCTTCTGGAGTGACATCAGTTGAGTCATCTTTAGGTCGTTTGCTATATCCTCCAGGGCCAGAGGGTGAGTCAGTGTCTTCTGGTGATTCATAGCTGCCTTGGGAACTATCTGCAAATGTTTTGAATCATTATTGTATCTGTTCCTGCGAAAAAACTAAAAAAGTATGTACCAACATGATTTTACTCCGAATCGTGCCGAGCACACCACAGCTTATATTGATATATAGATATCGATAAGCGCATAGATAGAGATACAAGACAAAGGCGATAAATGGCAAGAAAAACTGAGAAAGTCATTATTTTCATTTTGCGTAGGCTATTTAGGCAGCCAAATCTTTCTGAGATTAAAACGTAAGAAATGAGTATTCTTTAATGAGTTGAAAATAGGCTCGTTACAGACAGGTATGTAGATGCTGTATAACTTAATAATACGGTGGGCATCTGCAACTGGAATCCGAGTCTCTTGTCAAATGACTAATTGACACCTGTGACGTGTTTTATAAGCAAACCAAAATCATTCAAATTAGAATAATATGTATACTAAAGAATTATTAACATGTAAATTACCTGGTTGATCATCGTCAGGGAAAAGTACAGGGTCTCTCTTTGGTCCGGGTGTTTTTGGTCCAATAGACTTTCCGCTATTGTCAGGTCTTGATTCAGTACCTTTCGACTTTTCAGGATATCCTTTTTCAGGTTTGTAGTCCGGTTTATTTTCCTTCTGGGTGGGATTTTCTTTGCCAGGACGTGAGTTTGGTCGTGAGTTTTCTTCTGGTTTCTGAGGAGTATCTTTTCCACTAGGTTTGTTTTTCCCTTCATTTAACTTCTGAGAGGGTCCTTCTTTGCCCGGATGTGAATTTGGTTCAGTATCTTCTGGTTTCTGAGAAGCATCTTTTCCATCAGGATTGTAATCCGGTTTATTTGGCTTTTGGGTGGGTTTTCCTTTACCAGGACGTGAGTGTGGTCGTGATTTTTCTGATGGTTCAGTATCTTCTGGTTTCTGAGAAGTATCTTTTCCACCAGGTTTGTTTTTCTCTTCATTTAACTTCTGAGAGGGTCCTTTTTTGCCCGGATGGGAATTTGATTCAGTATCTTCTGGTCTTTGAGGAGTATCTTTTCCACCAGGTTTGTTTTTCTCTTCATTTAACTTCTGAGAGGGTCCTTTTTTGCCCGGATGTGAATTTGGTTCAGTATCTTCTGGTTTTTGAGGAGTATCTTTTCCACCAGGTTTGTTTTTCCCTTCATTTAACTTTTGAGAGGGACCTTTTTTGCCCGGATGTGAATTTGGTTCAGTATCTTCTGGTTCCTGAGAAGTATCTTTTCCACCAGGTTTGTAAACCGGTTTATTTGACTTCTCAACTCCCTCAAGTTCTTGCGAATCTCCTTCAGAGTCATCACTCCTTTCTTCTGGAGTGACATCAGTTGAGTCATCTTTAGGTCTTTTGCTATATCCTCCAGGGCCAGAGGGTGAGTCAGTGTCTTCTGGTGATTCATAGCTTCCTTGGGAACTATCTGCAAATGTTTTGAATCATTATTGTATCTGTTCCTGCGATAAAGCTAAAAAAATGTATGTACCTACATGATTTTACTCCGAATCGCGCCGAGCACAGCACAGTTATATTGATATATAGATATCGATAAGCGCATAGATAGAAATACAAGACAAAGGCGATAAATGGCAAGAAAAACTGAGAAAGACATTATTTTCATTTTGCGTAGGCTATTTAGGCCGCCGAATCTTTCTGAGATTAAAACGTAAGAAATGAGAATTCTTTAATGAGTTGAAAATAGGCTCGTTACAGACAGGTACGTAGATGTTGGGTGTTTACATCTACGTACCTGTGTATAACCTATATACTTAATAATGTCCACATAAAAAAACGACAGTCAACAACCAGCAATTTAAATTGACTGTATGTATGTACACAACATATTGTGACTGTTCGAAAGAATTGGCGTTGAGTATAATAAATACAATATTAAGAATTATGCATAATAATATAATAAAAAAGCGTCACTTATAAATAACAACACCTATAATAATAAACTATTAAATTAAATGTTAGTCGTTGAACGGATTTGGATGAAATTTGTTATGGAAATAGCTCATACTCTGGATTAACACACAGGCTACTTTGTGTCCCGATAGAGTGAAGTAAGATTTTTAATGACATGAAAACAACCACTTCTCTCTGGTTTTTCCCATCTTCTCATAATGACTACTAATGTCCTAAGGTGCAGCTTATTAATTTATCTTTTGTCCCGTAAGGGTGAAGTATTCCCGTGAGATAGCAATTTATAATAATATCGTTTTAAATTGAGAATTTTATATTTACCTTCTGTGGTCTTGTCTCGTCTACCATTATGTCTAGGACTACCACTTGGTGTAGATTTATCATCTTTTCTGGATGAGGGATTTGTTTTTGAGTCCTTGCCTGGTTTAGAGTCTTTATTAGTTTTAGGTGTGTCATTTGGCTTGGAGTTGTCAGTTTCGTCAGTGTTGTCTGATCCGAAATCATCATTAGCTGTCGAATCGTACGGCCTTAACGGTTTCTGGCCACGCTTCCTACCTGGAACTGTATATAAAAAAATATAATAATGTATAAAAAAAAAAATAATGGCTTAATGTGTTTGTGAGTGCGAAACTGCAAACAATTGGAACAATTTGGCTTATTCAGCACGAAAAATTGGAATAAAATCTTGGTATATTTATTTTTCTTTATTTTATTCTGTTTTTAGTAAATGCTGTTGTAGCGGCAACAGAAATACATCATCTATGACAATTTTAACTCTCTAACTATCACGGTTCATGAGATACAGCCCGGTGACAGACGGACAGACGGACAGCGGAGTCTTAGTAATAACGTTCAGCTTTACCTTTGGGTACAGAACCCTAAAAAGATATACTAATACTTACTAATTTTGGTTACAGTCACGATTTCTCCTGATTCTGTAGTGTACTCGTAAGTTACTACATTCCGTTTGTTAGTGGTGATTGTTTCAATCACAGGTCCCACATCCTCGTCATCTTCTGTGAAAAAGTAACATTTATCCATTATTCACTTGCTACGCGGTGTTACCCATGGTTTCCCAGGATCAAAAGACTGTTTTCATCCAGGATATAAGCTAGTCTATTATATTCAGGACTGCAAGGTCATATGGAAGAGTAACGAGCTGCATCGGCAGTCCTACAAGGCCTTGATAGGGCCCGATGTGGTTCTACCTGCTTTGGTGAACTGGCTAAGTTTTTGTGACCTGTTTGAGGAAACCGAACGTTTTGTCTGTGCAATTATGGACGAAGATGTCTCATGCGCATGTGATTTCACCGGCAGCCACACCTTTCCACCGGAACAGTAATGCAATCACTAATGCTTGGCGGCAGATTCCAGATGTGGTGGCAGTACCTCTCCGGAAGAACTTGGCACAAGTTCTACTGCTACTTTTGGTTGCTCCTTTAGCACCACCCAGGGGGTACATGTAGGGAATCAAAGGGTACACACCTACGGACGTGAGCAACTGGACGCCTAGTATCTTGTCAAATAAAACCTGTGACATGTTTTCTGAGCAAATAAAGACATTCAAATTATAATAATTAATACTAAAGAATTATTTACATGTAAATTACCTGATTCATAATCTTCAGGGAAAAGTACAGGGCCACTCTTTGGTCCGGGTGTTTTTGGTCTTATAGACTTTCCGCTATTGTCAGGTCTTGATTCAGTACCTTTCGACTCCTCAGGAGTTTCTTTTCCATCAGGATTATAGTCCGGTTTATTTGGCTTTTGGGTGGGTTTTACTTTGGCAGGACGTGAGTGTGGTCGTGATTTTTCTGATGGTTCAGTATCTTCTGGTTTCTGAGGAGTATCTTTTCCACCAGGTTTGTTTTCCCCTTCATTTAACTTCCGAGAAGGTCCTTCTTTGCCCGGATGTGAATTTGGTTCAGTATCTTCTGGTTTCTGAGAAGCATCTTTTCCACCAGGTTTGCTGTCCGGTTTATTTAACTTGTGGGAGGGTTTCTCTTTACCAGGACGTGACTGTGGTCGTGATTTTTTTGATGGTTCATTATCTTCTGGTTTCTGAGGAGTGTCTTTTCCACCAGGTTTGTTTTCCCCATCATTTAACTTCTGAGACGGTCCTTCTTTGCCCGGATGTGAATTTGGTTCAGTATCTTCTGGTTTCTGAGAAGCATCTTTTCCACCAGGTTTGCTGTCCGGTTTATTTAACTTGTGGGAGGGTTTCTCTTTACCAGGACGTGAGTGTGGTCGTGATTTTTCTGATGGTTCAGTATCTTCTGGTTTCTGAGAAGCATCTTTTCCACCAGGTTTGTTTCCCCCATCATTTAACTTCTGAGAAGGTCCTTCTTTGCCCGGATGTGAATTTGGTTCAGTATCTTCTGGTTTCTGAGAAGCATCTTTTCCACCAGGTTTGCTGTCCGGTTTATTTAACTTGTGGGAGGGTTTCTCTTTACCAGGACGTGACTGTGGTCGTGATTTTTTTGATGGTTCATTATCTTCTGGTTTCTGAGGAGTGTCTTTTCCACCAGGTTTGTTTTCCCCATCATTTAACTTCTGAGACGGTCCTTCTTTGCCCGGATGTGAATTTGGTTCAGTATCTTCTGGTTTCTGAGAAGCATCTTTTCCACCAGGTTTGTTTTCCCCTTCACTTAACTTCTGAGAGGGTCCTTTTTTGCCTGGATGTGAATTTGGTTCAGTATCTTCTGGTTTCTGAGAAGAATCTTTTCCACCAGGTTTGTTGTCCGGTTTATTTAACTTGTGGGAGGGTTTTCCTTTACCAGGACGTGAGTGTGGTCGTGATTTTTCTGATGGTTCATTATCTTCTGGTTTCTGAGAAGCATCTTTTCCACCAGGTTTGCTGTCCGGTTTATTTAACTTGTGGGAGGGTTTCTCTTTACCAGGACGTGAGTGTGGTCGTGATTTTTCTGATGGTTCAGTATCTTCTGGTTTCTGAGAAGCATCTTTTCCACCAGGTTTGTTTCCCCCATCATTTAACTTCTGAGAAGGTCCTTCTTTGCCCGGATGTGAATTTGGTTCAGTATCTTCTGGTTTCTGTGAAGCATCATTTTCACCAGGATTGTAGTCTGGTTTATTTGGCTTTTGGGTGGGTTTTCCTTTACCAGGACGTGAGTGTGGTCGTGATTTTTCTGATGGTTCATTATCTTCTGGTTTCTGAGGAGTATCTTTTCCACCAGGTTTGTTTTCCCCATCATTTAACTTCTGAGACGGTCCTTCTTTGCCCGGATGTGAATTTGGTTCAGTATCTTCTGGTTTCTGAGAAGCATCTTTTCCACCAGGTTTGCTGTCCGGTTTATTTAACTTGTGGGAGGGTTTCTCTTTACCAGGACGTGAGTGTGGTCGTGATTTTTCTGATGGTTCATTATCTTCTGGTTTCTGAGGAGTGTCTTTTCCACCAGGTTTGTTTTCCCCATCATTTAACTTCTGAGACGGTCCTTCTTTGCCCGGATGTGAATTTGGTTCAGTATCTTCTGGTTTCTGAGAAGCATCTTTTCCACCAGGTTTGTTTTCCCCTTCACTTAACTTCTGAGAGGGTCCTTTTTTGCCTGGATGTGAATTTGGTTCAGTATCTTCTGGTTTCTGAGAAGAATCTTTTCCACCAGGTTTGCTGTCCGGTTTATTTAACTTGTGGGAGGGTTTCTCTTTGGCAGGACGTGAGTGTGGTCGTGATTTTTCTGATGGTTCAGAATCTTCTGGTTTCTGAGAAGCATCTTTTCCATCAGGTTTGCTATCCGGTTTATTTAACTTGTGGGAGGGTTTCTCTTTACCAGGACGTGAGTGTGGTCGTGATTTTTCTGATGGTTCATTATCTTCTGGTTTCTGAGGAGTGTCTTTTCCACCAGGTTTGTTTTCCCCATCATTTAACTTCTGAGAGGGTCCTTTTGTGCCTGGATGTGAATTTGGTTCAGAATCTTCTGGTTTCTGAGAAGCATCTTTTCCACCAGGTTTGCTGTCCGGTTTATTTAACTTGTGGGAGGGTTTTCCTTTACCAGGACGTGAGTGTGGTCGTGATTTTTCTGATGGTTCAGTATCTTCTGGTTTCGGAGAAGCATCTTTTCCACCAGGTTTGCTGTCCGGTTTATTTAACTTGTGGGAGGGTTTCTCTTTACCAGGACGTGAGTGTGGTCGTGATTTTTCTGATGGTTCAGTATCTTCTGGTTTCTGAGGAGTATCTTTTCCACCAGGTTTGCTGTCCGGTTTATTTAACTTGTGGGAGGGTTTCTCTTTACCAGGACGTGAGTGTGGTCGTGATTTTTTTGATGGTTCATTATCTTCTGGTTTCTGAGGAGTGTCTTTTCCACCAGGTTTGTTTTCCCCATCATTTAACTTCTGAGACGGTCCTTCTTTGCCCGGATGTGAATTTGGTTCAGTATCTTCTGGTTTCTGAGAAGCATCTTTTCCACCAGGTTTGTTTTCCCCTTCACTTAACTTCTGAGAGGGTCCTTTTTTGCCTGGATGTGAATTTGGTTCAGTATCTTCTGGTTTCTGAGAAGCATCTTTTCCACCAGGTTTGTTTTCCCCTTCACTTAACTTCTGAGAGGGTCCTTTTTTGCCTGGATGTGAATTTGGTTCAGTATCTTCTGGTTTCTGAGAAGAATCTTTTCCACCAGGTTTGTTGTCCGGTTTATTTAACTTGTGGGAGGGTTTTCCTTTACCAGGACGTGAGTGTGGTCGTGATTTTTCTGATGGTTCAGTATCTTTTGGTTTCTGAGAAGTATCTTTTCCACCAGGTTTGTTTTCCCCATCATTTAACTTCTGAGAGGGTCCTTTTGTGCCTGGATGTGAATTTGGTTCAGAATCTTCTGGTTTCTGAGAAGCATCTTTTCCACCAGGTTTGTATTCCCCTTCATTTAACTTCTGAGAAGGTCCTTCTTTGCCCGGATGTGAATTTGGTTCAGTATCTTCTGGTTTCTGAGAAGCATCTTTTCCATCAGGATTGTAATCCGGTTTATTTGGCTTTTGGGCGGGTTTTCCTTTACCAGGACGTGAGTGTGGTCGTGATTTTTCTGATGGTTCATTATCTTCTGGTTTCTGAGGAGTATCTTTTCCACCAGGTTTGTTTTCCCCATCATTTAACTTCTGAGACGGTCCTTCTTTGCCCGGATGTGAATTTGGTTCAGTATCTTCTGGTTTCTGAGAAGCATCTTTTCCACCAGGTTTGTTTCCCCCATCATTTAACTTCTGAGAAGGTCCTTCTTTGCCCTGATGTGAATTTGGTTCAGTATCTTCTGGTTTCTGTGAAGCATCATTTTCACCAGGATTGTAGTCTGGTTTATTTGGCTTTTGGGTGGGTTTTCCTTTAGCAGGACGTGAGTGTGGTCGCGATTTTTCTGATGGTTCAGTATCTTCTGGTTTCTGAGAAGTATCTTTTCCACCAGGTTTGTAGTTCGGTTTATTTGTTTTCTGAGAGGGTGCTTCTTTGCCAGGGCTTGAACTAGTTTTTTCTGTCTTGTGAGAATTCGTTTTAGTATTTGAACTTGATGGATTACTTTTCGTTGCTACATGAGTTCCGTCAGAATATATTTCACCTGTGAGCGAAAAAATGCCGAGTTGAAATTAATGTGTTAATAAATTAGCTTCAATTTCAGCTGGATCGGAATTAAGATTCGTGATCCGCTAGTCACTCTGAGAGGGAGACGTAATGTCATATGCGCATGTAATATGACTAGAATCCGGATGGACTTGGCATAAGTTCTACTGCTTGTTTGGATTGATCCTTTCGCGCCACCCGGGGGACACCTGGGGCTCTAAGGGATCTAGAATGCGTGATCGGAACCACCTTGAAAGTACCTTAAATAGGTATGGCGGCAGTGCCAGCCGAATATGGCAGCGCGCTGTCAAACCTTCATGAGGGATATGCAACTTAAATCTGCCGCCAAGCACTCGCACTGCTGTGTACCGGTGGAAGGGTATGGGTGCCGGTGACATCACATGCGCATGAGTTACATCCCTGTCTCGGATGACGGGCGACTTGGGTCTTCTTATATTTCGGGGAGGGCCTAAATCGTATTGCTGTTGTTGTCGATGGAGGTAACCACTTAAAATCAAAATATTTTTGTGTTACAAAAGTGAGGCGATTTATGCCTTACTTTCACACAAAAATAAACAAAGACACAAAATACTGTGTACTAACAAGTGACTGATTAAAGTAATCAAAAAAAGCGATATCTATACTATGTCGCCCTAAGTGTGTACACCGTACCATTTTAGACGCATACACCCAAAACGATATACATGAAAACGATCAGGATACGGAAAAAACGCAATTTTGATTCTCTACAGATATTTTTTTTACATACTCATACCTCTACAATACACTAGGACATCTGTGTTGCAGATGGCATGGACAAACAGAAACACAAGACAAACAACCAAAAACCGAAAGATTTTTTTCAGATCGGTTGATAAATAACGAACTGAGTTAACAAATATAAAAAGATATGAAACCCAATTGGTTCTCTTCCGGAGGTTGGATGAAAATAATAACAATGAATCGCTTACCCACAGGCTTGAGTTCAATTTCGATCTGTGGCACTTTCTGGTCCTTATCCATGATTTCAAATGACGTTATTGAAAATACACGGTAGACGGGCGATGCTGCAATCAAAACAAATCTCGTCATAAACTTCTATTAGCCATTAAGTTTTTATTTATATCATTGGTCATAGCAAGAATGTCAGCGAAATAAAAGCCTAATTCAGCCATAAGTCGGAAAACTAATAGATGCCTGCCTAGATCTATCTGTATCTTGACTCTGTCAGTCTGTTGGTCGTCGTCTTTCTCTGTCTCTATCGGTCTCCGTCTTTCTCTCTCTGTTTCATTATGTCTCTGTCGGTCTCTTTCTGTTTCTGTCTGTGTCTGTCACTATCTATCTTTGTCATTCACTGCTTGTCTCTGTCTATCAGTCGTTGTCTCTCCGTTTGACTAGCTCTCTGTCTGTATATCTGTCTGTTTGTCTGTGTATGTAATAATAAAAAAACAAGAAATATCATTGTAATTACTTACTTTTATAGTAGGTAGTTTGGGTGTTGGAAGTGCCCTTACTGTTAGCGCTATGTTTAGTCGCAGACTTCGTTTTAGTGCCTCCGTGTTCGGTATTCTGTTCGCTTTCACCCTGAGTGCTGGTTCTGAAAGCGCTATGGTTTTCTGATTTCGAACTCTTCGGATCAGAATAGTATGAATTACTAACTTTGTTGACACCCTTCGACTGTTCTTTAGATCGACCAGATGAGGATCCATCTTCGTTGGTCGAGGAGAATGAATTCACTGATTTTGATCGCCACTTATCTTCGCTTTCACTGTCGCCTCTTGATACAGTGCCATCAGATTGATCCCGACTTGAGCCTCGTCTGTGTGCTTTATATTTTGACTTCCCACTATTTAGTGATGAACTTTTAGGTTTTACTTCTGTGTTTACGTAACTACTTTCCTGGGTATCATCATTCGTGTAATCCGATGTATACAAACGATCATTCCCATTTTTATAAGAGGTATTTCGACCACGTCCTTTAGACGAGCTATCATTGGTTCCTCTACTTCTGCTTTCAGTATCTCCAGTTGTGCTTACGGTGTCATAGTCGGTTTGCAAATCATAATTATTTTGATATTTTGTCTCGCTGTAGTTCGGTTCATCTAGTACAGACGTTCTGGCTTCAGGCCCGCTCGCTTGGCGAGAGTTTATGTCCTTGTTATCCTGAGTTGACTGTTCTTTTTGTCCTGAAGGTTCAGGACTTCTGGATCCAGAACCGCCCTTATTATACTGAGTTGGCTGTTCTTTTTGTCCTAAAGATTCAGGACTTCTGGATCCAGAACCGCCCTTATTATCCTGAGTTGGCTGTTCTTTTCGTCCTGAAGATACAGGATTACTGGATCCAGAACCGCCTATATTATTCTGGGTTGGCTGTCCTTGTGGTCTTGAAGATACATGACTTGTGGAACCAGAACCGCCCTTATTATCCTGGGTTGGCTCTTCTTGTGCTGAGGTGAAGACAAATTATCATTATTATTATTCATCAGTTAATTTTTAGTTAGTTATATGCTTCAGAGTAGAACTTGTTCCTATTTCATCCCGTGAGACAGTGCCACAACACCTGGAATCTGCCGCCAAGTCCCATGTAATATGTGTTGTAAATGAATTATTTATTTATGTGTTGTAAATGAACGTTATATAGTAGAAGAATTAAAAAAGCTTGATTGGCACACAGATTGAGACAACACAAGTTAATGGCGGCACCGTAGCTTAATAGCGAGACGTCCCGGGTTCGATTCCCAGCTGGGGCCGACTTTGTGTCATTAGCGTAAAGTTTGTTCTCGGATCTTGTGTCACTATTAGTCCATGCCACCTGCAACTTGGGATCCTACCTGGGATCCTACTTAGGGACCTGGGACTTGCACGGGTATATATACATACCCCTGGACATATACCGAGAACAAATTATACGCTCAACACAAAGTGTGTAACTAAAGATATAGAATACTTACGTGTTTCGTAGTGAGTTTTGGTGGTAGAATCGCCAGTACTGTTATTATTATATGTAGAAACAGAGTTCGTTTTCTGGCCCCTATATTCGCTTTCTTGTTCGCTTTTCCCCTTTGAATTACTATTAAAAGTGCTGTTGTTCTCCACATCTCCACCTTCAGGCCAATATTGGTAACCAATTGTATTCTGATTATTCCCCTCCGACTCATCTTCAGAATTACCCTTCGAGGACCCATCAGCAGATTTAGAGGAGAATTTATTATTGGAATTCGATTTCCAGTTGTCTTTGTTTTTGGTAACACCTTGCGAGACTTTGCCATCAGTACTGTCTTGACCAGTTCCTTCCCTGTGTGTTTGGTAGCTAGAGTCACCGCTATTGTCATAGGATGAATCCGAATTCGATCCCATATTTTCGTAACTGCTAGCCTGGCTGTCATCGTTGGTAAACTTTGAGGTGTGTCTGTAAGAGTCCCCATCGCTGTAAGAGACATCTTGACCTTGTCCTCTTGATGAGAAGTCATTGTTGCCTGTGCTCCTGCTTTCCGAGTCTTCACTTTCGCTTACGGTATCATAATTGGAGTGTGAGTCGTCTTTATTGTAATAATTTGAAACGCTGTGGGTCGGCTTGTTATATACAGCGTCACTGGATTTAACCTGGATGTTTTTACTGAGGATTACGCCTTCGTCCTTGGTTGGCTGTTTTTCTGGAACTGTGGAATAACATGTGACAGATATAAGAAAAATTTCGTTTACTTGGATGTCATATTTTATCCAGTACCGTATCGGCCTCTAATGTTCCCACTGCAGGCACCGGCCTACTCTCGATAATTGAGTGTGAATGGGCTTTGATCTACACGGGAGCGTAGTCATAAGCATTGTAAATTTTTTAATAGTAATCTTTGGGTACAGAACCCAACGTTTTTGTTGGGTTCGAGCCATTTAAAATTACTTTTACCTAAATGTGCTACCACCTAAACTAACATTAAAGTAATTAATTATATGTAATAAATTTCAGCATGGAATTGAACAAACAATACATAAATTAATTGCTAACCATTTGGCGGGAGCTTAAAGGAGGTACGGACGAATTTAAAACCAAAGGCCGCTGGTTCGAAGCCAGGCCAATGACAACATACAATACAAATAAATAAAATTTAAATGTCTGTTTGTAATATCAATATAACAGATTTTTACCAATTTGAAACTTAAAACAGAAACACAATTTTTATTTTTAGTTTTGTCTGTCTGTTTTTCTGTCCGTCTGTCTGTTTGTTCGAGGTAATCTCCGTAATTGCAAAACAGGACTTTAACTGGCAGATAAACGATGTTATAAGGAGTAACTTAGTTTACTTTCATTTTTAAATAGTTTTTTTAAGATATATAGAGAATTCTAGGATTTTCATAGTGCTTATAGCTAGAGTAACTTGGTGAAAATCACTCGTAGATTCGACGATGAATTACATCAAACTCAAACTCTTATTCCTCTAGATCTCAAGTATCGTTTGGACACGTCAAATTTTACACACACAAGTAAACATATTCGTGTGCATGTAACGTGTCACAGGAGGCACGTTACATGCACACAGATATGTCAAATTACTGTCAGTTTTTATGTTCAAGCTAATCTTATTTGTTAAGTTTGTCTGTCTGTTCATCTACTTATTTCTGGGCACTAAATGACTGGCCTAATAGCTCAATTAGTAGTAACTCTGCTCTCTGCGCTGTAGGTCATGAGTTCGCTTCTCGCCCAGGACAAGCATTCGTGTGCGAACATAAATGTTTGTTCTGTGTCTGGGTGTATTTATAAGTATGCATTTACAAAAAAAAGTACTATATGTATTCTATCAGTTATCTAGTTCCCATATTACAAGCAATGCTTAGTTCGGGGCTAGCTGGCGCTGTGTGAAATATATATATTTATTTATTATATTAGAAACTGTGGTATGAATACATACCACTCGGTGCTGCTTGGCCGCTCAGAATCTGAAAAAAAATAATGCAAGAGTTATAAAATCCAATATACGCAGTATAAAACAAAGGCGCTTCCCACTGTCCCTGTATGCTTAGATCTTTAAAACTACACAACGAATTTCGATGCGGTTTTAATATTGTAGATAGAATGAATGAATGAATGAATGAATGAACACTTTATTGTACACCATAAAATTTACATAATATTCATATAAATATACTTAGATTTAGTACAATGGGCGGTCTTATCGCTGAAAGCGATTTCTTCCAGACAACCTTAGGATGGAGTTTTATCATGTGTTGCTTCATAGGACGGCGGTATACATACATAGAGTGATTCAAGAGGAAAGTTTACATGTATAATACACTAGCAACTCACCCCGGCTTCGCACGTGTTGCTAGTGTGTTCTGATACGACACTGATCTACTAACCGTGCGAACCCGGGGACGGGTCGCCAGTTCGCGAAGCTCGGTCGCCCAGATAATTTATATTTTATACTATAAACGCTGCCAGTATCTTCGGAACCTAAAGAGACTCTTTTTAATAATATATTTTAGTTATTATATTATATTTTTTAAGGTTTTTAGTTTTAGGTTCATGGTTCTAGTATATATTTTTATTTCTGTACAAATAAATTTTATATATTTATTAAAAATATTTATAATCGAATAAGAAATTTTGAATACTTAAATCTAATTTTATACCTAACATATTATACAGGTGTCGAGACCCTTGGTCCGTGGGGTCCTAGCGCTATAAAGCTTTTTAAAGAAATAGCAAATAGGTTAGTCGACGTCACAGGAGACCGAAGAGCTGGCAGCTACCTCGGACAAAGGATAAATCTAGCTATTCAAAGGGGGAACGCTGCCAGTATCTTCGGAACCTTGCCTCAAGGGACTCCTTTTAATAATATATGTTAGTTCTTATAGTATATTTTTAAGATATTAGTTTTAGATTTGTTACATTTAATTTTATACTAATGCCAACATAGAATATACCTATAAAGCCAACAGTTACAGTTTAAAAAATGTAAAAACATCTCCCAACAGTTAATACTGTTCGATCTTTTTTCATGTAGAAATCAGGTTGTTTTCCATATTCTAACATAAGGATTAACTCAACCAGACTATGCTTGAAAGATAAAGATTTTATAAGTTTTTCCGAACGAAATATAATTGAATTAATTATTCTTAGAAGCTAGCATAGCAGACCAATTTGCATCCATTCGAGACGGGGCGCACGTAATTTCACCGGCACCAGAACAGCATTGCGAGTGCACTGCTTCGCGGCACATTCAGTCCATTTCGTGTATCTACCTTATTAGCAGTGGCGGCCTTAGGGGGTGGCAAGCAGGGCAACCGCCCGGAGCCTCGCTTTTGTAGGGCCTCGCACCCTCGCAGAATAACCCGTATTTTTGATGTACTGCAGCGGTCTTTAAGAGGATGCTGACTGATTACCAGTAGCTGTACACTTTCAACTCACCTAAATTCCTCATACGCCAAGTGCCTCACAAAGATCTATCGCCCGGAGCCTCGCAATATCTAAGGCCGCCCTTGCTTATTAGAGGAAGCCACGTTTTACGCAACGAGAAAAAAGTGTAAGTACTTACACTGAGCGCTAGCACCAGAGCACATCGTAGTAACATCTTGGTCTAGGATCTTATGATCCGTTGAAGACCTCAAAATATACTATGGCGATTAGTAATGGCGGCACATTTTATACCATACCTCATCAAACAAAAGTAGTGAGAATTAATAAATTAAAATTACACCTGGGCAAACAGTTTCATTGTATTTAATCAATAAATGTTTAAACGTTATATGACATATTTGTGCATTGAAGAATTATTATTGTAATGTTAGAGTATAAAAATAAAATCAAATAAACATTTTGAATAAACCTGAGACGTGATCCCCGTCTCGGGTGACGGCCGCAACGGGGTGCGACTTGGGTCTCCTCATACTTCAGTCGGGTAGGACCTGAGTCGTCCTCCCCGTGAGTTCCCGCCTTGTCGGGGCGGGGGGGCTTAGTAACCGTGGCCTGGTCACCCACGGTGAAGCTAAGACGAACCCAGGAGGGCCGCTCCTTTAGGCTTTGCCTCCAAGCCAACTAGGAGCGGCATTGTAGGTGGCGGTGCCTTATGGGGGGCACCGCAACTGAGGCGGGCTGCGGTGTCGAATGGGAGGCATCGCAGCTGAGGGATAGAGGCCGCGGTGGGAAAGGATTGCCGGTATAACGGTGCGCCGCTCTCCCTACCTTCCGCGGCCACGACGGGGTCGCCACCGTTCGATGGCGGACGCGGTGGGGCCGCAGGGGAAGAGGAGTGTCGGTATTGCGAGGCGCCGCTCTCCCTATCCTCTGCGGCCGTAGTGGCAGGCGACGGGGCCACATATCTGACCCGTCGCATGGGGACCTAGGGCGTCTAGACACGGGGTCGTCTGACGCCCTTTCGCTGACCTGGTCCCCGAGGTGGTTGCGACACGCCATATGTCCTTGCGTGTTGCAAACAGTGGAGTGGCACCTGATGCCAACACAGGGGGGTCCGGAAACGGACAGCCGCGGCGGGTTCGCGGATGTGTGTTATAACGTTCCCGTGTTCCCGCCACTAAGCGGCAGAGGAGGACATCGTGGGGTTTTAGTGGGTCTAGTCCCACATAACCGCTCTGTCTCCCCGTGGCAGGGCGGTATGCGAGTGCATTTCCCCACGTAAATAAAAAAAAATAAAAAAAAAAAAAAAAAAGGACCTTAGTCGTATTGCCTTAGTTATTCAAACGACAATTCGTCACGTCACTTGTAACAAATTATACAATTTTTTTTTACGTGATAACGTTTTACAAATAATAATAATAATAATCGATAAATCGATGAACGCCATCTGCACGCACGAAAGGCATGAAAGAAAGAAAGAAAAATATAGCATTAATTAGAAGACTCGATAGATATAGATGTGTAAGAATTTGTTTATTTATACCACAGATATAATAATAAACTACATTAACATACTCATACCCTGCACTAGGATTCCCTGTGTCGCAGATGGCATGGACAAACACAGAAACACAAGACGAACACCCAAGACAACAAACAAACTTCATGCTCACCACACAAAGTGTGCCTGGGACTCGAACCCGGGACCCCTCGCTTCGAAGGCAGGGCTACTACCAACTAAGCCACGGAGCCGTCAAAAGGTCCAATTTCAGCATGACTCATTGTCACGTTCCGCCTGAGCCGAGCGTGCAATCTTATAATGATTTGCACACCCCACCACGCAGACTTCAGTTTGCCCGAGATCATGACGCATGAAACTGCGTCGAAATATTGGGAGTCAAAAAAAACTCACAAATCATGGTAAATATCTCGGTAACACTAATAATATATATAATGCTTCATTCTATTTAGAAAAAGCAAGCGTATAACCGTGCAAATAATTCAATCAATAGATTATATTTGAACAACATTAAATTATTAATCTATATGCACAGGTGGAAAGTTGCCTGAACGGAGTATACCTACGTCATTGAATATTTTATTGCTCGGTATCTATTTACGATTTTTAACCTCCAACGACAAAGGGGTATATTTATATATTCATATTTTAACATTTACCCCACTGGCTCACTATTTATTATAAAAATTTGCACCATACGTGTGCAATTTTTTGTAATAAATAGTTACAAACAAATTCGTTGGTCCCTTCACTCTCGAAATCTTGGCGGCAATCTTGGCTATCTTATTTTCGCCACGGCGCCACTCTTTGAATAGAAGAAGATACATAGAAGATAGAAGATTTATTTGACACATACAAAAACAATATACAAAGAACATTAAATAAACCTAAATACTAAAATAAAAGAAACAAACTCAAACTCATTTATTCCTTTAGATCTCAAGTATCGTTTGCAAATGCAAGAGAAGACGCGCGAAGACTTCATTGGTCCGGCCCGCGGTCACCTACACGGCATGGTAGTACTAGTTTAGTGTTGCCTGTTATAATATTGATTTATTTTTAATCATAGTGACACTTCGGAACACGTTCAAACAGCCATTACGGTGGCTGTACACAGGCCTTGTCAAATTGTTAATTATTTAATAATAAATGGTAAAAAACCTTTTTAATAACAAGTATAACTTTTTTCGTGTTCTCTTCAGCAAGCCCTTTCATCCGATACCCATACTGTGGTAGTGCAGAAACAATAACTAGTCCGCCATCTTGGATGATCCGCCATATTGGAATTAGAATGACGTCACATAGCTAAGCATGCATTGTCATCCAAAATAAGCGTGTATACCAAATTTCAGCTCGGTCGGTTAAAGATAACTGGTTTAAAATTCAGTTGCAAGATTCCACCCGGACAAACATACATTGCAAGTTAAATAAAAGCTTGTAAAAATGTATTACATAAACTTTATTGTCAACATTTTGTGTGATACAAATTTGACATGAATTAGAAACAAAATACAGATAAAAATATAAAAAATATCTTAAAATAAGGTTTTATAAAAGAATATGTAAAAATGAGTGAGATGTGGGAAGTTTTTGACTTTGACTTTATATAACGTGTCACAGTAACTCCCCAGGCACATTACATGCACACAGATTATGTCAAATTACAGTCACTCAGTATGAGATCCAAATCTTTACTAAGTTGCATTCATCATGCTGCGTCCATCACCCGAGACGGGGATGATACGTCTCATGCGCTTGTGCACCCTTCCACCGGAACACAGTAATGCGAGCACTACTGCTTGGCGGCAGATTCCAGGCGTGGCATTACCTCTCCGGACGAACTTGGCATAAGTTCTACTGCTACTTTTGGTTGCTCCTTTAGCACCACCCAGGGTGTACGTGTAGGGTATCAAAGGGTACACACCTACGGACGTGAGCAAATGGACCCCCCAATTTAAAAAGTACGCAGTATCCCTCGAACCACAAATAAGTCAAGATTATTGTACATTATTTGAGGAATCCTATGTACCCCTCTTTTACAGGGAGATGGCCCGGGTTCGATTCCCGGCCGGGACACACTTTGTGTGGTAAGCATGAAGAAAGTTTTCGGGTCTTGGTTTGTTATGAGTTTTTGTGTTTGTCAATGCCACCTGCGACACAGGGAATCCTAGTGCAGGGGTACTATGTGATCATGCGTTCTTAAAACTCAGTTTAGTGCTTATTCACAGCTTGTACTATGGGAACCAAATTATTGATAGATTACCTACATAGTTAATTTTTCTTTCAATAAATACATAATACTGTGTATAATAACACCCAAGTATAGAACAAAAACAAAATGTCTCACCAAAACAAACATTTTGTGTTCCATCCATCCACCTATCTACAGCTGAATGGCTAATTAAACAAAGACAGTGGCTTAGAATAGAATTATAGAATATATTGTATTTTATTGTCAAACTGTGTATACAAAGATCTTTGTCCTCTCATACGTGCAATATATTAAAAGAGACCATCAACAAAAACAAAGCTAACTTGTGTTAAAGTATTCATTAACACTTTAATGAGCTTTATTAATTAGTCATTTATTCAGTCTAAATTTGAATATGGATCATGATTTGATCATCTGTAAAACACATTTAAGCAAGTAATTACCAAACATAATTTCAATCCATCAAAGATTCAATCCATCCTTGCGAAACGAGATTCGTATTTTTCATTATACTGCGTAAGTTGACAACAACCTCGCCCTCTATCATCGAAACAATCCAACTATTGTTTCTTAGTTCCAGGTACTGAAAGAAGATGGCGTTAAATCAAGTCCTCCCAATCGGTGTAGACAAAATTAAAAACGTGTTTTTAAGTTTTTAAATATACATTCATTATTTACAAGAAAAAAATTTGAAACCTAAACAAATATAACTAAAATTGTGTAATAAACTTACAAGTTATACAAGTAGGAACCTATGTTCATAAAAAAACAAATGTTTCTGACTCTTTCTCTCTGAAGTTATCTCAATCTTTGCGTCCTTCGCATTTATTAATCCAATGACCACCAATGACGCATGACTGGTGATTCATGCAATAAATTGACAGACGGCTTTTAGTGTTGCCGACAAAATGAACATTACGGTAGATTTGTAGAATTTATGGACGTAATATCAGCGGCATGGAGCATCTTTTTTTTATCATAATTCAGTAATGCTAGTGGGTCATGGAATATTATACGGCTACTAGGCAATGTGGTGGCAATACATCGTTATGTTTCTGCTTTTGCACCACTCGGGGAATAATATGTCGACAGAATTAACAAGAAGTTACCCTCTTAAAAACATGAGCACCATAGACCTCAAACGTACACACGCCAAAATGTATTAAACGTTTATGTTTATTTTTTTGGCAAAATATTGACATTTTCATACGTAACAGTTGTAATACGTAGTGTAACAAGTATCCTATGCAATTTCTAGCTGTTCTTCGAGACTTCATTCGATTCGGTGGTGCTAGAGGAGCAACAGAAAGAAGTAGTAGAACTTGTGCAAAGTTGGTCCGTAGAGATACTGAGATTTTTCTGTTTAGTGTAGTCCACAAACCTATGCGTTTTTAACATGTAGCTAGTATATTTTCTTTTGATCTGTATTAGTCCCTCAAACTTTTACGTATATTTATAAAATAGTAAATTAAGCCTAAAACTGATTAAGAAATGTCACTCTTCTCATACACCGTCCTGAAAATGAATGTCTCTAGAAACGAACAAAACAAATGGATGCAAACCATCACCAAATTTTTAGGATTTTAATTACGAACTATGAAGTTGAAATATACCTACATCATTTTATTTTTAATGTCTTCGTAATGTAGTTGTACAACATAGAGATTAGTATTAATTGCTGTTAGTTTTACATCGCATCCTACAATCTTTTGAAATCATAGTTGGCAGCACTACCTATCCGTCCGTGCTGCGCAAGCGACGTCGTAGCGTATCTATCGCCATTCGCCAATAGTTTTGCGAATTTTACCGAGATTAGTTTCGAGATATTATGTGGTACACATTTCGTTTTAATCAAAACAAATATTTCCTAGAAGTGTGTTGGTTGCGTTAGTTACAGACAGAAAGAAAACTTGAACAATTTGTTGACGTGTTGTGTTGATATAGATACTGGATTGCGGTGTTGTGTTGTTTTGATAAAAATTCAAGGATTTTTTTCGCACTTGGCGACGGTGCCGCTGGTAGTGAGGTGAGTGGCCTAAATTACCCTTTCTATTCACTTTTCAGTTTCGTGTTGCTTTATTGCTGGTTGAATGGTTATTATGCCGTATCCATCCGTGCCTGGTACGAAAAGAGAAATAAAAAAATATAAAACCGCGCCACTTATAAGATAAGATCTGTTCCGTTCATTCCATGGCGTATTGTGCTTTTTATTTTTACTGCAATATTACTTATTCTAGCGAGTCACGAGTCTGACATAAATTCTTATGACAAGGCTTGATCTCTCTCACTCTTGTATGGTTAAGTGGTTAACTAAGGTGATCATTACCCAAGAGAGCTTGAACATCCCAAACTTTGAACCAAACCAGTCAAGTACAATATGCAATCGCACATTAGCGTTTCCACAGCCAAATGGCAAAAACAGGACTCTTCAAAGTTCATACTGTATGTGTGTCACAATAGTTTTACTTGGCACTATACTAAGTAAAACCTATTAAACATTTGACTAATTTTTGAATGACAAATATTGAATTCCTAGTTTTATTGATTGACAATTTATCAATAACAAGTGATAATGCTATTATTATTTTACTAGCTGTTCCCGTCAACTTTGTCCATGTAGAATTAAACAATTTGTATAAGCACAACCCTGATTCCTTTATCTTTTTACCCTGAACAGACAGGCAAACATTCTAAATAGGTAGTAGCTCTGCCATCTGCACTTCGATTGTGGTTTGATTGTGGGTTCAATTCCCACCCAGGACAAGCAATATTTTTTGTTTCTTCTGTGCCTGTGTGTTAATGTATTATATGTATGTAGGTACAATATAAAACTTCTATATAAATAATCTATCAGTTTTTTACGTTCCATATTACATGCCTCACTTACAATATACATGATTTTATTTTTCTGTGAAAATTTCAGTTGGCCACTGCTTATGGTTTAAAGTATATACCCATTTGAAATTAGGACAGACAAACAGACAGATTATTGTTGATAAATGTTGTAGGTTTCGTAATAAGGTTTTTGCACATTAAGAACCTCATAGAACTTCTGCTAAGTCATAATTAAGCCTCTGTAGCTTTATCTATCACAAACCACTTAATTTAATTCTGTATTATCTGCGAATTACGCCGTGAGCCACTTTATTAATACTGTTACGTCTCTAATACTTAGCGTTATTATTTTATAAGGTGGCTGTTTGTTGTTCCATTAATAAATAAAATAAAAATAAAATTAAGTACAAATGTAACCTTTAATGCTATGAATGTTTTAAACTTAGGGTTCACAAGTTTCCAACAACATAATATATTACCTACTTATTATATTCAGTGTGGCTACATGCGCTATACTTGGTTACCATACATAAATGATGTCTTCAGGTTTTCCTTAACAGTTTGCTTGAAACTCTGTTTAACTAAAGCTTCTGTGGTTCCGAGGGCACGTTAAGATGTTGGTATGGCTGTACTAGTCAATAAGCAATGTTTTGGCCATGTTTGGAAACTTCGTCAACAGTGTTGGCTACTTAATAATAATAATAGTTAATAATTATTATAAATATTACTAGCCCTAGAGGTGAATTTCTTCACGTTTCTATGGGCCATGGCGAAGAGATCGCGTAACAAACATTAAAAAAAAAAAAACATCCAAAGTTCAACCTTCTTTTTATAAAGTCTGTTAAAAAAAGCCACTTATGCGTTAAACTAGAACAATTTTATCATATCATTGATCTCCAACCACAAAACGCGCAAGAAGTTGCAAATTGTAAGAATACTTTTTTCAGAACGAAAAAGTTTTTTGTTTGTTTTCTGTTTACTATAAGTGGCAACCAATCTAATGCTAGTTATATCAAAAACCGGCCAAGTGCGAGTCGGACGCACGGCGCGGGTTCCGCACGTTATTTTAATGTATTTTTTTACAGCTAACGGTGATGTATAAGGCATGAAAGTAATGAAGATTTTTTTGATTATAATCTGTGTTAATTTAATGTTCGCAGTATCTTCTTAACAATACTACCTGTATTGTGATTTGAAACTGCATGATAAGAATTAAATGGATTTTTAATTACCTCTATAAAATAGATGAGTATTTCAGATTTTAATTTATTAGTTGCGTCATAGTATATGCAATAAATAAGGCAAAATAATTCACCTTTTTTCCAAGTTTTCAAAACACTCGAAGGTCTCCGATATGGGTTTTCTACTATAATAGTCAGGACTGACATCTTAACGTGCCTTCCGAAGCACGGAAGCGCTCAGTTCAAATGTCTCTAAACGACCCTTAAGTGTTGGGACAGATTTAAACTTAACAAATAAGACTAGTTAAATCATGAAAACTGACTGTAACTGGCTGATTTTGGGGGGTTCAGTTGCTCGCATCCGTAGGTACTCACCTGCAGAGCAGACAATATTATTAAAAAAAAGCATTACCATGTCAAAATTTTAATGATTTACTTAAAATTAATAGGTATCGACTGTTAATACCAAAATATAAGAATATCTAATCTATTTATAGATTTTCTCAATAAACACTTAATAAATTACGATATATTAAGCATTCGCATCTGAGAAAAACCCACGTCCTCTCTGAAAGCGGTCCTGGCGTTCCGTCTCTGTCATCCTCGCGGTGTAGAAAGAGATGGCGACATCGTCATGCGACGGACGCGTGTGTTTAAATTTAGTCCAATGCATGATTACTATGCAGGAGCGAAGGCTGAATGTAAGGTATAGTCGGATACTCGAAAAAAAAAGTTGTTTTGCCGCCATAATGGCGGCGCCATATTGAAATGCTAGTGTCGTTGGTCGAATGAAGTATTGCACCAATGAGGTTTTAGTTAAATATTTATTATGGTACTACTCACTGGCCATCCTACGGTAATACTTCACTTTTTCTGGATAAAAAGTAGCCTATTTGTTGATCTAGGGCAGCGTTTTCCATGAGCCGGGTCGCAACATTACATACTTCGCACTAAAATTTAGTGACCAAATACACTAAAATATGAAGTATTAATAAAACATTTCTACTATTATTAAATGTATATTATATTATCTAATGAAACCAGCTTGAATTTAAAAGTATTAAATCCGTGCAGTTATTTAGGTGTAAAAGAGTAACAAACAGACATTAATACAAACTTTCGCCTTTATTATATTGCTGTGATATTCCGTAGAGAACTTTTAAATGACATATTCATTTTATGAAAGTGTATAACTACTTGGGGTAGATGGGAAACGATGTTTATAAATTTTAGCATAGAACCTTTCGACCACGTCAGCTTTGAAACAGAAAAGAACGCATCAAGATCGGTGCATGCGTTTAGTTGCGATGCCACTGATAAACAGATACACACTACAAACTTTTAACACGAGTCTTCTTCGTCAGAGGTTAAAAAGTTGTGTTTGCCGCCATATTGAAATGCAAGCGTCACTGGTCAAATCAAGTAATGTTTATGAGGTATTTTTAAATAATAATATAATATATACTGATTAGTTTATCAATCAACATAAAAAAACGATGTTTTATTCTTATTTATTTTTAATTTCTCGACAATACGTATTGTCGATATTGTCGTAAGAAATTGCATCCTTACGACAATATCGAAATTTATTCATAAAAATTGTGGATCAGCTACATCCTACCATTAAAACAAAAAAACATCTATTTCTCTTAACAATTGGAAAAGAAAAGTCCGAAACGTCTGTTTTGAGAGCTTATTCTTTTTAAGTCCGTTGAAAATACCAGGTTCTCAAAACGGTGAAGGAGGACTATTGACATTTGAGAGGAAACCGGTACTTCGAATAAATAGGTATTCAAAACGGCTGATGCAGATTAAATGGTACAATCATTTTTTCAATCGATATCAAATGAAACAGTTCAGTTACTTAGCTTTTACCTTTGTTGATAATAATTTTGTCAACCAATTCGGGTTTCGTGCAAAGTTCACCCCTCCCCTCACCCACCCCTTATAAGTTTTATTATAAAACCTTATTTTAAGATTATTTTCTATATTTTGTTGTATATTTTCTAATTCATGTCAAATTTGTATCACACAAAATGTGTCTAGTTGTATCTTAATTAGTGCATGGTACCTGTAATTGAGGGAGCACATTGACCAAAAAAATTTGTAAATATATTTTGTAAGATCGTATCTTTTGGTGATCCAATAAATAAATAGTTTTTAGCAAGAAAAAGTTGCCTATAACCGTCTCCAGGGTCCATTCTATCTCTATATATCCAAATTCATCATAAACAATTCAGTGGTTTACGCTTGAAAGCGTAACAAACAAACTCACTTTCGCATTTATTATATTATAGTTGATATATGTATTAACGACAAAAAGTGCCGTTTTTTTTTCTCTCTTTCTCTGTCGTCGCATTTTTATGCATTTGGCATTGTCAAGTTATATTTTCTGAGTGGTTTCTTTCTGGATGTCATCATCATCGTCTTCCTGCCCTTATCCCACACTAAGTGGGACACAACATGTATTTTTCTTCCATCTCCCTCTGTCAGCCGTCATCTCAGTACTCACTCCTTTCTTACGCATATCATCTCTCACACAATCCATCCATCTTTTCTTTGGCCTACCTCTTGTCTTATATCCTTCCACATCCATATTTAAGACTTGTTTTGTGTCTTCATAAAAATTCGAGTAAAAAATTTGGGAAACATTTACACGGGATAAAATTATAATACATCGTGATAGGAAAAGGATCAGGAGAGGAAAGTGCTGTTTTTTTTTAAATCTTTATTAAAGAGCTTAATCTTATGCGATTATGTCGCTCTGTATAATCAACAATAACAAAAATAAACAAATAACATTAATTATACGAAACGTTGGTACTGGTCACTGGAGCAAACAAAGGCAGTACAAAACATTCTTCCAGTTTAATCTGGAAAAAGTGTCAAACCACTTTTGCCCTCAGTCAATTTTGAACGGTAATTAAGTTATGTATTCTGATCCGAGTAAAATCTTATCTTATACAATGTATATAATAATTTTGCTTTGTCTGATTGAGGTCTTGACATAATAACGTTACAGTCAATTGAATGAAAGTGCTGTTAAGTCACTACATAGTATAAAACAAAGTCGCTTTCTCTGTCCCTATATCCCTATGTATGCTTAAATCTTTAAAACTACGCAACGGATTTTGATGCGGTTTTTTTTAATAGATAGAGTGATTCAAGAGGAAGGTTTATATGTATAATACACAAGCAAGTCACCGCGGCTTCGCACGGGTAGTTTCTGATACGACACTGATGCTTTACTAACCGTGCGAAGCCGGGGCGGGTCGCTAGTATTCTATAATCTGGTTTCGACCCTAACGTGGAGAGAATGAATGTAAAATCAATATTCAGATTAATATTGCGTGGAAATAAACTTGCATCTTATCTAGTAGGTGACCCTATTAAACAGTAAACATTCCTTTTGGATTCTAATTTAATAAACAATATGATTTATTATAATTTCTAGTTGCTCGTTGCGCGTCCGTTGGTGTGTACCCTTTGATTCCTTTTTTTATGTGAATAAGACCTGGTACACAGTAATGCGAGCACTGTAAGATCTGTTCAGGCGTTTGTAGATCAGCTCATTATCTTTGCACCAAGTCTGGGGTTTTTACATTTACGTAAAGTGTACTTGTTTTTGTTGATGCTTGGAAATATAATTTTTGTGTCAATCTGATCTGTTTTCCCTAAGCTTCCCTTTGTTCCAAAGGGCTTATTCCCAGACATCCATTTTATTCCCACCCCTTCCAAAGCTATAATTTAATTCCCAGGTAGTAGGTATTCAATTTAATTCCCACGATATCCAAAAGATTTATGTCAACATATACAATCAAATCAAATATAGTTATTGAGGAACAAAATAACAATGGATTACAGAAACCGTTGGAACAACGATGATGCCTGTTAATTTGAGTAAATAAGTTTCTATAGTTGATAGTCTTTAGTCAGGCAAAACATTAAGACTTTTTTTTTAAAATGTCAACTGTATGTTGTCTTATGTAATCAGACTTTTAAAATATTTTATTCTTCTGAATTTTTGTATAACAATGGATGAAAAGAATGAAGCTTTGAATTTGTTTTTTTGACGTGGTTCTTGTGGGATATACTCGTAATGTACGTAATTTATTTTCGTGATGACAATTAATTTTGAATATATGAGAATAAGTCTTCCAAAGTTCCGTTTTGAGTCTATTTTGAGTCGGCTTTTGATTTCTTTTCATATTATTAAAAGCCTTTTTTGCGTTCCTAGATATCAACGCGGGACGGTGTCCACCATTTTAACCGCTCAGATATTACCGCCAATGCGTGCCAACAAACCAGATATTGCGCTGTGAAAGTTGTTCTAGGTTGCGTTACGTTTGGTAAGGGGGTTTACCAACTTTGTCATTTCAGTACTGTATGACTCGAAAGGCTTGTTCAGTATAAGTAGCAGTAGAACTGCCTCCACGTGTGGTTTTAGCGGCAAGCAGTGGCAATCGCGTTGCTATGTTCGGTGGAAGGGTTTGTGCGCTGGTGGGGTGCATGAGAGGTAGCGAAGTGCAACGGGGTGTGATTTGGGTCTGAGGGCGTAGGTCGACTGCTGTTATGGGCGGAGGTAAACACTTAACATCAGGTGGGGCTCAGCTCGTCCCGTCATTTCAGTAACCAAATTAAAAATCTAAAAAAACTTACATCAATTCTTTCATCCCTTGTCTTTCGTTCTTAAGGGTTAAGCCTACCATTTTATTATATGTAATATGGGCGGGCCAACTAAACGCACTGCTCCAATGAGACAGGTTTTGGGGTAAAGAAAAATATCATGGATGTATTATAAAATTTTTTGAATTTTCAAATACATCTCGAATGATTTCGATGATATTTAAATGGGGCCTTCGAAGTATACCCAATGCAACAAAAAAAGCATTTTCTAAATCGGTTCAGGGGCCTTCGATGAACATACATTAAAACTCACCACGGTGCCACATAATACAAGCGCTGTATCAGTCCACTGACGCAGCACATGCTGAGTTACCTATTTTGTTGTTACATATTCTTAAACGTGTAATTTTGTTTTTAATTTTTAAGCGAGCCCTGATTATATAACACAAAAAAAGTTTTTCTTTTCTATTCTATAACCGACGAATTGAGAACCTCATTTTTGAAGTCGATTAAAACAGGTAAACAAACGCATATCTGGAATGTAAATGTTTATAGAGGTAAATAGATGGTAAATATCATCAGTTTTAATTCTGGCCTCGGTCAATTGGCGTGTCGCCAGCGTATGTTTACATTGTAAAGACGAGATTGCATTCTGGGAAATGTGGATATTGATAGCAAGGTCTTCCTTTGCCTGAACCAGACATGATCTCGTTATCAATTAGCACACAGGTGATAGGTATGGTGCATTGTTCAATGATTATTCACGTTAATATCACTACATAGTATAAAACAAAGTCGCTTTCTGTCCCTATATCCCTATGTATGCTTAAATCTTTAAAACTACGCAACGGATTTTGATGCGGTTTTTTTTAATAGATAGAGTGATTCAAGAGGAAGGTTTATATGTATAATAAACTAGCAAGTCACCCTGGCTTCGCACGGGTAGTTTCTGATACGACACTGATGCTTTACTAACCGTGCGAAGCCGGGGCGGGTCGCTAGTAGATACAGAAGTTGAAAGTCAAAGGTTACTTTCGGCGCCTTCCACAGATAGCATACCTAAAACATAGATTATTACGAATTATTACTATTAATTATTGCTAGCTTTTAGCTCGCAGAAATAAAGCGTATTTGTATGAGAAATCTTACCTTGATGTAAAGATTTTAAAGGTATTACTAGCTGACCCGGCCACGCGTTGCTGTGGCTAACGTTTTTGTAATTGTGACTGTCAAATAATAGACAAATAATTTGCAATAAAATAATATTGCGATCACAAATTGAGATGTGAGCTATCCTATCTTTCAAGTTGGATCAAACTGCACACGGTGCACAAATTAGATTAAAATCGGTTAAGTAGTTTAGGAGTCCATCGCGGACAAACATCGTGACACGTAATTTATATATATTAAGATTTACCTGCCTTTAGTAGTGTTTAACTTTTTTAATAGTGGCGGGGTCACTTACCACCAGGTGGGCCCTCAGCTCGTTACATCACATAATTAAATTTAAAAAAAAACTGCAATTCCGTAATTCATCATTTTGATTTATATCGTAAGGTTTAGCCAGCATTGTCAACGTAAGCGCACAAATGTTTTATTTACATCATAACAGATTGATCAGATTGATGATTTCACCGGCAGCCACACTCTTCCACTGGAACACAGTAATGCAACCACTACTGCTTGGCGGCTCCAGATGTGGTGGCAGTACCTCTCCGGACGAACTTGGCACAAGTTCTACTGCTGCTTAAAAGTTTAGAAGTTAGAGAAACAGACGAAAGCAGCCACTTTGCTTTACTATTTCGAGATTTAGGTTTGGATCGAGTCTACCGTACCCTTTCACGAAATTATTAATATAGATAACTATTATTTATATCTAACTAGCGACCCGCCCCGGCTTCGCACGGTTAGCAAAGCATCAATGTCGTATCAGAAACTACCCGTGCGAAGCCGGGGTGACTTGCTACTGTATTATACATATAAACCTTCCTCTTGAATCACACTATCTATTAAAAAAAACCGCATCAAAATCCGTTGCGTAGTTTTAAAGATTTAAGCATACATAGGGATATAGGGACAGAGAAAGCGACTTTATTTTATACTATGTAGTGAAGATTACCTCCAATGACGATACAACCACGCGATGGTATCTTATCATATATGATAAGTGACAAGTGACAAATACATCAATATTACAGTGATAATGTAGCTGCGTTTGGTTGATTAAGATTAACTTACCACGTCTATAAAAATTTACGATCCACCGATGCGCCGTAAAACGGTACAGATAAAGTCCGTGGCTTAGTTGGTAGTAGCCCTGCCTTCGAAGCGAGGGGTCCCGGGTTCGATCCCCGGCCGGGGCACACTTTGTGTGGTGACCATGAAGTTAGTTCTCGGGCCTTGGGTGTTTGTCTTGTGTTTCTGTGTTTGTCCATGCCATCTGCGACACAGGGAATCCTAGTGCAGAGGTATGAGTGTGTTAACGTTGTTCGTTGTTTGTTGTTTAAAGGAATAAATGAGTTTGACTTTGACTTTCATTAATTCTTCCTTCTTATGGCCAACTCTAGTGTCGGAGTGTCGGCGGAGGAGCCGCCCGAAGGCTAGGCATGGCTTAACGGCTAGTATAGGACATCTTAATACTCTCTGAAGCACGGAAGCATTCGGTTCGATTCCACTAAATGGTCACTCATCCGAACTCTGACCGGGTTAAACTTGTAAAGAAAAGCTAAGCAAGCTACACCAAAATAATTAATTATGTTACACCTAATTATTTATAATATGTCACACTTATATTATATAGGCGAATGTTTATTTGTATGTGTGTGTTTGTTAAAACTCAAACGGCTCAACGGATTTGGATGAAAGCCGTATTTGGTTAGGATGGCCCACCGCGGGTAAAACCACGGGGCGCAACTAGTAAACAATAAATTTTCACGGAAATTTCACACAGCGCCATCTAGCCCCAAACTGAGCAAAGTCTGTACCTACTGTGAGAACTAGTAATTGATAAAATAATTATATTGTAGTAGTTTTTTAATATGTACAATTAGTACATAATGGCTTGTGCCCACACTTTCGCTCGCGTTAATGTAGATTATTCTGAATGAATGAATTCCACAGTAGTGGTTAAATATAGGTTGGAATACCAGAATGCAAATCATGTACAGTTGTCATAATATTTACATTCAAATGATGTTATAATTTGTTTCAGGATGCGAATCATCTAACGACACAATATGGGTAGCGCGAAAATATCAAACGCGAAACCACAGTCCCAAATGGCAGAGAAATTAAAGAAACTCCCTCTGATAAAGGTGTTCTTCCCTAAAGACAAGAAGAAAGAGAAAGCAAAGGCGAAAGAGTTGATAGAAAAACAAAATGAGCCCAGACAACCACAGCCACAGAATACGGACGCAGTTGCTTCTATATTGGAATCATTCAAGAAACTGGACATAGAACCAAAGAAGATTTCAAAAGAAAACAGAGAGGAAACACAAGAAGACGATGAACTCAATAACTTCACCATCAAAATCGTAGAAGAAGACAGAAGAAGCACAAGAATAGATTCAGAATCATCCACAGATAGTGGATTCGCTGACAGAGATGAAGTAACGGTTGATTTAGAAAAGCAAGCTATTGACGACAAAACGGAACCGGGAACTGAAAAAACAAAAGAGATAGAAAACCTAATAGAAAAAGAGACAAGAGATGAGAGTGAGAAAGGAAAGAAGAAATTTATGCAAGTGTTGGTCAAAAGGACACCAATCAGAAACAAAATCTGTGATACCAAACTCCATCCATACGGAAGCAAAGGTGAAACCGAAAATACATTTAGGCAGGTTAGTAACATTGTTAGGTGAATCATCAATTATGTGAAATTACACGTAGAGAATGCCTATGATTTATCACAGTAATTAAATCCAATTTATCTGATTTTAAAGGCACATTGAAAGAGAAAGCAGTTCCTCGCTTATCACGTGATGCTTGCGGTTAAAATGTAAAAACTGATTGACTTTTTCGGGATAAAAAGTGGCTTCTGTATTTATCCAGGTGATGCCCTGGATAATCTACCTCCATAACAACTCTTCAAACTCATATATTCCTTTAGATCTCAAGTATCGTTTGGACACGTCAAATTTTACACACAAGTTAACATATTTGTGAGCATTTAACGTGTAACAGATCTCCTTAGGCACATGCATCCCTTAATGTTCCCACTGGGATACCGGCCTACTCTCGTTAATTGAGTTAATGGGCTTTGATCTACCATGGGAGCCCAATCCGGATTGGAATGTCACATGTCTTCGAATTTTTGGTTCTAAGACATGCCGGTTTTCTCGCGATGTTTTCCGTCACCGTTTCGAGAACGTGGTACAATATGTGCACATAAATTTTCAGTGATAAACTCATTGTATGAACCAGCGACCTTCAAACAGGTGCAACCGTTTTGAAGTGATTCACTTATATTCGGCAATTGATTTTTATTTATATTGATGCTTATTTTGTGACCAGTGTTTTGTACCTGGGCACCAATTACACGTACCCCCTGGGTGGTGCGAAAGGGCAACCCAAAGTAGCAGCATACTACAAACATAAGCCAGATAAAAAACTCTATAATTATCTTTAGAAACCAGAAATAGACAAATTGCCACAACGCGCGAACAATTCTTCTGAGAGAACATTTATTTATAAATGTCGTACGGGACAATTTGCTCTTTACTTCAATACATATTGAGGATAATTGCGATTTAAACTAACGCCATGAATAAAATACAGATTATAAATCCACTTATGGGATATGACGTCATTGTGGCAGTAGGTTGAGCGTTGATATCAAAGTACATCCAGGTCACGAAAAGTTTTGCCCATTTGCCATGCGCATGCAGTTTGTTTTCCGGTCTTGTTTCTGTTTGTCCATGCGACACAGGGAATCCTAGTGCAGAGATATAAGTAAAAGTTTTTTTTTTGTTTGGTGTAAATAAACAGGCTGACAGGCCACCTGTTACGTGGGTATCGCCTATAGACAACAGTAACGACTCAGGTCCGAAATATGAGCTGACCCAAGTCGCATAGCGTCGCGCCAATCACGTCTCATATGTTTAATATTTCACCGGCATCTACACCCTTCCACCGGAACGCAGCGCAAGTGCGCAACTGCTTGGTGGGATAACCAGGTCTGGTGGAACTTCTCCGAAAGACCTTGGCACAAGTTCTACTTACTCCTGGATTGTTCCTTTTGCGGGGTACACACCGTACCAGCCTCTAATGTTCCCACTGCAGACACCGGCCTACTCTCGATAATTCGAGTGAATGGGTTCTGATCTACCACGGGAGCTCAATCCGGATTGGTAGATGTCACATGTCGTCGAATTTTTGGTTCTAAGACATGCCGGTTTCCTCACGATGTTTTCCGTCGCCGTTTTGAGAACGTGGTATTGCGCACATAATTTTTTTCAAGTGAAAAATCTCGTTGGTGTACGTGTGGGTTTGAACCGGCAACCTTCAGATTGAAAGTCGGCGTCTGTGCCCCTGGGTCACCACGTTCACCACCAGCCGGGGTACACGGCTTTCTTTAATCGACCTCGATGGCAGTTGAAACTTAGACCCGGCTTCATTTCCCGCACAGAATAGACAAAGAAATCACAATCTCCATTATCCTTTTACAATAATAATTGTCAAGGTACACTGTAGGTATATCTCTCCATTTATCCTTAAGAAAAACCCTGAATTTAGTATTGAACAGATATAAGTAATAAATTTTTCTGTCAAACAAAACTCTGGTTGTGTTTTTCCCCACGCAAGCTATAGAATTACAACGCTACGCGAATATTAATCTTGGTTCCTGATTAGCATTTTGGTCGTTCGCCATCTTTCCTCATTGACAGGTTGTGTACAGCCTCTAATGTTCCCACTGGGACACCGGCCTACTCTCGATAATTGAGAGTGAATGGGCTTTGATCTACCACGGGAGCCCAATCCGGATTGATGTCACATGTCTTCGAATTCATGGTTGAATGGCCTGGTGGAAATAATATATTGGTTTCGAAAAATGAGGAAAAACCCAAAGAAACAGCCGAATCTTTGAAAAATCTTATCAACGAGTATGTTGCATGGATATTATCAGTTTAGAAATTTAAGATGATACGATGTTACATAATAAATTGAATTTAAGATTCTTTTTCGTATTATTTAATATTATGTTTTGTTTAGAGTTTAAATTGTATCTCCTTACAAAAGTTTGTATTTTTTTTTTTTGTCAAATTACTTTACTGTAATCTAATAATAATACGATCTAGCCATATGATATTATAGCTAATGAGTAGTTTTAATCTAACTTAATTTGTATAATTGAAAAATATTAAATTCCAAGTCAAATAATGATTGATTACAATTCGAAGAAGACAGACCAAAATGGCGAAAATATTAATACGAATTATTTTTTGTATTTTCGTACATAGCAAAATGTTCTCACCATTGAATTATTTTTAATGTAACGTAATTGATGGAACGAGCTTGAGGATATGTTTAAGTAGTTACCTCCGTTACATTAGTAATGACTCAGGTCCTCCCCACCCTAAATATAACAAGACCCAAGTCGTATCCAGTTTCGTCGACAAAGGGATGGGGACCACTGTCTGGCAGCAGATTACCAGGTCCGGTGGCAGTACTTCTGCTGGACACAAGTTCTACTGGTACTGGTTGGTTTTTTAACACCACCTAGGTACTTGAGACTCAAAGATTCACTTACGGCCGCGATGAAAAAAAAAGCCAATTTTCGACATTTATGTGTATCTCGACTTATACTGCCAAAGTCAATGAATTACGTCATACCTCAAAATGTATTCGCATCAAACATACTATAGTATATAGCATCTAAGTGTCAATATAAATAAGCAATAAGCAGTCACGCGAAACAACGACGAATGCTTACGTGGTACGCAGCCGATAGAGGAAAAAAAAGTTTACATGCAAAACCCCGCGTAATTTGTTTACGTAATAGGTTATCGACACTGTTTTGTCCTATTCTGTCGCCTACTCATCTCTTTCTGGTAGATTTTTTATTCACTTACTATGAACTGGTTTAATTATTCGACCTTCCAGCTATAAAACTATTGTTGGTTGTTTGTTGATAAATAGCCGAGTCCAAAAAAAAGAGTTAATTATTTAGCTACATTAGAAGCATTTGCGTGAACATAGATGTTTGTTATTACAATGCTAATTACGTTTACATTCCTTTTTTCATAAGCTTTTGACGAAGATTCCTCGTAATAACGAAATGCCATTGAAATACGTGGTTCCACTTTTTCTCATATTTACGATTTTTCACGTGAATTTCTCAAGAATTTTCTTTTGTTTGATGGATGGATGTTTGTTACTCAATCACGCCAGAACGGCTGAACGGACCTGGATGATATTTGGCACAGAGATATATTATAGTCTGGAATAGCACTTAGGCTACATTTTATCCCGGAAAAACGTACGGTTCCCGTGGGAAGTCCGACCGCGGGTAACACCGCGCAACTAGTTACAAATACAACAAAAAATAATTAGCCAAACTGGTGCAGGCGTTCTGTAGTGATGCGCTTGCATGCACTCTTTTTTTTTTTCTTGACAACTTTACACGGGCTTTGGGTGAGAGCAGATGGCTCTCACCCGACTTAAAAACTATATTTAAATATTATAGCAGCAAACCAATGGCACCACTTGGGTACGGACCCCGGCTTGGCTCGCTGCTACTGGGACGTTTGGACTAAGACTCGCCCAGGGCGACGACAAAGAGATTTTTCGACTCCGCCGGCGGGGAGGTGCAATGGTGAATTGCATACACTCTGCAATTGATGTTCATTATATAGACCTGCGCTCATTTTAAACCAGTACAGCCAATTGAACACGGAAAGGGAACTCATTAAATTGTTTGTTGCTTTATGCGAGGATTTAGTTTAAATTTTCCTTCCTGTTATAAACATACTCAAAAATATCGTAAAGGCAACACTGAATATGAACTGAATAACTAACGGAAACGGCATCGTGGCCGACCTAGACGGAGATGGCGAGACAATCTTATAGAATAGAAAAACTGTATTTTGTTACATTAGGGCTCACTTAAAAATTAAAAACAAAATTACACGTTTAAGAATATGTATAATAACAACGAAATAGCGCACACTCAGCGCTTCAAAGGCAGGACTACCCGTTTTTGCTCAGGTTTTTGCTTTGGTTGGGGAGGATCTAATTCGTATTGCTGTTGTTATTTATTTATTTATTTCTTAGGGATAAAAAACATTTATACATTAGAAGTAAAGAACAGTCAGAAATCAAGTAAAAATAATTAATGTATAACCAACACCGTCCACAACTTACAGTAAAAGTATTATGAAAAAGAGATCTTGCTATTATAATAGATTTACCAATAAATGGTATAAAACAAAATAAAGTTGGTGTGCAATAATAAACAATAAGAAAGAAACAAAATTAAGGCGGAGGTAACAACTTACCAGGTGCGACTTCAGCTCGTTATGTCACTTCTTAATATTAAAAAAAAATGTATTTTCTCTTTACAGATAAGTCAAATAAACAAACAGACATTAACAGGCGGCCATCTCATTGTCAACACTCCAGACAACTACTCGGAATTAGACCTAGGTAAGATTAAAAAAAAAAATTGTTTGTTTTTTATACACAAGCACCATTTTTTTAAACTCTAACGCACTTGTTTTTGCGCTAGAATTCCCGGTGTCGCAGATGGTATTAAAACGAATCTAACATCTCTCGAGGTAAAATCTATCAAGCCGTTCAGACTACAGAGCACGACAAAGAAATTTACATACATACATATTGGGTGTGTGAATATGACTCCGCCCTTTCTCAGCAGATGTCGTTTTTAGTATTGTTTACGTATACTAATAAATGACCATACTTGTATTCGATAGTACTGAATGTCAGCTATCTAACGCATTTTATGATATTTGGTTGAAGTGTAAGCAACAATTGTTTTCACCTTTTCGAAAATGTCGGTTTTTATTCCAAATAAACGTCATTTGCGGGAAGTGTTATTACATTATTTTATTGCGAAGAAAACTGCAGCGGAAACTTATCGTTTGCTTGTGGAGATTTATGGTGAGCATGCTCCGTCTAATACAACTTGCAAGGAATGGTTTCGACGATTTCAAAATAACGATTTTAGTACTGAGGATAAAGAACATGGAAAACCACCAAAAAAATTTGAAGATGCTGAATTGGAAGCATTATTGGCGGAAGATTCTTGCCAAACTCAATCAGAATTAGCTGCAGCATTAAATGTTGATCGTTCAACTGTTGCAAAGCGTTTACAAATGATGGGAATGATTCAAAAAGCCGGTTACTGGGTTCCACATGATTTAAAAGAAAGAGACATGGAACGTCGGAAAACCATTTGTGAAATGCTGCTTCAAAGACAGCAAAGAAAAGGATTTTTGCATCGGATAGTCACAGGAGACGAAAAATGGATACACTACGAAAATCCTAAACGCAAAAAAGCTTGGGTGAAACCAGGCGAACCAGGCCCATCACAGCCAAAAATAAATATTCACTGTGCCAAGGTCATGCTCTGTATTTGGTGGGATCAGAAAGGTATTGTATATTATGAGTTGCTCAAACCCTCTGAAACTATTAATGGAGAAGTTTACCGACGACAACTGATGCGTTTGAAGCGAGCCATAGAAGAAAAACGACCAGAATGGGTGAATAGACATAACAAATTAGTTCTTCAGCATGACAATGCCAAACCGCATACCGCAGAAGTCGTAAAAAGATATTTAGAGGGACAGGACTGGGAAGTGTTACCCCACCCGCCATATTCACCAGACATAGCTCCTTCGGATTACCACCTATTCCGGACGATGCAGACAGACCTTACTGGAGAAAAGTTTACTTCATGTGAAAGTATCAAAATTTGGATTGACAACTGGATAAGCTCAAAAGACCAGGACTTCTTCCAGCAAGGAATACGAAAACTACCTGAACGATGGGCGAAGGTTGTAGCTGCAGATGGAGCATACTTTCAATAATTTTTTTTTTTAATTTTGTAAGCGAACAAATGTGTTTTATTTTGACAAAAAGGGGCGGAGTCATATTCACACACCCAATACAATCGACAATTCCCTCCATATTTAATTTTTGTTTAAATATATTTTTTTCTCTTATATCCGCACATATCATTTGATAAAGTTACAATAAAACATTGAATATTTAATTGGCGGTTCCGTGGCCCAGTTGGTGGTAGCCATGCCTTCAAGACGAGGGAGGGGTCCCGGGTTCGATTCCTGGTCTGTACACACTATAAATGGTGAGCCTGAAGTTTATGTTTCTGTGTTAATATGTATTATAAGTATGTATTTACAAAAAAAAGTACTATATGTATTCTATCAGTTATCTAGTTCCCATATTACAAGCTATGCTTAGTTTGGGGCTAGATGGCGCTGTGTGAAATGTCCATGAATATTTATTACATTATGAGAACCAAATTACTGATAGCATAATTTTATCACAGAACAAACATTGATATGCATCACAAGTGCTTATCCACAGCGGAAATCGAAACCACTGCAACTTACTGAGTCAATTTGTTCCTATGTTTTATGTATCTTATCTTGTTTTTGTTAAAGCGTTACAGAGCGTATCCCAAATCTACCAAACCCAACCAGACAACGAGGACTTCAATGATTTACTGGAGTTTATTAATGAGGACATCACGCCCAAAACAGACGTCCTCTCCGAATTCGAACAAATCAACGCCATTGAACCAAATTTCCACATAGAAATCGTACCGGAAAAAGTGCCTATCCCCAACGCGATAGATGAATTCAACGATTCACAACAAATACCGTTCGAAGACAGCATCGATTTTCCGTCCTCCTTTCTGTTCGGGAGTCCGCAGAGTGAGAGTATATTTCCTACTCCACCGCGTTCTGAAAATGTCCCAAGTCCCATGACGGAAAGCCAAGCGTATTATGCTTCTAATTTGGGGTATAGTCTCTCGCCAGAGCGATCTTCGCCTATCTATAACAGCGATTTTGAGAAATACCAAGAGATTTCGCCTGTTTCGTTTGAGGATGAAGAGAAAGAGACGAAAGGATCGTCTGTTCCGTCCATGACGATGAAGAATTTCAAGGACTTGCAGAAAGAGATAGCGAATGGTTTCTCTAAGAAAGAGTGTTGTGATATAGATAGGAAACCAACGAACAAAATCTTTGAAGAGCACCTGCAGAGGTTGAAGGCTGTTGACAGGAAAAATCTTTGTTTGAAAGTATCTAAATTGGATATGAAAACGGCTTATGGGTAAGTTACTATGATTTCAAACCTTAGTTCTAGTTAGTTAAACGTTTACAAACTCATACCTCTGCACTAGGATTCCCTGTGTCGCAGATGGCATGGACAAACACAGAAACACAAGACAAACACCCAAGACCCGAGAACAAACTTCATGCTCACCACACAAAGTTTGCCCCGGCCGGGAATCGAACCCGGGACCCCTCGATTCGAAGGCAGGGCTACTACCAACTAAGCCACGGAGCCGTCAATGCGATTGTTTGTGCGATTACGAAAAATCTAGCTTTGTAAATTTTTCCGGAGCAGGACATCTTTGTGCTATGAAGTACGAGGTATCGGCGAGGTGTTAAGTAGCTACCGTCGCCTGTATACAGCAATAAAAGTGACAAAAGTGATTATTGCAAGTCACTAAGAAAGTTACGTCTCTTTTTCGGAATCATGGATTTGGATGTATTAAATTACATCCAAATCCATTCAACCGTTGAAGCGTGAAGTAGTAACACACATGCATACAGACAAACTTTCACATTTTTAATTTAAGTTTTGATGAAAGGTGAATTCTTTTCTGTACCCCTCACAACATATATATCAAACTAGTTGCGCCCCGCGGTATTACCAACGGTTGGACTTCCTACGGGAACTGTACATAATTCCGGGATAAAAAGTAGCCTATGTGCTATTCCAGACTATAATCTATCTCTGTGCCAAATTTCATCCAGGTCCGTTCAGCCGTTCTGGCGTGATTGAGTAACAAACATCCATCCACACTTACAAACTTTCGCGTTTAAAACCCACACGTGAACCAATGAGTTTTTTCACTTGAAAAATTGATGTGCGCAATACCACGTTCTCACGGTGACGGAAAACATCATGAGGAAACCGGCATGTCTTAGAACCGTAAATTTGAAGACATGTGACATCTACCAATCCGGATTGGGCTCCCGTGGCCATTCACTCTCAATTATCGAGAGTAGGCAGGTCCCAGTTGGAACATTCGAGGCTGGTACGGTTATTTTTTGAATGTGTCCCAGGGTGCTCCACCACACGCTGCTGGCGTTGTCTCGGGAGTGCGAGGAGGATCTGCAGTACTCACTCTTCGCCCTCGTCAGTCAGCAGGTCCTGGCGCACAGCCCCCAACTCTTCGCAGGAGATTTTGGTGAGCTAATTAATACACTTAAACTATTAGTTTACTAGTTACTAGCAGCCCGTCCCGGCTTCGCACGGGGTAGACATAACGCACGGGGTAGACGGGGTTTGGATATAAAACACTTTTTTCATGTAGTGACATAACTACAATAGTTGGACATATGCTACCGCGGAGTTTTTTGTAGACATTATGATGTTCTTCAATATTGTTGTACATTATTTTGTTCTATCGCTAATAGTTTCGGCAGCGCATTCGACGAAAGACATTTTAAGACTCATTTTTCTACACCTTCGGTTACATTGTTCAAATTTTACCAAGGAACCCTAATTTTTTCAAAATTAAATGTAGCTTATGTCAAATTGGAAGAATGTAGCATTCTATTGGTGAAAGAATTTTTTAAATCGGCCCAGTACTTTTTGAGCCTATTCATTACAAACATACAAACATAGGTACAAATCTTTCCTCTTTATAATATTAGTGTAGATTAATTACTGACATTGCACTTGATTATTGTATTTACAAACTGAATCACGGTATCTTGTCTGTTTTCTGAGTATGTAAAATTTATCTTTAGGTTTTGACGATACAGTGTTCTATATGTACCAAATTGTGGAAATAAATGAAATAAAAAGTTCCCGTTCCCGTGGGAATACGGGATAAAATATAGCCTATGTTACTCGCTGATAATGTAGCTTTCCAATGGTGAAAGAGTTTGAAATATGTTTAGTGGTTTAGGCGTGGAAGCGTAATAACAAACAATTAAACTCACTTTTGCATTTATGATATTAATATATACTAGCTTTTGCCCACGGCTTCGCTCACGTTAATAAAGTTTTATGAAATTTACTTGAGGTGCACTCACCGATATAGCGCCATCTAGTGAGAAATTATGAACTAAACTATAAACTGTGTAACAGCGTCATCTGGGAAAATTATGTAACGAATTAAATAGACGCCGACTTTCAATCTGAAGGTCACTGGTTCAAACCCACACGCGCACCAATGAGCCGTTTCACTTGAAAAAATTTATGTGCGCAATACCACGTTCTCAAAACGGTAACTGAAAACATCGCGAGGAAACCAGCATGTTTTAGAACCAAAAATTCGATGACATGTGACATCTACCAATCCGGATTGGGCTCCCGTGGTAGATCAGAGCCCATTCACTCTCAATTATCGAGAGTAGGCCGGTGTCTGCAGTGGGAACACTAGAGGCTGGTACGGTTATATGCGCACGAATATGTTTACTTGTGAGTGTACAATTGTCCGAACGATACTTTCAATTTTAGGAATTTAGAACAATGAATTGTTGCGGTTATGACGTAGCAGCATACTGTATTATATATACGTTACATCGATCTGGGTAAATGAGTACATTTATGAGGAAAAAATAACTTTTAGTATATATCACGATTATACAAACTCGCAAACCAAGGGAACCAAGTGAGGATCGGAATGATACCACCATGCCACCAATTTGTATGATAAATACGGCACAATGGAGATGAAAGTAAATAGGTTTAATGATGTTTTGAAATCACATACTCAGTGCACGCGATGTTCTAAATTCAAATTTACTTTAACCTAGCGGATAAAAACTGCTTTTGCGCTCAGATATCGATAGCAAAAATACCATTTCCGAGGTGGGGGAATGAAAAAATAATAATCTTTTGAAAGGACTTGCATCGGATGGGGGCTGGTTCGGATGCCAAATAATGATTGTTTTTTCTCCAGGTCTAAGCATATTAAAAGCTGCTGCCCTCCGATGCCCCCACCGTCCTCTGTTGACGCGTCACATAGTGCACTGCGTCTACTTAGTGCTTCGCAACGATCCGACTTTATGCACCAACGAATGTGTCTTCCATGAGGTCAGTATCCCACCGGCTGCGCCAAATATCCTACGGACTACGCCAATTATGATAATTCAAAACTTTCCTTATAAATAAAAGAATGGAGTACTTTATGAAGTGAAAATTTGAGCGATTATTGGTGGGGAAAAACTTATGGGTTCGCGTCACCGATGACCTCGACATGCTCGTGACGTATTGCGCTTGCGCCGGACTAGCGACGCGTATAGCGGCCCGTGTACATGTATTTCATTGATTTGAGTTTTCACATCCTTCGGCAGTCTTTATGACTGCCTCTGTTTCTTTTCTTAATGGTAGCTTGTCACTCCTATAAAATATCTCGTCAAAATCGGTCCAACCGATTCAAAGATTAGATGGAACAGACTGAAATTGTTTTTTTTTTTTTATTATAAGTACTAAAAGCATGTGACATTTTATTTGTGAATGAATTATTTCAACAATACTTAAAATAACAACATAGAATGGTAACAAATCTAAAATTAAAATCTTAAAAACATAATATATGATTTATTTTATATCGCCTTGAATATAGACCTCGTTTTCAGGTGGACGCGTTAGGCGACAATTTGGTGATCGCGTGCGCGCGGGGAGGCGACGCGTACGCACTGGTACTGGCTGAGATCACTAGGAGCGACCTGCGGGGGGACCTACCGCCTCTGTTCCGCCTGCATCACGCCAACGCTGATGGTGAGTCGATAGATGGCGCTGTTCGAAGCTTAGTAGTTTGCAATGTCACCAATAGATGGCTCTGTAATTAATAAGGACAAATTTTGATAAGGCGATTGAGGAAAATTAAATCTGTTCCACTTGCATCACGCCAATGGTGATGGTGAGTCGATCCTTAGTAAGCTACGGAACCGTCAAAGTTGTATTACAATCTTTTTTTTTATTATTTTAATGATTGACGGACCGAGCTGATGTCCTACCTGATGGTAAGTGGTGACCCTCGCCCATGACAACAGTAATGCGCGCGACTCAGTATGAGATACAAATCTTTACTGAGTCGCATTCATCATGCTGCGTCCATCACGACCATCCATCCGAGACGGGGATGATACGTCTCATGCGCATGTGATTTCACCGGCAGCCACACCCTTCCACCGGAGCACAGTAATGCAACCACTACTGCTTGGCGGCAGACTGAAGATGTGGTGGCAGTACCTCTCCGGACGAACTTGGCACAAGTTCTACTGCTACTTTTGGTTGCTCCTTTAGCACCACCCAGGGGGTACGTGTAGGGAATCAAAGGGTACACACCTACGGACGCGAGCAACTGGACCGCCGATAGATGGCGTTGTTTAATATATATTATTTGTATATTTTGTCGCAGGTCACACAGCGTTGCACGTGGCTTGCCGTGAACACAGCGCGGCTAATGGACGCCTTCACACGGTCCACGTTCTACTGGAACACGCCTCCGCTGACATATGGAAAGGGGTGAGCATAGTCCGGATTTAAATTAATAAAATTTTAAAAACGGATCTAAATTTCATATTTTTATTGATTTTTAAATCCGTCGTTTGTTTTAAAGTGTTTATTAAACAAACAAACAACGTTAACACACTCATACCTCTGCACTAGGATTCTCTGTGTCGCAGATGGCATGGACAAACACAGAAACACAAGACAAACACCCAAGACCCGAGAACAAACTTCATGCTAACCACACAAAGTGTGCCCCGACCGAGAATCGAACCGCTCGCTTCGAAGGCAGGGCTACTACCAACTAAGCCACGGAGCTGTGAAATGATATATAACCCTTGTTTCAGGACATAAAAGGCGGTGACACGCCACTCCATCTAGCGGTGAACTCCACGAACTGTTGCCTTCAGCTCGTCATGATGCTGTTCAAGCACATTGACCGCAAGCTGTGGAAGAAACTTGCGCACGCGCAGAACTTGAGGTAAGAACGACGCACGGAGTGATGGGCGCGACCCGATGCGGTTCGGGTCTTTTCATACTTCGGTAGGAGAGAATCTGACTTATATTTCGGTTGTTTTTGGGCGCCGGTGACCATTTAACATCAGGTTCACCGACATCATCAACTTTCAATCTGAAAGTCGCTGGTTCAAACACAAATGCACCAATGAGTTTTATCACTTGAAAAATTTATGTGCGCAATACCACGTTCTCACGGTGACGGAAAACATCGTGGGGAAACCGGCATGTCTTAGAACCAAAAATTCGACGACATCTGACATCCACCTATCCGATTGGGCTTTTGTGGTAGATCAGAGCTGCAGTGGGAACATTAGAGGCTGGTACGGACCCGGCGTGTCCTATTACGCTAAAAAAAGAAACATATTTTGTGCCTAATGCATTGTTTTAGTGGTATAATTTGATTTCCAACAAGGGCTATGAATTTGGTAGTATTTTTTTTGTTTGTTACCTTCTCTGGCATTTATCAATCGATATGTATTTTTTTTTTAATACTTTTTTGCTTTTAAATTGGTCCCGTACAATTTTTATCTCAACCGGTTCAAAGTTAGTTACATCAAAATAACTGCAACAATTATCATCCAAATACACGAAATTGCGTATTTTGTTTCCCCTTGACTTTTTTCTTCGCCCGTCGTATACTAATTTGGATGTTTCTCTTTTAATATGCATGAAAGTCGATTTATTTTTAGGGTTTTGTATATCAATCACTTCTAATATGATAGGGTACATATCCCATAGAAGATAGAAGTAATATTTCAATCCCTATTCAAAAACTAGTAGAAGTATTGATATGCGCTCCGTGGCTTAGTTGGTAGTAGCCCTGCCTTCGAAGCGAGGGGTCCCGGGTTCGATTCCCGGCACACTTTGAATGGTGAGGATGAAGTTTGTTCTCGGGTCTTGGGTGTTTGTCCATGCCAACTGCGACACAGGGAATCCTGGTTCGGTTTTATAGTTTCTTGTTTTATTTTCAGTTCTGTGACGCCCCTTGAATACGCGCGCTCTGCGACTAAATCTACCACGAGGAAGAATTATCCCACAGAAGTGCTTGAGTTTCTCAAGAAATGTCGTTGAAAGTAATCTATGTATATATATCTTAATGATATCGAAAAGTAAAGAACCTACCATTAAGCCTAAAATGCGTCTGTCTGTCCTTTTCAAGGCAATTAACCGTTATACATAACCAGGTGGAATTTTTACACAATGTTAAAGATATATAAATTAATGGTAAAAAACTTTTTTAATAACAAGCTTTTTTCTCTTCAGCGAGCCCTTTCATCCGATACCCATACTGTGGTAGTGCAGAAACAATAACTAGTCCGCCATCTTGGATGATCCGCCATATTGGAATTAGAATGACGTCACATAGCTAAGCATGCATTGTCATCCAAAATAAGCGTGTATACCAAATTTCAGCTCAATCGGTTAAAGATGACTGATATAAAATTCAGTTGCTATATTCCACCCGGACGTTAAATAATAGCTTGTAAAATCTAAGTTGTACTTTGAAATATAATATTAGTGTAAATATTTTAACATTTCTCGTTAATTTTATCAATACATTATAACTATCGAAGCGTTCTTAGTAGCTTGCTTAGCTGTTCTTTACAGATCATTTAAGTTAAGCAACTTTCGCCCCGGTCAAAAGTAAGATGGGTGACTGATAGTGGCATTTGAACTGAGCGCACGGTAGCCACGTTAAGTTGTCGGTCCCGGCTATACTAGTCGTTAAGCCGTGTCGGAGGCCTTCGAGCGGCTTGAATACTCCGACATCAGAGCTGGCCACTTACATGAAGGATGATTATAACTATCGATATTAATTAATCATAAAAAATCAATTTCTTGTAGTATTTATAAGAGATTAGATATTTTTATTATATAAGCTTATTTTTACATTTAATTAGCTAAAAAATAATTATTTTTTCCAGGCACAATTAAGCCGTTTTCAACCTATTTCCAGAGGTATTAATTCGGTAGTATTTTATTTAATAATTGTTACGTCGGACCTCCGTTATTTTTGATTTCGAAAATTTATTTAATTTTCGTTTATGATTCACGTAAAATGCATTTTGCATGACTATTCTGTACCTATGAAATATGAAAGATTTAGAGTATCTACTAATATAGGCATTAAAAAATAATAATAATAATTAAGTTTTAAGTAAAGGTTTCAATTAATATCAGAAGGTACCAATCGTGGTAACCTTTGCAAATATTAATTATCTTTTGTAAAATAAGATCTTGTAAGATTTTGTAAGGCATTACTATAAGATAATAATATAAGATAATAAGAAATTGTAAGGCATTACATACCTGCGATTTAAGATAATATGACATCACATAATAATTTAGTTAAACAATAAGTTCGAAATTATGGAAAATTGTTAATAAATCTTTATAAGAATTGTCAATAAAAAAGCATATGCATAATTTTACGTCATTACATTCTAACATGTACCTAAATGCGAAATTGCACGTTGTATTAGAAATTAAGTTGTTGATCATGGAAATCATTATTGTTCGTATGAATAAACATTTTGTTGTAAATAATTATGCTGTTTGATTTATTTTGTCTGGACTTTCGTATCTGATTACAATTTTGAACGCAGAGTAGACAGAGAAAAAGTTTTTAGCGGCCTACTCATTCTCTTCTACACTACCCAGTCACTTACCTATTGAATAAATATGTAACTGAAATTTAAACTGTAAATTTGAAAAGTTTACGCCTGCGAATATATCACTCCCGATTTGTAGGTAAGAGATTGTGTATTAAATTTTTTTAACTATTTCCTCACTTGCAAGTATTTATCGTCATGCTTTCGTAATGTAATAATAAAATATTTCTTTTTAAATATTGTGGTTTAACTCAGTTATTACAATTGGCGCCTTTTTTAATTCTGACAGCTCGGCGCATCCGCTTCGCCAAACGCCCTCTTACCAGCCAGTAACAATATTTTTTTTTTTTCAGTTGCTTTGTCGTCCTTGACTCGACTCGGAAAATACATGTTCCAAATTCAAACTCATTCTTATTACTAATGGTCATATACCTAGTTAAAAAGCCTTTATGCTCGCACTTAATGAGGAAAAAACGTGATGGTTATTTTTATAAGGAGTATTCTATGGCTTTTTATTTTAGAAAAATAATTAGGACTCCGCGAAAAAAAATAGTAAGTTCTACGGGGACGAAGTCGTGGGAAACTGCTAGTTATAATAAAAGAACAAAACATAGAGTCGCAACTTGTATATTCTGAATCATTCGAGATATTCATTTGATTTTTCACAAAAAATTCACAATTTTACAAATTATAGAACAATAGGTAATTTGAAATCACCGAGTACCTATTATGGCCTAATTCAAATTACTAATTAGTTATAGATAACGATGGCAGAATTAAAACAATTAGAATTACCTACCGCCATCTTGGCACCGGTGAATTTCAAACCACAAACTATGTGTAAATCCAAACATGTTGTAAAATGCAAAAGTTGCAATTGACAAATCAACAATTATTTCTGTTACTTATATTGATATGAACGGGTAGGCACATGTCAGTTATTCAGCTATAGATTAAATTAATACAACATAGATTTTTATAAAATGGCAATACCAAAACGCTAATGACTAAATAAATGTAAGTACAAAAATTAAAGCTTTCATACAAAAACAATTGTTGATTTCTCAAAAAAAGTTGTTCAAAATATCTAAAAACTATGTTCTCGCAGGAAATACAAAAAGCTAATATTTCGAGTTACAATTTACAGTACAGAAAAAAATAATGAACCGACTGGATATTCTGCTGGCGCTAAACTGAAATGAACCTATAGGCAAATATTGATGGAAATTTCATACAGCACGATCTAGCCCCAAAACTAAGCATAGCTTGGCTATGGGAATACAAAGGCATGTGCTGGGTTGGAATGGGATCCACGCCTACAGCGCAGAAGGCTGTAAAACTGTCTATGGCCAATCGAAATAAGTTTAGTCCAGTTTAGAATCAGACACCATCATACTTTTAAAAACTTTTACTTAGAAGGAAATTAGGTTGTTATCAAAATTATTTGAATTAAATTTTAACTAGGATTATCATTGTATCACAGAGCTGCTATTTAGATCGAAATTACGACTAAATCCTTTCATTTTCTTCACAAATGATTTAAGACACTACACGATAGTTCAAGCCTCAATTACTAGATTCACAAAAACCCTTGCAGACATTTAACAATTTACATTTTACAAGCTAAAACTAAAAGTTAAATAGTAGATTTTTTTTTTCATTTTTATTTGTATTACATTTTTGCAGACAATCTAAGGACTTGAGATCGTTTTTTTTTATAAATTTTCGTTATTTGTATTTTTTTTTTTCATTTAGTTTTTAGCTAAACTATGATTACACTAAAATACACATTAAGAAAATTATATTTTGTATGCCAAATTTTATTTTTGTATTTTTTTTTAACTCGAAACGAGTTAGTCGTTTTGATATATATTAATTTCTACAATATGTTATAATACTTAACATAAAATAATTCTACATTTCACTAGTAAATATATAAAATATTAGAGGTTGGTTCCAATATTTCAGGCGTAATCATACACGCATAAAAAGCTTCCATCATTTTTGTTTTGTGTAAAGAGACGGGACGGGCGATGTTAAGTGGTTACCTCCGCCCACCCGAGACGGGGATGTTACGTCATGCGCATGTGATTTCATCCAGAAATATTAGTAAATAATTTTGACTACTATAATATTGGCAGTTTTTATAACACAAAATGCTTATTTACCAACAAAATTACTTAATTTATCGAATTTCCGGTGGACTTTTTTTTTTCATTATAAGTTCACTGCCTTTCTCTTTCACACAGAGCACGACACTCTTTCAACAGACTTAAGAGGATATCAATTTTAACTGTATTTATAATTAAATACAATATCTTGATAGACTGGTGTTACAAAAATACAAAAAAGATGCAGAATCAACCTTTTAACAGTCAAAAATATTTCTTTAAACTTGTCCCCACCACTTACAAAGATATAGAATTAGTACTGTCAAAATGACAATGACATTTGTCTTACTAATTTATTAGTGAGAAAGGGGGAATTACTGTTTTATACTGTTATAATACCATAGCTATATTCTTTTCGTATTTTAAAATGTTAATAGTATGAAAAGGTGATTGCAACGCATTCTCCTGATGATATATGAAAATGGCTTTTGTTGGAATATTCCACATACGATTAATAATTTGTCTGTAGATAAGTGTCGTGCTTGTAGCACAAGAAATGCTAGTAAACCTCAAGCACACATTTTTCACATTTAAAGAAACTTAAAGATAAAATTGGAATTCACACTTTCTCTTACAATAAAAATCACAGTTTAAAAGCTATTGAAACCGAGGTATAACGCCTAAGAAACGTTTAAAAATAATGAATTAAAGCTCCCATTCGCGACATCGGGTTAAGGGGCAAACTTCGCACCGAGAATGCACAAACTGGTTTAAAAAAAGAAAAAATAAGTACTCTTCAAATGTCAAGGTTTTTAAACTAAAAAGTACACATTCTATTTTTTTTTAATTGCACTTTTTTCGACTACGAAGTGTTGAACATTCTTCCAGCTCCGCCAAATTAATTTTGCAGCCAAAACCGCGGACTGAGAATTTCGAACGGAATTAAAATTAAAAAATTGAAATAATTTCAAATAAATATATTTCGAATGGTATAATGTACATTATGTCAAATGCATATTGAAACTTAAAGCATACACAAATAGTACTCCGTAGTCGCTTTTTTTTTTTTCGAAATAAATCAAACTTATTACTAAAATACATGCAACCGACAAACTCCTCGGGATCACGGAATTTTGATTTATCAAAAGTGGGATCACAATATTGACTAAGGATGATTCGTATGTTCAAAACAAAATCAAAATAAGATTTTTTCAAAATCAATGATTCACACAGAAACAGGGAGATGCAGTCTTCCTTAATACGCCTAGCTGCCTGCATAAATTTTAAGCCAAGCTCTCACTAGATAAAATCTTTGAATGATAAAATTTTACAATAATTCACTCTATGGCCCACCTGTTGTTACATAGACAAACACGATTCACCTCCTCCCATACAATACATGACCCAAATCGAATTGCGTTGCACCAATCACCGAGGATGTAACGTGACTGTAATTTCACCGGCACCCACACCCTTCCACAGGAACCGCAACGCAAGTGCGCCGCTGTCTGACGGCGAAATATAAGGTGTGGTGGCAGTTTAATACAATATAAGCTACTTAAACGCTGATTTAAGTAAAGTTAGCACGTAATGCTAAACCGTGTTCAAATATTAACCATTAATAGCATTGAGCGTATTGGCCGTGGCATTACAAAGTAATTTATTATGTTCTAATTCTGCATTCGGTTGGAGGAAACATTTGAAGCAAAGGTTGCATGATGGTGAATCAGCTTTTTCACAGTTCATATCTCCGTTCTTGATCCGTTGACAGCGACAATGAGGTCTCAGCATTATTTCGAGCAAAGAGCACATTGCAACCGACCAGGGTAAACTGGTGAATTCAACCAGTAAACCGACGAATTCAACCAGAGTAAACCGGCGAATTCAACCAAGGTAGACCGATGAATTCAACCAGGGTTAACTGGCGAATTCATCACCGCCAATCAAAGTAAGCCGGCGAATCGCAGAAATCCGGGGCGAGAGTTGAACCGGGGTCGTAGGGTCAGCCAGGGTCAGCCGTGGCGTCCGGAAGACAGTTTCAAGTTGATCAGTTGTCGCAGTAGACGGGCAGCACGGGGCTTCGCGGCCAATCGCTTGTCTCTTCGTTTTCGCTGGATTCGCTGCCTGATCTGTTGGGAGAAAGGCGTATGTTTAATAATTTTTCAAAGTGACATGTAAAACACCGTTCCCGTACCCCCAGCATAAAGGCGCCGACAAGCACCACAAGGGTGGTTCACGCCAGACATAACCGCCCCGTCTTCCCCCGGACGGAGCGGTATATGTAGGTATTTCCACCCTTGGAAAAAAAAAGAAAAAAAAAACCCTATATATATAGATCAAACGGAGCATTTACCTAGTTCTGGCTGGCGCAATCTCAGATGCGAAGTGTTGTTCCTCGATTGTCGGCAGCAGGGAGGTGAGACGATCCGTGGGACGAAGCACCTGCAAACAACATAATTGAACTTTCGTTAGTTTCGTCCCTCAATAGTAATATGATTTTCTCATCATATTACAATCACTAGGAGCAGTGGAAAAAACTAAGTCAACGCAATCAAAAGTTTAAAGATACATACTTTTGTATGTGAATGAGTGACGGAACGAGCTGAGGGCCCACCTGATGGTAAGTGGTGACCCTCGCCCATGACAACAGTAATGCGCGCGACTCAGTATGAGATCCAAATCTTTACCGAGTCGCATTCATCTAGCGTCCATCACCCGAGACGTTTAGTAATATAACCGTTATACGATCGCTTTGTTCGTCTGTCTGTCAAGACATAATCATCATATACTCAAGTCTACGATCACTAGGAGCAATGGTAAAAACTTCTATGAATAAATAAATAAATAGTAGGTACACAACTTCACCTATCGTTTGGAGGGACTTCCAACCAACAACTACAGCTACAGTTTCTACAATTCAGCAAAACAACAACTCTATATTGAAGACCTACCGCCCGTCTCGACGTGGTGGTTGAAATGAAATATCTCTAGATCATTAATACTCGTTATTATTCTCTTTCATTAACTTCTCATTTATGTTAAACCAACAATTCAATCACTTTCACATGAATTTCACCAGCTTCCTACCAGTTAACTCTAGGACCGTTGTATCGCTGCCGCCAAAATATATGTCCACAGATAATAATACCCTACAAAATGACATTGACAATCATCTACACTAATATTATAAAGGGAAAAGATTTGTACCTATTTTTGTATGTTTGTATGTTTGTAATGAATAGGCTCAAAAAGTACTGGGCCGATTTAAAAAATTCTTTCACCAATAGAATGCTACATTCTTCCAATTTGACATAGGCTACATTTCATTTTGATAAAAATTAGGGAGCCTTGGTAAAATTTGAACAATGTAACCGAAGGTGTAGAAAAATGAGTCTTAAAATGTCTTTCGTCGAATGCGCTGCCGAAACTATTAGCGATAGAACAAAATAATGTACAACTATATTGAAGAACATCATAATGTCTACAAAAAACTCCGCGGTAGCATATGTCCAACTATTGTAGTTATGTCACTACCCCGTGCGAAGCCGGGACGGGCTGCTAGTACTTTATATAATACTAGCGACCCGCCCCGGCTTCGCACGGTTAGTAAAGCATCAGTGTCGTATCAGAAACTACCCGTGCGAAGCCGGTGTGACTTGCTAGTACTAAATATATTGCAAGCTTAGAATATTCTGTAGCGTGCCGCTACAATAGTTTACCTTGAGGGTGCGTTCAGACAAACGCCACACCAGCCGCTGGCGCTGCGGTTGCGCCGCACGCGCCTCGTACCGCGACACTACGCCCTTCACCAGGTTTCGCACGCTTAGCAGGGATGCATCTGACATCTGTAACAAACCATACGATTTTAGCCACAAAATACAAATCCTACTAATATTATAAACGCGAATATTTGTAAGTATAAACGGATGTTTGTTACTCAATCACGCCAGAACGGCTGAACGGACCCGGACGAAATTTGGCACAGAGATAGATTATAGTCTGGAATAGCACATAGGCTACTTTTTATCCCGGAAAAATGTACTGTTCCCGTAGGAAGTGCAATTGCGGGTAACACCGCGGGGCGCAGCTAGTAAAACATATGATTACTAGTGGTCCCCGCACTAGACGAAGTCTACGTCGCGGGAGGCAGTAGTACTTGTACCAAGTTCGTCCGGTACTGCATCCACATGTGGTAATCTGCCGCCAAGCAGCGGTGCACTCGCACTGCTGTGTTCCAGTGGAAAGGTGTGGGACCCGGTGAAATCACATACGCTTGAGACATTACATCCCTGTCTCGGGTGACGGGCGCAACAGGATGCTACTTGGGTGTTCTCATACTTCGGGAGGACCTAAGTCGTATTGCAGTTGTTATGGCGAAGGTAAGCTTGTCCCGTCACGTTAAATACATTTAAAAGAAAAAAATTTGAATCTCAACCTCTTTGTTCTGTCGTCAAAGGTTTGCTGGAAGAAAACTCTTTATAGGGTTAAGTTCACCATTGTACATATTTTTTTAATACCTTGTGTAAATGTGTTTTTTGAGTACAATAAAGAATTACAGAATTACAGAGATATAATTCTGTATTATTTGTGTATTGTGTATCTTGACGGCTCTGTGGCTAACTTGGTAGTCGAACTGCCTTCGAAGCGAGGGCTCCCGGGTTCGATTCCCGGCCGGGGCACACTTTGTGTGGTGAGCATGAAAGTTTGTTCTCGGGTCTTGGATGTTTGTCTTGTGTTTCTGTGTTTGTCCATGCCATCTGCGACACAGGGAATCCTAGTGCAGAGGCATGAGTGTTAACGTTTATTTAAAATGCCGTTGCCACCTGCGACGCAGGTGAAGTGACTTACGTTACAGTACTGCTGCACCTGCGCGGCGAACTCGTACAAGTAATATGCGTGTTCCGGAAGCTCGGGGGCGCGCGACCATTCCAACAACTGTTGTTCTGGAAATAATAACAATGTATAACAAAACCAAACAAACAAACAAACAACGTTAAAAAATAGAATAGAAAATATTTAATTTCACACACACACAAAAACAATATACAAACATCATTAAATAAACCTTTTGGGGGGTCCAGTTGCTCGCGTCCGTAGGTGTATGTACCCTTTGATTCCCTACACGTACCGCCTGGGTGGTGTTGAAGGAGCAACCAAAAGTAGCAGTAGAACTTGTGCCAAGTTCGTCCGGAGAGGTACTGCCACCACACCTGGAATCTGCCGCCAAGCAGTAGTAGTTGCATTACAGTGTTCCGGTGGAAGGGTGTGGGTGAAATCACATGCGCATGAGACGTATCACCCATCTCGGGTGATGGACGCAGCAGGATAAATGCGACTCAGTAAAGATTTGTATCTCATACTGAGTCGCACACATTACTGTTGTCATGGGCGAGGGTCACCACTTACCATCAGGTGGGCCCTCAGCTCGTTCCGTAACTTAAAAAAATATATAAAAGAAAAATTGCAAGAAAAACAATAAAACGTTAACACATTTATTTACATCTACTTGTGTAGTAATACCTAGTTTGTAGTACAGGAGTACTAATGCCAGCTCACTGGTGCGCGCGTTGACACACGTAGCGTCGCAAGCCACGATCTCCAACAAGTTGACCACGTCGCTTTCCTGGAACAATGTATAAACAAACAAATAAGTTATATGTGTCTCATAAGTAATGTCGGTTTTCATATGTGAAAATTCCTCCGCCTCAATTTAAACATGTCGTCACTTGTTAAGACTAGTCTCTGATTCTATGAAGAGTACAATTGCTTTACTTTCTTTTAATCATTCTATCTTTGTTTATTGACGACGCAGTACGTTTTTATAATAAATAGTATAGAATGCGATAAATATGAAATTCGTCTATTATTAAAACATTATTCGTTTCCATACTATATCTTTAGGCTGACGGCTCCGTGGCTTAGTTGGTAGTAGCCCTGCCTTCGAAGCGAGGGGTCCCGGGTTCGATTCCCGGACCACACTGTGTGGTCAGCATGAAATTTGTTCGCGGGTCTTGGGTGTTTGTCCATGCCATACTTGTAGAGCGGGCTATTTTCCGCAACTAGGCCGTCAGTGGGCCCTTTTTACGGGTGGAGGAAATCACTCCAGCCACCCGATGTCCTCCAGGAAAGCAAGCAGCTCACTGATGCCGGCGCAGGCTTCCCGGGGCGACCTCGGTGTCCGGTAATTGTCTATGCCATCTGCGACGGAATCTTAGTGCAGAGGTACGAGCGTGTTGACGTTGTTTGTTTGTTTGTTTGTTCACCTGCGTGAGTTGCGGGATTTCCGCGTGGGCCTCCAGCAGTGAGCGCAACAGCCGCAGCCAGTGGAACGCGGTGCGACGCTGCGCGACCCCGGTCAGAGATAGCTTGTCCACTACTATACGAGACATGCGGGACACGTCGCCGGCGGTACACGCAGACTGCGAGATTGACACTGCGGAACAACGAGATATTGATATTAAAAAAAATATCGAAAAAAAAAAATAGAATGCTATTCTTTATTACTCCTGGGGTTTTTAAAATGATATTATTGTAAACTTATTGTTGAAGCATGTAATTTGTTATTGTTTCTAGTTTTTTATTTCTTATTATTTTTTAGGCTATGTAAACCATCATTGACAAAACCAAGTGTTCCGTAGTGTTCCTAAGGCCGAATAAATGAGTATTGAGTACATGCTACCATTTAATAAAATCTTAATCGGCGTACAACGGGCGAAGAAAACACGCGATTTCGTTTACCTGGATGATATATTCCAGTTATTTGGATCTGACATCCATTGATCCAAACTATTCAACCGATTTTGTTAAAATTTCTACGGAACAATTAAAAATAATTTTTCAAAATCGGAATATAAATGACGGAATTCCGAGAAAACAAACATTAAAAAAAAAACACAAATTGATAACTATTGGAAGTTTGTTTACAAAAGTAATTGTTGTACTGCAGTCGGTTAAAAAAAGGAAACTTTGTACTGCAATTGGTTCAAAAAAGGAAACTTTGTACTGCAGTCGGTTGAAAAAAGTAATCTTTGTACTGCAGTCGGTTGAAAAAAGTAATATTTGTACTGCAATTGGTTCAAAAAAGGAAACTTTGTACTGCAGTTGGTTGAAAAAAGTAATGTTTGTACTGCAGTCAGTTGAAAAAAGTAATCTTTGTACTGCAGTCGGTTGAAAAAAGTAATATTTGTACTGCAATTGGATCAAAAAAGGAATCTTTGTACTGCAATTGGTTCAAAAAAGGAATCTTTGTACTGCAGTCAGTTGAAAAAAGTAATATTAGTACTGCAGTCCATTTAAACAAAGAATCTTTGTAATGCAGTCAGTTTAAATAAAGAAACTTTGAACGATTGCAAGGGTGACAAGCTCGTCTGCCCATTATAACATAAATAACTAGCGGATACCCGGCGTGTGCTACTACGCAAAAATTGCCTAATACATTGTTTTAGTGGTCTAAAACCATCGCATTTATTCTTTCTAATGGAACCGGTTGGCACATCGTATAGATGGTTTCAAAGTCCAGTGCTACTACTCAAAAATTGTGCCTTATGATTTGTTCTAGTGGTCTAAAACCATCGCATTTATTCTCTTTGTAATGGGACCGGTTGGCACATCGTATAGATGGTTTCAAAGTCCAGTGCTACTACTCAAAAATTGTGCCTTATGATTTGTTCTAGTGGTCTAAAACCATCGCATTTATTCTCTTTGTAATGGGACCGGTTGGCACATCGTATAGATGGTTTCAAAGTCCATAACGGATATAGGTAAAAACAATTACGTTTTTATATTAGAATTTACCTAGTTCCTCCACTGTGACATTTCGTGTGACATTGTTCTGTTTGGCGTAGTCCTCGATCGCAATGTTCATGCACGCCACCGTGATACAGGGCACGTGGCAAGAGCGCACCTTCATCTTCGTGAGGAATCTGTGGAGAAATTACATTATTTTTATGTATGAATATAAATATATATATTACTAGCTGACCCGGCCAAGCGTTGCTGTGGCAACGTTTTTGTAATTGTGACTGTCAAATAATAGACAAATAATTTGCAATAAAACAATATTGCGATCATAAATTGAGATGTGAGCTATCCTATCTTTCAAGTTGGATCAAACTGCACGCGGTGTACAAATTTGATTAAAATCGGTAAAGTAGTTTAGGAGTCCAACGCGGACAAACATCGTGACACGTAATTTATATATATTAAGATCAAATTGGGGGGTCCAGTTGCTCGCGACCGTAGGTGTGTACCCTTTGATTCCCTACCAAATTTGGTTTGATTGACCCAAAAGTAGTAGTAGTACTAATGCCAAGTTCTGGAACCTGCCGCCAAGCAGTAGTGCTCGCATTACTGTGTTCCGGTGGAAGAGTGTCGGTGCCGGTGAAATCACATGCGCACGAGACGTATCATCCCCGTCTCGGGCGATGGACGCAGCAGGATGAGTGCGACTCAGTGTAAGATCCAAATCTTATACCGAGTCGCATCATGGGCAGGGGTCGCCACTTACTACCAGGTGGGCCCTCAGCTCGTTCCGTCACTAACACACATAAAAAAAAGTGTTCAATGTTAACCAAGACTGTACTGTCGGAATAAAAAATGCAAGAAGTTGGACGCTTATGCGGGCGCCTTGGCTAAATAAATGAAATATGAAATATAAAACCAACCTGTCAAACAGTGTGATGGCATCGACAAACACCTCGGTAGGCAGATCGTACCACACCTTGAGGCAGCGGAGCACGTGAGCCGCGCCATCTCGCACGCCCGTCGTCACTTCGCCATTCTGAAATTACAAATAGGAGACTGATTAGAAAATGTAACAGTCAATGCGTGGCTTGTGATGGCTTGGCTTAGTTGGTAGTAGAGGTCTCGGGTTCGATACCCGGCCCACACTTTGTGTGGTGAAAGGATAATCATAAAAATTCTATGACACCAAATTTGAAAACACATTCTTAAAAAAGAAAAGACATTTACAAATAAAAAAGAAATTCGATCTCAGTTACTAAACGATGGATTTCTGACATAAAAAATACATAAAAAATAGGGCAACCGCCCGGGGCCTCGCTTTTGCAGGGCCTCGCACCCTCGCAGAACAACCCGTTTTTTGTTTTGATGTACTGCAGCCGTCTTTAAGAGGATGCTGATTACCAGGAGCCCTGTATACTTCCAACTCACCTAAATTCCTCATACCCCAAGAGCCTCACAAAGATCTACCACCCGGAGCCTCGCAATGTCTAACGCCGCCCTTGCTCATAAGCATAGGTGAGCACTGAAGAAGCAGAAGAGATATTCTTGAAACCATCCATAATAACGCACACAACTACCTTTTAAAACCAGTGTGTTGCCAGTTATGACTTACAGAAAGAAACCCCTTATTTGCTTTAAGAGAAATTCTGGGAGCATTACGCGATACAAACGGAACTGAAGATATTCGCAGAAGATAAATGCTCACCTCAGATTCAGTGGGTAGGCACAGTTTCGGTTGGAACTTTGCCTCCATAAGCAGGTACTCGTTGAGCGTGGCGTAGAGCGCGGTGGCGTCGTGTGGCGTCGCGTGGGACGACGACGCGTGGCTCCCGTCAGCATCCGGGTGCTTCGCGCCCGCTCTCAACATGATCGGGTTTTCGCGAGCGGCGGGTGAATCGGCACCTGAATACCACATAATATAATCTTGCTGCTATTATTAATACGAAAGTTCAGATGGGTGGATGGATGTTTGTTACTCAATCACGCCAGAACGGCTGAACGGTTCTGGACGAAATTTGGTACAGAGATAGATTGTAGTCTGAAAAAGCACATAAGACTTTTTTTTTACTTTTTATCCCGAAAAAGTAAAATATTCCCGTACGATAGCCAATCGCAGGTAAGCTTTACGCCCACATGGATTATAGATCTTTGACTTGCATTATCTATGTGCAAGTAATGTGCCAAAAGATATCCTAGGATACGTGAACGTTTGACGGAAAAAGCAGGCGCTCTGGTATCCTTTGTTTATAACAGAATCAATACAATGAGACTACAGTCACGGTTCGGTGTAGGCAATCCCATAAACAATGTCAATACAACTCAGCTGAGTTGGGTCATCGGAAGTATGAGAAGACCCAGCTCGTATTGGACGTGGAAGAAACGTCTCATACGCCTCTAAATCCACCGGCACCCACGCCCTGGCATCGGAACACAGCAGCGCGAGTGCACTACTGGTTAGCGACGGTTTACCAAGTGTGGTGGCAGTACTTTTCCGGACGAACCTGGCGCAGGTTCTATTGCTACTTTGGGGTTTTACTTTAGCACCGCCTAAGAGACGCGTGTAAGGGAAGTAAGGGAACTCTTGAGGATACTCATCTACGAACACGAGCAACATAGGGAAGACTCATGTCGATCTTATAGCTAAAGTCAGCTTCGCGCTGAGAAAGAGAAGAGAAGAAAAAATGTCTGTCTCATGTACTTCTTATTTCATCGGTTAATATCGTCTACACAACAAATGAATAACAAATTAATGTTTACTAACATGAACCTTATCAGTTTCGTACTTTCATAAATGTTTTAGCAATGTATTATCTAGAAAATGTTATTGACTTTACAAATGATTCAAACAAACAATAATTAAGTGCATTACCCATTAGCTATCTGCTGTATAAAATATTTTACTTTATCAGGATAAAAAGTAGCCAAAGTGTAATACAGGATTTAAGCTACTTTCATACCAAATTCGTCGAGCGTTGAGGCGTAAAGAAGTAACACACATCACAAACTTTTGCATTTACAATATTAGTATATGATATATGATAATAATTTTCGCTGACATTGGTGCGCTTTTTCTAGCAGTAAAAGGAAGTATTAGAAAAAAAAATCAATTGCTTAATTCTAGACGCACGTTAGACAGAATGAGATATCGTGGATTACTCAGATGTAACGGTTTTAACTTACCTATGCGTGCGCAAGAGCAAGCAGCGGCTGATGTCGTTGTATATGCCCGCGCCGATCCCCCCTCAGCTCGTCCACCCGACGTTTGAGCGACCGGGCGCGAAGGCCCTAGTACCTGATCACAAGAGAGCGCTTGTTCAACACACTGCAGCATCGGCCGCTGTGTATTGATGGTTAGCAGGTTTGGGATAGGAGGTACTGTTTGGAGGATGTACAGGATAGAGATTCTAGCTTGATGGGAATATAAATTAGTGGAAATTGTTGCAATGTCGTCAAAATAGACGAATATGTGACTGTAATTACTAGATTGGATTTGTATTTGGGTTAATCAGAAATCGATACAACAAATTAGACGGAATCTATAATGACTAAATTGGATTTGTAATTATATAAGACAAAAAACTTATACGGATTGAGGAGTTTTTTTGTGTATATGGGTAGATGGGATGTGATGATAAGCTAAACACAGATCAAAGGATTTCGAGGATTGGGATAGGTCCAAAAGGTTACCGGGACCAATGTTTTGTTGAAAAACAATTGCCCAGCTACCTTAGCGCCTCTTTAATGTCAGATCAGATACGTACAAACAGTGGTTGAGCACTGTTGTAGGCCCAGTGCACTGTGCTCTATGAGACACAGCGACGCTAAAGCTTAAAAGAAAACTTTGGAATAGCACCGGTCTTCCCTTCGACCCGTAGTATACACTGGGTTACCCCTTTATACTATTTTTATAAGAACCGTATAAGGTTCCTCGCTGTAAAGCGATGGGTCTCTTGACAGGGAAAAGAAAGTGTATAAATAGTTATGTACCTGTAAAGTTTTCATATTAAATTTCGATACACAGTAATAAAATCGGTCACCACGGCTAAAGATATTTAGGTCAACCAGTTGTCCTCGTTGGAATTTTAATCTCAAGGTTATGTTTATTTATTCATTATTATTAAAAGTACATTTCACGAAAATGTAAAAACCCCTGACTTGGGGTCATGATGATGTACTGATGAACATCAAACGCCTGAACAGATGTTCATAAATTAACTAAGAAACATCTAGACCAAGTCAGGGTACAGAAAAAACCGCATCCAAATCGGCCAGTTCGGTTGGGAGCTAAGATGCAGATACAAAGATACACACTACAAACTCATACCACCTCTTTCGTCGGGAGTTAAAAATAAATATAGAATTGAATTGAAACAGAAGCATCTTCGCGAATATGTAACGTCTTTTCTGTTTCTTCCCGTATTACTGTTGTCATGAGCGGGGGTTACCGCTTACCACCAAGTGGGCCCTCAGCTCGTTCCGTCAGTAATCACATAAAAAAAAAGAATAAAAAAAGAACATAAGGCAAGCTTTGCCTCTGTCCAATAGGTACCTACACCCTACACATGTCACAGTAATTTAATCCGATAATACGATACATTGCTCATTGACGTCAAAGTATAAACAAACTGCTTATAAAATGTTTTGTCGATAGCTATACTATACGTGATTATAATGTGATGACTCGTCGTCACGTTATAATGCAGCTGGGCTCTTGTCGTTCTTCGATAAAATAACCAGCTTTACATATTAGTATGATAACCGATTATAAAAAAAAAGTTCTGTGAAAATTTTGAGCAGTGTGCTGAAATTTCGGCTTACAGTTAAAAAATCTCTTTATAGATCGATGAGTCAGTCAATCGCAAGCTTAATACGGGACTCCTTTTACTTTTGGATACGGAATCCATAGCATAATTCACGAAGTATTTATTTTCTTAACTTGAAGAGTATATAATTCTTATGTCTTATTAGATTGTTATTAATTTTAGCATTCGAGTAAAAAGCGGTGTCTTGATTTTTTTATGCTGTAGAAGCGACGGGCACCAGCTAGCGACCCAACTGATATTAAGTGGTTACCAACGCCCACTGACCCATTATTTAAGATGAAGTTTCATTATCTTTTTCCTGCTTTTCCTCAAGATGGCATGAATATCACGCAGCAAAGAGGTTTCATGCAAATCTTTATCAAATGCGTATTATTTTCAGCAACGATAAAAACACTCACGTAATCATGTACTTGCGCAATATCAGAAGGTCGTTGACATAACACGAAAACAAAATTCTTGGATGAATGACAGAAGTTTTCTAGCAATTTCTGAATGCAGACTAGAACATTAAAGACGAAAGTATTAATTCGGAACTAGCCGATCGAGCCAGCCCAAGCCAAGCCCTACACTTCCACAATCATATCCCTACACTAGGAGTCCTTGTGTCGCAGTTGACATGGACATAAACACAATTTATTGATTTATTTAAAAAACTGACGTATCCAAGTACGTTTTTAAGAATTCAACGGAAATAAAGTATTTTGACTTTGACTTTGAAACAACCTGACCTGGTTCCACGAAATATAAAGTGTGTTTCTATCTGTTATCTGTTACCAGCCTATCTGTAATTATTTTTCTTTTAGTACGTATTTCGGTTTGATTAAAATTTTACTAAACCATTTGTATTGTTGTGGACCAAAAAATTTTTTTTTCTACATTATATTTCAATTATTTTTTAACGCCAAAGAAAAAAATCTATGAAATATTTAAAGGCTTTACAAAATATGCGACTTCAGTCAGGCCGACTGTCAGAGGTCAATGACTTGTTTTGGACTGAACATAACTCCCCCTCCAGCTGTCCCAAATCTAAACAACGGCTACGTGAGTACGTTTACCCCATTATTTACTGTTGGGTCAACATCGGTTTTATATTGACCTAATCATTTTAACTCCCGATTCAAAAGGAGGTTCCTTTGTTTTAATGGATTTGGTCGTCATATTTATTACTTAGTACCTAGGCGAACGCGCTTCGCTCGGTTTTTTGTTTTTTGTAAAATTAATGCTTTTTCACGAGAAATACATACAGGTAAACTTAAACAGCAAAATCCTGTCTGAACACAAAATTTCATCAAATCGTTAGGACCGTTTACGAAATACGCGAAATAAATATACATACAAAAAATGCTCGTTTAAAGTAATAAAATAAGATATATTATTTTATATCCTTAATGTAATAATATACAAATGTATATTGATGATCTGACAAGGATAAAATGGATACTTTTATCCTTGCCTAGATATCTATGCCCTGAAATTATTACTAATCTAATATGTTATATTACAATCAAATTCTAAAATTCACTACTTAAACCGACCAAAAAGGTCAAATCTATACAAATATTAAATTTTACGAATGTATTTGCGTATTTTTAGCTTTAGTTTTAATTGATCTTGTACATTGTTGTAGGGACGGTATATGTAAAAGGGGTGAATGGTTCGACAGCGGCTTATGGAGGAGTGTGAAACGAAAAACATACTGCGTCGACTCCAAATAAATTCTAAAAATTACCCTCTGCGTCGTGCATTCGGGTGAAAAGGGTCTACTTAGAATTCTCTCTCTCAGAGCGAGATAGAAGAAAATTATTCGGTTTTGTTATCAAAATAAACAAATAGTTATATATTTTAATACTGATTATAAATTACGCCGCGATAAAATTTAAGTAAGAATACAAACAATGATTCAAAGAATTTCTTCGCGTCGCTGGCGACAGGGAAAGTGAGCGTGTGGTTCTATCATAGACCATAGTTGCAAACAGTTTTATAAAGCACTTGTAAATGAGATATTAATTTATAGTTTTTATGATGAAGACACATTATTGTATACTTGTTGTATGTACCTATTAACCTTTTTTATATTTTAAGATCGAAATAAATGCGTTTGTATACTAACAGGTTTTCCCTAATTCTGATTTTTTTCCCTAATCGACCAATAACCTACATAATTTTTTACAAAATCACAAAATATTAGCCATCACGAATTCGCTCAGAGAACTATGTAATACGCCAGTACTAGTTTTAGCCCGCGGCTTCGCTTGCGTCAATGTAGTTTTTCTGTACTCTGACGACGTGAATGTATGCAAAATTTTCTGATGATTTCAAAGTCAAAGTCAAACTCATTTATTCCTTTAGATCTCAAGTATCATTTGAGTAGTTAAGGCGCGAAAGCGCACTTATAAACACACGTTCACATTTATAATATTAGTTATGATTATCTGCTTCCAGATTTAGAGTGAGCAGTGTTCGTGTGAATGGCGCTTCGCCAAGCAAACTGGCTTTCCCGCGATCAAAGGCGACATTCTGCGCCTGCGCATTTACAACTATTAATATTTTCTACAAATCCAAGATTGTACTGATTGTATCATAAGTAGATACAATAAACAGAGTTAAAAATGGAACAACCCAACTTCAATACTTTTACCACATATTTTGTGGATTTGGAATTGGAATTTTTATAATAAAAAAGATTGTTTTTATGTTTTGAATCATCACATTTGTTTACACCCTAGGAGTGTAGGTAATCCTAATATATAAAACACAAAAATTGTTTCTACTTATGTCCGTTATATAGTTTGAAACCATCCAACCGAAGTGCCCCAAACCGTTCATTAGAAAGGCAATAATGCGAAGATGGTTTAAGACCACTAAAACAATGCAGTAGGCACAAAATGTTCTCTATGTTTATTGAGGACGCAGTGCGTTTTTATAATAAACAGTATGGAATGCGAATGTCTTAACAATACACGAATTTACCGCATTCCATACCATTTATCGTAAAAACGTACTGCACCGTAACGTAAACGTACTCTTCATAGAATCAGAGGCTAGTCTTAACAAGTTACGACATGTTTAAATTGATGCGTAGGAATTTTCACACATGAAAACCGACATTACTTATAAGACACATCTATAGTATATTATTGTTGGTGTTAAACATCTATCGTCGCGGCCTTGGCAGTAAATCCGACTCGTATGACGTGAAGACAAACGATATGACGCTCTCTGATGCCGTCATGTTTCACATCTGCTGGCCGTAGGAATTTTCACATATGAAAAACGACATAAATTATCACTTTCACAACAGATTTCCTATGGTTAGTATAGCCATAGACATAGCCATAGTATAGGCTTTAACTAAACATCTACGCAAACCCGAAAGCATGGTTATGGGGGGTCCAGTTGCTCGCGTCCGTAGGTGTGTACGCTTTGATTCCCTACACCCCCTGGGTGCAGGGAATCAAAATCAAGGAGCAACCAAAAATAGCAGCAGAACTTGTGCCAAGTACGTCCAGTGACTGACGCAGCAGGATGAATGCGACTCAGTAAAGATTTGGATCTCATACTGAGTCGCGCGCATTACTGTTGTCATGGGCGAGGGTCACCACTTACCATCAGGTGGGCCCTCAGATCGTTCCGTCACTCATTCATATGAAAAAAATATGATTTAAGCCCGCACGTATGTATTCGTCGGCGAATACTCATAGAAACTACCATTACCGGGACAATGGAAGGGTTATGCTGGACTCCAAAACTCAAAGTAATAATCTTAATTTCCGTTGCGTTCTTAAAAAATACTATTAAGACTCCTACCGGTTATTCTTAAACTCATTTATTCCTTTAAATCTCAAGTATCGTTCGGACACGTCAAATTGTGCACGCACGAGTAAACATTCGTGCGCATAAACGTGTCTGGTCTGGCACATTACTTTCAAACAGATGTCAAATACAGTTAGTTTTTATGTTTTAGCTTGTCTTATTTGGTAAGTTTACGTCAAACCTAACCAACCAGCCCTAGAAGACGGTATTTCCCCATCGCGGGTGAGAATCTGTTGCCAGCGATATACTTTAAAAACGTTTGTTCCGAGTCAGCAGGTTGATATTCCATAAATACTTTATTGCTTGAAATACATGTAGGTACAGAAGATGTCAATATTATTATTAGTATCAATGTATTCTACCTTTCGGCATGCAATATTATCATATGAAATTACCCATGTTTGAAAATGTAATCTTTATGAATTAATTTTTTGTGTTACGCAAAAATTTCTTGCCCATTTGCGGCAACGCAAATATTACAATACGTAGTTTAGAAACTTGTTTGATTGTATAAGAACTTCACACAAGTTGTCGTAATCACAAGTGCAGAAAATAGCAGTTTTCTACTATTATTCTCCATATACAGACTACAAAAAAATGAGTTAAGATTCTCATTAAACAAATTGTTGTTTTTACGCGATTTATTCGCCAACTGTGGAACGAATTGTATTTTTTTAATTATAGGGTGCACCTACAATGTTTCCAATTAATATTGTAAATACATAAGAATCTCACAAATCCGGCACTCCAATAGACAGATTAGTCCAATAATCCGGCACGTCGCCGCGTCGTCTAGCAATATAACCAAATTTATTACGATTTTTTTCTCTATAACCCAGTAATCCGAACATTGCAATAGCCCGGCACCCTCTGGTTTTACTGCCGGATTAGAGAGGTTATACTGTACATCCATTGTTTACATATTAAACACCCAGCCACCGAACAAACTGCTATGTTACACTACAGATAACCAATTTACTAAAATTAGTTATCTGTGTGCAGAATCTACAGCAATAGCTTTTTTATTTCGTTTTTATAGTAAGTTTTTATTTTAAGTAAGTTTTATAGTAAGTATAGTAAGTCGCCAGAATCTATGTAGATGGGGCATGCGAGACTCCAACTTAACTGGTTGTGACTGTGGAAGCCCAACCCAGACCATGCCTCATCTACTCGTCTGCCCTTTGTGCCCTTCCACCTGTACGAGGGAAGACCTCAATAAGGCTACCTGTAATGCCATTGAGGTAGCCAAATTCTACAAAAACCTAATTTAAGTTTGGAATATTGACTCGAAAGAAGAAGTAAGTGTAGGAAATGATTGATGATGTGAAAAAGCGCCTACCTATTTTTATTAGTGACGAGTCTATGTAGTAATTTTCGCCAAATTGTTCTAGTTTGATGCACTATTGCAAAGACAATAAATAAATCCTATTATATTGTGCTACACACAATGGGAATCTAACCCCACGACCTACAGAGCAGAAGGCGAGCAACTGATCCGTGAGGCCAGTTATAAATTCACCGTCTATGTAACTGGTAACTTTGTGCCAAAAATAACCGTCTCACTATTACCATACGTGCTAGCACCGGCAAACAAGGAGTTCCGTTAGGAAACGATAAACAGATATGGCGTCGCCCACGTACCATCGGTGTCCCAAATTTTAGATCTATTTCTGGCGCGAATGGTACAATTCATTTGACTATTGAATATTGCTGGATCGGGGAACGTAAGTCGTATTGCTGCTGTTAACATCAAGTGGGCCTTCAGCTAATCCCGTCAGATTAGTTACATAAAAACATTAATTAATATTCTTTATTAACCGTAGGGACACTTCGGAACACTTAGTATAGTCAATAAAACATATCAGGTAGTGGCTGTACATAGGCCTTGTCAATAAAACACATCAGGTAGCGGCTGTACATAGCATTGTTAAAGGAATATCTTAACAGACAAATTATTTCGAGATGAGTACTGATCGTTTTGTTTCTGCGTTAAACTCCGTGCCTAAGTTGTAGCTCCGCTGCCTTTGACGCGTATTAATGTGATATTAAGGGACCTGTGTTCGATTATTTATTCGAGAAACACAAAGCAACTTGTAATTGTCCGTTCTTATGGGATCTATTGTACGATGCATCAGACAGACACTACAGACGACCGGGGTTAACGAGTAACTGACTTCAACGAAAACGATTAACGAAAAAACAGACTCTAATGGTTTCAAAGTATTAACATACGCAATTTCGTTTACTTGGTTATTTAGATAAAATATTTACGGGAGCAATCCGAAACCATATCCTACCAAATAAAAAAAGAATTTTCCAAATCGATTGATAAATGACGAAGAAATCGGTGAAAATAAATAAAAAATATACAAGTGAACATAGAACCTCCTTTTTTGAAGTCGGTTAAACATGAATATCTTCGGTTTTATTACGCCAACGGCAACACAATAATTGGTTATGCCAAGTGCGTTATCAAAAGATACGCCGTCCTAGTTACGCTATTGGGACAGGCAGATGCGCAATAGGCGCCTATAGTTCGTTTAGCAATTCTGTTATTGATGTTTGGAAGAATGGTCTATTTGTAAAACAGTAGTATTTTTATTGTTTCAACAAGGTCATAGTTTTTTTACGAACCCTTTCCTGCCAGTGACATGCAAAACAAAAAAAAATTAACAAAATAGGTGTAGCCTTTCTGCGCTTACCAACAATTCTGAAATGTAATTCTGCCAATATAGAAGACAGACTGCGTGGAAGAACCAGACTCAAGAGATGAGGTGGACTCCTATTAAAAGGATTGTTATGAAATTCTAAAAATAGGGTTGCTTGGAAATTTTGAAGTGATGGCTTGCCCTGCAGTGAGAAGTATTAGGCTTATTCATAATCACTACATAGTATAAAACAAAGTCGCTTTCTCTGTCCCTATATCCCTATGTATGCTTAAATCTTTAAAACTACGCAACGGATTTTGATGCGGTTTTTTAAATAGATAGAGTTATTCAAGAGGAAGGTTTATATGTATAATACACTAGCAAGTCACCCAGGCTTCGCACGGGTAGTTTCTGATACGACGCTGACGCCTTACTAACCGTGCGAAGCCGGGGCGGGTCGCTGGTAATATATAGAAGACAGCTTTTTTTATACCACTTATGTGGCAAACAAGCATACGGCCCACCTGATGGTAAGTGGTTATCGAAGACTATGGAAGTTTGCAATACCAGAGGTATCACTCGCGCGATGACGACCTTTTAAATATATTTCAGTAAGGCTTACTAATATTATAACGAAAAGTTTTATTAACAATTTTATGAATCTATTCTACGTCTAATTTTAAAACGCCCCCTTTGAAGAACCCCATTCTTTAGTCTCCAGGGAAAACCTTGGCAAGGAGAACATACCACAACCTGAGTGTAGGTACCTACTATATTCATTAAAACATGATTTTTTTGCCAATCTGTCGCAAACATCTATTCTATTCAACTGTATAACAATTTAAAATGTAAATGACACAATCCGAGAGGCCCAAGTTCAGTCTGTTGGATGTTAAAAATAACAAAGCTCGTTACCTTGGCCAATATAAAATATTTAAACTGGCAGTTAAAATCTCAATAGTGGCCTCACAAGTCAGTTGGCAGGTCTGCCTTTTGAGTTGTAGTACTAGCAGTAGAACTTTTGCCCAGTTCGTCCGGAGAGGTACTGCCACCACATCTGGAATCTGCCGCCAAGCAGTAGTGTTTGCATTGCTGTGTTCCGGTGGAAGGGTGTGGCTGCCGGTGATATCACATGCGCATGAGACGTATCATCCCCGTCTCGGGTGATGGACGCAGCAGGATGAATGCGACTCAGTCAAGATTTGGATCTCATACTGAGTCGCGCGCATTACTGTTGTCACGGGCGAGGGTCACCACTTACCATCAGGTGGGCCCTCAGCTCGTTCCGTCACATATTCACATTAAAAAAAAACCCAAGCTTTATTTTTTTTTTGAGTGGCCTTGATAACTTTGTCGGGCTTTTGATGAGAGCAGATGGCTCTCGACCGACTTGAAAACTAAAATTAAAATATTGTAGCAGCAAACCAAGAGCACCACTTAGGTACGGAGCTCGGCTTGGCTCGCTGCTACTGGGACGTTTGGACTAAGACTCGCCCAGGGCGAAGACAAGGAGATTCTTCGACCCAACCGGCGGGGAGGTGCAATGGAGTACTGTCCTGACTGGATGGCAAGAACACCGGATAGTTGGCAAAATACAAGCGAATTTATAACCTTCTCTGGAAGTTGTTTGAAAAAAAGCACATTAGTTTTTTTGAAAAAACTTCCAAAAGTTCTTTGAAGTTTTGGAAGTTGTTTGAAAAGTCTTTTTCATGAGCGGTACAATTTGGGTATGTGTAAAAGAGTGAATATGTATTTTCTAGGCCAGCGTGTTACATCTTCGACCGCATCATCACTTACTATCAGGTGAGATAGCGGTCAAACGATGGCCTATAATGGTTAAAAAAAAAAGTTTCACTAAATTAATCAAAGACATTTGTTTTTATAAAATTAGACACAGACTCAGCCGAGGCAAGAACATTAATCGGCTAAGCATGACCTAGAAATTAAACCATCAAATATTAAGGTCACTTCGAGGTAAACGGAACACCTGAGGAATACGGAAAGGTTTTGATCAAACACCACGTTGTTACTTCCGGCTGATAATCAAATTGAAGCGCTCGTTGTGTAGAAAAGAAAGATTGTGTGAAGATCGTTGTGAAGAAGAAATCATTTACAACAAAATTATTTACAATAAACATGAACATGAGAGACGAGATGGTACGTATACATTCCGTACGTGCAGACAAACAGGTCCTAGTCTCAATGTTGCAGCACTGAACAGCTTGCTTAGCTGTTCATTTCAGATCATCAAGTTAAGTAGCTTTCTGCCCGGTCTGAATTTGGATGGGTGACCATTTAGTGGCGTTTTAACTGAGCGCTTCCGAGTTCAAGTTTAGATGTCGGTTCCGGCTATACTAGTTAAGATTTTGAAAAAAGAAGTCAAATTGCCAATGCAAACAGATTTTTTAGTCTATGGCAATACATATATTCTAATTATAAACATGCAAACATTAAATACTGGCTTTCCAGATTACCTTGAGCAATGTACCTAACAAAAACAGTTTTTTTCTTTCTAACCGCCAACTTGAATAATGTAAATTTATAATTGATATGAAACAAGGACGATACAACTGGTTTTAAGCACCGTGAATTCTGGGATATTTTGACGGCATAGCTTAGTTGGTAGTAGCCCTGCCTTCGAAGCGAGTGATCCCGGGTTCGATTCCCGGCCGGGGCGGCATTCACACCTTATGTGGTGAACATGAAGTTTGTTCTCGGGTCTTGGGTGTTTGTCTTGTGTTTGTGTTTGTCCATGCCTATGCCTGGAATCCTAGTGCAGAGGTAAACTAACACACTCAACTGTTAGTTTTTTTTTTTTTTTTAAATAACCTTGCTCCGTCTATTATACGGGTACGCTAGAATAGCCTTGGCATTGTCTCAATGTTAAAAAGTTGTTGACAACTATTACGCACATACGCGATGCCTACGCAATCCGCTTTTTGCTCGAAACTTCGATCTATGCTTCTCAGTCGCTCAGCTTCTTTTTTCAATACTCATTTCATGGTCATTGTAGCAAAATTAATAGCTGGCAGCGGGGCCGTCTAAAGGGACAAGTGGGGACAACTGCCCCAACTGCTTCTAGATATTTCTTCAGTCAAATCTGTGTTGACTGGCCTCATAGCTCATGTGGTAGTCTTATACCGCCTTATCCGCTGTGTGTCCGTGGGTGAAATTGTGTGGCGAACATAAATGTTTGTTCTGTGTCTGGGTGGCAATATGTATTATAAATATTTACAATAAAAAAGGATAATATGTATTCTATCAGTTAACTAGTTCCCATATTACAAGCTATGCTTAGTTTGAGGCTAGATGGCGCTGTGTGATATATGTCCATAAATAATTTATTATTTATTTAATTCCAACATGGCACAATAATAAAGCTAAAAGAATATAATAAATACATTATTATTACAAAGACTAGACAATTGTCCTGCAAGTTACCTGTCTTTAATCTTTTGTCCCCCCTTTCGACGACCTTAGTGCGAACCCTGTCCTATTTTTAACTAGTTAATTTATTTGTGTCTGCCTGGACTTATGTATTCTGTACCGGTGTATGCATTTCATTTGTTTTAGAACCCTCGATGTGCCGTCAACTACCCTGGTTTAGTTCAATGTTTTTGATGGTCTCGCCTTCCTTGTCTGGTTCCATTGGCGAGACCACATTAGATCAAATTCGAACCTTATCACACACAGATATAACGCCGGTTTTCTCCGTAGATATGTATCCTGTCTGTGGGAACATGTTTAAGAAGGAATTCCAAAAATCCTTTTTCTCGATTAGGACCAGGTAGAAAACCGGTACTGTAACCTTATTGATGCGAAAATAACACATTACGCGATCAAGGTTTATCAGTATTAGGCTCGCGTTCTGCGACGCAGTTTTGAGATAATATTATATATAAGTCGACTGGCCTCTCAACTTTGTTGGACGTAGCTCTGCCTTGTAAACGACGTGGGTGGGTTCGATTCCCACAAGCACGAACATAGATGTTTGTTCTGTGTCGATTGTAAATTTTTACTATGTATGCATCAACAAAAAAGACGCAGTGATTTAAAAATAATAACGCATAAGTCCATGAGGATAGTAATAATTTGCAGTGATTTTAGACATTAATTAATAAAACAGCATAGAACTGTAGCCTATATAAGGGGACTGGATTATTTAAAGGAAAACTCATTTATTGTTGCAAAAAATTCAAGAAACTATTTTCATCATATACATAACTAGCGGCCCACCCCGGCTTCGCACGGATGCTCGGCTTCTCTCTACTATAATATGCATGTATACTACATAAACCTCCATCTATTGATGAAAACTGCATTAAAATATTTCGCATAGTTTAAAAGATCCAAACGTACCAGCGGGAGCGACTTTGTTTTATACTGTGCACGTATATTCTCAAATTACCAAGCGAGGTTATCAAAATTACCAGTCATACGATCAATCAGTTACACGTCGCGTGTTACAAACAAAAAAATATACACTAGTAAAGTACGCGTTCACTAATTTGGTATCGGTGCTAATTATATATTCAAATTGACAACAAATTCAAGGATTTTTAGGCGTTTCATTCTAGAATAGAAGATATTTTATTTGACACACACACAACACAATAACAATATACAAACAAAATTAAATAAACCTAAATACTAACATAAAAAAAAGAAAAGAAATGCAAGAGTAACAATAACAATATGTGGTCAAACAGGAGACCGTCTCAGCTTGAAGCTGTTCTTAAACATAACCGTTTAAGACGCAGCGCTGGTTTTCAGACGGCGCCTACAGAAACAACAACAACCCAACAATGAGCCAATCCGTCTATAGACAATTACTACCAACATTGAAATCCGCACTAATAACTATTTAGAACTGATTGAACTAATTATTATAAATGCAAAAGTGAGTTTTTCTTTATGTGATTCGCTTTCGAACCTAATCCGCTGATACAATATTATAAAAAATATTTATGGTTTTGTTTGTATTCAGAGGGTCGGATAGGGTATAAACAAATTCCAAACATAGTAGAACGCGAACACGTTCGTACATCTCTACACGGCCTACAAACCACAAATAAATATTCACGGACATTTCACAACCAAGCTATGCTTAGTTTGAGGCTATATAACCATAGTTAGCTATGCCAACTAGATAACCGATAGAATATAATACATTTTTGAATAAATTTTAACAGGAACAGAATTTGCAAAGGTCGGATGTGATTTATCTCCTATTCTCGATTGGAATTCTGTTAGTTTAACTGGCTCAGCTGGTAGATCTGACTTCTGTGCTAAGATCCCACTCAGAATAATCATTTGTGTAACGAAAATTTGTTCTGTGTTACAAAGTATTACATGTATGTATTTACAAAAATTATGATACTAATACTATAAATGTGAAAGTTTGTATGTTTGATGCTCCACGCCTCAACAGCTGCACGGATCCGGATGAAATTTGCTATAACGGAAATGCCCTTGGATTAACACAGGCTAACTTTTAACCCCGAATAATCCAGCGGGCACAACTTGTGTATTATAAATCTAACAATCTAAGCTGCTTATATTCTAAGCTACTTTTAGAAGCTGGTGTACTATTAAATCTGCTCTAGTTCCCAAAGCACACGCTACGCTTAGTTTGGGGCTAGCTGGCGCTGTGAAATGTCAACGAACATTTGTTTTGCAAATTAATTTTCTTCGAACACATTGCGTAGTTCGCGCTTATGTCAATTGAGCAGACGGCTCGCCTTTCAGCATTGTATGCAGCTGAAGGGAACACGGATGGGGATAACCTTGCATAGCAGACAGCCGTGACACAAGGTAGAGTTAGTATCGAGACCGAAAATTTAATCAACCTGGCAGTCTGGCAAAACAGTACACATTTTAAAATTCATAATAGTCCAGTCATTACGTCGGAAAAATCGGGTTAGAAATGAAAATGAACCGAGAAAGCCAAATTTTGGATATTACGTGGGGGGTTACGTTACGAAAAAAGGGTTAAAATCAGTTTTTTCGTCATAACTTTGTTCCCCGTTGAGATATGAAAATTTTTAAGGAATACTTTTTTGTTGCTCTTTGCAAGATCTACAATTAAAGTCCTATACATTTTTCACGTATCGATCATCGTTATCGAGATATCGATAAAAAAAAACACAAATTTGGGGAGAAAAAATTGTTTTTCGCTAAAAAATGTCCGAAACAAAAGTTCTAGAGCTTGTTCAGACCTACAAATTATCGAAAATCTATCTATCTGACTTATTTATAGATCAATATTATCGAAAATCTATATACTATATGAAAATTTCACTACCTCAAGCCTTTAGAATCCCAAAAGTATGCCAGACATGACGTAATATTCCATAGCTTGAGCGTTAAACATACGCCCATACGCAGATGCGCAGCCTCCAATCAAGGCCATGCGCACGCGCACGCGGCGACTGCGTGATAAGGACCGTGAATTAGGTCATAGCTTTCGATGTTGCCACACAACATTTTGTTTTGGTACGAGTATGCAAAAATACTTCGAGTCGTATTGGATTTTCATCGTATAGATATCAAATGCGCACTAGCGTCTTTTTATGTATGTATTAATAAAAAAATAATATCTAGTTTCTATATGACAAGCTATGCCTAATTTGGGGCTAACTGTGTACTGTCTGTATTGGAATGTACAAGTGATACTACCGAAACTCAAAGTAGAACTTGTGCCAAGTTCGTCGGTAACAGTACTGCCACCACACCTGGTAAACCGCCAAGCCGTGGTGCATTTGCGTTGCAGTGCTCCGGTGTGAGGGTGTGGGTTACCGGTGATTATACAAGCACTTGAGACATTACATCCCCTTCGTGTCACGGGTACAACAGAAAGCAAGTCTTCTCACTTCTCATATTATAGTTTAAAACTTAGTGGTATTGCTGTTGCTATGGGCGACGGTAACCTCTTAAAATCAGGTGGGCCTTCAGCCTCCAGTCACAGAGTCACAAAAAAAAAAATATTCAGGTACTTTTCGAATAGAATTAATAGCAGACTTTTTTTATAATCCTACTTCATGATAACCAGACTGGGTCATTGAGATAATGCGTAAGATGATAACATACAATATAGGTTAAAACACTTATACGTCGATACGAAATTAATTCACAACCTTTTATATAAATCCCCCGATCGAAATCCTGTGACACGTTAAAGCTCACGAATATGTGTACATGCGTGTGTAAAATTTTACGTGTCCAAACGATACTTAAGATCTAAAGGAATAAATGAGTTTGAGATAGTCAGTCTTGGGGGGTCCAGTTGCTCGCGTCCGTAGGTGTGTACCCTTTGATTCCCTACACGTACCCCCTGGGTGGTGCTAAAGGAGCAACCAAAAGTAGCAGTAGAACTTGTGCCAAGTTCGTCCGGAGAGGTACTGCCACCACATGTGGAATCTGCCGCCAAGCAGTAGTCGTTGCATTACTGTATTCCGGTGGAAGGGTGTGGCTGCCGGTGAAATCACATGCGCATGAGACAAATCATCCCCGTCTCGAGTGATAGACGCGTCAGGATGAATGCGACTCAGTAATGATTTGGATCTCATACTGAGTCGCATGCATTATTGTTGTCATGGGCGAGGGTCACCACTTACCATCAGGTGGGCCCTCAGCTCGTACCGTCACTTATTCCCATAAAAAAAATTTAAAAAAAAGATATTTTAGTTCTAACATAAAATATCACAAATTACTAAATAAATAACCTAACAATCCGGGTTCGGTCCGTTCTCACCCAGTCCCGTACCTATTCACCCGGTCCGTTCTCCCCCGATTAAAATAAAATTTATACAATTACATTACTAAAGCCGAACACATTTGCACCTGCCAGTACTTTTCGTAACAAAATTGCTTCGACTAAAATTTATCGTACCTAAACCAAAACGGGGGTGAACGGACCGGGTGAATACGGGACTGGGTGAGAATGGACCGGGTGAATACGGGACTGGGTGAGAACAGACTGAACCCAATAATCCGACTTTAACAATTTAATGTCTTATTTGTCACAATTTAAAGGAGAAAGTTTGTCATGAATTGTCTTTGGGACTTAGTAGGTACACCCTATTAAATAAAAAAAGATACATCTAAATCCGAATCCGTGGCTTAGTTGGTAATAGCCATGCCTTCGGAGCGAGGGGTTCGATTCCTGACCGGGGCACACTTTGTGTGGTGAGCATGACGTTTGTTCTCGGGTCTTGAGTGTTTGTCTTGTGTTTCTGTGTTTGTCCATGCCATCTGCGACACAGGGAATCCTAGTGCGGAGGTAGGAGTGTGTAAACGTTATTTATTAAATCAGTCCCCAATTGGCGAAGATATTGCGTAAAAACAAACAGACAATTTAAGAACTCCTATTTACAGTCTGTTAAAAATATATATATAATATATTAGGAGTACAAATAAGATTCCGCCGTTTTATTGTAGATGGCGCGGCACGGAGTTTCGGTTAGCTTTCGCAGATGATAACCGGCTTAAAAAATAGTTTGGACATTCAAGAACAACATAACCTATTAATATCATTAATTTTATTGGGTGTGTGAATATGACTCCGCCCTTTCTCAACAGATGTCGTTTTTAGTATTGTTTACGTGTACTAATAAATGACCATACTTGTATTCGATAGTACTGAATGTCAGCTATCTAACGCATTTTATAATATTTGGTTGAAGTGTAAGCAACAATTGTTTTCACCTTTTCGAAAATGTCGGTTTTTATTCCAAATAAACGTCATTTGCGGGAAGTGTTATTACATTATTTTATTGCGAAGAAAACTGCAGCGGAAACTTATCGTTTGCTTGTGGAGATTTATGGTGAGCATGCTCCGTCTAATACAACTTGCAAGGAATGGTTTCGACGATTTCAAAATAACGATTTTAGTACTGAGGATAAAGAACATGGAAAACCACCAAAAAAATTTGAAGATGCTGAATTGGAAGCATTATTGGCGGAAGATTCTTGCCAAACTCAATCAGAATTAGCTGCAGCATTAAATGTTGATCGTTCAACTGTTGCAAAGCGTTTACAAATGATGGGAATGATTCAAAAAGCCGGTGACTGGGTTCCACATGATTTAAAAGAAAGAGACATGGAACGTCGGAAAACCATTTGTGAAATGCTGCTTCAAAGACAGCAAAGAAAAGGATTTTTGCATCGGATAGTCACAGGAGACGAAAAATGGATACACTACGAAAATCCTAAACGCAAAAAAGCTTGGGTGAAACCAGGCGAACCAGGCCCATCACAGCCAAAAATAAATATTCACTGTGCCAAGGTCATGCTCTGTATTTGGTGGGATCAGAAAGGTATTGTATATTATGAGTTGCTCAAACCCTCTGAAACTATTAATGGAGAAGTTTACCGACGACAACTAATGCGTTTGAAGCGAGCCATAGAAGAAAAACGACCAGAATGGGTGAATAGACATAACAAATTAGTTCTTCAGCATGACAATGCCAAACCGCATACCGCAGAAGTCGTAAAAAGATATTTAGAGGGACAGGACTGGGAAGTGTTACCCCACCCGCCATATTCACCAGACATAGCTCCTTCGGATTACCACCTATTCCGGACGATGCAGACAGACCTTACTGGAGAAAAGTTTACTTCATGTGAAAGTATCAAAATTTGGATTGACAACTGGATAAGCTCAAAAGACCAGGACTTCTTCCAGCAAGGAATACGAAAACTACCTGAACGATGGGCGAAGGTTGTAGCTGCAGATGGAGCATACTTTCAATATTTTTTTTTTTTAATTTTGTAAGCGAACAAATGTGTTTTATTTTGACAAAAAGGGGCGGAGTCATATTCACACACCCAATATATTGGTAAAATATAATTTTTATAAGTTGAAAATGTCAAAATTTGAGCCAAGTAAGCGTCATTTGCGGGAAATATTAGTTTACTTCTTTAATTTAAAGAAATCTGCTGCTGAGGCGCATCGATTGCTCGTAGAAGCATATGGTGAGGTTGCTTTGAGTGAGAGAACGTGTCGAGAGTGGTTTCAAAAGTTTAAAAATGGTGATTTCGACGTAGAAGACAAAGATCGCAGTGGAAGGCCAAAAATTTACGAGGATGCAGAATTGGAGGAATTATTGGAGGAAGATTCATCTCAAACACAAAAAGAACTTGCTCTAACATTAGAAGTCACTCAGCAAGCAGTCTCACATCGTTTAAAATCATTAGGAATGATTCATAAACAAGGAAATTGGGTTCCGTACGAATTAAAGCCGAGAGATATTGAACGCCGATTATGCTTAAGTGAAATGCTGCTAGCTAGACATAAAAAAAGGGTTTTTTACATCGTATCATAACTGGTGATGAGAAGTGGATACATTATGACAATCCAAAAAGAAGAAAATCATGGGGATTACCTGGCCACGCGTCAACATCAACAGCAAAACCGAATATTCACGGAAAAAAACTTATGCTGTGTATTTGGTGGGATCAGCTAGGTGTAGTGTATTATGAGTTGCTTAATCCGAGCGAAACAATTACTGGAGCCCTCTATCGAACACAATTGATGAGATTGAGCCGAGCTCTGAAGGAAAAACGCCCTCAATACTATTCTAGACACGAAAAAATTATTCTTCTGCATGACAATGCTCGTCCACGAGCTCCCGTGGCTTCGTTGGCTTCGTGGCTTAGTTGGTAGTAGCCCTGCCTTCGAAGCGAGGGGTCCCGGGTTCGATTCCCGGCCGGGGCATACTTTGTGTGGTGAGCATGAAGTTTGTTCTCGGGTCTTGGGTGTTTGTCTTGTGTTTCTGTGTTTGTCCATGCCATCTGCGACACAGGGAATCCTAGTGCAGAGGTATGAGTGTGTAAACGTTTATTATTTATTATTATTATTATTATTTACTATCAGTCTGCCAGGGCCGGGACTCAAACCCAGGAACCCTAGCCAACGAACCAAGCTGGAGCCGTCTATCATATAAAAAAGAAGAACGCAAACACGATCCAGAGATCTAACAGCCATGGCTATATATAATATTGGTTGCAAAACAAAATGCCGACGCCATTTTATTTTTATCGCTCCAAGATGGCTACCTTGTTGTATAATAAATTCAAACGATAAAACTATAAAAATAGTTGGAAAACAAGATATTCTTGTAAAGACACTTAGGTAATATAATAGATAATATTTTTCTTGTACTATGCACTCCTGCCTGTTCTTTGTTGGTTACAACATCATACATTTGTAACAATTTATGATGTTGTACAATAACAAAATTGTAACAAACGACTGCTCTTGTAGGGAGTGTTCCACACAAAATATGTACATAAATATGATATTAAATAAAGATCAATTCATGAACCTCGCACAGATGTGATACAATCCATAATAGTACTGTTTTGTTATTAACACCCGAATACAGAAATAAATATTATGTTTGTCACATAAATTGATGCCTTGAGTGTGATTTGAACCTGCGACCTATGTACAGAGCAGAGGTCAGTTACTAACAACAGACAGTGAGTCCGGTAACTAGGTGTCTTGGCTTCTACGAGATGTAAACTTAAGACATGAAAACTGAGTTAAATTTAACATAATATCTGTGATAGAAGCTCCTATGACCAATTATATGCTCACAAATATGTTAAAATGTGCGTGTAGAATTTGACTTGTCTTACGATACTTGAGATCTAAATATAATTTAAAGATATAAATTAATGGTAAAAAAAACTTTTTAATAACAAGTTTGTTTCGTGGTTCTCAGCGAGCCCTTTCATTTGATACCCATATTGTGGTAGTACAAAAAAAATAACTAGTCCGCCATCTTGGGTGATCAGCCATATTGGAATTAGAATGCATATCACATAGCTAAGCATGCATTGTCATCCAAAATAAGCGTGTATACCTTTCAGCTCAATCAGTACAGATAAGTGATTTAAAATTCAGTTGCAAGATTCCACCCGGACAAACATACATTGCAAGGTAAATAAAAGCTTGTAATGAGTTTGAATTTTCATTACCAGCGTTTCTCACATTCACATCATGACGAGACAACTAACGTAATAAAAAAGGTTTCTCGCGATTGATACAAAAAATTCCGAGTTTAATAGTTTTTTCTAAGCCGCAGAACTCGGCTCAATCAGGGTACTACGCATATTATAGGTAAGCAAAGAATTCCATACAGGCAACACGAAACAACATTTAAATAGTATCGTTTTGCATTGAAACCAGACCTGTTAATTAGCACCATGTATATATTATTGTATAGTATTAAGAAGGCATATATATTTCCAATAGGTAAGATGAGATCATATTTTGAATTTTTCTTATTTATATGTCTAAGTTGGCGGGTTATACATACACACAGAAGACAGACCAACCGTCAAACTTTTGTCAATAGTCAATATTTTGTAGATATTGTGTCTATCAGAAATTATTTTGTAGAAATTGCCTGATAGACAGTATAGTTTTTTTATTTTTTATACATAAAACTTGTATAAGAATTTAATGTCCGCCAAATACAAACACCTTCGAAATAAAGCGCAACTAACCAAAGAATTAATTAATTACTAATCTTTTATGAATGCTACCAATTTTGATGCAGGTTTTTTCTGCTTGAAAACATAATCGATGGGTCTTAGCTATGATTTATAAAGATCTTTTCAGGCGTTGATGATCACAGCTCATTACCATTACCAGGTCGGGGGATTTTACATTCGTATAATGAACTTGTTAGATTCTCACAAGTAAATAATAGAGCGAACCATTCGCAGGCTGGCATAAGTAACTTCGTTACCGTTTATAATGAAATCAGTAGAACTTTCAAGCCTACGTGATTACAAGCATGGCCACGCAAGAACGCTCTCGTTTTTTGCTAGAAACAATGTAACATTGTACCCTGATTAAAGCAGCAAATTCAATGAATACCAAATAATAAATCGTGAGAAACCTATGTGGAAAATCGTGAGAAACAATTTATTTCTTGTGGAATATTGATACGCAGCTGACAATGCATTATTCTCGGTTCTATTGTGTATTCCGTGGCAGTCTAAATACTTAGTAGGATACAAAAACAAATGTTTACAAAACAAGACATCCCATCGAATGTTACTGCCGCCCAAAAATATGAGATCATTTATTTAGTTTTTCTTATTTTTACGCGGTTTCAGAGCTGGCGGCCCACTTTATGTTACGTGGTTACCACCGCCCATAGACAAAAGCAACACGATCAGGTCCTCCCCCACCGAATTATGAGAAGACCCGAGTTACATTGTATTACATCATAATTTCACGGGCACCTACATCCTAGTTACTTTTATAGTCTACTTTTGATCTCAGACAAATGGTCGATTTAAAAAAACGAAAACCAACTTTAATACTCTCATTTCTCGCTTTAAGGGGGTACACCCTACCATTTTACAAAAGAAACATCCTAATGGGTGTACAGTGGGCGAAGAAAAAAGTCACGGAAAAGCAAACTACGCATTTTCTTTTACATGGATAACATCTTTTTTCAAGTTATTTTGATTGAACAACTAAACTAAATAACCGATAAGACAAGAGGTAGGCCAAAGGAAAAATGGATGAATTATGTGAAAGATGATATGCGTAAGAAAGGAGTGAGTACTGAGATGACGTCTGACAGGGGGGAATGGAAGAAAAATACATGTTGGGCCGATCCCACTTAGTGTGGGATAAGGGCAGGAAGATGTTGATGTATGACGGAGATCTGAAACATCAAACATTAAAAAAAAATACAGCCGAAATTATAGCCTCAGGAGAATCCAGGCGGGTTCACCTGGCTCCAAAAACCTATCGCAAAACTAAATTGTTTGTTCAGCTGATGTTTCGCGGTATCAGCGTTGGAGCGAAAGGACAATGCATCTATTGTAATGTTTGTCGCAACAATTAGGTACACCTGAAAAAGCAATGTATTCGTTTCTTCACAATAGACCTTTCAAAAGAAAACAAAATATCGCGACGGGAATAAAAAATAGGCTCTGGCTGAAAAACTTAATCGAAAAATTCTTAATGGACCGCTGTCCTAACTAGATCTAAGTCTATTTTTAAATTGGAAAAATTACCAATTCCGATGTTTCGGCTGTTACTATGGTTTTTCCTAATTTAATCTTTTCTTACACCTTAAATAGATAAAACAAAGTAAATCAAATCAGACTAACCATTTTCGATTTTTTGGGAGACACGTGCTCATCTGTTCGGTATTACTTTTAAGGTATTCCACGCGAGTGTAACCGCGCGGAGTTAAGGAGTTAAACGCTAGTTATGTTCCGACATTGAAGTGCTGAACTTAGTAACAAGAACAAGATCTTTTAGTTACATGTTAATTTTAAAAAGTGACGTTGCGAATTATATTTTTTAAATAATATATTATAATATATTATTCAAATAAATATTCATTGATACAGCGTCATATAACCACAAAGCTTAGTTTTTGCTATGGGAACTAATAACTAGAATATATAAATAGTGTTCTGTTACTATTATCCTAATTCATATTGACAGACAGACACAGGTGGTCATTGAAATGCTTGGCTTGAATATTTTGACTTTGACTTTGACATTGATACTACCTATACGAGTCACTCGTGTACATAAACGTGAGTTATCGGATGAATCGATAAGATTAAGCAACAAGACAAATTATATGTACATACTTATTTAGATACAGACGCTAAGACATCTACTACGGAATTTACTGTCATGAGGAAATTAACTTTTTAAATCATCAAAAAATCTGGCGTTAACCGTTCTTAAGTACGAGTGGAGGATGGCGGAGTGGTACTATATATTACCCCTTTTTATATCACCAAAAAATCGGGCGTTAACTGTTTTTAAGTAGGTACAAGTGGAGGATGGCGGAATGTACATATTAATACAGATCTCCAAAAATCGGCTGTTAACCGTTCGTAATAAAAAATCTCCAGCTATTAATATCAATGACAATTACAACGGTTATTAAATTGGAAGAAAACTACAAGCCTCTATTTAGGTCAGAGGACCAAACGTAGCGAACAAAGGATTGTATTGTTAGACCCACACGATGTCTACAATGTGCTAGCAATTAATTAATGAATTATGTAGCGATTAAAATAAACATATTAGGGCAGCAGTAGTTTGAATTAGCTATATTCCTACAAATTTATTGGGCATTTAGCTGCGGTAGCGGATAGCGAATATCCCACGGGAATACTGCTTTTGCGGGATTCAAAAGCAGCACGTGTCAATCCAGGATATGAGCTACTTTCATAACAAATTTCATCCAAATGCGTTAAGCTGTTGAGGCGTCAAATTAACATACACTTTATCCTAAAAACGTGAATCCGGCTTTTCCCCGTCGTCGCGGACGTCGCCTTGTCTCATATTATTGTCAAATAGTAAAAGTACAAAGACCAAATTTAATTAAAACTAACCAAATTGGCAGTTTATTTGAAAGCGACATTGATAAAACCCCTAAAGTCAGTCTAAGTCAAACTCATATTATTCCTTTAGATCTCAAGTATCATTTGGACACGTAAAATTTTACACATACATTTACACATATTCGTGAGTATATAGTGTCACAGGAACTCCCCAGGCACGTTACATGCACACAGATATGTCAAGTTACAGTCAGTTTTCATGTTTTAGATAGTCTTATTTGTTAAGTTTACATATATTCCAACTCTAAAGTTCAGGAATCAACGAAACGAAATGTATGAAATGCATGGGAAAGAATATGCAATTAAAAAAAATTCATGACTTATTGCATCAGATGTTTTAGGTGTATTTTTTAATTAGATTGTGTAACTTCCGCAAACAAGTGAAACGAAAAAAAAAGCAAAATTTTGGCAAAATAAGTGTACCCACAAGATTATGTATTTTTATCACTAAGTTTGGTGTTTTCTCAAACAATATTTGATCCTCCATTGAAAAGCAAACCCCTAATGTATTATTTTGAATTTACAAGCTTTAGTTAATTTTATCATGTTACACTTTACATATTTACAAGCACATATTTGTAGAGCAGTATATATCCACCAAACTGAAAGTAAATTCAAATTAAAAAAGAATTTTCCAAATTGGTTGGTAAATGATGCAGTACTGAAGTAACAAACAAAATATTAAAAAAAAATTGATAAACACCAGTTAAACGAGTCACATCCTAATATCCTAAATGCAAGTTCAGACAAGTCTGTGTTTAAAACTATCACAGTTATCTAGATAACTAAATGAATCATGTATGTTGTTATATGTACATGATTCATGTTTAAATTTCATATAAATTTTTATAATTTGTAAGATGGTGTTTCTTTCGTTGATGATCCAATAAATATATAAATTACACAAGGTAATATCATAGTTCTTCAACATGGCAATTATTGGATGACATCTATATACCTTCAATGATATGTACGAAATTTGACACTAAAATGCAAGAATAGAGCAATAATTTGTAATTAGCTATTGTTTTATGAAATACTGAATGCAATTCAAGTTCAGACAAGTCTGTGGCTAAATTCAATCAGCTGACATACAATACTGAATCAATGATACAAAATAAATTTTACAATTAATAGTACAGAGTAATAATCCGAGGTTAGCCACTGTTTTATGAGATAGTAAATGCAAGTTCAGACATGTCTGTGGTTAAAAATATCAGAATACTGAATAGTTGAAAATGATTCATCTATGACTAAAATTAATCCACATAGGCACAGTAGGTAGTTAAAATATGAGAGTTAACAATTTTCAGATACTTATTCAAAATTTGATCAAAACATTATCCTTGGGCATTCCATTCACATTTATCTTGGATGAATGTCTTAAATAAATGTATTAATCAAGTTTATAAAAATGTCGAAAGCAGCAGAAACAAAGCATCTGTTCGGAAACATATGCACAAAAGGATTCTAGTAAGTACTAGAACTTTTCTGGAAATCTGAAACTTTCTAATAAGTTTTTCATCTCTCTTGTCGTATATCCTACGTATCGAATATGCAAATAATACAACCTCATTTGGAATAAATGAAGTTGTAATTCGCTGTAAAGAGGACTGGTTGACCTAAAATATGGCACCTAGCAACCAAAAGTTAGGTTATGTACGGTAGCAAAGTAAATACGTAGAAAAGTGTGACGGAAAATAAAATGCAGCGATAAGTATTCAAGACTTACCCGGATGCTTCCGTGGTGATGTTTTTTATGAAAACCACCCTATAAGATGATTTTTTTATTATTCACTGCGCACGAACAAATCCAAGATCGTTTGACAGATGACTGATTGTATAAAAAAAGATGTCCGACTAGGTACCAAAATTACGTCATAGGGCGGGAAACTTGAAATAACCGTTACTAATTTCTAGGCATAAATATGAAAACTTTCAGATAGGTAGGAAGGAAATAAATAGATTAACATAACAAACAAAAACTTACCTCATATGAGAAAGGATGATGTGGAATCGGGAGACTCCGATGAACTTTTTTAATACATCAGAAAGTCTTTATTCAGTCCGACTCCGTGCGCTGTTGCCAGATTTCTATTGCGTCAGAAATTAAAGAGCGTTCAAATCCACACATTTCAAGACACTGTAACATTCCTTGTTTATATTTGCACTCAATATTGAATTAATTACGTTAAGAAATACAAATAAAGTTAAAAAACCACTCCTAGAAAATTATAAATCCCGTTCGTAAAGTTGGATGTAAGAGCGGCAACGTCGCAATATTTCTACTACTTTTGAACAAAGAAAACAAAGTTATAAAATTTAATATGGATTAATTTGTCACTAACCTAAGAGACTCGAACTTTATTGAGATTTTGGATGAATAATTTCAAAAAATTTGCTGACCTAACACGTTCGTCCAACAATGCACTAATTAAAACTAAACTACTGACTGATATTTGTTTTGTTGTGTAGTTCGTTAGCGTTGTAAACAATGGTGGGTGACGGCGAGGTGTTGCCATCTAAAAATAAAAACCTACCATATTTTTCCAAAATGATATTTTGACATATTGTATTTGCAGTTACGCAATTAAATATTTCTTTTGAGTAAATTTATAGGTTTGAGATTTGTAAGATAAGCGACATTTAGAGTCGTCATAAGGCGAATGCTATATAAATGGAATATTTGTTTTTCTTAAGCTAGGTTCTTTCTAAGCTTAACCCCTCAGACGGTTACTGGGGCTAATCACTGCGCACATTTTATTTACACAACCAATTGCTGCTAATTTCCGATAATTCAAATATATTTGCGTGACCTGTACATCAATGTTTTTCAACGTGTGAGTCGCGAAGCCTCTATAGGGTAGTTGGGAAAGCTAGTGCAGTAAAAAAGAAAAAATAATTATTAAGAACGAAATAATTATGAAAATGAATAAATTGATATGAATATTTCTCACAAAATAAAATACATGAAAAAAAAAGTAACGGGTAGTGAAGTCGCAAAATATTTCCTCATACTAAAGGGGCCGAGTCATGAAAAAGGTTGAAAAACAATACTATACATGAATGAAGATAATCCACAAGGACAATGATACTGCAGAGGATTAGTGTTCTATAGAATTTATATCTATTCAGACTTTTTTTTGTCTGTGTGTGTGTAAAGCGTGGACGTAGGCGACAAACCGATTAATAGCAACGAGTAACCCGAGGTGCTCTACCTAGTGCTTAGTTGTTGCTATATAAAAGTCGGTTGAGGGCCATACACTCCCACCAAAATCTCGGGTAAAGTTGTCAAGGCCATCAGCGGTCAACAACATACTGTTAATTAAAAGAAAGTGGACTTATAGCGTAGGAAAATATTATCTGCAGGCGAAACTCCTGTCATTCATGTCATGAGGTGTTTTTTTTTATTTATTTGCGGCCGCCGTAGCCACAACATCTTGGGTTTTACTCTACGGCCTGTGGTCCTCCGTTTTTGTATATTTTTATTAGAAAGTCTAGTCTGTTTCAACTCCCTTGACAAATTAGATCATTGCATTATGTTAGCGCCGAATAAAAGCGATAATATCGCTTTCTATTCATTTACTAGCGACCCGCGCCGGCTTCGCACGGTTAGTAAAGCATCAGTGTATGAGAAACTACCCGTGCGAAGCCGGGGTGACTTGCTAGTGTATTATTCATATAAACCTTCCTCTTGAATCACTCTATCTATTGAAAAAAACCCCATCAAAATCCGTTGCGTAGTTTTAAATATTTAAGAATACATAGGGATATAGGGACAGAGAAAGCGACTTTGTTTTATACTATGTAGTGATGTATACCCTGCCGTTTACGCGTCTACTGCGTTTCGGACGGCATACCTGTTACGCTACTTGTTGCGAGCTATCGAACGGAACGATGCGGAATGCGGTTGTCGGTTGTTACGTATTTCGCTATTTTGTTTTGATTGTTATTTTATTTAGTTTTTTATTGTTGTTACGTTTTTTTGTGTTTTGGACTGATATGTGGCTACAATATCATCAGAGCCACTTAAAAAATATTTCTTGTATTTATAAATGTAGGGAATAAACAAAAAAAAATTAAAATGAACCTATCAAAGGTTTGTAGTCACTGCATGAACTTCTCTAGGGATTCAAAACAGACTTTTAAGCTTTTTGTTTATTTTGTAAATAAAGAATATTAATAATAAAAAAATGCAACTTAAACATACTATATGTATGTTTATATTTACTATATGTAGTATTAAAATGAATACCGCATGATAAACTAATTAGAAACTAGGAGTAAAAACTAACCAGAAAATGATGTAGCTAACTACACTTAAATAAGTCGATGTAAATGTAAAAGATGTGTCGGGATTTAAAAGAAAATTAACTTCGGTGTACAACCACCCAACAGATAATTTCTTTTTTACAGTCATTATCAAGATATTTAGAACTACTACTTATTTTTCGAAAAAAGGAGTAGTTCTAGAAGGTATGATGGTCCGTCTTTACCAGCCAATGTTTAGTAAGACTTGGACCACCGCTTGGAGAGTTCGGTAGTCCCAAAGTTTTGCACCAGTACGTTCAGATTCGTTCCATACAGTATCCTATTTTTTAGTATTCCATTGACTAAGTTCCTTGATTTCGGGACGGATCACGATACTGTCTGGACTTTTAATAAAATCGAATAAATACTTTACTTTTAATAAAGGTTCTACTTACAACGCCATCTAGTTACAAAAACAGAACAAGAATTAACTTAAAAAAAAATACAATGTATAAAACATGACACCAACATGAAATCAGTTGCGATGTATAAAAACTACCAAAATAAAACTTTTTTGCATGCAACACCCAGCATCTAGGAAACAATAAGTACCGCCAACTTTTAAAAATCATATCTTGTATGGTAATAAATATGTATTGATAATTGAAGTAGTGATTATTTGTGTTTGTTTTTCAGTCAGACATATGTAAAAAAAATACTATAATAGCTTTTTCTTTTAAAAACGCATCAGTGACAACATGCTTAATGAAAATCTACAAAAATTAAAAATGTAAATGAAATTTAAGGCACATTCACATTAAATGTGCTTGATCAACTACTTTTCATTGGCAGCTTTAACTTTGAAAAAGTTTTGTATAGTCATCTGCTTGTATTTATCCGGGCTGATTTTGTTCTGTTTCACATACTTCCTTTTTAGAGGGCTAACCTCCTTTTCCGGTTTCACTATAAACTCTTTTGGCGTCGCCTCCGCATAATATTGCAAAACGTACTGTTTGAATTTGTTCTCATCAGCTTTCTTCACTTTCTTCGATTCTATTTTCAAACGTAGTTGTTTCCTTTTCCATTTTATTTTGACAGAAATGTCTTTCTCGTTATTACTGATGGATAATCTTGTTTTTATTTTCTTTTTCTTATTAGATTTTCTTTGGGATTTCTCTTGGTCTATAGTGACTTCGATATTTTTATTACCTTGCCGTACTTTTGAGACATTACCAGAACTTTGTTTTTTAACTTTCGAATGCAAATCTTTATCTTTTATTTCATTTTTTAAACGTTTCTGATCATTACTTATTCCTACACGTCTTTCTTTCATTTTTTTAGCGATTTTCTTCTCAGTTTCTTCTCTTCCATCATTGCGAAACTTGTTACCGGCATTATTTTTTAAGACGATTTTTAATTTACCTTTAACGCGTTTCGGTTTATCTCCTTTCTTAGCTATGACATTTGTTTCATGTATATTACTTGTTTCGGATCTTTCTTGTTCGAGTTTATCTATAGCTTTTGACTTATTTTGGGTAGACACTTCATCTTTTCGACGTAATTTATTGTTTACATGTTTTTCTTGATCTCTTACTTTACATGTGGTATTTCTTTCTTTATTACTGGCACGCGTTATTCTAGTACCACGCGCCCGCTTGTAAGTCTTAGCTCGTTTATTCTTTACATCTGATATTTCCTCAGTTTTCGGTTCAATTGTTTCTAGACTCTCGGCTGCAGTTTCAATCAAATTTGTGAGTGCAGACTGGTCAAAACTCAAATTTTCTGCTATTTTACGTCTTTTGCCGTTTACCTCCAGACTATCTTCGGATAATCTCTTTTTATTACCATATTTGATATGTGAGTCTATGGCGAAGTCTACAAGGGAACGATAAGCACGCGTTACATCTCTAGAATCGTGGTTATGATTAAAACAACACTTGATTTCTCTACCAACTTCATTTAGATAATCATTTTTTAATTTCTCCAAATCTATATCAACACTAGTCGCCTCTAATGTTTCATTATCTAACGGACTGAATTTAAACGCACACCTTTCCTTCTTCTCCGCACTTACGCATCTGTCATTAATTTTGCTAGTATTATCGTTGATTGCTGTGATATTTAAGCTGTCATCGTTTTTGATGACGTCAATGCTGATAGATTGGTCGTTTTCCGAGATTTCTAAGCTGGAATCGTGCTGTATGTCGACGGTTTTCCGTTTATGTGCGTCAATGGCAAAATTGGCGTTACTCAAAGTGTCAGCTACGATTTCAGATGCCATTTGAAAAGTTATATCTGATGATAATATATTATCACTCGTTGAAGTATTATTTTCATCAAATAAACTCGTATCATGGTTTTCCTTAAGCTTTGCTTTATTTATATCTTGTAAATATATATTACCATTACGATTAATATTATCATCTTCATTTGCTTCATTGTAAATCTCAATAAATTCATTTGATAGTTGTTGTTTGATATAATTTGGTTCAATTTTATATGACGTTACCGGCGGGTCAATGATATCTCGATCATTTTCATGTTTATTTTCGTCAACAGATAAACAATCAGGTACTTCAACAATAACATTAGGTGCAGTTACTCCCTTCGCCTTTGGGGTTTCCAGTGGATTTCCGACTGCATCGTTATATTTTTTGGAAGTATCTTCAGTATCCTGAAACGAGAGAGAAAAGCTTTAACTTTAGAATTTAATCACAATTTGACAATCACCTGTCAAATGACATTTGAATACGCTAGCAGTGTTCGGAGTAGGTAGATTGACTTTGCGTACTTGCATGATGTCGTACATAACATGGATATGCATTTATTCCGGTTTTTTAACAATTAAAAACAATTGTGCATGTTGCTTGCGTCCGTAGGTACGTACCCTCAGTCCCTACGGGTGGGGCAAAAGAAGCAACCCAAAGTAGCAGTAGAGCTTGTGCCGTGTTAGTTCGTTGGTGCACTCGCATTGCTCTGCTCCAGTGGACGGGTGTGGATGCTGGTCAACCGGAACACAGCAGTGCGAACGAACTTGGCACAAGTTCTACTGCTACTTTTTGTTGCCCTTTTACCACCATCCAGGGGGTACGTGTAGGACGGTATTCATCTACGGATGATCAAATGCGCTGTCAGAGAGTCTACATACATATATAATATAATATACACATAATAAAACTAAAATCTTACTTCATGTTTGTCCAAAGATTTCCTCGGAGACATCCATTCTCTTAGTGGTTCTTGTACCTTCAAGGAATCCATATTGCCAAACAGACTATCCAAAATGCCTCTAGAAATAAAATAATGCATTAAATACTAATCTTAATATATATAAATTACGTGTCACGATGTTTGTCCGCGATGGACTCCTAAACTACTTAACCGATTTCAATCAAATTTGTACACCGCGTGCAGTTTGATCCAACTTGAAAGATAGGATAGCTCACATCTCAATTTATGATCGCAATATTATCATATGACAAAAACGTTAGCTAGTGTAGTAAAGTGAGTTTATTTGTTTGTTTTTCACGCTTTCACGCCTAAACTCGATACCTCTGCACTAGGATTCCGTGTCGCAGATGGCATGGACAAACGGAGACACAAGACAAACACCCAAGACCCGAGAATTAAATTCATGCTCACCAAAGCCCCGGCTGGGAATCGAACCCGGAACCCCTCGCTTGGAAAGCAGGGTTACCAACTAAGCCACGTAGTAACTTACTCAACAATCCTTTTCTTTTCACTCAAAGGCCTCGGTTTCCTAATGTTTTTCTTCAACATATCCACCACTTGTTCGTCCAAAACTGCATTTTTAATTCCCATACTCAAAACTTTCTCTCTGAAGCTTTGTTCCAAGTGCTTCATGGGAGACATTAGCCTCTCACAATCTTTGTATGGCTCCAGTTTTTTGTATGACTCCTTATCGGATGTGTATGGGCCGGAGTCTCTGATTATCAATGAGTTGACATCATTTTTGTATGAGTTTCTTCGGTCTGCATGTGTGGACAGTTTTCTTGGGATACCCAGGTTCAATTCCTGGCGACTGGCTAGTGTATATCTTTGGGCTGAAAATATACATAAAAGGATATAAAAAAAGTAATTCGATTAAGTGACGGAACGAGCTGAGGGCCACTGAGGTAGCAGTAGAACTTGTGCCAAGTTCGTCCGGAGAGGTACTGCCACCACACCTGAAATCTGCCACCAAGCAGTAATGCTCGCATTAATATGTTCCGGAAGGGTGTGGGTGCCGGTGAAATCACATGCGCATGAGACGTATCATCCCCGTCTCGGGTGATGGACGCAACAGGATGAATGCGACTCAGTGTAAGACCCAAATCTTATACCGAGTCGCATTACTGTTGTCATGGGCGGGGGGCGCCACTTACCACCAGGTGGGCCCTCAGCTCATTCCGTCACACATTCACAAAAGAAAAAAGTAATGTGTTTATTGTATCAGTGATATATTTCCCATAGTACGTTATGCTTAGCTTGAGGTAGATGGCGCTGTAATATCCATTAACAATAAAATTACCTAGCGATTCGGATACTCTCTTCACATCGTGCGCTCTCGAATTTGACGGCCTGAAATATAATTATTTATTATTCATATATATACATAGAACGTGGTTGCCCAGGGGCATAGACGCCGACTTTCAATCTGAAGGTCGCTGGTTCAAACCCAAACGTGCACCAATGAGTTTTTTCACTTGAAAAATTTATGTGCGCAATACCACGTTCTCGAAACGGTGACGGAAAACATCGTGAGGAAACCGGCATGTCTTAGAACCAAAAATTCGACGACATGTGACTTCTACCAATCCGGATTGGGCTCACAGAATAAATAATAATAAACGTTTACACGCATACCTCTGCACTAGGATTCCGTGTCGCAGATGGCATGGACAAACAGAAACACAAGTCAAACAAAACCCAAGAACAATATTTTTTTTTATATTATCTTTATTTAAAGAGCTTTTTCGCTAATGCGAAGATGTCGCTCTGTTAAACAAACTTCATGCTGACCATTGCGCTCCGGCCGGGAATCGAACCCGGGACCCCGAGGGCAGGGTTACTACCAACTTGCCGCTGGGGCCGCGGAAGAGTGCAAGCCGTTCCCGTAGCCCCAGCAATATGCGTCTAGAGGGGACCGTGGGGTTTTTAGCCGGTAAGAATCCGGCATAACCCGTCCAACGTCCCCAAGGGGGCGGCGGGTACCGATGGTTTTCCACACGAAAAAATAAATAAAAATGGGGGTTTCTGCCAATTAAGCCAGGGAGTCGAGTATTCACCTGCTAGCCTGTAATTGTCGTTTGGTCCTCCGCAGAGACATCCGGCTTGGCATCACAGGCCCGTGGCGAGCTGCGTTCGCTGAATTCGCTTGCTCTTGTTGTATCACTGCGTAAAAATATGAATTTATTAAAAAAATAAAAAAAAAATTTACACACTCATACCTCTGCACTAGGATTCCCTGTGTCAGATGGCATGGACAAACACAGGAACACAAGACAAACACCCAAGACCCGAGAACAAACTTCATGCTCACCACAAAGTGTGCCCCGGCCGGGAATCGAACCCCCTCGCTCCGAAGGCAGAGCTACTACCAACTAAGCCACGGAGCCGTCTAAGATTATGGGAATGTGTCCCAGAATCCCAATACCTGTTCTAAGGAGTCGCAACACTAGATTGCTAGAATCGTATTATTCCAATGACAGGGAAGTTAGGCAGTGAACAGTGGTAACATACACTCTTCAATAGTGTCCGCCAGGGCTTGTATGTCTTTGGGCGCGGCCGGCGTGCAAGTGAGACAGATGTATCGTGTCGTCGCACTCGCACCGATGCACTCTGCATGGGCACCCATACTGCCGCAGAGCAGGCACAATTTAATGTCCCACGGTCTGAAAATTAAGAATTTTTTACACACTCATACTTTTTCACTATTTCTTGTGTCGCAGATGGCATGGACAAACACAAGAGAAACACCCGGAACCCGAGAACAAACTTCATGTTCACCATACAGTGTCTCCGGCCGGGAATCCAACCCGGGACCCCTCCCTTCGAAGGCAGGGGCGTCTGTGCCCCTGGGCCACGTTCTAGTTTATTTAAATAATACTGTAAATTAGTATTGTTACTGTTTAGTTAGTATTATTGGTATATTTGGGTAGGAGGATCTAGATCAAAGTTCTGTTGTTATGGGCGGAGGTAACCACTTAAACTCAAACTCATTTATTCCTTTACATCTCAAGTATCATTTTGACACATCAAATTTTACACACACAAGTAATATTCATGAGCATGTAACGTGTCACAGGAGCTCCTGCACGTTACATGCACACAGATATGTCAAATTACAGTCAGTTTTATGTTCAAGCCAATCTTATTTTATCAAGTTTACGTCTGTTCCAACCCTAACCGACCAACCCGAGGAAGAAACACTTACAGGTGGACCTTCAGTAAAACAGTAGTAAAAAAAAAATTTTGGTTATGGAGACTCACCCCTGGTCCGCATCATGTCCTCTGCCCAAAGGGCACTTGCATTCGTCCACGGCGCAGCTCAACGGCCGCTCGTAGATCTCAGCGAATGCATTCTGCTCGAGCTCCCACGCCGCATCCCTGAAATAGTATATTTTCATCATATTTTGGGGGCCCCAGTTGCCTAAGGTGAGAGAAAAAAAAATTGGTTCGCACGCATAGATTGTAGGTTGCTCACGTCCTAAGATGGCACGCTCGGCTCAGGCGGAACGTGCATCAGCGTTCATCGTTTTACAAGACGTTATCACGTTAAAAACCAAAGGAGCAGTTAAAGTAGCAGTAGAACTTGCGCCAAAATCGTCCTATATTTTAATGTTTTTTTAACATACTCATACCTCTGCACTAGGATTCCCTGTGTCACAGATGCAAGGACCAACAGGGACACAAGACAAATACCCAAGACCTAAGATCAAACTTCATGTTCACCACAAAGTGTGCCCCAGCCAGGAATCGAACCCGGGACCCCTCGCTCCGAAGGTAGGGCTACCACTGTGTGTTACAGGAGCAACCAGAAGTAGCAGTAGTTTTTTTATGTAACAACAACAACAACGACAATGACAGTACGAGCTGGAGGCCCACCTGATGTTAAGTAGTTACCTCCGCCCATAACAGTAATGCAACTTAGATCCTCCCTGAAGTATGAGAAGACCCAAGTCGCACCCCGCTGCGCCCGTCACCCGAGACGGGGATATCTCATGTCTAGTCCAGTCTTCACAGACTAGAGTCTGGCAGTAACACTGACCTGTCTGGAACATAGTATCCTTGGCTGACAACTGCATCATAGAAATTCGCCTTGTCGTTACAAAGCGGGCACTTGAGATAATGCATTCCAGCGCTGAGGGCCATACGCTGGAAAAATAAAACAAAATTTTATAAAAAGATAATGTTATTTATTAACGTGATAACGTCTTCTATGAAGGTCCAATTGCTCGCGTCTGTAGGTGTGTTTTTCCTTTGATTCCCTACACGTACCCCCCGGTGCTAAAGGAGTAACCAAATAATGCGACTCAGCATAAGATTTGGATCTTAGTCTTGGAGTCGCATTCATCCTGCTGCGTCCATCACCCGAGAAGGGGATGAGACGTCTCATGCGCATGTGATTTCAGCGGTACACACACCCTCCCACCGGAACACAGTAATGCAAGCACTACTGCTGTGGACTGTGCACTGTGGTGGCAGCACCTCCGGACGAACTTGGCACAAGTTTTACTGACGGCTCCGTGCCTTATCCTCTCTACAGCAACCCACCCGTTTGGGTCTTACATCGCGGACGGTGGTCCTCCTATATTTTTTACTACAATGTATTATATTGTTTAATTTGTAAATAAGTAATATATTATACTAGCTGACCCGGCCACGCGTTGCTGTGGCTAACGTTTTTGTCATATGATATTATAATTTGCAGTAAAATAATATTGCGATCATAAATTGAGATGTGAGCTATCCTACCTTTCAAGTTGGATCAAACTGCACACGGTGCACAAATTTGATTGAAATCGGTTAAGTAGTTTAGGAGTCCATCGCGGACAAACATCGTGACACGTAATTTATATATATTATATTAAGATTGTATAATACATACCTGCAGGCAGCTCCTATGAAACCATGCATCTCTGGCACAGCATGGGGGCCAAAACGTGTTTACCGTCGGGAACGGATCCACTGTTTCATAGCAAATCACGCAGACCATCTCCTCGCCTTTGTCTGTTTCAAAACACATGGTACAGATCAGATCAAAGCGGCCTATCGAGTCGGACTCGCGCACGGAAGGTTCCATACCATCACTACATATCACTACATAGTATAAAACAAAGTCGCTTTCTGTCCCTATATCCCTATGTATGCTTAAATCTTTAAATCTTACCACACTCGCTGTCTACCAAAATGGTAGATTTTTCAAAGTCATTTGGACATTTCTTCTTGTTGGAGTCTCTCTTTCTCAACCTAGCTTTGCACATGATGTGTTCTGGTATTACTTGCTTTGGTGCGTGCATCTGGCAGAAGGACCTGTAAACAAATCACACAAATATTATAAAGGCAAAGGTTTGTGTGTTTGTTGTGTGTGTGTGTGTGTGTGTGTGTTTGTGTCTGTTGTGTGTGTGTGTTTGTGTCTGTTTTGTGTGTGTGTTTGTGTCTGTTGTGTGTGTGTGTTTGTGTCTGTTGTGTGTGTGTGTTTGTGTCTGTTGTGTGTGTGTGTTTGTGTCTGTTGTGTGTGTGGTTGTTTTACGTGCGTGCTCCGTAGCTCTGCTTTCAAAGCGAGGGGTCCCAGGTTTGAGGATACACTTTATGTGGTAAGCATGAAGTTTCTCATGTACCTTGGGTGTTTATCTTGTGTGTACCATGCCACCTGCGACACAGGGAATCCTATTGCAGTGGTATGGCTGTGTAAACGTTTATTTATTAAGAACCAGTAATCTAGATGGCGGGGTGACCATGAATATTTATTACTTGTAAGTTCCGTAGTAGAGTGAGACAGCATTCCTCTCCCGTCCGCAAGGCAGGTGGAACTGCTTTCGGCAGGTGGAGACGGAACACCCAAGATTGGCACCTCCATGGCAGCAATATGAACATTTCTGAAAAACAATTTTTTTATGTTACTATGTTGTCACAAGCTGGCCCATAAATATGCTTAATCAGCTAAACAGCTTGGTTCTTTCTCTATCGAAGTATAAAAAGATCCACGGTTTGCGGTTTCTCTACAAGCACTTTTACGGATAATATCCTTACATGTACCCTACTGGGTTTCTGCTGGGATGTCTGGGTTATAACTCGTTAGAGACTAGGAGAGCTTATGACAAAGTTACTTTGGGCTGTAAAATTTTTCACGGTAAAATAGACGCTTCAGATTTGAGTGATGAGCTGTGTCAATTCTTTGTTCCGGACAACTATTTGCGGGGTCGGAGGCATAAGCTGTTCGCTGTTCCAGCGGCTCGCACTGCGCCTTATCCCCCATCCCGCGCATCCTCACCGCGCTCAACGCTCTCCTGAAGGCTAGCCCAGAGTGTGATTTGTTTGCAGATGGATGGGTGTCAATCTTGTCGGAATGTCTGAGGCTTTATGAGTAAAAAAAAAAAAAAAAAAGATTTTTATGTGGGTGATTGTATTGTGTGATATTTGTATGTAATTAATGCTGACTAATTTGTTATTATTATAATACTATTTAACTTTTTCTTTTTTCTTCTTAAAATTTTAAATGTACTTGTTGTTATGTTTTTTTTTTAATATTAGTTTGTCTTTAATTTTAATTAATGTAATTGGTGCCAACCGTTTTAATTACATAAATAAATAAATAAACATGTATATGTAGATATATCAAAAGTGATAGAAGTAGCTTAGAGCCCACCTGGTTGTAAATGGCCAATGACAACAGTAACGCGACTCAGTATAAGATGTGGATCTTACAATAAGTCACATTCATCCTGCTGCGCCCATCACCCAAGACGAAGATGATACGTCTCATGCGCATGCCATTTCACCGGAATCCACACCCTTCCAGCGGAACACAGTAATGCGAGCACTACTGCTTGGCTTCCAGGTGTGGTGGCAGTAGCTCTCCAGACGAACTAGGACCAAGTTCTACTGCTAGTTTTGGTTGCTACTTTAGCATCACCCAGCGTATAGGGAATCAAAGGGTACACACCTACGGACGCAAGCAATTGGGCCCCTCAAAATAACCTATAGTCAAGTAAGACCTTCCAAAAGCTACGTAATTTCAGGCAACTAGAACGTAAAAATAACTACATTGGCCCATATGAAAAATACCTTAATCTAACATACAGAACCCTTAATATACTCACATGTTTTCTACTTCTCTCCAGCTCAGCAAGTATGTCTTTGTACAGGAAACCAAATAGTCCATCTTCATCGCTGCCTTTTTGTATCAAGCAGCAAGATAACAGCTGAGAACAAAATATGAATAAATATTAGTCTTTATTTTTTTCGTCCGCGGCTGGTCTTATCTACACTAATATTATAAAGAGGAAAGATTTGTACCTATGTTTGTATGGAATAGGCTCAAAAAGTACTGGGCCGATTTAAAAAATTCTTTCACCAATAGAATGCTACATTCTTCCAATTTGACATAGGCTACATTTCATTTTGAAAAAAATTAGGGATCCTTGGTAAAATTTGAACAATGTAACCGAAGGTGTAGAAAAATGAGTCTTAAAATGTCTTTCGTCGAATGCGCTGCCGAAACTATTAGCGATAGAACAAAATAATGTACAACAATATTGAAGAACATTATAATGTCTACAAAAAACTCCGCGGTAGCATATGTCCAACTATTGTAGTTATGTCACTACCCCGTGCGAAGCGAAGTAACATTATAAAAATAAAAAAATTACCTAAACAAAGGATTACTTTAAGACTTAAAAGTTAATTGTTAGATATATCACTATATGTTTTTACAGATTTTCTATACAATCCAATGATACAACAGTTGTTTTTTTTATTTTATTTATTCGTGAAAACAAATGGCTACTTAATATATATTGATACAACAAATGATCATTTTGGTAATTATGTGCCAGATTACTGAGACTCTACTGTAGAAGCAATGGCAAACACCATTGTTTTATATATATATATTGTTATATATAATGTTTCTTAATGGGAATAGTTAGTCTGCAGGGATGACAATCACAAGTGATTGCAGGCACAGTTAGTTCAAAATTATACAAAACTAGCTACACCCTAGTGTTACCCGCAGTATTCCAGGATTAAAATAAGCCTATGTGTTAATCCAAGATATAAGTTATCCTGATACCAAATTTCATCCAAATCTGTTGGGCAGTTTGACCATGAAGGTGGTACAAACATACACACACATAGATACAAACTTTTGTCTTTATAATATAAGTAAGAAGTAAAATAAAGCCATCTGTTTCCTTGGTGAGAACCAAACGTACAACCTGCAGTGCAGAAGGCAGTCTAAAGCTGGTCAAGGTCTCACATCTAGGTATAATTGATATGACTAATCACAATCATAGATAAAAAAACCAAGTTTGTATTGATAGAGAAGAATCTCTAGAGGATAAATAGTGAGCCTTATTACCAAACTCAGTTATTTCAAGGCTCACCTGACATTAGTAGTTACTGCTGCCCATAAACAACATCATTACGACTCAGGAGGTATTGATACGGGGATGTCATTACGGGCTATCAGGTAGTCGGCACGACAATACGACTGATCAACCAGGAAGCAACATATCCCTAGGAAGATGGTATTCAAAGCAAGCCAGTATCTGATTAGTTAACTATGAAAGTCTGGATAAGTCCTCAGACATACAGGTGAATAATCCGGGCAATTCATAAGGGGCGTTGAAACGAAATATTTATCTCTTGATAAGAAAGTAGTAGAGATGTCAGTATTACTCACAGCGCAAAAGTAGTGGCACTGTATGTCCCCAATTGCATACAGCTTGCCGTACGTCACCTCATCGTCTACATTACGGTTGCAGAAGGCACAGGGTGCCCTATCTCCGGTCACAAGTCTAGCTAAATACCGACTGTCCCTTTTACCAAGTTTTCGAGCCATCTTGTCACTAAAGATGCGGCATTAAGGCTTGAAAGTTGGCTTCATTCGATTGGTAAATTATACATTTAACGCTATATTGCATTACACACTGATTCATTGCAATTTAAATTGCATTTATTGAATAATCAAAATCACAACAACGCTAACTACCCAGCGATTATTTTCCGCGGGAAATTGACAGATACTTTGATAGTTAGATTTGACATGACATTTATTTTGATTACGGTCGCGTTCAGTCAGACGAAAGGGACCCTGTTGTCGCCCGAGAGTATTACTATAATTTTTGAAACAAATTTAGCACGTGGTCAATCATCGCTAACAGTTTTACAGTTTGGCGAACAATTATTTGTGTGTGTATTAATAGTATTAATTTCAACATATGTTGAAATTAATAAATTTGAATATTATGTAGGCTGGTTACTGTGGTAGAAATAGCTCCTGCTCCCACTCTTGGACCCTGTCCGGGGTGAGCCCTCGTTTTCGGACTTAATCATAATCGTTCACTCAAATTTTATAGAGTCCTCTGCTGGTGATAAGTTGAACCCATCTTTCCGCTCATACATTTTAATAACGAGGCGGCCGATGAAAAGGTCTTTTATTTTTAACTCCTACTGGATGACGACGACGGATGACGGATGGAAGATGTACACATAGCTCCCGGCGTCTATGATGGTTCTGTCTGTGGCGTTCAGTCTGCTCGCTACGGCTGTAACTGGATGGAGACGTATAGTAGGAAGTAAGCTCGCGCTTGCCAATTTGACTCAAATCCGCACCCAATTATCCTGGAGCGAGCGCACGAGAGGCGAAAGCTCAGTACATAATAGTAATCTGTCCGTGAGTCGAATAACGAGCGGAATGTGCACACATGCGTGTTTGGGACACGTCTCATAGTTGTTTGCACGAATGTGTGCACGCGGCATGTAAGCGCCTCGCAGTAGAAAGATTTTTGTCTATGGACGGACAAATTATGATTTTATGAGCAATTAATCAAGCAAGTTGCAACACCTAATCTAAAACGTCAAAAAGAAAAAATAAGCCGAAAGGGCTGTATATTTTTATTTTTACAAATTTTATTGTTATTGTTTTTCCGCGAAAATGCCTCTATAAGAACTTCAACCATTATTTTATCTAGTCTTATACTTACGTTATGTAATTTAGACTTGCAATTCCAAAGCCTGACTGCTTTATAGTGCCATAAATATGATGGTAATCGTTCCTTTGTGTTAAAAATGTGTGTTCCGAAGCTATTCTGCTGAAAGAAACTGACGAAACGCGATTAAAACCAGTGAATAATCATCCTCGGCCTGTTTTCATAAGATTTGGGCCCTGAAAAGCCTTGAAAAGTCTGAAGAACCGAGAGTATTTCACAACATATTTTCCCTAATATCTAAGTCATTATGGCCGAGTTGCTCAAATATTGCTCAGTAAATCTTCCTGCCGCAATAAATGATACGAAAATATCAATAATTATCGTATAGGAATCTGATAGGAAGCTGTTTTCCGCAATGTCGACCGTGGAAACCAACCAAAGAGAATGGCCCAACAAACCTGAAGAAAACTTGGTCGCAAAGTACGAAAAATGTCGCAATATTACAGAGGAAATATACAAGAGGATAGACATAACATTTCAGATCAAGAAATTGGAGGCTGGGCTGAGTGAACTGTCTGATAATAGGTAATTATGGCTTGTTGGATAGAGAAACACCTGTTCTTTTTTAAAAGGTTGAAATGTCAGATATTACTGGCCTCACAGCTCAATTGGTAATAGTTTGCCTTCTGTGCTGTGTTGGTAATAGGTTATGGGCTCAACTCCCGTCCAGAATAAGCATTTTTGTGACAGACATATATGTTAGTTCTGTGTCTGAGTGTGGAAACATATTGCCGGTTTAAATTAGCAACAATATGTTAAAAAAAAAGTATTGCATAATTTTTTTACTACTTCCTATAGTACAAACTATACTAAGTTTGTTGTTTGCTAGATCAAGAATAAAAACTGTTAACTCCCAATATTTCGATGCAGTTTCATGCGTCATGCTTCTGGGTAAGCTGGAGACTTTACGAGTTGGGATTGTGCGTGCACATCATTGGCAGACATATCAGTCTACGCTATTGCACACTTGCTTATGCATTTAAATGTGTCACTGCTACCATCATATGAAACTGTGTTGAAATATTGGAAGTGACAAAACTCATAAATTATGATAATTAACTCAGTAACCTGAAAAATATTCATAACCATGATAGTAATAAAATTGGTATGATTACAGTGATCAAATCGACAGCAATGAGCTCAGCAACGAGACAGATCTGTTTGCATGCGACAAAAGCGACCTCACCAGTAGCACTGAGGCGGAAAGACCTCCAACGGACTGTGGGAAATTCATCAACATAAACAATAACGAGGAGCGGAACAAGCCTGTGTATAAACGGCCTAGGAAGCGGTAAGCTTAGTAGACCATTGCTCCGTTTTATCAGTCTTCAAAAAGGAGATTTTTTTTTAATGTTTTTTTACGTCATATATTCTTCAATTGTGGACAGATCTGTATGATTCTTTCATATGATAAGTTCTACCTTCAAGGTGGTTCTATAGGATTTTCATGGATTAATTTCATAATGGATGTAAAAAACCTGTGTGCAAGTGGCCTAGGAAATGGTAAGCCTTGTAGACTACAGATTGTTTTGTTGGACTCCAAAACAGGAGGGGAACAAAACCGAAAGTGTCTTTTTTCAAGCGATTTCTGGAGGAGGTTGCAATTTGGTTGTTATTTTGTTTTTTTATTTCTATTTGTAACTTCGACTCTCCGTCATATTATATGAACCAATTTGAAAAATTGTTTTTTAATTGAAATAATACTGTTTCACATTGGTCACGTAGAAATTTTATTGGAATTGTTTCGATAGCTTGGTTGTGAAATTAAAATAACTGGAAAATATGTCATCCAAGTAAAAAATTGCGTATTCAGCTTACCTGTGATTTTTTCTTCGCCCGTTGTAGACCGATTTGGTATTTTTTTATAATGGTTGTATGTACCCCAGGGCTTGAAACTATTGAAGTCGGAGTTTCGATTTTGTTAAATGATTATGTAGTTTTATTGAAAATTACAAAGTTATTTCACTTGTGATTTCTACATTGTCTATTAAGTATAGACGGGGGACGTGTGAGCAAGACAGAGTTGAGGAACGGTAGTGAGCACTTAGCTCACTACCGTTCCTCAACTCTGTCTTGCTCACACGTCCCCCGTATCCATCATGCTATCCCTGTCCACGATTTGGAAAATCGAAATCTGTCATGAGGCGTTGGTGGTGCAATCTAAAGTAATTTTTGTATATTTATCGCGTTACCCGCGTCCGTATGTGATTACCCTCATAGACGCTACACGTACCCTGGGTGGTGCTAAAGGAGCAACAAAAAGTGTGAGCAATAGAACTTGAGTTCTACTGCAAACTCTTAATAATCTGCCGCCAAGGGAGTGCACTCCTAACATTTTTTCTCAGAGCGACGCATACAACGCAATGTCAAGTCAAAAATGAAAGCCAAAAATCTTTATTTCCGTTGAATTCTTAAAAATAACTTGGAAAAGTCATTTTCCAAGTTGTTTTTAATAATTAAGTGCCTACGAGAACATGCTTTCTTAATGAGCGTTTTATACTAAAGTTAAAAAAAATGTGTCTTCTAGTGATTTTTGTATATTTTCAGATTTAGAAAACGTGTTAAGAAGCGGGTAGTTCGAACACGGAGCGAAAGCGATGGTTCCAGTGATGAGGCGCCACTGAGCCGCATCGCGGATGAGAACCCGCAGCCTCCAGTACTCATCGTGGCCCAGATAGGATCATGTGCGTTGCATCTTATCACTACATAGTATATAGTATACGCGATTATAAGTATTAGAGAGCGTGGTGGCCCAGGGGCATAGACGCCGACTTTCAATCTGATGGTTGCTGGTTCAAACTCACACGTGCCTTCACAGTGTTTTCCCTTGAAAATATTTATGTGCGCAATACCACGTTCTCGAAACGTTGAAGGAAAACATCGTGAGGAAACCGGCATGTCTTAGAACCGAACAGAAATTCGACGACATGTGACATCTACCAATCCGTTGGGCTCCCGTGGTAGATCAGAGCTCATTCACTAAGTATGGTACGGATATAGTAAACACGTAATAATATACGTTTATTATTTAAACAAAGTGGCTTCCCTCTGTCCCTATGTATGCTTAGATCTTTAAAACTACGCAACGGATTTCATATAGTACTTTTTTTTGTAAATACATATAATGCATATTAACACCCAGATACAGAACAAATATTTATGTTCGCCTTACACAACATGCAGCGCAGAAGGCAGAGCTACTACCAACTGAGCTATTTATTTAATTAACTTTATATTTCAGTGCTCAAACAAAAACCAGAGAAGAGACCGCCTAAAAAGAGCGCATCCAAAGCGAAACCCGCCAAGAAGAACCCCACAGACGACAAAACAGTTCTGAACAAAACGCTCTCAGTGACCATAGACAAATTGCCCATCAAAGATGTTTTGTCTATGGCGGGCGACACGTTAACAAAGAACTACAGGTATATATTATGTGTTATCTTAGATAAAAAGGTGGTGCTAAACAAAAAGTAGCGGTAGAACTTGTGACAAGTTCGCCCGGAGAGGTACTGCCACCTGGAATCTGCCGCCAAGCATTAGTGGTTGCATTACTGTGTTCCGGTGGAAGGGTGTGGCTGCCGGTGAAATCACATGCGCATGTGTATCATCCCTGTCTCGGGTGATGGACGCAGGATGAATGCGACTCAGTAAAGATTTGGATCTCATACTGAGTCGCGCGCATTACTGTTGTCATGGGCGAGGGTCACCACTTACCAGGTGGGCCCTCAGCTTGTTCCGTCACTCATTCACATAAAAAAAAACTTTCTTTATCTACAGGTCGTTTATGAAAGATAACAAACTGACCATCAAAAGTGATCCGAAGGATTTGTCGGGTGTTGCATCGGCCGGCGATAAGGTATCAGCTGATAACGAGATATCCAAGAATGCAGATTGGAAGAATTGTAAGCTGTGCTCGTGTTCCTTCCGCGGGGAGCGTGGATTGAGGTAAAGAAATATTTTAATGATTTTTTAAAACTATCATGGTTATATTATAATTCATAACTTATGAACATTATTATTCGTGTTACCGGGATATGTAACTGCGTCAAAATATCGGGAGTCACAAAACTCACAAGTCATGGTAAATATCCCGGTAACACGAATAATAATATTTTAATGAAAATCAAAATGACTTGTTCCATTACATTACAGCAAAGGGTTTATACTTTGACGGCTCCGTGGTTTAGTTGGTAGTAGCCTTCGAAGCGAGGGGTCCCGGGTTCGATTCCTGCGGCACACTTTGTGTGATGTTCATGAAGTTTGTTTACTGTTCTTGGGTGTTTGTTTTGTGTTTATGTGTTTGTCTATGCCATCTGCGACACGGAATTGTGCAGAGATATTTTTTTTTATGTGAAAATGTGACGGAACGAGCTGAGGGCCCACCTGGTGGTAAGTGGCGACCCCCGCCCATGACAAAAGTAATGCGACTCAGTATAAGATTTGGGTCTTACACTGAGTCGCACTCATCCTGCTGCGTCCATCACCCGAGACGGGGATGATACGTCTCATGCGCATGTGATTTCACCGGCACCCACATCCTTCCACCGGAACACAATATCGCGAGCACTACTGCTTGGCGGCCGATTCCAGGTGTGGCAGTACCTCTCCGGACGAACTTGGCACGAGTTCTACTGCTACTTTTGGTTGTTCCTTTAGCACCACTTAGGGGGTACGTGTAGGGAATCGAAGGGTACACACCTACGGACGCGAGCAACTGGACCCCAGGTATCAGTGTGTAAACGTTTATCAACTTGTAAGAATTGTTTTTTTTTTTTCAGACGGCACATGTCCATCTCCCATATATTGCCTGACTGCAATTGAACATCGAATATGATTAAGTTTGGCGGGTTAACATTTTGGCAAAATATCGTTTTGAATTAATCCCTTGTAGGAGCTATCTTGGTTTTGTCAGACTAGCTAACTTATTGTTGTTTTTGTTTTTCCTGTCTTGATTCATAATTTGATATTCTACTGTCAAATGAGGTGGAGCCAAAAATCCCATGGAAATTATGTTTTCTTTTTTTTTCAGTTTTCCCGTAAATTTTCTCGTTCGTAAATTATGAGTTTTGCTGTCTAGATTCAGTTTGAAATTCGGCTGTCGTATTGATGTTGTTATGGCGGAGGTAACCACTTAACATCAGGTGGACCTTCAGCACGTCCCGTCACTTTAATTACAGAAAAAAAACTAATTTTGCAAAAAAATAATATTACCTTATTTTCCCAATTTTATTGAGAAAATGACTTTTTTTTTCTCCAACAAATTGTTTGCTGGAGATTTGGAATTAGACCCAAAATGTTAGCCCGCCAAAATGTTAAAAAAAAACCATTTTATTATATTAAGAAAGACGAATTGATACGGAATTTTTTGAAAATTTGTATGTTTTGTTATGCGAAGAAAAAATTGAATGGAATGGTTGTTGAAAGGTGAGTTTTACTGTTGATGCGTTGGTCGCATTTGGCATGAACACAAACAAAACACAAACATCCAAGGCCAAAACAACTTGCCCATCACAATTTCCCCCGGCTGGGAATCAAACTCAACGAAGCCAATGCATCAACAGTGAAATCACTAGGCAGGGTGATAATATCTGTGATCTGTTTGGCATATTGTGATTGTAGAAACAGTGTTTAATGAAGGAGTCAAACATTTTATAACAAGTTATATTTATTTATTTTTTGTTATAAAACATTTTTATAACAAGTTATAAGTATTTATTTATTTTTTATTATAAAACACTTTTATAACAAGTTATAAGTATTTATTTATTTTTTATTATAAAACATTTTTGTTTCATAGTACGGAATTGTTAATGTAATACTTTTGACATAAAAATCCTTTGGCACAATTGTTACTTGATTGTTTGTTTGATATAAACGTCCCTAAAATTGACCAAATTTAGTTTGACTCCTTATGGACTGTTACAAAATTAATTAGAGCGTTGGATAAGTTAGTATGACCTTAATATCTCTGGTAATTTATGAAAATTACTCAAACCTCGGTATAAAATGACACATTTCGTTGTCTATTGGGCCATTTTCTCCAAGGCTCGAATGTTTTTTAATTTAATATTAAGGAAACGTAGGTTTGCACTAACGAGAGTATTTCGGCCGATTTGAGTACAAAATTCTATTTTATAAATGAATACTGACGTTTTTCTAGGCATTAATATAGATTTTTTGTCCTAGCTGTTAAGATTTTTAAGTCTTGTTGTTGTGTTACATAAAATAATGTCATACTCAATCATATAATTATTGAGGACATCTGAAAAGGGGCAATATTTAGTACATTCTGCTTAATTGAGTAAATACTCTACATTGAACTTTGAATTGACTCTTGTTTCACATTCAGACTTATGTGATGTTTTCTTTCATGTTTAATGTGTATTTCTAGTAAACGCATTAGAGTGATCTGTCATTATATTTTAGACTTTAATAATAATATTGGACTATATATAGAAGACAGTACTCCTGGACACGGCACGCATCTACAGGAGGTTCCTGTTTTTATTACTACAATGTTTTATACTGTTTAATTTGTAAATTTATATTATTTTGTAGTAAAATATTGTTTCAAAATGAGTTATAAAATAAATAATGTGAGATAATAATCTTCAGGATCGTGTACCAGAGATGTGGCATTCAGCATGGTAAACTCTAAAATTAAAGTGATCATTTTATTATCGAGTATTTACTCATTTATTAGAAACTAGCAGCCCGTCCCGGCTTCGCACGGGGTAGTGACATAACTACAATAGTTGGACATATGCTACCGCGGAGTTTTTTGTATACATTATGATGTTCTTCAATATTGTTGTACATTATTTTGTTCTATCGCTAATAGTTTCGGCAGCGCATTCGACGAAAGACATTTTAAGACTCATTTTTCTACACCTTCGGTTACATTGTTCAAATTTTACCAAGGATCCCTAATTTTTTTCAAAATGAAATGTAGCCTATGTCAAATTGGAAGAATGTATTATAGCATTCTATTGGTGAAAGAATTTTTTAAATCGGCCCAGTACTTTTTGAGCCTATTCATTACAAACATACAAACATAGGTACAAATCTTTCCTCTTTATAATATTAGTGTAGATTTAGCGGGGTGTACTAAATATTATCCCCTTTTAATATCGTCTTAACAAAATAACGCTATCAATTAACAAATAATTCATAATGATTACTGTTTTTCTGTTTAAATTATTCCACTGTTTTTAGATATGAAAAATAAAGTATGACTTTATTTTCTGAAACACTATAAATTAGTTATAACTATGGTAAGGGTGTTGCAATATTGGAAAAATGATTTATTTTAAATTGCGGTGCTATTTTTAAATAAGTTTTTTTTATTTGTCATAGAGACGTATTATTTACATAATAAATATAAGTTGGCAGAGTTATTTTAGGGCTAGTCACAGCAAGTTCCTACGATGTGGCGATATCAAACTTAAGGAAATGATTAAATTTATATATATATTGATCTCTCAATGTGTCATGATTTTCTTTCAGTGCAATTTATTAGTACCACTCGGTGGTTTACACTTTTGTGATAAAATGTGTTAGCTCACCAATGTCTGCGGTACTAAATAAAAGAAAAATGGTAAGACATAATTTTAAATGGTTTTTTAATATAATGTAAATATTTTACAGTTCTATAATAACAAATAGATTGATGGGAAAGATTTTTGAAATAAAACCTTGGCGAGCATAGATTAATTTTCAATGTTTTTCCTTTCCATTTTTATTACGAAAATAATATAATATACCTAGCGTATATTATTTATTGAAATGTAATTATTATAATGAATTGCACTGAACATTAGTTCTTATTAAGTATACTTATTAATTTTATGTAGTCCTATTTTGCTACCTGTGTTTGCAAAATAATTATTTATATAATGGCATTTTTATATCAAATGTTGTTAAAATTATGACAAATAACAATTTGTTTTAAGTCGGTGTCCGTTTTTAGGTCATAGAAATAATGGTAAAGTATATTAAAATTAATTATTTTTTTCTTAAGTAAATGATCTCAAATTAACTTCATTAGTCATAAAACGAGTGCATAGAAAATGCGTCCTTAAAAAAATTTAATTGAATTCTTGGATAGTTAATTACCATTGTTTCTATGATCTATAATTATCTAAAGTAGATTCCATAACGCATTTTGTATAAGATTAATTAAGTTTTACAAGTACACGAGTATTTAAGTTTTTGTTGTATTTGACTATACAGTTTGCGTCACTTATGTATGTGCACGCAAATAAAATTACTACAACAATATGAGGACAACTGACTGATTTAAAAGTAGAATAAACTCCATTGCTGTCATACCTTATTGTTCGCTTTTAAGGGTAAAACTTCTTAATGAATTCACCTAGACTTGGACGTAATCAAATATGAGATAAATAAAGACTATATATTTGATTACACATGGCGAAGAAATCGCGTAAGAAACAATGAAAACAATTCGATCGTAGCAATTAACATTGTCGGATCTACGTTTTTGCGATTTTTATTTTATTGTATTAAAGGTCTTAGAATAAGATTATAAATGCCCAAGCAAATTATTAAATTCCCAAAATCAACTATCTTTGTTTTTCCAAGTGGAAAAAGTAGTTTTTTACATTTTACTATGATGCTACGGTCGAATTGAGAATTTCCTAAATTTATTTGAATCAGTTAAAAATGTCCTTGTTGTTCTATATTGTTATAACAAAATTTGATTACGTAATTTCGTTTGTGTGTTCATGAATCTCATGGACGTGAAGTGACGCAAACTATAATTTTACAGTTGTCTAGTCTATATTTGTTCATTATTGGTTAGGGTACGTGTTTTACCGGTGTGGTTTTAAATTTTGATGTTTTAAGGGATTTTTAGAATAGCTAGACTTATTAAACTGCCCCGTAAAGTTAATTAACGTTGCAATAAACTACCCTCAATCGTGCAAAGTCTAAAATGCTAAAGAAATGCTATGATACATATATTTGCTAGGATGCGCCATACCAGCGAAGTCGACAGGAATACAATGGATACCAAAAAGTTAAGAAATGCTAATGCAAAGTAATTAGCCAACGTCGAAAACAAATCAAATAATTTTGTTATATTCGATATAACTACATAATCATTAAAAAAAAAAACTGGAAACATATAGTTATTATCTACATAACAAACTAAAAATCATCTTGAAATTCGGCAAGTTCATATTTTTTCAAGGTTATTTTTTTTCATTTCCGTTTTTATTCGAAATTCATATTTTGCATTAACTTTTTTATCGTGACATCACTAATTTTCCAATTTCAAGTCACTATGGACTTCTAAGCATAAAATTTTGGGTATTGTAAAAAATGGGTTAATTATGTTCACGATTATGCCAAACGAGGGGCAGTTTATTTCTCAGTGAAAATATTTCACGTCAATTTTTGTTAATATTTTTATTATTGTTTTTCAATGTTTATATTTAATATAGATAGGTAATTCTTAAAGCTAGGTAGTTTTTCTTGCCATATGTAAATGCATCTAAGTATTTATCGAATAAAAATGTTTGTAAATTGCGTTGAACTAGGACAGACTATAGCATTAAGTCATAGGTTGCAAACTGAACTTTGATAGCAAATGTTTATATGCTATAAAAGTTCTTCGTAGCTTAGAAGGAAGTAGCCGTCGAAAGGGTCCCGCGTTCGATTCCCGGCCGGGGCAGACTTTGGTGAGCGTTTGATCCCTGCTGAGTTGTTGGTCTTGTGATTCCGTGATTGCCACACCCGAGAGGGAATCCTAGCGCAGGAGAATCAGTGTCTAAACGTTACTTGTTTGACATTAGATGAAAATTTATCTGTGGCAACTTTCCCACAAATAGTTTTCAAGTGCCAATAGTCTCAAAGTAAAATGGCTGACTTACAGACTGATAGGGAACTTGAAGGGTTTCGTTTTGCAATTCGGCTACGGAACCCTCGATATGCGAGTCCATATCGCATAGGACTGGTTTAGTTCCAAGTTTGGGATGTACTTCAGATATTAACAACTTCCCGCGAATTTTCCAAAGAAATTATACTATACAAACCTTGTTTTGACTATTACGAACAACGAAGTAGAAACCAGCCGAATCGTTAGCCGTTTTAGCGAGATTAACGAACAGCAATTGATTATCCTAGTCCTAATAAGAAACCGGCTGAATCGATCTAGCCGTTTGAGTTTTAGCGAGACTAATGAACAGCAATTGATTTACCCGAGTCCTGAAGAATTCGTTCCTGGTCTAGATATACCCTATAAACATTTTTATTCGATAGAATTTTGGTAAAATTAATTATTTATAAGCACTTTCGGCCAAGCCCAAGCATTGTTGAGTCAATGCCAAAAAACGGTTCAAAACCAATTTGTGATGGAAATTTTTGAAAATAAAAATTCGATTTATCATTCCACTCTGTTTTATTAACTCCCGACAAACAAGTTTTTTATAATCTGCGACACAGGCAATCCTAGTGCAGAAGCATGAGTGTGTAAACCATTATATTATTATAATATCACGATTTTCAAGTCCTTTCGTTAGTAATAAACACATAACCTAAGTCAATATCTCAATCAGACTCTCTGTCGTACTGTATTCTATTGGACTTGATTTGATGAAAGATCCGAAAGAAGTCCGAGGTCGGGGCCAACGCTCCCTTCGTCACCCAACTCTTCAAAGTCTTCGAGACATCCTCACTCTTCAAAACAACAGACAAATTTATAGTCTTATCCAGTTTGGTAGTATCGAAGAAAACACGCGTAGACTTTATACTGAGGTCCGTTAACAACGGGGGGTCCGGCCCGATCAAGCTGTCCACGTAGTTCTCATCGTAATGTTTGTTGGTGTAGTCGACGCCGTTCGGCAGGATGGTGGGTGTGGGGGTGTAGGCTGGGAGGCACGAGAGGTGGTCCGCGTTCGCAGTCCAAGCAGGATCGCTGATGCGGAGCAGCGATGGTATGTCTTTGCCGTGCAGTTGGGCGTTCTCAAAGCGTTTGTAGCCCAAACCTAAAAGAAAAAAAAAAATTTACAACTTTTGCTCGGTGAACGTGACGGAACGAGCTGAGGGCCCACCTGATGGTAAGTGGTGACCCTCGCCCATGACAACAGTAATGCGTGCGACTCGGTATGAGATCCAAATCTTTACAGAGTTGCATTCATTTTGCTGCGTCCATCACCCGAGACGGGGATGATACACATGCGCATGTGATTTCACCGGCAGCCACACCCTTCCACCGGAACACAGTAATGCGAGCACCACTGCTTACCGACAGATTCCTCTAATACCATTTGGAATGGTTGGGCCTACCCCAGCCATCGTACACGTACCCCCTGAGTGGTGCTAAAGGAGCAACCAAAAGTAGCAGTAGAACTTGTGAGAGGTACTGCCACAAAGATTTAAGCATACATAGGGATATAGGGACAGAGAAAGCGACTTTGTTTTATACTATGTACCTTCCACGCAGGCCTTCAATAACGCATTGGACGCGACGGAAGTGAACAACGCGACAGGCTCGCCCGGGGGCGTACACATGTATAGAATGGAGCTTTCTTTACTATCCGACACGAACTGTACACTCATGTACATGAAGTTGTCAAAGGTTATAGACTGCACCTGTGGAAAGAAATGTATCTATACTTATAATAAAACTAACGGATTCGATTTTGTACAATGAAGATATTTTGAAAATTCTTTGTGGGGGGCACTCTATGATATTTTGAAAATTCCTTTTGGGGGGCACTCTGAAGCCAAAACTGTAATTTTTCTCATTCATGTATGTCTGTCTGTATCTTGGCCGCGCATCACGCCGAAACTACTGGACGGATTCAAATGACACTTGGCACGTTTTGAGGTCATACTCAGAGGTAAAACATAGCATACTTTTAATCCTTGAATTCAGCACGGTTCCCGTGGGAGAGGCGAAAAATTAAAAATATGTTTTTCATTGTAATTCACAATGAAAAACATATATTGCAGCACTGTTACAGTGATTGCTGTGTGTTAAAGTTCATTAAATTTTCTAAGCTTGTCATGATTCTAGCTTCTAGTTTCCTGCCCCACCTGCCATGTGTGTTGGCAGTACTTCTGCTGACGAGCTTAGCACAAGTTCTGCTACTATACTCACCTCCGGTCTCATGTTCCTATGCTTTCCATTCCTGAGTGCTTGCAATACCCGATGAGGCAACATTCTAAGAGTCACTGTGATTGGTTCATCCGTAGTCGGCTCAAAAAGACGGACCACATGCCAAGTACGATTCTGTGTTGCCACCACTGAAATTAATATAAACCATTATATAGTAACATGATCTAGCAAGGAATAAACGAGTTTTCTATTATTCCTTTAGATTTTTTTAGTATTTTTTCGCGTCAAATTTTACACACAAGTAAACCAGGGTTCGAGGATATATATCCAATATGTATCAAACTGGGTTCGACAATACTTCTTTTAGCCTTTATGCTTTTCTGGATTCTATGTTCAGCCGTTCTGGCGTCATACTACGGTCGGGCAGACCTAAGTCGTATTGCTGTTGTTACTGGTGGAGGTAAACTCAAAATCAGGTGGGCCTTCAGCTTGTATCAATTCGTATAAAAAACCCCTCACATTTCAATCTCAATCTCGCTAAGATATCTTCAAGCTCGTCTGGAGGTAGGGACTTGGCTGCGTGCCTGCAGAGCACCCTCGCCACGCTGCTGGGTGCCATCGGGAGTCGAGCGTTGCGCACCGCCTGGGAGACATCTCTCCACTTCACCCCAAACTCTGGTATCACAGCAACGCAACACGCCTCCAGAGACATCTTCGTTATTATTGTCTGCAGTTCCATTAGTTCTGAAAGTTTCCAAATATTTTTGAAGTAGCACAAACCACACCAAATATTATAAAAGCGAAACGATATGTTTGAAAGAAAGAAAAAAAGAAAAATATTTTATTTGTGACACCAGGCTTGCAATCTGACATAACACAAAGGATAAAATAATTTATCTGGTATCGGATACCCGCAATATAGGCTAACCCTAGTGCGGGATCCAATGTAACAAGTGTGTTCTAAAAATAATGTTCTGTTTTTTAATAAAGATATTTGTATTGTATTTGTATAATGTTGATTGACCAGCGCCATCTAACTCCAAACTACTAGATGATAGAATACTTATATAGCCTTTTTTTGTTAATACATATTATACATATAATACATCTTGACACACAGACAGAAATATCATCTTTATCACACAAATGCTTGTTCTGAGTGGTAATATACCCCACACTGACTGTTGGCAGAGAACAAGGCAGAGCAACTACTAAGAAAGACCATTCAGCAAAACTGTTGCAATGCTTCAAAAGTTGCAAAAGTAAGGAATGGCTCTAAGAATCTTTTATAAACTGCCTTGGGACATATTATATACTGGATAATATACTATAGGACAATTATTGTTTGAAAAGAAAGCTATTTGCATTACTCGAAGACAAGGTATACTATAGCATTACTGAATATCTTTAAGATAATACTTATCTTGTCTTAAAATCCATGTATATAGGACTAAAAACTTGTAGGAACTTGTAAAAACTTTTCCTGACAATAATTTGTTATGTATATGATTTTATTACATAACTTTAAATTGTATTACTGTAATTATGTTAATGAGTGGACATATTAATACTTATTTGTATCATTTTACTACCTGTTTTTCAAAATAAAACGATTTGTATTTGTAAATAGCATGATGTTTGGGAGTTGCTTGTTTCCGTAGGAAGCCTTTGATAGAGATTTAAACATTGAGAATTAGTATGTCTGGTACCGAAAGCAAACTAGTGCCAAGAAGCAACCAAAAATAACAGTACAATTGTACAAGTTCATCTGTCTACTGCCACCACACCTGGTAATCTGCCGCCGAGCAGAGGTGTACTCGCAGAGACCATTTTTTTTTTTTTTATATGTGAATTACATTTTTATAAAGTTGTCCATTTAAATGCCTTTTTTTTCTTTGTTTACATTTAGGTTTGTATGCATAATTTATCCCGAAGCGGTAGTTATGCCCCAGATACTAGATCCCCGCGCTACCGAACATGATTTCCGTGAAAATAATTAAGTACTTACTGTTTTTTAAAGGTTGCATGATGTTTGATAATTTTGTTTCCTTTTCAATAAATTAATATTCTCAATATAGTCAATATCAGTCAGTCTATTATTTTCTAGACATTGCAAGTATTTTTTTCTTCACACAAACAATAACATTAAACATTAACAAATCATGTCAGCCGTTAATTTGAATTTGTCACTTCAGCTTCAGATTCCTTTGTATTTCCATAATCAATAAACCTCTACATTTTTAGCATGGCAATACTAAAAATAAATAAGCGCCATCTATTGTTGAGTAGCATTATTTAGCGGAGTTTTTGGTAATTCTATATTTATGTCAGGACAATGTTACCAGCTGTACCTGAGTCTGAGCTTTTGACGTTTCTGACGGTTGAATGACAAGACAAAAAAATCCCTAAAGCAAATTGAACTGAACGCTGCATTGACAATAATGGAGTCACTTGTGTTTCACACGACTGGTAGGTGTATTTTATGTGACTCAATCAATAGAATCCAGATGCTTCGTTCGTCCAATTGAAATTAATAACAGATTCGGGGTACAGTAGCGTCTAGCTTGTTTGCTTTGTATTTCGTTACAATCATTTATACTTTTTTATTGGTTATCACATCACTGTCAGCTCATTAAACACTGTACTAGTATCTCCTACAGTTATCTGTGCATAACTCATCCAATCAACTTTTCGTTTATATTAAACCTCTATGGTTAAGGCTTACGTTACGCAGTAGTGTGCGTCTAATTAGTCTGTGTTTAAATTTTTATTTTTGTCTTTGCTGTGTCTTAGATAAATAGTTCAACAACCCGATGCAAATAATATGGGTTCAAAAACGAATAAAGACATAGGCGACGTAGAATGTGATTTGTGTGATCGTAAGTTCATTAATATTCAAGCTCTACGCTCTCACAAAGGCGCAAAACACAATAAGGAAAAGGCAGAAACTATCGAGGGAAAAGCGGCAGTCGTAGCTCGCGTCAGCAAAAGGCTGCAAATGAAGAAAGATTCCGATGGAGAGGCGGAAATTGAAGAAAATGACGACGAAACCGTCGTTACCAAGACTGAATTTGCGTGCCCCATATGTGAGCCCCGGAAACTTTTTCCCACCAATTTTCAAGCAGTAAGACATGTACAGAGAAAGCATAAGTAAGTACCTTATCTTCTGTATCCCAATCTGTGAGCTAAGCCAATAGTAACCCTGCAAACTAAATGGGTCAAATGTTCCCATTAAAGGGGCGGGCGGGAAAATATTTATATAAGTAAACAACTTAATTGTTCCAATATTATTTTATGAATGTGTTTAAAATGGATAATATAAGTAAGAGTGTATGTATGGCTATCACTTTTATTAGCAGTAGAAAAGCAAACTAGTCAGGACAATATTTCAATACCACTGTAATCACTTATTAAAACACTTTAAAATAAAACAACATAAATGCCTCTTAATCAATTGAAGTGTTAAATTGATTAAGAGGTGTTTATGTTATTTGTGTCCCTTTTAATGCCTACATCTCATTTTGTTTTATTTATTTTTGTTGTAAATAAATAAAACAAAAATGAGATGTTTTAAAATTCTTTCACCAATGGAAAGCTACATTATCAGCGAGTAACATAGTCTACATTCTATCCGATATTCCGATGGGAACAGGAAGTACATGGGTGAAACCGTGGGGAGCAGCTAGTTAGTAATAAAATATATATATATATAAACCACCATTAGAAATTGCCCCAAGTTCAGGGGATTATTGCCACCATACCTAGTAATCTGCTCCGTGGTGCACTCACATTGTTCAGAATTGATGGAGAATTGATGGACAGTCAAAAAAATAAAACTCAGTTGCATGAAAACTCATTCTCATTTATTTTCACTGTAGGATCATTTGTGAACACTTGGTTATGTCAAATTTACATTTACATTACATTATTACAATATGTACAGTATATGTTTAGTACCGACCTATGTAAGGTTGGTACTATACATCGCCATCTTGGGTGACAGCTTGCTTAGCTTGTGCCGTGGATCTTCTCATACTTTTGGGTATGGGAGGACATTGCTGTTATGAGTAGAGAGAACTACTTAATATCCAATGAGCCTTAAGAGTTTCTTAAGGGTTCATAATGAGCAATTTAATTTTCGAAATCAATATGAAGTAAAGAAAGGTAAGTCTGTACCTTCTTGTTTGAAAGTTATTTGAAAATATCATGTTCATTTTCAGGTCCCTAGAGGATTTCAAACCAGTGCCTGTAGATGTGTCAGTTGTTGATATCCCTCCCACGAGTAAAAGTAACAGCTACATCTGCCTCGGCTGCGACCAGTCTTTCTCCAGTGTACACCTTTTCAATAACCATGTGGTGGCATCGCATAGAGAAAATCTCGACAACATGTTCTTTAAGAGTATGGAAGGTAATTAAAATTTGATAAAAATAAATATTGAAGACTCCATGGGTAAATTGGCAGTAGCTCTGCCTTCGAAGCGAGGGGTCCCAGGTTTGATTCCCGGCCAGGGCACCACATCAGTAGTGCTTGTGTTACTGTGTTTCGGTGGAAGGGTGGGTACTGTTGTAATTGCAGGTGCATGAGAAGCTGCATTGACGTATTGCTGTTTATATGGGTAGATGTAATCACTTAACATAATTTGGGCCTCCAGTTAGCCCATCATTTAAATAGCATTAAAAAAAAAGGTCCGCTGAGACCAGTCACTAATAACCAATTAGTGAGCCATGTTTATCATATTAATTAGTAATAAAATAACTAATTAGTGTATAAGTTGTTATGTGACCAGTAACTTATATCCGATTAGTGCGCGATTCTATGAGGACATGTCAATTAGTGATAACCAAATGGATCATAACAACAGAAATAGTAATTATAAGTATTTTTTTATTAATTATAAACAGTTTCTAGTTCCCATAATACAAGCAATGCTTAGTTAGTCAACATTTAATTATTTATATATTCCTCAGAATTCACCATGTGGCAGCAAAAAATGCAGAACCAAGTGAGAATCAAATACGTACCCCTGAATACCCAAGGAGTAAGGAAACATTACCAATGCAACTTTGTGTCCCCGAAGAATGAGAGTAACAAAACATATCTGTGCCCATCAGCGGTTACGTCTAAGGAGGTTGGCAACGGTCTACAAGTGCGATATTCCATGGATCACTACGGACATTATTGCCCAGATTATGAATGCCCTAAAGAGTTCATGCAGTATCTGACAAATACTGTGACAAATCGCACTACAACATTATCACTGTTTGATGAATTAATTGAAAAGAAAGATCCAGACGTGGGGTTGTATATTAAATTGACGAAGCTACTGAAATCTATTATGGATGACGCGGCGACACTCGCCCCTGTCCAGCTGAGGAAGATATTTGATGCTGCTCTTAAAGTGCAGGCAGTCTTAAACAGTTTTGATGATAATGATGAAGTGGAACCGCTGGTCAGTAGAAACATGACAGACGATCAGATAACTGATGCGTTGGTGGAAAAGAAAGATGCCATGAAGAAAAAGAGAGATCATTCTGATGCGACGGAGAGGAAGAAAGATAAAACCACGGATCCGTTGGAGAGAAAGAAAGATACGACTGGGGACGGGCTGGAGGGAAAGAGAGTGTCTGCTCGATTGAAACGAAAGATCGACACAAATTCGTCTGGAGATGTGAAAAAGATAAAAGAAGATGATGAAAACGCCACACCCAAAGAGAATAAAGAATTGAGCTCGCCTAGAATTCCGAAATCCTCACCACTCATGTCACCCACCTTTGTTGATTCGTACAGACAATTCGTGGACACAACCATGCAAGTTACAAAGCCTGTCTCGCAATCTAAGACTCCACGGAAAGAAGTGCTCAAAACCAAAATGGGTCAGTTCATCCCGAGTCCGGAAAGGAAATCCAGAAAGGTTGACAGGGAAAGCGCTGATGTTATATCAACACCTTATAAATCTGAATCTCCGATATTGAAAGTCAGTAAAAAGCATCCTGTAAGGTCAGCAAAGAAAGCTCTTAAGAGTATCGGAAACGATATCAAATATGAAGTTATAGAACAGGAAAATGATTGTAATATACTTGTATTGAAGATTTAAGCACTCGGGGGCCATTGAAGTATTACCTAAGCAGATTTTTTTTATTATTAACCTAACCTAACCCGCCCTTCCCCTCTCTCCAGCAAAAGTAAGCAAAGCTCTTACCCCTCCCCCCATGCTTACCTAAACATTGATACAATTGATTGATTCATGAGCAGCAGATAAGTCTATATGAAATCGTCAATCGTATCGAAACAAAACAATAAATTGACCAAAAAATTTTTGACAAGTGTATAGCGCGCGGTAATTCAGTTCCCTTACCGAGTTCTAAGCGAGTACCTAAACGTATTCATTATAATCCCCGATTATGGATTTCGTTTTCAAGCATAGACATTTGTGGGTTGCCATATGTGTAAAGTAAATATTTACGTCAGCAGTAAATATTACCATCTAGATCCCCCCCACCCCCACCCCCATGTCATCGAAAATAAGCAAAGCAAAGACCCCCCGCCCTCTTATAGTGCTTAAGTAATACTTGAACGGCCGTTGAGAAAATTAAGATAACAATTGCTGCAGTGCATGACCATAAAAGCTATAACAACCAAAACCTATAATTTACCAACAGATTACCATAGCAACATTGTTATGTAAAAGAAGTGACCTTCGAAAAGAATTCATTTCATCCCCTTTTTCTCGCTCTTAGGGATGATTTAATGAGACCATCTAGGTACACTACGATTTTAAATAAGAATCAAATCGATCGACAATTGACGAAGGATTTGTATAACAATCATAAAAAAACATACAGCCATTATTGAATTATTGAATACTTTTTGAAGTTGATTATAAAATGTATGGAATTTTTTTCAACAATTTTGCCATGTTGTAACTCTATTAGTAGATTATAGTTGGCGATAAGACGGTGCCCGACCAAACTAAACTGAATAGCATAGTTTTTGTTATAAGAACCAAAAATTACAGCAATAATGTATCTGTCAATTATAAGTTGAATTAAGTTTAGTTTGACGCTTCATCAGGCTACCTCATTGGAATGTAATGGCCTTTATTATGTAGATAAATTAATACTCGCTTCCATATTACTTTGAATGTATATTGGAAAAGCGATAAATTTAGGTTAGAACGTGCACAACGTGAATAACTTTGATTTGACTTATTTTTGCGCTTCGCTGCGTGGAAATCTAGGAATAACTCAGATTTGAGTTACTTCTGTGCTACTCAACGCGCACAGCTAGGAATAACTCAAATTTGACTTATTTTTGTGCCGCGCAACGAGCATAGCTAGGAATAACTCGGATTTGACTTATTTTTGTGCCGCGCAACGAGCATAGCTAGGAATAACTCGGATTTGACTTATTTCTATGCTGCTCAACGAGCATAGCTAGGAATAACTCAGATTTGACTTATTTTTGTGCCGCGCAACGAGCATAGCTAGGAATAACTCGGATTTGACTTATTTTTGTGCCGCGCAACGAGCATAGCTAGGAATAACTCGGATTTGACTTATTTCTATGCTGCTCAACGAGCATAGCTAGGAATAACTCGGATTTGACTTATTTCTATGCTGCTCAACGAGCATAGCTAGGAATAACTCAGATTTGACTTATTTCTGTGCTGCGCAACGAGCACAGCTAGGAATAACTCAGATATCAAATATTACAGCGCTGCGTATTTTTCACTGACAAACTATTGACTATTCAATATCAGCACATTGAATAATTCAAAAACCAAATAGCCAAATTATAAAAATAAATTAACGAGGTTTTATAAAGTATTGATTAATAATAATTGTAATTATTTAAACGGTGGCAAGGTCATATATTTTGACAGGGAAAAATTCGCTACGCTTTTGTAACGCTTTAAGAAGCAATATCAGTATAAATAGTAAATATGTCCTAGATTTTTTATAAACTTATCCAATAAGAATCTAATTTTTATTCCCAAGAAGTGGCTATTTTGTTAAATGTAGTTTTTTACACAGAGTAAATGAGATAAATGTATTAGGTGTTAAAAATTATTATTAATACATTTAAGACTGATCTTATATGTATATGCGTTTGTTATGGATCCATGCAGCGAATTGAATATTGGTAAGTCTATCTAAAAAGTATAAAGTCCCGTTTTCGTCTGTCTGTTTCTCCGATAACTCCTAAACCAAGCAAGGGTTTTGATACGATTTTCACTTTTAGAGATTTTGTTTTGGAATAATACATGCATAATATAGTAGAGACTTGATGCCGATAGAAAAAATTTTTGGGCGCTTTCATTGTTATGCTGGCTTACGAGATTGATCGAAATGATGTACTACGGAACTGTATTACGACCTACGTTCACACTGTGCAACTGGTCGGGAATTTTCTTCCCATCGAGTCACACTCATAAGGTTGCAACCAGTAACAGTGACTCGCAAGGCGAAACTTGCTTAAATTTAGCATCAATATTCGTGATATTTTATGAGTTTTGATAATGTCTAGTTATCGCGATTAAAGAGTTATGCATCTCATGCGCATGTGATTTCACCGGCAGCCACACCCTTCCACCGGAACACAGTAATGTAACCACTACTGCTTGGCGGCAGATTCCAGATGTGGTGGCAGTACCTCTCCGGACGAACTTGGCACAAGTTCTACTGCTACTGTTGGTTGCTCCTTTAGCACCACCCCGGGGGTACGCGTAGGGAATCAAAGGGTACACACACCTACGGACGCGAGCAACTGGATGATACTGACTCAGCTGTCATATAGGCAGTTCTATATTCCAGATAGACTATGGTTAACATTAACATGATTTCGGTATGGCCCACCGTATTGTCTGAAAACCTATAAAGGTAAAATACAAAAATAGTTGACGTTGGGACGTTCTGTTTTATTACAGCGCCATCTGGTTACAGATAACTAGTTTTTTCTCTTTCAAATAAATGCCTCTTTGATAGGTATACCTTCAAGGTGGTGACTTAATTTAAAAAATAAATTGTACCTCTAATAACGAAATTAAGAGTCAGAATTAAAAAAAAATATTACAAATTTTGACAGATCTGAAATATTGGTGTTGCTTAGTGTTGATTTTAATTATATCATGTGATCACTTGAAAAGTGTTCATGTGCTTCATTTCATTAGGATTCCTTGTCGCAGGTGGCATTGGCGCAGACACGAAAATAAATTTGCTTATCACACAAATGGGATTGAACCCGGACCCTCGCTTCTAAGGTGGGGTTACCAACTTTAACGGACAGAACCTAATATTATCAGATTACCATAGCAACTTTTTACCTGGCGAAATATGCATGTACCATTTGGATGGATAACAATGTTACTATGGTAATCTAACTCTAAAGGTTTGATTGTTATGCGATTAGAGCACTTTGTTAATGTATTAGAGTTTAGATTCTTAATACAAAAGTTGTATATAATATATTTTAGTAATTAACCCCATGATTTCTAGGATAACTAGTAATGTATGTATTAATTACTATTACTTAGTTAAGCTATGTTATAATTTCTTCTATAAATTTTAATACAAGGTTTGAACATGTGCAGTTTTTAGTTTTTTTATTATATTACCTTTTGTCATAGAGGCCACGGCCCGAAATTAAAGAAAAATTTAATAATCTTTAAATAATATTTTTCCTAAAATTAGTTCCGTTCTAAGCGAGATTTAGTTTTAGTTTGCCTTTGGGTTGAACAAACTCCAAAGCCAAAAATTTTTTATTTCTAATAATTCTTAAAAATGTATTTAACATATCGACGGCTCCGTGGCTTAGTTGGTAGTAGCCCTGCCTTCGAAGCGAGGGGTCCCGGGTTCGATTCCCGGCCGGGGCACACTTTGTGTGGTGAGCATGAAGTTTGTTCTCGGGTCTTGGGTGTTTGTCTTGTGTTTCTGTGTTCGTCCATGCCATCTGCGACACAGGGAATCCTAGTGCAGAGGTATGAGTGTGTTAACGTATATCTGGATGCATGTAATTTGGCTAAGGAAGGGGCTCCTTACAAGCTATATGCGCACGAATATGTTAACACTATAGCTTAGTTGGTAGTTGCCCTGTCTTTAAAGTAATGGGTCTCGGGTTTAATTCCCATCCGGACACACACTGAAACAGGAAGTTTGTTCTCAGGTCTAGGGCATTTGTCTTGTGTTTCTGTATCTTTCCATGCCACCTGCGACTCGGAATACTAGTCCTGCACTAGTATACCGAGTCGCAGGTGTGTAAATGAAAAAAAAAAATGCATAAAACAATACTTGAGATCAGGGTCCCTATTCAATGTTTATTCATTTATGTTAACAACATTACATGAATACATACAAATAAGCTAGTGTAACCTAGCTTCATTAATGAGTACATAAACTCTGATATACATTTAAAATAGTAGTATACAGAAAATAAATATGTATTTATCTAACTATATTATGATTACGACAAAATGTAATGATAAAAATGTGAGATGATTTAATCTACACCTACCTAAACACTACTACAGGGCCAAAGAATTATTTATAGGGAATCAGTTAAAAATATATTACAAAAATAAATATGATTTTATTAAAATATAATATTTATTTTTAAGTTTTAAAAATTATATTAAAAATTATTATATTATTTTTAAACTTAAACGGGATCTTCAGTAGGTTTTACACCCCACAGTTTAATTTCATCTTCACATGCAGATAACAATGAATTATCCAACGGGTGATGGCTTATTGACACAACCGGTTTGTTCCTTGCATGCACTAACTTCTGCGTTATACTGCTGCTTATCAGATCCCAATAAACAATTTCTCCAGACGCCGAACCAGATATAACCTGGGTGTCTGTGGAGTTTACTGTATTTTCTAACATATAATCTTTACACTCATGCCCCGAAAAAGTATTCAGAATTTCTCCTGAATCCTTATCAAATAGCTTGACAGTATTGTCATCGCAGCTTAGAATGTAGCACTGTCCGTCATGTGTCAAGCTTCCGTACGTAATAATATGACCTATGTAGTCTGATATCATCTTCCCTAACCTGATATCATATAATCTGACATGACAATCGACAGAGCAAGTCATAATTTGATGATCAGTTATTTGTATGGATGTTATTGTGTCTTTAGCGTCTTTTAGGATCTGTATTGGCTCCTGTCTGCGGCTGTTCATGTCCCAGAATGCGACGGTGTTGTCCACAGACCCTGAAATAGCCATGGTTGACTCTTCGTTGTATTTTAAGCATGTGACCGAGCTGGCGTGTCCGCGGAACCGACGAATAGGTTGTCCTGTGGTGACGTCCCATAGAATTACAGACTTATCACTGCTACATGACACTATGTGGCTGCTGTCACATGAACCAGCAGCATCCAGTACTTCGTTTGCGTGGCCTCCGTACGTTTTCAGCAGAAGTTGTCGTTGTGGATTCCATAATTTGATTTTCTTGTCTGCGCCACAAGTTAAACAATAAGTACCGTCGACGTTGAACCGGACGGCGCGGACGACCTGTTGTTTGCAAGGAATGGTGGCTAAAACTTGTAGTTCAGTCATAGTTTCAGCTTTTGAATTTCCATGCCATGTTTTATTTATAAACAACAACAGTAGTAAATTAATTCAACAAAGGTGCTGCCAACTTATGTACGTTGTACCACAGATAATATATGGTGCTTTACAGTTCTTTCTTTTCTAATGTATTTTGTAATTTATCAAAATAGCAAGAAATTGAAGATCAAAGTGGGAAGCACTAATAAACAACAACTTTTTATTTTTTGATTATAAGTTTTTGCTACTTGATACTAGATGGCATTTCATAATTATTAGAATACGATACGATTCATACAGTAGCAAAACTAATTCAAATTTTATTCGATAATCGTGCGATATTGGAACCCCTGCCGTCTAATTTGATCACTAAACCGTAGAATCCTACGGATATATCATAGGTATATCAACAGTTGGTTCTCAAATAGTTACCGTTGCACATAACAACAGCAAAACAACTTAGGTCCTTCCCTACCGGAGTATGAGAAGACTCAAGTCGCAGTGTGGGACTGCCTTTACTTTAAGAGCATGTAGCGTCGCAAGTACCTGTAATTTTATCACAGATTTCCACATCCCTCCACCGGAACATAGAGCGCGCGAATGCCCCAAATCTTAGCGGTGGTTTACTAATTGTGTTGGCAGTACTACGGACGATCTACACCATCATTAGGACGAACGTGGCACAGGTTTCCGGTTCGCACAAAGTCAATGTCAAAGTCAAAACATATTATTTCCGTTGAATTTTTAAAAAAAACTTGGATGCGTTACTATTTTTAAATAAATAATTACCTACATGCCTTCATATTATACCAAGCGCGGATTTTAAACCCTAATTTATACAGAAAGGATACATAAAGGATAAATAACTTAGCACAAAAGCAAACTTAATGAGAGAAAATTTTGTTACTTTCGCAACAAATTAAGTATACACTGTAACAACAATGTTAAAACAATGTACTGTAATGTGTAGGTATTTATTTTTTAGTACAATATTTTCGTTAATAAATTGTTTCCAAAAACTTAACTGTCATAGGTCAGTTGGTAGAAGTTCTGCCTTCTGCCAACAAGTCGTGAGTTCTTTTCTCACCCAGCTTAAATTTTTGAGTGAAGAACATAGATAACAACGTTAACACACTCATACCTCTGCACTAGGATTCCCTGTGTCGCAGATGGCATGGACAAACACAGAAACACAAGACAAACACCCAAGACCTGAGAATAAACTTCATGCTCACCACACAAAGTGTGTCCCAGCCGGGAATAGGACCCCTCGCTTCGAAGGCAGGGCTACTACCAACTAAGCCACGGAGCCGTCAAATGATGAAAAGATGTTTGTTCTATGTATAATATATCGAGACTCGTACCCACTACCTTCATATTACCGCTACTACGCCATCCCACCCTGTCGCAACAGTTAACTAGGTCCCGAACTAGAATCTAGTTAAAATTTGGGTCGTCGCGAGAGTGCCAAATTTTAACTGCAGTTTTGCTTTCACTGTGTGTGGGATAGCATCTCTTTCCAACAGGTGAGATTTAGGAAACCCTGTGAATATATTTTAATATAACAACTCAATATATTTAATATTAAGTTAATTACAGTTTAAAACAAAATTGTATTTGCACTTATTTAGCGGTGTTCTGAAGTGAAAATCAAAATACTTTAATCCCTTAGATTTTTTAAAAATGTATACACATTCATACCTCTGCACTAGGATTCCCCGTTTCGCAGATTGCATGGACAAACACAGAAACACAAGATAAACTTCATGCTCACCATACAGAATGTGCCCCGGGAATCGAACCCAGGAACTAAGCCACGGAGTCGTATTTTCTCTTATTTGACAAGGCATATGTACAGCTGCTTCAAAAATTGTTATTTTAACGAAACTAATTGTCCATTGTGTCATGAATAAAATGAATGAATGAATGAATGAACTGCTACTAAAGACTAAAATTCTGAGGATTAACTAAACCCCTCCGATGGCCGACCTCTGCATATTCGAAGATCTCTGGGCTGTCGAAAAGGAACTTCACCAGAGATCAACCAGAGATTAGAGGGTTTAAAGAGCCCCCCCACTCCGCGTAGGGTGTAGGGTACACGCGACAGGGCAGCCTTCACTGGGTCCTATAAGCAAAACAGCCTTGATACACAATTTGACAATCGGCTGTCAAATGACGTAATGCCAAAAATCCAATACAAATAAGTACTTTAAGTTTTTCCCGCTTTCCGACTTAACCAGATTCCAATGGTTCCAATCCAAATTTTCCAAATTCCAATCCAAATTTTAATTCTTCTTCTTCTATGTGGCTTTTTGTGTCTTTAGCCACACAAATTCTGCCAGTGTCTGTTGTTTAGCTAATGGATTCGTAAATTGCTGGGGCGAGAGTACATAATATGACCAGTGTCAAACAGTAATTAATTTAAATAACATTGATTACTCTAAAACATAATATGTAAAATTGTACCAAAAATAGAACAACGCAGTTAGTAGGTCTGATAAGTGTATTTTAAAATTAAACAACTAATTAAATTAAATTAGGTTTAAAAACCTGACATTACAAATACGAAATAGAACTTTTAGAATTCTAACTATACTACCAGCAATTGATTTTATTTAAAGAAAACATGAATATGTGGTGAAAATATATTTTGTTTGTAAATAGTTCCAACTTTCGTCCGCTAGATGGATATAACAACAATTGATTTTTATTCAAAGAAAACAAGAATAAGTGGTGAAAATATATTATTTGTTTATAGTTCCAAATTTCGACCGCTAAATGGAGCTGGACGTGCATCTTACCAGAGATGGAGACGAGGCGTGGGGAATAGAGATAGACGGCGGGAGGGAGAAAGGAACATCGCTCACTATCGTTAAGGTAATTAATCAATTAAGGTCTAATTAATTAGTTATCTGCCCCGACTTCGCACGGTGCACCCAAGCTTAGTAATACACTTACAAATTCCGAAAATAAGATGTTCAATTTGCAGAAACGCATGTTTTATATTTGGTTCCATACTTCAAAGGTAATTAACGGATTTCTTATAGGATTATATCGTTGCCTGTCTGTCCATCTGTCCATACTCTGTCTCAGGAACGCGTGGAGCTATCAAGTTGAAATTAATATCAAATACACAGTCTGCAATCACTAGGAGCCTTGAAAAAAACTTCTAAGTCAACGCAATCAATAAATCCAACAAATTCATTTATGCTCCCTTTATGCCGCATACTTTTAGCTTAACTTCAAAAGTCAAAAGTCAAACTCATTTATTCCTTTAGATCTCAAGTATCATTTGGACACGTCAAATTTTACACACGCATGTACACATATTCGTGAGCATATAACTTGTCACAGGAACTCCCCAGCCACATTAAATGCACACAGATATGTCAAATTACAGTCAGTTTTCATGTTTAAGCTTATCTTGTTTGTTAAGTTTACGTCTGTTCCAACCCTTAACAACTTAACAACAAGCTAAAGCTTATTCTACCAGTTTTTTATTTTGTCTCTCGCAACGGAATCAAAACCTATAGGATATTTCCCGTTGACCTAGAACCATGAAATTTGACAAGAAGCAATGCCATGTAGCACAAGGAAAGGAATAAACCAGAATACTGTAAATTTTTAGTTACAAACAAAAATACATGAAAAAATCTACAAGTTACAAGTTTACCTACAAGTTCGTGCGGAACCGGTTTCTTATTAAATATTTTTTTATACTACCAAGCTGAATGCTCTGATGGTAAGTGGTTACCTACGCCTATAACAACAGAAATTCGACGAGGTTTACGACCCAAGTCGTATCCGTTGCGCGCGTCACCCGAGACTGGGATGTTGCGTCTAATACACCTGTGATTCCACCGGAACACAGCACACCAGTGCATCACTGCTTGGCTGCAGATTACTAGGTGTGGAGGCAGTACCTCACCGGACGAACTTGGCACAAGTTCGACCGCTACTTAAATATAAACAAATAAACGTTTACACACTCATACCTCTGCACTAGGATTCTCTGTCGCAGATGGCATGGACAAACACAGAAACACAAACACCCAACACGAGAACAAACTTCATGATCACCGCAAATGTGCCCCGACCGGGAATCGAACCCGTGACCCCTCGCTTCGAAGGCAGGGCTACCAACTAAGCCACGCAGCCGTCTAAGCAACTTGTGGTTGCTCCTTTGGCACTATCCAAGAGGTACGGTTATGGATACTAGAGGGTTTTCACCTACGAACGCGAGCAACTGGACCCCCAAAAATGTAGTAAATAAGAAAGGGTTATTTACTAAATACGTTATGGTTAGCGTAGAAAAGTGACAGGACTTTATTTATTTTATTATATGCTTATATAATCATTAAGTGCAGAACGCTAAAAATATAGTTAATCTGTAGTTATTTTTAACATTTGCATTATTAGACAAAATGTATTTCGAATAGCATACATTACGATATTTAAATACTAAATATACTTATATATTTAGTTTTATTTATATATCGAAATGTCTTGACAACTCACCGACAACGCAGCCTAACATAAACAAAAAATATTGAAAAAACCCGACTGCCTGAAAAATTCCAAATTTTATTAGTAGCCAGTGTCACTCACAATTAAGAAGAAACTAAAGAACTCAAGCTAAAATCCATTAAACCGTTTAATGCTTTGGGCATGCTAAATAAATATACATACATACACTCAAAAAACAGAATCCTCCTTCAAAAGAAAAAAAAGACACACAGCGGAATGAAAATCAACCTCCTTTTTCAACCGATTTCTAACCAAGGAGGTTTTGATTTTTATGTGAATGAGTGACGGACCGAGCTGAGGTCCCACCTGATGGTAAGTGGCGACCCTCGCCCATGACAACAGTAACGCGAGCGACTTAATGAGATCCAAATCTTTACTGAGTCGCATTCATCCAGCGTCCATCACCCGAGACGGCGATGATACGTCTCATGCGCACGCAATTTACATTTAAGGTTGACAATTCGTGTATAATTATTATATATGTTTCCTACATCCGACATTCATCAACCGATTTTGAAAAATATCATTCTATCCGTACAAAACATGTAAAAGTAAAGGAAATATCTTATTTGACATTTTTCTTCAGCGTTTAATTCGGATGTTTTTCGTTCCAATATGAATATGAACGTTTTGAAACGAAAAAAATCGAAAAAAACCGACTTTAATTTTTTGCATTTTTTATGCAAAAATTAAAGTCGGTTTTTTCGATTTTTTTACTCATACTCATTAATTGGAACCGTAGGAACCTTAGAGTATACTTGGCAAAATTTATAAATTTTAAAACTATCATGATTATGAACATTATTATTCGTGTTACCGAGATATTTACCATGATTTGTGAGTTTTGTTCACTCCCGATATTTCGACGCAGTTACATGCGTATGGTCCCGGGCATAAGTCAACAAAACTCACAAATCATGGTAAATATCTCGGTAACACAAATAATAATATTGGCTAAGTTTATTTTCAATCAAAATTTTCAGTCAATGAAGACTGTTAAAATAATATAGCAGAGTTTTAAAATGCAGGTTTAATTCTACTGCTAAACGACCTAGACAAAGACAAACGACTTATTGACAAACTGCCAATCGATCTTGGCTGGTAATGATCTTGTGCAAACGTGATGCAATTGATTGGAAGATTGACAGTTTTAAAAAGCATCTAAATTTAGCGAACATGTTTCAGAATCAGAATATATTTATGCGTGTATATAGGTACAGTTTTAGGTGTTAATTTTATATGTATAATAGATAGATAGATACATGACACTTGCACACCAAAAGATAACAATAGCTTTAAACTAGAAATCTTAGATAATAAAAAGGTGACACAAAGGGCGGTCTTATCGCTATAAAGCGATCTCTTACAGGCAACCTTTGGATGGACAAGAAGTATTAGAAATGAGAAGGGGCATTGGTGCATCTATATTATATCATACTGAATTTTTAAATATAATTTAAATAATATACTTACTTATATAATCTAAAATACATACATACATATATATATATATATATATATATATATATATATATATATATACAACCCATAACTTTAATTATTATTATAACACAAAATCATTAAAATAATTAAATAAAATGTCACAGTTAATAAATACATTATTTATTGTCTTGCTGTGATTTGTTACCATAATTCTTTGCTTGCCTATTTATGTATATATTTGTATAATGATTGAGTAATTATTCTACATATATACATAATAAACTCATTGGTGTCCGTGTATATATATATACACGTACACCAATGAGTTTTTTCACTTGAAAAATTGATGTGCGCAATACCACGTTCTCGAAACGGTGACGGAAAACATCGTGAGGAAACCGGCATGTCTTAGAACCATAAATTCGACGACATGTGACATCTACCAATCCGGATTGGGCTCCCGTGGTAGTTCAGAGCCCATTGATTCTCAATTATCGAGAGTAGGCCGGTGTCGGCAGTGGGAACATTAGAGGCTGGTACGGATGTATATGTAAATACAATATTTTACAAAGATTTTGTAACATTATTTTTGTGATAGCTCATTGTCTGTTGTGTAGGTGGAACCATCATCACCAGCTTATCGCGCAGGACTACAGCCTGGCGACTTATTGTCGCGTATCGGCGACCGCCTCGCTGGCGACTTGTCGCGGGTCGCGGCGCTCGCTCTGCTCACCGAGGCTGTAGGGAGCGTGTCGCTTGGAGTCTACCGGTAGGTGCGGCGCGTATATGCGACAAAAAGTCGCGCATGTCGGCGACTTTGCTACCGCCTTGTGGAGGGTTTTATTTTCGTGTCTTCATTTAAAATTTGACAATTAGCTGACAAACGACAAAAAACGTATAGAAAAAAAGGTTTTTTTATGTAACTTTAATAACGGGACAAGCTAGAGGTCCACCTGATGTTAATCCATAACCAAAGCAATGGAACCACCCCGACTGAAGTATGAAAAAAACCCAAGTCGCACCCCGTTGCGCCCGTCACCCGAGACGGGGATGTTACGTCTCGTTTCGCTGCGTCGTAATTCCGTTTACGTATTCACGTAATACACGGCTGTGTCCACGACACATCCACACCTCTAGTAGGTAGAACTTGTGCCAAGTTCGTCCGGAGAAGTACTGCCTACTACCAGGTAATCTACCGCCAAATAGTGCACTCGCATTGCTGTGTTCCAATGGAAGGGTGTGAGTGCCGGGTCTCGGAATGACGGGCGCATGCGATGCGACTTGAGTCTTATCATACTTCGGTAGGGTAGGACCGGATTCGTGTTGCTGTTATGGGCGTCAGTAACCACTTCTGGCATGACCAGCTGATGGATTGCCTGATTAAAGAATTGCAACTCTCGTCTCTTGACCCTTAGATATTTAATTTTAAATTGGCTCACACCCTGCCCGTGTTTATAGATTAGGCGTTTTCTCACCAGCCGATACCGACACGATTGATATTCAAATCATCGGAACTCAAATATCAAAAAGTCTAGTTGCTCGCGTCTGTAGGTGTGTACCCTTTGATTCCCTACACGTACCCACTGGGTAGTGCTAAATGAGCAACCAAATTCAATAACCAAAATCTTCAATAGAATAAGCAAGAAACCCCTAATGGAAGGGTTAGTTTCTTTTCGCGAGCATGATCTCTTTAATAAAGGCCTTAAATCTAAACAACATTTTCTTTATTACGATTTAAACAGATACAAAATATTTTGCTTGTCGTGTAGCAGAGCGATATCACACCATGAAGCTTTATCATTTATATAATCAATAACTGATTAATACGCTTTCTATAAAATTAAGTTGATTGTCAAATTCTGAATCAAGATCAATGTCTGTAAACGTTATAAATAATAAACGTAAATAAATAAATAAACGTTTACACACTCATACCTCTGTACTAGGATTCCCTGTGTCGCAGATGGCATGGACAAACACAGAAACACAAGATAAACACCCAAGACCCGAGAACAAACTTCATGTTCACCACACAAAGTGTGCCCCGGCCGGGAATCGAACCCGGGACCCCTCGCTTCGAAGGCAGGGCTACTACCAACTAAGCCACGGAGCCGTCTGTAAAACTTTTAAAAAACATAATGACTGTGTACTTTGGCGGTAAATCTTACCTTAATTATCGGCTGATATTAAAACGTCAAATTGGCGAGAGATCGATCAATAAGCTATAAATAAACTAATGTCAATCGATATTGAGCCGATAGCCTTTACCTACTAAAACCACGGTTATCCAAATTAGGCCTCAACACGTTTTCTTTATCAATCTGTTCTCGGGGTAGGACGAAACGCGGATCGTACGATGAAGTTCTACCTTATATATAAAAATCAGTGAGTTAATTTGCATTAAGATTCTGTATATATTATATTTATACATATACTAGCTGACCCGGCCACGCGTTGCTGTGGCTAACGTTTTTGTAATTGTGACTGTCAAATAATAGACAAATTTGCAATCAAAATAATATTGCGATCATAAATTGAGATGTGAACTATCCTATCTTTCAAGTTGGATCAAACTGCACACGGTGTACAAATTTGATTAAAATCGGTTAAGTAGTTTAGGAGTCCATCGCGGACAAACATCGTGACACGTAATTTATAAATATTAAGATATTTCACGTGCTCGATTTTATGAGACAAATTCTAGATCTTTCTTAATCCTTGTGCGTAACAATTTTCCAAAGAGTTTCAGTGAAGTGATACTAACTTTTTTAATAATAAAACAATGAGTGGTGAAAACAAAAGTGAGGTGTCCTTAATGTCGATAATCATTTGGAAGTTTTACAGAAATGATCATTACAATGTAACGTATAAATAACATGAATATATTTTTTTAAATTATTTAATTTAATTCATAGCAAAGTTAAATTCCGTGGTGGAATGCTGCAAATATACAGCCTATTGGGACACCTGATGTTAAAAAGAAAATGTTATGAATCAAATATGTCGCAACTATATTTGTGTTTTGTTATTGTTGATTAATAGTAATATTATTTACAAAATTAGAGGGCCGTTTATGCAAAATAAGAAATGACGTTAAAAATATTTTTATGTATAAAAAATGAAAAAATAACTATGAACTGTTTTATAGTTATTTTTTCATTTTTTATTTATTTAATATGGAAACCAACAGCTTACTTCACTAATTTATAAAAAACAGAAAACAGAGAGCCAATTCACGGTTTTCACGTCTAAAAACGATTTATTGATAACATACATACATACCCATGTTTGCATTACGTATTCTTTATGTCAGAATCTCCGGCTCCGTGGCTTAGTTGGTAGTAGCCCTGCCTTCGAGGGGTCCCGGGTTCGATTCCCGGCCGGGGCATACTTTGTGTGGTGAGCATGAAGTTTGTTCTCGGGTCTTGGGTGTTTGTCTTGTGTTTCTGTGTTTGTCCATGCCATCTGCGACACAGGGAATCCTAGTGCAGAGGTATGAGTGTGTTAACGTGTTTTTTTTTTTTAGATTCTGACTGTTTCACTGCTTTCACAAATAGCAACTCAGCTGGCATTTAAAATAAATATGTATACATATGTACTAGTGGCTGATATAAAAAAATAAAAAAGCCGATTTTAGTACCTTCATTCCTTACTTAAGAGTAACATTCCTATTAAAAAAAACCATCCAAATAGTACAAAAGCAAAATACGCAATTTCGTTAACTTGGATGACATAATACCCACTTATTTTGATTTAACAACCAAACGATTGAACCGTTTTTGATAAAATTTCTATATGACAAAATTGATAGCATAACCTCTCAATTAAAAACATAATTTTCTTTATCGGTCGATAAATATGTACCGAGTTACGAGATAACAAACATAAAAAAAATACCAAACGATTGAACCGTTTTTGATAAAATTTCTATATGACAAAATTGATAGCATAACCTCTCAATTAAAAACATAATTTTCTTTATCGGTCGATAAATATGTACCGAGTTACGAGATAACAAACATAAAAAAAATACCAAACGATTGAACCGTTTTTGATAAAATTTCTATATGACAAAATTGATAGCATAACCTCTCAATTAAAAACATAATTTTCCTCATCGGTCGATAAATATGTACCGAGTTACGAGATAACAAACATAAAAAAAATACCAAACGATTGAACCGTTTTTGATAAAATTTCTATATGACAAAATTGATAGCATAACCTCTCAATTAAAAACATAATTTTCTTTATCGGTCGATAAATATGTACCGAGTTACGAGATAACAAACATACAAAAAATACAACCGTATTGAACCTTTGGACGTCTGTTGAAAATTAGCCAACAGGATAATAAATTCTTATGCCAGTAATATTTAATCAACAAGTACAAGAAATATATTTACGATAACTTTGAACTCCGACAGTTACGTGACTTACTTGGTAGCCCTGCCTTCGTAGTTTGATTCCTAGCCGGGGCACACTTTGTGTGGTGACGAGACATGAAGTTTGCTCTCGGGTCTTGTGTTTCTGTGTTTGTCTGTACCACCTGACGTCTGAATCTTAGTGCAAGTTTAACCTTAACCGATCAACCCAAGGTGAAGTATGTCTTCGGGCTGTATGTCAGCGTCTGTACCACGAGTATTAATTCTTATTTATTGTTTTTTGTTCCAGTGGCCTGTACGATCCCGTCCTCGACGATTACGAGGCGATATACGAGCCGACAGACCGAGCCGATTCCGACCTACAATCGGAACCTACTGAGGTATCCCCCCCACGTTACGTAGAGTTCCCAGAAATACCCGTCCCAGACATCAATGATTTCCGCCCCATAACTGAATCCAGATCCGTCACTGCATCCCCTTTCCTGTCTAATACGAAACCTTATCGACCATTTTCAACTGAACCACTCAATGTCCCACCTTTAGAAGAACCAATTATACTCAACTCGATATTTAAAGATGATTTTGGAGATATACTTGAAGGTATTGATATCGATAAGGTTGAAACTAAGTTTAAGTTGCCAGTATCGCAACAATATGATCCGAATTATAAGAAAAAAATTGATGGCATTTTGGAAAAGAGCATGGAAAGAGAGGTTTGTGAATCTAAGTTCAACGGAAATGAAGCTTTGGATATAAAAGTCAACGAGTATAATGAAATAAAAGAGGTATTTAATGAAATCAATGAAATACGACATAAAGATGAAGAACAATTCAAAAAAGAAGTAGTTTGTTTTGAAGACGAAATAAAAACAGAGATAGATATGGTAAACATTGAAAAAACTGCGACAGATGTGGTTGAAGAAAGTATTGAACGCGCGGTGTCTGTCACAGAAGAGATACAAAAAGAAGTAGAAGTGGAATTGAGAGCGTCTGCGACGCGTGAAATAAAAGAAAAGAAAATTGAATTCAATACTGACGAATTCAGCAAATGCAGAGAATCAGCTTCCAAAGCAGAGTCGATTCAAGAATTAAATAAATATGAGATCTGTAATGGGTTTGAGGACATAAGAAATAAGCTTGAAGAAGAACAAAACGAAGCTAAAGACACAGTAGTACACTTCGTTGAGAGTTCTCAAAAAGCCTCTGAAAAACATTCAAACGAGCTTTTGTATGTCCGAGAGAATAAAAATAAAATGAAAACGCACGAAGTAAAAACAGAAACGCGTGAATTTGTAAAGAAAGATTTTGAAGATAGCTCAGAAAATAGAACGGAATCTTCAGAAGGCAAGCAAAAAGCTTTTCAGATAGGACTACAAACCATTCCAAATATAAAAGGAATGGCACAGTCTTCGTATCATTTCGATTTGCTGATGAAGACATTCTTTATTCATCTTACTGATGTTATGGTAGCTATGTCAAGATTTATACTGACGCAACCTGCATTAGAACTTGAGGTGAAAGCAGAAAGAATAATAAAGGATCAATTGATCACTGGATTGAGAAACGAAGAAGTCAACTATAATTTTGAAAAGCAGAAAAACAAGTCGCAAGCCTCTTCAAAGAATGTGAGGGAAGAAGTTGTAAAACAAAGCAGTGCTTATACGGAAAAACAAGCAGTTGATAAAAAAGAAGAAATAAGAAAACAGGAGATCAAAACGCAGGAATATATCGATATTGAGTGTCAAGAAATTGAAAGGAGAAAATTAACTGGCGCAGAAATTGTACAAAAGACGCAACAAAAACCTAAAGCACTCACTAATATAATGGACGCTGTCATCACGGAATTTGAAACTAAATCTGGACTAGAGACATCTGAAGAAAGAAGATCTAGAAGTTCAAGCCGTATGGGAGAGGCTATTTGTGAAAGCGAAACATTATTATCTGAAGATAGCACCAACATTTTGACATCTAATAAAAGTATTTCATCACGTATTGAATCGACAGAAAGTAGACGATCAGATCATGAATCTAGAGAAATAATAAAGAGTTCTCCGGAACCTGGTAAACAAATGTATGTGGCAGTTGTTGAATCACATGTGTATACAAACAAAGATGCTATTATTGAGAAAATGATAGAAGAATCTTCCATTAAGAGTACTGAGCAAGTAAAAACAGCTATTGAAATGACTCAACAAAATGTGGAAAAGCAAAAAGCCGTCAAAGTAACAAATTCAGTTGAAGAATCAAAAGCTATAGCGATTGCTGATTCATCCATTGCTACAGAAGTTAGTTACGAAGAATCCAAGGAATTTAATGAAAAAAAAGTAGATCAACGAGAAGCGGTAGTTCAACAAGAACTACTTACATCAATAGCTTCAGAATCCACAGAAGTAATTGAGGATTTGCAGGCGAAATCATTCAACATTTCAGAAGTGTTTGAGAAAAAAGCGGTCGTCACTTCAGAGGAAAACTATAAAGCAACTGCTATACAATCATCTGAGACCATACTAGAAGAAAGCAAAGAAGAAACAACTGAACTGAAAATAAGTGAGAAACAGGCTACAAGTAAAATAGAACAATTAGCTATTGCAACCGCAGAATCAACTGATATAGTAATGGACGATTCTAAAGTCGAAATCATTAAAACCGAAGAATCAAAGGTTAAAACAGCTAGCATTAAATCTGAAGAGACCTACAAAACAGCTGCAATAGAAACTTCTGAAATCACTTTAGAAGAGGCAACCGAACAACACGCCCTTACATTAACAACAGGGCATGCGACTATAAGAGAATCAAATAACTTACCCGTGGCTGGTATCATTGAAACAAAAACAGAAGAAGATATAATTAAAATGCCAAAACCAACGGAAGATGAATATGCATCACTGAAAATTATCAAAGAGGAGATTGACGACAAATCTGTAGATATAACAGAGATATCCGAATCTGAACTGATCAAGAATTGTATAGAAGTACAAAGCTACACATCTGAGCAAATATCGTCGTACCAATCGGAAAAGCTTCATATAAGAACTGATTTAGCTTTACAAAGAGTGTCAAGTCAATCTTCAGTGGGCAGCGATGAGAATAATAATATAGATACCCCCACTCCTTCCACAGTTCCCCCTACCCCACTAACAGATGAATATGTCTTCAAACTTCAAATTCCACTCCCGAAAACCACAACTGTGGTACTAAAAGAAGATAGCCCAGATCATGAAGATCTTTCTATTGTTAAAAGGGGATTGATTCCTTATATAGAAACGACTATAGGTGAACAGATAATCTATGATCCGCCTCTGCCTACCCCTACCGAGGATAAAGTCGTGCCTGTGTATACTAAACCCGGTTTGAAAGGAGGTTCCTGTGTTCCTTTGCGCAGAAAGGTAAGTTTCAAATAAGTGTTAACATCAAAATTGAAAAAATTATCGGCTTCGTTGTAGCCTTCGTCCGGCTCGAATCCCGGCCGGGGCAGGCTGTGTGATGAGAGTACAGTTTGTTCTCGGGTCTTGGGAGTTTGTCTTGTGTTTCTGTGTTTGTCCATGCCGCCTGGGACAGGAGATCCTGAAAGTGCAGGGGTATGAGTGTGTAATTTTTTTTATTTTACCATCTTCTAGAGGAGGTTTTCAATAAGGCTGTATTTTTGGTGTTTGTTGCCTCTTTTCTCCTTTACTCAGCTTTCTTTCATATAAAAACCGGTAGGAGGAACAAAAAGTAGCTGTAAAACTTATGCAAAATTCGCCCGGAGAAGTACTGCATCTACCTGGTAATATGCCACCAAGCTGAGGTGCACTCGCATTGCTATGCGCTATTGCTATTGCTTTGACGGCTCCGTGGCTTAGTTGGTAGTAGCCCTGCCTTCGAAGCGAGGGGTCTCGGGTTCGATTCCCGGCCGGGGCACACTTTGTGTGGTGAGCATGAAGTTTGTTCTCGGGTCTTGGGTGTTTGTCTTGTGATTCTGTTTTTGTCCATGCCATCTGCGACACAGGGAATCCTAGTGCAGAGGTATGAGTGTGTAAACGTTTATTGTTTAATATTATTACTATGTTCCGGTTTGGGTGCCGGTGCAATAACGCAAGAAACGTAACATCAGGAGGAAATAGTGGAGCATATAACTCAGATAACTCATAACTCAGATAGATAACTCAGATCATTTTTAATTATTTTAGGTAACAGATTTTACTTTTCAAGCGTTATGTTTCTTTCTTTTCTGTTTCTTTAACTTCTTCTTCTTCTATCGAGTCGATGTTTCATACATTATATTGTTTTAGACCAGTAGTTTGCAACATCTATGGCGTCCTTTGTGCAAACCATAAGGTCGTCCATCGTGCAGGTGTAGGGGCAGGATGGGCATTCAAGCAAGTGTGGCATTGTTTGGAGAATATTGCCACAGTGACAGTCCGTCTCGGTGTCGCAAATAAAACCCCATGTACTTAAATTGCTCTTGCAGCGGCCCACTTGTGTTCGTAACCTGTTGAGCGACTTCCATACAGGCCAAGGTAGGTGATGTCCAGGCGGCAATTCCTCTTCAGGTTTAATATATCCAGATGGTGGGGCATTTTTAGATTTCCATAAGTCCAGACGTTCATCGCATGCATTGCTGGAAGAGGCAGCAGTGGAGTTTAAAAAGCCCTTGCGACTTTTTAATCGCTGCCTAGGTGGGATTGATTTATAAAGAAGGTGTCTGCTGTCAGATTCCTGCTTCATTTTTTCTATTGAGCATGCAACAACACGTCGGACCTCCGGAGGCGCTATCCCCGCTAAAGGAAAAAGTTTGTTGAGCGGAGTTGGTTTGAGACAGCCAGTTATGATTCTACAGGTATCATTTAAGGCGACGTCTACTTCTCTAGCATGGTATGAACGATGCCACACTGGGCATGCATACTCGCCAGCAGAGAAGCAGAGTGAGAGACCTGTAGTGCGGAGCACTGATGGAGTGGCTCCCCATGAGGTGGAGGTGACCCTTCGCAAAAGGTTGTTTCGGGAATTTACTTTAGCTTTGGTTTTCTGGCAATGGCTTCTAAAACTCAATGTCCTATCTAGAGTAACTCCGAGATAGGTCGGGTTGGGGCAGTGTTGGATATTGGTATCTTGCCACTTTAAATATAGAGGACGGTTGGCTTGTAAGTTTCGCAAGTGGAAGACACAATATTGAGTTTTGGAAGGATTTGGTTTCAAGGCGTTGGTATCATAGTATTTACCCAGGCCTTCCATAGCGTCCACTAGGTGTTTCTCAACCTCATCAAAGCTGTCACTCTGCGCAGCCAAAGCCAGATCGTCTGCGTACAGGAAGTTTTTAGTTTGTGGGGAGCAAGGTTGGTCGTTGGTGTAGATGTTAAATAGAATGGGCGCCAACACACTTCCTTGTGGGAGTCCGTTCTTTTGGCAACGCCATCTACTTTTTTCAGTGTGAAGGTGGACTTGAAACCGTCGATTTTGCAAGAGCTGACCTAAAATTTGAACGAATTTTATGTCTTTAGTTATTTGGTGTATTTTAAGAAGGAGTTTTTTAATGATGACTGTATCATAGGCTGCCGTTAAATCCACAAAAACAACACCAGTAATCTTTTTATTTTCGTATCCTGCTTCAATGTGCTCAGTAAGGTTCAAGATTTGTCCTGCACATGACTTTCCTGGTCTGAAGCCAGCCTGTTGGGGAATAAGTTTCGGCTCTATTAAAGGTGTAAGGCGGTTGAGGATCATTCGTTCAAATAGTTTGAAAGTATGGCATAAAAGTGAAATGGGGCGGTAGCTCTTGGGGTCTTCCAGAGGCTTTCCGGGTTTTAGAAGAGCGATGACCTTAGCGCGTCTCCACACTTTTGGTATCTGCGATGTATCAAGGCATGAGTTAAATAAAGCCAGAAGCCAAGATACCGAAAGTGGGCTGAGGTGCTTTAACTGTTCCACGGTAATGTCATCTATCCCAGCAGCTTTTCCGTTTTTTAGGAATTTAAGAGCCAGGACTATGTCAGCTATTATGAATGGTGTACATATTCTGGATGGCTCTTCAATCGTTTTTTGCATTTTTGGGGTCTTTGGAAGTGCTTTTGTTGGTTTGCCATTCAGAAGGAGCTGGTGGGCAACTTGATTAGCAGTGACCTTCCCAGGATTCGTAGGTGGAGGGGGGTCTCCGGTAAGCTTTCTCAAAGTAGACCACGCTTTCTTACTATTGTGAGTAAAGTCAATGTCAGTGACAGTTTTAATCCACTTCTCTCTACGAGATTCCTTTAAAGTTGTCATTAGCTTTTCACCAGCAGTGATGGTTTCTGAGGCAAAGGGATCTTTATTGTAAAATGATTCGTAGTCAGCCAATAACTTAACAGAATTCTGCTTAAGGCCCGGGATGTAGTTAGAGCGGCAGCCTCTGGGTATGACTTTTCGAGAAACCATCCGAACCACATCCACAAATTTATCATAATTCTGCGGTATTGGCTCAATGTTACACAGTTTTGCATCAACTTCATCAGAGAACTGTTGCCAGTCTGCCTTAGCAAAATTAAATCTGCGCCTAAATGCAACAGTTACTGGCTTTACTAGAGCTTGAAAATGGCATGTGATCGGCCTATGTTGAGTGTTAGGAACTTTTGCTGAAACTGTTTTCGAACATAAAGATTTGAGGTTTTCAGTAACAAATATCAAATCTGGGTTGTAGCCTCGTTTCCAACGGTGGCTGTTGAAGGAAGCAGGAAGCTTTGCATCGTGAATAAGGTGTAGGTTTTCGCCTTCTGCCCACTGCTCCAATGCGTTTCCGTCAGAGTTCGTTTGACGATAGCCCCAAGAAGTGCTGTGGCTATTAAAGTCACCTATGACTATTTTGAACTCACGGTCGTCAAAGTTTGTAGTTTTTCCGAATTTGAATGGAGCGTTAGGAGGTTTATAAACTGAGGTGACCGTACATTTACCGGTGTCTATGGTAATGATTTCGACGGTATCTTGTGAATTAGTACAAGCGGACACAACAGCTATATCCTGTTTAACAAATATTGCGCTACCATGTTTCGGATGAGGGATTTCGGCAACAAGGGTAAGGCCAGGAATCTGCGGCCTAGGTTGATCAAGGCCGCGATGCGTTTCCTGTAGACATACAATAGAATGTCTAAGTGCATTGTACTGCACAAGTGCGATAGTATTTGCGCCTTGTTTGCGGAAAATCCCTCTATGTTGATAGATACGACACTAAGGGCGGGGTCTTGCAGTTTATAATGTGTCTTACTTGCTTGAGATGGTACTGTTGTTAGTAGGTGAGGGCTCTGAGAAGAGCCGTTTTTATGAAACATCGTGGTGAGAGGATTAGTCAGCCTAGGTACTGCGTTACCGTACCTAGCTGCTTCCGGGGTGCGCCGCGTGGAGGCTCCTTTCATGCTTCTTTAACTTATGTAATTTTATTTTTGTTGCTATTTTCGTATACATCATTATTGTCTGCTCAATACTTGTCAATACGGATTTCCTTGTAACATGTTATGTGTGCTTAAATAAATAAATATATATAGAAAAACTTTATAACAGGAATATATTCGAGAAATTGAGAGAAAATCCTCACTCCTTGCTTCGGCCATAGACCAAACCATAAAAAGCATAGAGGTGTACAAAGAAGAGGTTGGAATAGACAAGGATGAGGTTATAGACGAACCACCGGCGGAAGGGCCTAGACCGGAAGAGGAACTGCTGGGGTTCAGACAAGTGCAGTTCAAACCGGAAGCTCCAACTTTACCCAGGCTTATGACGCCAGTAGCAGACGTAAGTTCTAGAACTCATTAATTCCTTTAGATCTCAAGTATCGTTTGGACACGTCAAATTTTACACATGCATGTACATATTTGTGAGTATATAACGTGACACAGGAACTCCCAGGCACGTTACATGCACACAGATATGTCAAATTACAGTCAGTTTTCATGTTTTAGATAGTCTTATTTGTTAAGTTTACGTCTGTTCCAACACTAACTTTGATATTGCGTTTATTGAATATAATAATATTGCGTTTATTGAATATAATAATATTGCGTAAGAAGCAGAAGTTGTATTTGATGAATACAACAGTAGTTGACAAAGAAAGTGGGTCGTTAAAAATCCTCAATAACTCCAAAATATAGGAACTAGCTTGATATAATAAAAACTGTATTACGGACAATGCGATATGTTTTAAAACATATTTTAGTGATTTACAAAAAGTCACAATTTCAGTAAGATTTTCTCATCATATCTTAGTGACTATTAAACTGCGGGTTTTATAAATAAACTTGCTGACCCGGCCACGCGTTGCTGTGGCTAACGTTTTTGTAATTGTGACCGTCAAATAATAGACAAATAATTTGCAATAAAATAATATTGCGATCATAAATTGAGATGTGAGCTATCCTATCTTTCAAGTTGGATCAAACTGCACACGGTGTACAAATTTGATTAAAATCGGTTAAGTAGTTAAGGAGTCCATCGCGGACAAACATCGTGACACGTAATTTATATATATTAAGATATCCATGAATATTGCAGATGATTCCCCCTCAAAAGGAGTACAAGCCTTATGTAAACGAGGGTGGGTCCCCGCTCGGCACAGTGCAAGGCATCGTTGACGGCCTGGAGGACCCTTGCGTGGATGAAGACAAAGCCAGTAAGTAATGTCACTGGTACTACTGTTACTGTACTGTTACTGTACCGTTACTGTACTGTTACTGTTACTGTTACTGTACTGTTACTGTACTGTTACTGTACTGTTACTGTACTGTTACGGTACTGTTTCTGTACTGTTACTGTACTGGTACTATTTTCTTTATTAACTAAAAACCTTTAAAATATAATATTATTAAAAGGAGTCCCTTTAGGTAAGGTTCCGAAGATACTGGCAGCGTTCCCCTTTTGAATAGCTAGACTAATTCTTTGTTCCGGTGGAAGGGTGTGGGTGACGGTGAAATCCCATGCGCAAGAGCCGTATCATCCCCGTCTCGGGTGATGGACGCAGCAGGATGAATGCGACTCAGTGTAAGATCCAAATCTAACACTGAGTCGCATTACTGTTGTCATGGGCGGGGGTCGCCACTTACCACCAGGTTTGCCCTCAGCTCGTTCCGTCACTTAGCCACTAAAGCGTCCGCGCGGCGAAATATGTCTGTAACGTCCCGCATCTAGTTCGAATAACAGTATTACCTAATAACAGCTGAATTTGCGTCTGTTGAAGCGTGAATAGGATCGATGACCGCGCGAGTTTTTCGACAAATCGAAGCATACGCTAAAGCCATTGTAATTTTTTGACTCAATCGAAGCATGGACGCTTGAGTGGTTAGTCACATGAAAAAAGAGTCGCATTACTGTTGTCATGGGCGGGGGTCACCACTTACCATAAGGCCCTCAGCGTTGCGTCACTCAGTCACATAAGAAAAAACACCCTTACGTAAAAAAAAAAACTTACATTGTGACAACGCTGCCATTTTTTGCAGAAGAGCTTGGGAAGCCAGGGATGACGGAAAATAAAATCGCGGAACTCATTTCTGGGGAATCAGAAATGTTGAGAGAGGCACATGTTATGGGGTAAGATTTCTGTTAATTTATTTGTAAATATCCATCAAACCTGTATATTTAATCTTTTCCATGTGAATGTAATAACTTGAAATAACGATATTGTTCATTTTTGTAGTTAAAATGAAAAAATATGAGATTATAAAATAGAGGAAAGGTTTGGGTGTGGATTAGCGTTAATGTTTATGTGAATAAGATTACTGATAGAATACATACATAAAATTTATTTTTGTAAATATTTATTAAATATTAATAAATATTTATAATTGTTGTAGTAGGTTCGTTTGTATTTCGCCTCATTTCAACCGTTTTTATACATCGCCATGATCACTTATTATTTACACTTAAAATTCATCAATTGGTTTCATTCAGTATGCATATTTTCTTCGGATCATATAACATAGTTCATTAATTGTAATTAGTTGTAATTGGTAGTAGTATCTTATTCCTATTTTTGTTTTTTTTTTCATACATAATAATAATAATAATTTTATTCCAAAAAAAATATCAAGCACAATCATTAAGACATTCAAATCATACGCGTTCCGGGTATCCAGGTAAGACATTCCTATAGGTAATACAACTGTACATAATACAATATCTGTCATAATGTTTCTTTAAATAAATTGATGATAATACGTTTGTATATACAATTATTTTATGAATTTATGCACTAATTGATCGGTACTTCAGAAAAAATTCTCAAAAAATTCTGACTTACTTTTCACTATGTTATATGTATTACACTTTTAAATTTAATAAAAATTTAATTCAATAAGTAATTAATTACAATACAGGGTAATGAAAGAAAAATTCAAAACTAAGTTACTGATCAATATAACAAAATTATGGTAGTGATTCACCTAAGCTTGTACGAAATGTGATGAACGAAATGTATCTCGCTAAGCGGATAGATCAAAGTCAAATTAAAGTCAAATATCTTATTTCCGTTAAAATTTAAAAAATTACTTGGAAACGTCATTTTTTAATGACATAAAAAATGACATTTCATCATGCGTTCTTAAAACTAATTTAGCGCTTGTTCAAATCCTATTCGACCTTCCATGGGTATATAAACCAGACTATTGATAGAAAACTTAAACAAGCTTTTTGTTAATAAACTTTTTTTTTGTAGTCATTAGTACATTAGTACAGTAATCACTAATGTTTACTGTTATTTCTTTTGATCTCGTATTTGACTATTTATTTTAGAACATCTTTTAATTTGTTTTTTTTTTTGTATTAATTTGTACAATTTTTTATATAATTGTTACCTAAATAAGATTTTAAAGCGCTTTCTACCATAATATTGCGATAACTCAACAGGTGACGTAACATTAAGTTCCCTAATTATACTAATACCGAAATGTACACTTGATACAAAAATGATATAAAAACGGTTGAAACAGGCTTTCGCGGGTGCTAACGTCCCACATGAGCAAACCCGATGATTCTAGCGTGGATTTCAACAAGATCAAGCCACTGGTGGAATCCCTGAAGAATTCCGAAGTACTGGCGGCGTTGAACGAAGAGCTGAAGAAGAGTAAAGAGGAGGAAAAGGAGAAAGAGGAGAGGAAATGGACGACGTTCTTGCAGAAGCCCCAGCGGCCGGCTCCGAGGGCCCGCTGTGGCTACTACGGGTTCCTCCCGCAAGAGCCTAATGAAGAGGTTAGTTTTTTTTTTTTTTTTTATTCTTTATAGGCCATCGTTTGACCGCTATCTCACCTGATGGTAAGTGATGATGCGGTCGAAGATGTAACACGCTGGCCTAGAAAGTACCTATTCACTCTACTCTTAAACAAACCCAAATTGTACTGCTCGGGAAAAAGACACGCAGGCAGCGAATTCCACTCCTTTGCAGTTCGGATTAAAAAGGAGGACTCAAACCGTTTTGTGCGAATCCGAGGGATTTCCACTGTGTAGGGGTGGTACACCGCCGAACGTCTCGTCGTCCGATGATGGAATGGAGATGGAGGGACAAGCTCGTGAAGTTCATGGGCGCACTCACCGAAGTGTATTTTATAAACCTACTAAAACTACTACCTACCTAAATTCTGAGACAACTGGCATATGTTTTATTCGTCTAGTACATTAGAAATAAAAAAGTCTGTGATTTAAATATGGAAACTGCTATGCAATATCTGTCTACGATGGAGACCATTGCGATCTAAAGTCACCGGTCTTCCGGGCGCAGGGTGCGGCGGGCGGAGGGCCGGAACTGGATTCGCAGTCTGTAAAGTCTGTATGTTTGCGCGCAAACAACCCTTGTGACGATACATTTATTTATTTATCATCAAATAACATCTGTCATTACAGGTTTTCTTAATACAACAGTGTCTATTAGATAAGCTAAAACTCATATATTTAGGAAAGCACAAAATATACATTGTAGCTTTCACGAATTCGCTCAGAGGATTATTGAAGAGGTCAATATTTACATCAATATTTACGGCTCGCGTCTGTAGGTGTGTACCCTTTGATTCCCTACACGTATCCCCTGGATGGTGCTAAAGGAGCAACCAAAAGTAGCAGTAGAACTTGTGCTTGTGTACTCGTCCGGAGAGGTACTGATACCTGGAATCTGCCGCCAAGCAGTAGTGCTCGCATTGCTGTGTGCCGGTGGAAAGATGTGAGTGCTGAAATCATGCACATGTGGGTGCATATGAGACGTATCCCCGTCTCGGGTGTTGGACGCAGCAAGGTGAATGCGACTCAGTGTAAGATCCAAATCTTATACTGAGTCGCATTACTGTTGTCATGGGCGGGGGTCGCCACTTACCATGTGGGCCCTCAGCTCGTTGTACAACTATAAAAAAATGTTATTAATTTAATATCGAAAACCGAACAAGTGAACACCGAACCGCAGATAGTTTAAACATAATGTTCCTCCAATATTTTGTAGTAAACAAAAATAGTATCTTGCTGGGGTTCGAACCAGCGACCTTCATTGTAATATTCGATCGCGAGGCTCTTCCGCATACTATATAGCTAATATGGCACAATATTCACGTACCATCGGCCATTCTGATTAACATCAAGGCTTTGGCCATCTTTCAATACTATTTATAATTAGAAAAGAATAATTGACGTTAGAATAATTGACTGATTTTAGTATTACATTTGGCGTCAAAGTTAGTGGTTGTGTTTGTAAGTGTCTATCTGGAAGTTAAATCTTTGATTGTGTATAAAATTTGTGTCCAAACGATACTTGAGATCTCATGGAGTGAGATTGAGTTTGATTCAAACAAACTAGTTTTTTTATTGAAAACGTGAAGTGAATAAGTGTTTCTTTTTTATAACCATATTGACGGGACGAGCGGAAGGCTCACCTAATGTTAAGTAGCTACCGCCGCCCAGAAACAACTAAAATACGCCTCAGGTCTTGTTGCGTTGCATCGCACTGCGGACGGTGCTCTTGACGGGGATAGTACGATTCCCTGTAATATCACCGGCGCCCACACCCTTCCGCTGGAACCCAGAAGCCAGTACTGTCGTGGCAGTACTTCTCCGGAAGTTGGCACAATTTTTCTACAGCTCTTCTAGTATAAGAGGTAATAATAATTATTATTTTTTTCAGGGCCCGTACAAAGTTAAAATAGTTAAGCAACCTAAGCCAAAAGTAGCGCCTGATTACAAACCTGAGGTAAATTAACTCATTAGTTAATTAATATAATAATAATTATTATTAGAATTAATAATAATAATTATTATTATAATAATGACGCAGTAATCCAACAATATGGCAGTGGATCATCCATGTCCACTTTCACCGACCATTCCGTAATCTAAATGCTCCAGATAGGCGCGGTCTATCACGTAGGATAGCATGAAGTCTCATGTAAAATTTACAGTGAAAGCTAGTTAGAATGCTCGAATGGAACACATGATAATCCTGACACGGCTGTCTGTCTGTAAAGCCTTGAGAGCAGATATTAATCATTGAATAATTAATGAATAATTAATAAAATGTATATAAGTGTTATACCTAAGTCTTGAATAGACTATGAACCAATTTATTTTAAACATGCAATTTTTTTATTATGAAAGTGAAAATATGAGCGCGTATAGATTTAATAATATTTCATAATTTAATTTTATATTTATTCTAGGTAACGTTGGATTATAGACGATATAAGTTGATTAACTAGGATGATTTTTCGTTTTAAAACCGGTGCTTACTGTTACTATTACTTTTACAGTTGAGGTTACGGAATTGTTGTTGAAAGTGGGCGTTAATCTATCTTTGCTTTTAACTAGTTCACTTTCTACAAAATCATTCATAACTTTTCATTAAAAGTTGAATTACATGATTTTGTGGCGAGATAGATTATTTGGATGACAATTTAATTTAATGATTTCAACCAGTTTTTTTACAATAACTGGATGTTATAAATTCGATAAAACTATAATATATGAAAATGATAAAAATAAAAAAAATATATACATTTTAACCGACTTCAAATGTATGTTACCGACTTCTTCGTCATTTATCAATCGATTTGGAAAATTCTTTTTTATTTGAAAGGAGGATATGCCTTTAAATTGGTCCTATAGAATTTGTATCAAAATCGGTTCAATATTTTGGTTGTTAAATCAAAATAATTGTACAAAATATGTCTACCAAGCAAACGAAATTGCGTATTTTGTTACTTTGAAAGTATTGAAGTCAGATTTTATTGATTTTTAAATTAGGTACTTTGAAAATATTGAAGTCAGATTTTATTGATTTATAAATATTATAAGTTACTTTGAAAATATCGAAGTCAGTTTTTATTGATTTATAAATATTATAAGTTACTTTGAAAGTATTGAAGTCAGTTTTTATTGATTTATAAATTAGTTACTTTGAAAGTATTGAAGTCAGATTTTATTGATTTATAAATAAGTTACTTTGAAAGTATTGAAGTCAGTTTTTATTGATTTATAAATAAGTTACTTTGAAAGTATTGAAGTCAGATTTTATTGATTTATAAATAAGTTACTTTGAAAGTATTGAAGTCAGTTTTTATTGATTTATAAATTAGTTACTTTGAAAGTATTGAAGTCAGATTTTATTGATTTTAAATTATTTACTTAATTTAAATATTGAAATATCCCTCAGTTTTATCATTGGATTACTGCGTTATCTAAGTATTACGTAAGAATATTTTATTGTTTAAGAATAAGTTTTAATTTTAAACCTACCTGTAAACGAGACTTGCTTTTACGTCGTATTTTGTTAAATATTTTATTCCTGCATTATGCCACAGAATGGACAGTTTTACCCCAACCTTTTTATGCGTAACACACTATAGACGTTTGGATTGGAATCCTTTTTTGTTTTTCTAATAAGCATAATAAGTTGGTTTTAAATAAACTTTATCCAAAATTGTTGTATTAATACTTGTTTTATTATCTCCCGTAACAAGTGCCCATTTAAAACGAGTATAAATATTTAGTAAGTGAAGAAAGATATTGTTTTTGCTAGTCAACGTTTCTATACGTTAATCTAGAGATCACGTTTGACCTTATCATAAACATAATTGCAATTGAAATAAACCTTTTTGATTTCGAACTTTTTAATCTTGATATAGTTTTTGCTTCGGAAGGGTTGTAACATAGGTTTAATTTAAATAGATAGAAAATTATTTTTTGTACTCTAGTTACGACACAATTACATTTTTTAATATATTTATTTAGATGCACAAAACACAATTAATTACCATCTTGTGAATTAAAACGGGTGGCCTTATTACTTATAGCAATAATTTTAGTATTTTAAGTACTACAAGTATTTGACGGATCCGTGGCTTAGTTGGTAGTAGCCCTGCCTTCGAAGCAAGGGGTCCCGGGTTCGATTCCCGGCCGGGGCACGCTTTGTGTGGTGAGCATGAAGTTTGTTCTCGGGTCTTGGGTGTTTGTCTTGTGTTTCTGTGTTTGTCCATGCCATCTGCGACACAGGGAATCCTAGTGCAGAGTTATGAGTGTGTTAACGTTGTTTTTTTTTTTTTAAAAAACAAGGAGAGTAAGCTAATAGTTAAATCAAACTTGTTTAGTGTAAAATAACTGTAAAGTTCAGTTATTTTACACATTACAACGTCAAATAGCCTTAATTAATAAACTACCTTAATTTATTGTAAAAACGACGTTTCTTTATTTAATGTGGACATCAGTTTAAGTTCCAGCTTAACAAACCGGTACATACGCTGACGTCATTTTTAAACCGTTAAATAAAAAATTATCAATTACTAAAAATGTGGTATATTTTTAGTTGTTTACATTAAAATTAGTTTCAATGTCGGGACGGACCTGAGTAGTATTGTTATTATTTGCAGAAGTACGGCGGGCCTTGACCCCGTTCCGTTACTTACAATAAAAAATGTCCTACGATTGTGAATTAGGCTTCATAAAGAATAAAAGATATATGAAAAATTGTCGTGATTGAAACATTCTAACTTGGTATTTAAATCTTTCACACCACCCGGGGGGGACACACTGAGGACATTCACTAACGAATGAACTTGGAGATATAAACCATTTAAAATCCTAACTTATTATATACTAGCGGCCCGCTCCGGCTTCGCACGGGTATAAAATATATAGCCTATGTCATTCACTGAAAAAATTATTAACATCGATCCAGTAGTTTTGATTTATTCATTACTGCCCGTGGCCCGCACGCGTTAAATTTAGAGAAATAACATTATTTCTCCGCTATTTAATGGATGTTGTTATACATATAAACCTTCCTCTTGAATCACACTATCTATTAAAAAAAAACCGCATCAAAATCCGTTGCGTAGTTTTAAAGATTTAAGCATACATAGAGATATAGGGACAGAGAAAGCGACTTTGTTTTATACTATGTAGTGATTTGCAGATATCATGACTGATTAATAAGACGCGTCTGTTTTAAAATATTTCTCGGAATGAAGCCCGAATTAATTAAATATTATGTGCATGTATACTAATTAATTTTTACCCACAGCTGTACGTATGCACCTCACTCCATGCATGTTTTTGAATCGTCCAAACCAACCGCTGTACCGAACGAATGTTTGCTAATAACGGGCCCAATGAAAGAGCGATTACTATCGGCCTTTACATACATTCTATTGGTGTGGTTGGTTCTATGTAATGCATACATGAAATTCAAACATTACATAGTTGTTCGCCCAGTGAGTTCTTGTATTTTTCTGTCACTTATTTACGGTTTAGAACCAACTTGAGAGATATTTTCGTTCTTTATTATGATTCCATATTATTTATTTTATTACTAATTCGTATACATTTTTGGTCCAAAATAATATTACTTTATTGTATACTACAAAATCAAAAGTAATTTTACAAGAATAAATAAAACAGATAGGTGGCACAATCGGCGGCCTTCTTGCTAAAAGCAATTCCAGGCAATATTTAAGTATTTAAAAAATGATCAGTAAAACATATTGAATAGTTTATATTGATTGAGTTAGTATCATACCGTACCAGCCTCTAATGTCCCCACTGCAGGGACACCGGCCTACTCTCGATAATTGAGAGTGAATGGGCTCTGATCTACCACGGGAGTCCAATCCGGATTGGTAGATGTCACATGACGTCGAACTGTTGGTTCTAAGACATGCCGGTTTCCTCACGATGTTTTCCGTCACCGTTTTGAGAACGTGGTATTGCGCACATAAATTTTTTAAAGTGAAAAAACTCATTTGTGCACGTGTGGGTTTGAACCAGCAACCTTCAGATTGGAAGTCGGTGTCTATGTCCCTGGGCCACCACGCTCTTCGTTACAACCCACATTAGTTTATTAGAAGTTACTTTGTGATTTTTTCATTTTGGGAAAAGGCGTGTTTCATTAAATTCTTTAAATTAATTTATAAATATTTTAACAAAGTCCTTTCATACGATACCTATGAATATCTTATTAGAATAACTATGATATTTTTGTCTTTTAGGTTTTTATCATAAAAAAATTAGTATGTATTTGTTGACAAAATAACACTTACAAATATTATAATTAATAATAAACTTCATATAAAGGAAAACTATCTGCGCATATTATTATATTATCTTCCATCACTAGGTTATTTTATAAAATTATAAGAAACATAAAAGTTATTTAAAATAATTCTATCCAAATTGTATCCAGATCGACTATCAAAGTTCCAAGTTTCAGAAAGATTGAACAAGAAATGTTATAGTTTTGGGCGAACAAACTCACATGCATAAAACATACAATGCTGATTCATCCAAGTGGAAATGGAGAATTTCACTCGCTTTACTCGCTCATTCAATGAATCACACATTAAATACATTAAAAACATGCATTAATACATGCCTTCTTAGATATCTGGACAGCCATAGATATATAACAACACTTTTGTGACCCGAACCTGAATCATCATTGAATCCAAACAGTTAATTATAATATATAAAGTGATGCAAAACTTGCGCGGATCATCTACAGATAATTTGAGTTAAGCAACTCTCCGCCCGGTGAATAGTTGGATGGATGACCGTTTAGTGGTATTAGAACTAAGTGCTTCCATGCTGAGCGCACGTTAAGATGTCGGTACCGGCAATTCTACTATAAGCCATATCCGAGCCCTGAAAACGAACAGCAGAACGAACGCGAAAAAAGAAAAATTTTATGGGATAAAGATTAAAAAAATATTGATTAAAATTCGCTTCAAACTATTTCTTGTTGACATATTTGATTATTGTAAAGGTGGATTCGACATAATTCAGTTTTACTATGTCGTAGAGGGTCTACGCCGTAGATGGTCTACGTCGTAGCTCGTAGCACTAACAGATTTCTCTACGATAATTTCCGTTTACCGTTTAGATTGGGGCTACGTGAATATTTTGAGTTACTTATAACTATTATAGTTTTTATATTATAAATAACGGAAAATTATAGTTATAATTTCGAGTCATTTATGTGGAAAATAAAAAAGATAATATAATATTTTATTTTGATGAAAAATATTGCCAGTAGTATTTCGGTTATAATATTTTCTGTTTCTTATTACATTACACGATTTAAATTTGATTAGCTAAAACAAAAATATCGGGGAATTCAAACATGCTTGTGTTCACATGCTTAGAATAGTTAAATCAATTCAATCTTATATTTCCTTAAGGGACAAATTAAATCGCCAAAATTTTAAATCACTTCGTTTTTCAAACGGTTTTTAATCATACAATCATTATAGCCTTCTATTTCCAAAAGGAAGGTATCATTTTCAATCGCCAAAACATTTCAAATCGCTTTATCATCGCAACGAAACACGTTCTACCATGATCATCACGACCATGACCATCAACCATAAACCATCCGCAGGACTTCGACACAGGCCCTCTGCCGTGGGAAGAACGCGCCCTGACAGAACCAGAACCAGTGCCCGTGGCTCTGGAGGAACCTATACTGATACCTGAGGATTCCCCTGAGATCTTGGTAGCTGAGGATCCCACGAAGGAGAGCGAAGTGCCCGATCTTGAGGATACTGGTAAGACTCTTTGATCTTTACGTTCCGATCAGCCTTGTTCATACAAGTCCAGCAGTGAACATGTATATCAGTTGGTTATATCATAACAACCTTTAATGTACCCACTACAGGGACACTAGCCTACTCTCGATAATTGAGAGTCAATGGGCTCTGATCTACCACGGGTGCCCAGTCCGGATTGGTAGATGTCACATGTCTTCGAATATTTGGTTCTAACACATGTCGGTTTCTTCAGGATCCGTATGTGAGAAAACTTTGAGTCTCTACACGTACCCCCTGGGTGGTGTCAAAGGAGCAACTAAAAGTAGCAGTAGAACTTGTGCCAAGTTCGTCCGGAGAAGTACTGTCTCCGTCAAGTGCAGTGATGCACTTGTATTGCTGTGTTCCGGTGGAAGGGCGTGGGTGGCGATGAAATCACATGTGCTAGAGACGTAACATCCCCGTCTCGGGTGACGGGATGCGACTTGGGTCTTCTCATACTATATTGAGGATGACCTGCTGTAGTTAGCTCGTTCCATCCCTCCAATAGTATGAAAAAAGAAAGTACATACAATATTCTCTAGCAAACGAAACTTTGAAAGACTAATTTCTAAATCGAAATCATTTGATACATCTTCATTCTGCAGGTATAGAATTGCCTCCACCTCAGCCCGAAGTTCCAGAGTCCGTACCAGAAGTAGCTGAACCAATCGAAGAGGTTAAAGAAGAGCTTCCGGAAGAGATAACAGAAGAGGCAGAAGAGAAGCAGGAAGAAAAAGAAATGAAGGGGGAAGTTGAAGAGATGGCTGAGCAGTTAGTGCAGAATGTGAAGAGTATGGTTGGTGAGTAGTAAATTCTAACTGAGTTATAAGGCTTCGTAGCTTAGTAGGTTCTGCCTTCGAAGCGAGGGGTCCCAGGTTCGAGTAGACGATAATTATATAGTAGGTGAACAGATACTTTTAGACCCGCTTATGCCTGCACCTACCGAGGAAAAAGTCGCACCTGTACTAAGCCGGATTGAAAGGAGGTTCCTGTGTTTCTTTGCGCAGAAAGCATGTTTGAAATAAGTAAGATAAAAGAATGGAAATTGTCTAAAATTACTATCGGCTCAATAGCTTAGTAGCCTTTGAAGAGGGTTTCCGGGTTTGATCCCCGGCCAGGGTAGACTTTGAGTGAACGTTTGTGTCCCGGGTCCTGGGTGTTTGGCTTGCGTTTCTGTGTTTGTACATGTCACCTGCTACACAGGGAACTCTAGTGCAGGGGTATGAGTTTGGACGTCTCCGGTGATGCGGTTACTGATAAATTAAATTTCGTAGATCCGAACGCGCCGGTACAACAGCAGTTGGCGCAGATGCGCGCGCAACTGGCTGCGCTTGCGCAGCTGCCGTGCGTGATCCAACAGTCGCTGGAGATGCTGACGAGGCACTTGACCAACATCAGCCAACAGGTATATTAGTTGGCTATTTAAAAAAAGTTGACTTAAAAGATGAGTCTTACAAGTTTAAAGAATGTGCCTCTGTAAATAGCCTCAGAACTATACATAGGTACATACATGGGCAGAGGTTTTTAGAGAGTGTGGTGGCCCACGGGCATAGACGCTGGCTTCAATCTGGAGGTCGCAGGTTTAAACCCACACGTGCACCAATGGGTTTCTCACTCGAAATATGTATGTGGGCAGTACCAGGAACGGTGAAATAAAACATCGTGAGGATTATAACCAAAAATTCGAAGATATGTGACAAATACCAATCCGGATTGGACTCCCGTGATAAATCAAAGTGAAGTAGGCCGGTGTCGGATACGGGTGGAGGTGACCACTTAACATCAAAAATAATAAACATAAAAAAATACCCCCTGGGTGGTGCTAAAGGAGCAAGAAAAAGTACCAGTAGAACTTGTGCAAAGTTCGTCCGGAGAGGTACTGCCCCCACACCTGGGTCATCTGCCGCCAAGCAGTAGTGCTCGCATTACTGTGTTCCAGTGGAAGGGTGTGGGTGCCGGTGAAATCACATGCGCATTCGACGTATCATCCCCGTCTCGGGTGATGGACGCTGGATGAGTGCGACTCAGTGTAAGATCCAAATCTTATACTGCATTTTTCGTAACTTTATCGCATAAAGAAAAAAACATCTTCTGATTTTGCTCGCAGGAAAGCTGTCAAGTTTCCTGCCAATCGCAATGTCAAATGAAAACTGAGAGCTATGAAGAAAGCGAATGTAAGTACTGCGATATTCGTGGGTTTGATTCCCGCTCACGACAAGCATTCGTATGACGAACATACATATTTGTTGTGTGTCTGGTTGTTTAATATGTATTTTATGTATGTAACAATCTACCCGCAATTTTCCGGGATAAATCTATACTAATATTATAAAGCTGCAGAGTTTGTTTGTTTGTTTGAACGCGCTAATCTCTGGAACTACTGGTCCGATTTGAATGATTCTTTCAGTGTTGGGTAGTCCATTTATCGAGGAAGGCTATGTCTTTTTTTTTCAAAATTACGGACCCGTAATAAAATTGCTATTTTGTATCACAAGGTGTAAAATCGAAAACCTATTTTTGCGTGCGCTGTTTCCACGTTAACGAGAAAAACGCGGGCGAAACACAGCTAGTAGTTAATAAATAGTTAATAGTTGATAAGCATATGTTAATCCAGGATATAAGCGATCCTGGTGCCATATTTCATCCAAATGCGTTGAGCTGTTTGAATATGAAGAAGTAATAAACACTTCATACAAACTTTCGCCTTTTTAAGTGTGTTTATACGAATTAACTATTTTGACTTTGACTTACGTTTATTAGCTAAACATTTTTTTTATGTGATTAAGTGACGGAACGAGCTGAGGGCCCACCTGGTAAGTGGCGACCCCCGCCCATGACAACAGTAATGCGACTCAGTATAAGATTTGGATCTTACACTGAGTCGGACTCATCCTGCTGCGTCAATCAAACATCAGTCAAAGTCAAAATCTAGTTATCAAGGGCGCATACGGCTTGACGGCTCCGTGGCTTAGTTGGTACGAAGCGAGGGGTCCCGGGTTCGATTCCCGGCCGGGGCACACTTTGTGTGGTGAGCATGAAGTTTGTTCTCGGGTCTTGGGTGTTTGTCTTGTGTTTCTGTGTTTGTCCATGCCATCTGCGACACAGGGAATCCTAGTGCAGAGGTATGAGTGTGTAAACGTTTATATGTTTAGCTAATCACCAATTAATAATGTCTTATTTCAGCGAGAATATGTGAGAGACAGGTTGAGAATCAAGAAGTAACAGACAATACGATCGGACACGTGACCATCGAAGAGATTGGCTCGCCAGAACTCAACGAAAACACCATTCAGGTTAGTTAGCATCGCATCATCTGTATCAGATTATTTTTTTAATTAGTACTTTTTTTGTGTCTGTTTCTGGCATGTTATTGTAATTGTACGAATTTATAATATTTTTTTGACATAACCAAGTGTACTAAAGTATATCTATGGTAAAAATAAATGAGTAATTGAGAATCCGAACTTTATTTGCATAAATATAGGTCAGATACCATTTAGGTTTTAGAATACCGCATCATTTATAGCAGAATCAGAATCAGAACTTTATTTGCATGAATATTGGTAAAACACCATTCAGGTTATTAGCAAACCGCATCATCTATAGCAGAATCTCATATTTTTAATTATATTTATTACAAGTTGTTTTTTATTCAAACGGATATAATTTCAGATAGAAATTTCAAAAAAATCAGTTCAATAGTTTGGTTTTTAAATCAAAATTACTGTAAAAATATGCAATTAAACCAAAATGTGTATTTTGATTTCCTGTGACTTTTTCGCCTTGAATGACCGAATTGGTAGATTATTTAAAATGGTCCTACCATTTTAATTTTTTTTTATTTATTTGTTCGGGAAAACAAACGGCTACATAATATATATTGATAACATCCAAAAAACATCCAAATCTCTAAATAAGGGATGAAAATATTTAAGTCTTCCTTTTCGATTGTTAAAATCATTCAATTATATTTATTAGGAAGTGCAAGAACCTAAGATCACGCTGACTGCTGAAGAGTACGCCGCTCTTAAGAGGGAAGAGGAAATGATGATCGAAGAGCAAATAAAGAAAGAAAAATTGAAGAAGGTATGTGATTTTGTAAGTTATCCCTTTTATACCTTGTCATTTTCAGTGGATATTGAAAACAGTCGAATGTGATATCATTAATCATCCGAATTTTTGAGGTGATGAATTCAATTTTCAATTTTAAAAGATCTTTATTTCATAAAAATGTTACGTACAATTCCAGTGTAAATTGAATCCTAGAATTAAACAACACATTGATAAGAAAACGTTTTCAAGCTACAAAATGCTTGTGAAAACTTACAAAATATTTTTATAGAAATGATAAGTACAAATTACAAACAATTAATTTTAATTAATAATGCTATAAATATACGTATGTATGTAAGCTTTACTACCAATTCGATTAAAAATTATGTTATAAGGGCCTCTGACATTCTGGAGGTGTCAATGACGATAAACGGGAAAGGTACCCTTTTATCGTCATTGACACCTCCTTGGGGGGTCCAGTTAATTCCTCGCGTCTGTAGGCGAATACCCGCTTGGGTGGTGGTAAAGGAGCAACAAAACGTAGCTGTAGAACTTGTGCAAAGTTCGCCCGGAAAAGTACTCCAGACCTGGTATTCTGCCGCCAAGCAGTGGTGCACATTGTTCTGGTGGAACGGTTTGGGTGCCGGTGGAATCACATGCGCATGACGTAGCATCCCCGTCTGGAGAGATAAGTGCAACGGAGTGCGACGTGGGCCTTCTTCTTCTAACCTAAAACTTAAGTCGTATTGTTGTTGTTTTGGGCAGTGGTTTAACCACTTGACAGGTCAAAAAAAACCTTTTTACTTAGAAATTCTCAAATAGGTCGAAGAAAAGATGGAACAGGAGTCTCGTCAGTTGAAACAGCGCGCGCCGAGGGTTGGAAAGCCGAAGCCAGTGTTTGGACCCGTGAACCCTGAAGTCAGGCCTGTGGTTCTGCCCGGGGGCAGAAGGTGGAAGGGCCCGAAGGACGTCTTCAATGACCAGTTCATAGCGGAGACACTGCAGGCACAATCAGAAGTTTTACAAGGAAAAGTAATGGGGTAATATATATTTATTTAGTATAATATAATATAGTATAGTATAGTATTGTATAATAGGATATTAATTTCCTATAATTGATATTAAATTCTTCTAAATTTTGTTTTTTTCATGTGTGTAAGTTTTTAAGAGTATACGTTAATTTGGCGCCATAAGAAGGTTGAAATGTCAATGGAATTTGTAGCCGACTAAAATAAAATCGATTTCGAATTCTTTTAAATTATAGCTGTCTCTTTTACGCACTATCAATCAGACTGATATGGATGGAAGTTTTTAATGAGATGGTTTATGATCAAATTCTGCGTTCCCAAAAATTCAATGTCTTCTGAAAATACTTTTTGAATTCAGAAAAAAAATATTGTTCAGAATTCGGTCGTTGGGTGACCACCATCAGTTATTTCTACTATTATCGATATAATCTAATGCAATAACTTATACCTATTAATACGTAATACATAGTAATACATACATAGTATTAATCTACTTGTGGCGCTGATTTACGTATACTTTTCACTGTGCACTCATAAATTGACAGACAAACCCTATAACCAACAGATTCAAAATCAAAGTCAAAATACTTTATTTTACGTCGAATTCTAAATTAAAACTGGAGACCTGACTTTTTTTTAATAAATTATCCTGCAATATCATGCGTTCATATTAATAAATTTAGCGCTGGTTCAATCAAACCCTATTTTGTAAATGGCAACATTGACACGTCAAAAATTGTATGCAACTTTTTGACGGATAATAATGTTGCTATATTATGTTGTAGTTGATTATAGGGTTTGGCTGTGAGATGGTATGGAAAACAGCACAAAAAGTCTTTGTCTTTGTTATTAGACAAAACAGATTCATATCAATTTATTCTACTTAGCATAGTTTAGTCATTTCTATGTATCAATACTTAAAATTTTGGCCACATGATTAATTTGGAAATCTTTGTGACAGGGCCAATTTTTTATTTTATATCTGTTTTATTTGCGAAACATACAGTTCAATATTACATCTGAATAACATTTTTAAATATTACATTAACCAGTAAATTTCCAATATCAAGTTTTAAAATTAATTGCAAATGCGCAGTAAATGTTTACAGAATAGTTTCTCATATAAATAGTTTGAGCAGTTCTATTGCTGTTTTTAGGAAGCTACCATTTTACATCAGTTGGTTCATTACCCAGTTAATATAATCGTTTTAAGTTTAAGACGTGGTGGCCCACGGGCACAGACGCCGACTTTAAATCTGAAGATCGCCGTTGCACCAATGAGTTTTTCACTTAAAAAATTTGTTTGCGCAATACCACGTTCTCGAAACGGGGACGGAAAACATCGTGAAGAAACCGGCATGTCTTAGAACCAAACATTCGAAGACGTCTACCAATCCGGATTGGGCTTGGTAGAGCCTATTCACTCTTAATTATCGAGAGTAGGCCGGTGCAGTGGGAACATTAGAGGCTGGTACGGTAGTTTAAAATGTGGCATTTATAGTGATCATGCATTACATTTTAGGTTTGAGAGCGATCGCCTACCATATGATGAGAGGTTTGTCATGACATTACTGCATGCATTAAAATAATACTATTATATACCCCCCCTATTATATAAATACAATATATAATATACAAATAAGTGTAATCGTACCTTTTTTACTACGCCTTAGCTCAATTGGTAGATTCTATAAGCATTTGTGTAACGAACATAAATTTTTGTTCTGTGTCTGGGTGTCTGTAATATATGCATGTATTTAAAAAACTAAATATTAGGTATATAAGTATTCTGTTATCTATCTTCCATAAAACAAGATGGCGCTGGGAAATGTCTATGTTTTTATTTATTTATCTGTACCATTTTTAGCATTTCCTAACGCCTCAGTATAAATATGTAAAACGAATAAATATTTTAAAACATATTTCAAGTAGGATTTAAATCCTCTTGTGACATGCAAAATTAAATTATTTTTTCTTTATTATAAGTCTAATATAATAGTATAACAATCTAATTATCACAAGTCATATTTATTTGTAGATATTGTACAAATTTGTATAATTCTTACTTACTTGTAACTTATTTAGATTAGGTATATTATAGGTTGGAAGCATCACCTACTTTAGCTAAACTAAGCTAGCTTTAGCTGACTGCAATTTGACATGTGTGCATGTAATGTGCAGGAGCTCCTGACACGTTACATGCTCACGAATATGTTTACTTGTGTGTGTAAATGTTGACGTGTCCAAACGATACTTGAGAACTAAAGGAATGGATGAGTTTGAGTATTTAACTAGTTTATTTATCTACGAACTTTTTGGGCGGGCAGTTTATGTGGAGTGTATTCACTCTGCTATATGTATAAAAATGTTATATTTTTATACATAGCGATATATTTTTTTTATATACAACCCACTTAATTTTATTTTTATAATTTTTTTGTCTCGGTACCACAATGTGCCACCGCGAGCAGTGGCAGGGTTCAATAATTAGAATCTCTTAATCCATTTCATAATCCTTTCACAGTGATAAGATAAACATTTGTTTCGCAAAGTGAATGAGGAAAATTTACAGGTCTAAAAGTGAAAAGTTACAATCGGGTTTTAACAGACATGATTTAATTTCAAGTTTATAGTTGAAGATCAGGGTTATAAAACACTGAATGTATCAACGGGAATTTTGACGACTAGGACGAAAAATCTGACTTTGACAGCCTTTAAACTGACAGATGACAGCGAGTGTCAACCGGCGCCCATCGCGGCGTGGCGTCTAGCGGACCGTGTGCATGACCTAGTACATTTAAATACATTATAAAACGGCGACGCTCACGCCCCGTCGACGCCACGCCCCGCTCACGCACAGCTTCATGTTATTCGATTTCATTAATGTAATGGCTGTTTTAACGCTTTTATTTATGTGTTGTCAATCTTAAAATCCGCATTTTATATCTAGTATAACTTAGATAAACAATCACCATTTTAAATGTCTATCTCGTTTTTATGTATTATCAGTGTAACTACCTATAGTTTGTCATTATTACGTACCGATCATACTAAATAGAAATTTTGTAATATATTTAAGGTTTTTTCAGTATTCCGTGTCTAGGTATTTATTTATTGCAAACGTATAGTGCTACTAAATTATATAGTATAGTATAGTAAATTTGCTTGCGTACAGGTTTTGGTAGCTATCTTAGTTCATTGTAGAAAATTGTTATGTAATACGCCTATTTTTTCACATATGTAACTTCATTTTATGTTCAATTCGAAATATGTAACTGAAATGTAAAATTTCAGTAAGGTTTAGCAAGGTTTTCATTTAATATTGTTAAATACCGCTTGACTAAAAAAAGCTTTGAAATTGTCTGAGTGATTAATATGCCGGAAATATTCACCTAAAGTCATATATATAAAATTGAATGCAGAGACTGCTAGAACCTACACGATCGGCATTATAAAAAAGTTATGAAATCGTTGCATAAACAAAACATAAGTCGATAGGAATGATATTTAACTACTGTTCCAAGATATTGCGTTTCCGAAACATTGGAGCTCATTTATTAAAAACATTAAAAATTTAAATGTATTCATAGTTATTAAATTAAATCATTACCAGTATATGTTCATTTGTGTTAGTCTAGATTGGGTATTTCATGTATTAATTTTCGTTGCAGATTATTTGTAACTACCATAGACATAGAAAATAGACTGAGTGTTCCGTATTCAGTTGTCCGCTGAATACAGATCGAAAAGTACGAGAGAGACAGCGAATGTGCAGCCAGTAGTTGTCTCTTTCTAGTATTCTGATTGATCCAAATCACAGCCAACTTCGCCCGGAGAAGTACTGCCACAACACCGGGTAATGGCCGCCAAGAAGTGTTTCACTCCTGTGTTCTGGTGGAAGGGTGTGGGTGCCAGTGAAATCACATGCGCAGACGTCATATCCCCGTCTCGGGTGATGGGCGCAACGGGGTGCGTCTTCTCATACTTCGATCGGGGCGGACCTAAGTCATAATGCTTTTTTTCCACTACCTCTGCCTCAGGGTTCCCTGTGTCGCAGATGGCTTGGGACTCGGGACCCTCGCTTTGAAGGCAGGGCTACTACCAACTAAGCCACGGGGCTGTCAATGATTTTGTGTATCGGGGGCGGTAACATAACATGATCACCAGTTCGTTTCGCTACTGCCATCGCAAAAAATGTATAACTGAGACAGCTATAGCCGCACAGTCGCTTTGTCTCTTTCTAGAGTACTTTTTTGAGGGTTACGCCCAGTCTATGTCTATGGCAGTGTTTTTCAATCTGTGGGTCGCGACCCTTAGGGGGGGTCGCGAAGCCTTATTTGGGGGGTCGCTTGTAAAAGGAAAAAAGCAAAAACACTACAATAAATAATTTCAGCCAGCTCTGGATATTTTTGTGTCCTCGCAGCTTCTTGCAGAGTGTAGGTCTTTACATAATGGTGGAAAATCATAAACATAGTTTCTTCAGTTACTAACTTTGTCTATGGTCCAAGGGGTCGCCAGAATTTTTCTACCTGTAAAGAGATTGATCATAGAGATTGAAAAACACTGGTCTATGGTAACTACATATTCCATAGCTTGCTGTACAGTGTACATAGCGTGTTGCGTTCATGCTTGCTTCTCTGCTTCTTTGCATGTATCGCTGCGGTGGCAGATCGAGACCTGGAACAACATTTGGCCATGGCAGGATTCAAAATCGCATTGTAGACAATATAGGTATGTAGTAATAAAAAGTCAAGTGCGAGTCGCGCACCGAGTTTCACACGAACTTGTAGGTAAACGTGGTTTTTTCATGTATTTTTTTATGTAACTACAAATTTACAATTTTTAGGTTTTTTCTTTTACTTGTGCGACATGGCATTGCTTCTTGTCAAATTTCATGGTTCTAGGTCAACGGGAAATATCCTATAGGTTTGGATTCCCTTGCGAGAATCAAAATATGCATAAACGGAGCATTAGCGGCCATATCTTTTGATTGCGTTCACTTAGAAGTTGGTTTTGTTACTGCTTCTAGATATTACAGACTTGAGCATTTAATTTCAACTTGATACCACGCGTTCCTGAGAAAAAGGATCTCAGATCTCATAGATTAACAGACGGAATACGAAGTGATCCTTATATGGGATCCGTTTTTTTACTTTTTATGTACATAACCCTAAAAAGAAAAATCTAAGGACTTTTTTTTAAATTTTCTTTGACTGTCTAGTGATGTCTGGTTACTGGAAGCGGTTTAGGCAGGCGCGACCGAAGGTAATGCTGGCTTTGAAGGTTCTATTGTGAAATCAAGTGTACATTTCGTTATTTGTGTAATAATGGAACATAGGACTTTGTCAGCTACTCTCGTATCGACATAATATGCTAGAGTTTAAAAAATAAAATTATGTAAGTAATCTACAATATATCTATATAAATATAAAATTGAAGCATTGGTTTGTATTCTCAAAATAACAGCATTCACAAAATTCATTTGAATGTTTATAAAGTACGAATAACAAAAAAATTTTTTTAGATTTTTTGTCTGTCAAAATACTTAGCACAAACTACATATTTTCGAGTTCTTACTGTTAAATGAAAAGTGAGTTAGCTTAAATTTAATATATCGTATCAATTGGGCGTATCAATTGCTCCCCCGAGGCTGAAATCGATAAAAAAACTTTCAATCATAATAATTTCAATCATAACTTACCGCAGATTTAAGTTTTATTGGTAGTATAGGGATAATACATAATTTCCACGTTCCAGGGAATCGAACTGCCACCTAGTGGACTATAAAAATGTCCGCGAAAAGTTGGTGGTTAAGTTTAATGTTATTGGCGTAAGTTTTTTTGTTAATATAACAGAAAGTTGAATGCGGGAACATTGAAGTGATGGAGCATGGTATTTATTTTTAATTATTAATACGTTTTTACTACTTTATACCATAGACACCAAATGCGTGTGGTGTTGCCAGATAAAAGGTTTAAATCACGGATAGATGTGCGAATAATTTTACTAAGTAAATATTCTTGATGGGGTAATTTTATTAATTAAAAAAAAAGCTTTTGAATATTTTGATGGTAAAAGCCAACACTATAATAATTGGTGGGTTTAATTCCCATCCATAACAAGCATTGTATGATATAGATGTTTGATCTACGTCTGTATTTTATATAGATATGTATTTACAAAAAAGTATTTATGTAAGTTCCTATTATTGGTTTAGATGAATGAATATTTGTCATTTATTTATGAATCTAGGCATTATACGCAAGTCTCTAACTATAGTCTGTACTTATTGTTTTTTTTTTTCTAATAATTAATATCTAGGTACTTAATTTTTGGTAAGTTAAAATGACAACTACTACACGCATTTGGTGAACTTTTATTAGAATAATTTAATATTTAATTAATTAATAATTGATTTTTTTTAATTAATTATCACTTACTTACCTTAATATCTAAACAAATAATCAAACATTTCGGTTTTTCAAATTAAACAAAACATCTTACAAATTCATCAATATAACATTTAATAAACGATCATATAAAAAAATATTACGACACTGATGCCCTGAAACTGTTATTTACTTCCAGATTTTAGTTTTAATATCAAGAAGTGTACAACGTGTTTCAAAAAGGTATGACAATATTAAATGGGGTTCATACAAATCAAATTTTGAATGATATGCCTGAAGTTCATAATCCAAATCAAGTTTTATTTACCATACAATGTAAAAAAATATTGAATATTTTGTTTTGGACAGCCCTAATGAGCGGTCACTGGCCGCGTTTATTCCACACACACAATCATTCGATCAGCTGATAAGCTCTTAGGGTTGCACCTCGTCAAGTTTACGTTAAGTTTGACTTGTGATAACTTGTGACTTAACATGCTGAGGATTGGGAAACCTGGTGGGGTGAGTTCTAGAACAATCTAGGCGTGCGCTGTTTAACTATAGTTATACCTTTTTGAAACACGTTGTATGTACTTACAAAAACCAAGTAACCAACCTTCTTATAATACTTCCCACGTGGTTTTAGTTTATTAAGAATTTAGGTACAATTACTTTCCCTACTTAATATCACGTATACCTTTATACTCCTGCTTCTTTGTATGTAAGTGGCCAATCCTGGTGTCGGAGTTTTCAAGTCGCCCAAAGGCCTCCGACATAGCTTAACGACTAGTATAACCGGGATCGACATCTTAACGTGCTCTCCGAAGCACGGAAGTAGAAATGCCACTAAACGGCGCCCATCCAACTTCTGACCGGACCGAGAGACTTAACTTAGATGATAGATAGATATATATGTATAGATCTGTGCATGTTTTGCCACTAGCGTTTAGTAATTGATATTGCCGTGGTTCTTACATAATTCTGTGAAATTATCTATGGCTTTACAGATGCCACGTATAAATGTTGACTGACAAAAATAAGAAAAAAAGAACCCTCTTTATGTAAACTCTTGATGACGTTTTTAGGCCGACTTCCAAACGAAGAGGTTATCAATTCAGAAGTTTTTTTTCGTTATTTTTTTGTTCCATTTGGCCATCATCATAATATCGACCGATTGGTAAAAAAAAAATATTGGAACCTTTAGAATTTTTAATAATTTTGATGAAATTTCAAAGCGTTCAAATAAAAAATAAATTTTTAATAGTTCAAAAGTTTAGTCAATTAATCAGAAGAATTGAAAAAAAAAAATGTCATCCGATTAAAAGATTGGAAAGTGCACTCCTGAGCTACGAAGCGCCTTTAGTGCATTTATATACTAATACATACAATACATAATCAATACATTTATATACTAATACATTTACCTATTGTACATTCTCATAATGATACAAGGTAATATTATTGGTTTACAATCTGTGGTTCACATTATGGACAAGGGTCCATAATGTGAACCTCAGATTGTAAACCCAAATACCAAATATCATATATATGGACTATCATATGGACTATATATGGAATATCATATGGAGGTCCATATGATATTTGATATTATGATATGATATATATAAACATTATGATATTGTTTATGATATGATATTGATATGATACATGATACATTAATGTAGTTTCGGATACACGTTAAGATCCACCCTGACTAGTTGATAACTATAGTTCAGTCATGAAACTTGAAAACTTCGACAAAATTGGCCATTACGAACGAAGATTAAGAAACTCTTTATATATACAGGATAAATTTCATGAAATGGGAGAAACCCCCAGTGAACTTGGACCACCTGAAAGATTCAGACGTGTACAAACTTGTTCACAACATGGAGCAGACGCCGCTGAGACGCGTTGATCTCCTCACTCCGGTGGTGGCTGAGTCGGACTATCGGGAGGTAAGCGGGTAGTCCCACTTTGGTGATACATAATAAAACTAAGGATAAAAAATTACGCCACAAATTTTATGGTTCAACACACTTATGAAACCCTCTACCTGGTGTGACGTAAACATTTTATAATTTTACTAGCTGACCGGGCCACGCGTTGCTGTGGCAACGTTTTTGTCATACGATATTATAATTTGCAATAAAATAATATTGCGATCATAAATTGAGATGTGAGCTATCCTATCTCTCAAGTTGGATCGAACTGCACATGGTGTGCGAATATTATTATAAACGGTTAAGTGGTTTAGGCATCCATTAAGGACAAACATTATGACACGAGATTTATAAATATTAAGATATTTCAGAATTAATTATATTAAAAGAGCAGTTTTTCCATCTTTTTGATAATTCATTTAAAAATAATCTAATCAATTTGAGTTATTATTATTTTTAAGTTGGTTTACATATAAATTTCACGTTGAAAATTGATTTACGGGAGCCCAATCCGGATTGGTAGATGTCACATTCGAATTTTTGGTTCTAAGACATGCCGGTTTCCTCACGATGTTTTCCATTACCGTTCTGAGAACGTGGTATTGAGCATTGCGCCGACTTTCAATCTGAACACGTGCTCTAATGAGGTTTTCACTTGAAAAACGTAGTCAAGTACAATAAAAAAAAAGTTGAGACAAGTTGCGTCAAGGGACACCCGGATGGAACGAAGTGAATTGTAATAAATTTTTTTTTTTTTTTAATTTATAATAAATGCGAAATAGAAATGAAAATATCTGGCTTGCTTTCTATAAGAGAGAGAGAGACAGAGAAACATGCCCACGCCGCACGGCTTACAATAGCAAAAAGTGTCAAACAACTTTTCGTGAGAATTTTTTCCGTGTAGCCCCCTGTCACAACGCGCGATAAGGAACTTCGTTCCAAAAAAACAATTCAAGTGAAAACCTCGAAGGAGCACGTGTGGATGCACCAGCGACCTTCAGATTGAAAGTCGGCGTCTGTGCCCCTGGACCACGCATTCGATAAATCAGTCGCTTCTAATTATATTTTGTTATGTCCAGAGGTGTCGCTCCGCTACGCCGGCGCCTCACCGCATCGAGGAACATCTTGACATCCCGCAGCAGCTTCAGCCCTAAATCCTCAGTACCAACCTTACAAAAATCCATTTTGACAATATTTACCCCCAATTTCAGGAAGGCAATCTCAGAAATTGATTAAATACTCCAATTTATTATACCATACTGGCGTCAAAACTTAACAAAAATCCGTTTAGACAAGTCTTACCCCCAATTTCAGGAAGGCAATCTCAGAAATAAGTTGAATACTCCAATTTATTATACCATACTGGCGTCAAAACTTAACAAAATCCCTTTAGACAAGTCTTACCCCCAATTTCAGGAAGGCAATCTCAGAAGTTGATTAAATACTCCAATTTGTTTACCAAACTTGAACATAACAATTTTTAATTATACTAAAATTAATATTAAGTATAAATACGATAGATTGTCTGATTGTTTGTTACCCCTTCACGCGTCAACGGCTGAATGGATTTCGATGAAAAATTTTGTTACGAAACTAGCTCATATCCTGGATTGATAATTCATTAAATAGTTACTTTCTGTTATCCATATTGTGAAAAGTCCAATAGTTTTAATTCGCTCCATGTTTTTGTATTAATCATGTTTTGAGTAATAAAATTGTATTATTTATGCTGTTTTTTAATTATTTTAAACTACTAAAATGACGGGGTGATTTCAAGGCCCTCCTGGTGTTAATTGGTTACCACCGACCATAACAACAGTAATAAGACTGTGTTCAAAGTATGATTTAATTATTATGCGTAATATTAATCCTAATTATTATTTGAGAATCTATGATTAATTGCAATTAATCAGACATTGCTGAAATAAATTATTATTTTTATTCATCCTGCTGCGTCCATCACCCGAGACGGGGATGATACGTCTCATGCGTCCATTTCTTTCCCGACAGGGGGTGCAAATATACCCCCTTGCACCCTTCTGCCGGCGCCTATGAAAGGTATTATTTATGTTATTTACTAAAGTTGACCTTAATGCGGGTCATTAAGAGAATATTTAGGAAGCGCGACAGTAAAATTACTAAACTAGTTAAAAATTATATCAATAAGTCTTGTAGAAACCCATACCATCAGAATATTAATCTAAAAATATGGATGCTAGGAATAAAACAATTTTTTTTCAACATAATAACGTGTATTTTTATATAACTACACATATTTAGCACAATACGCAAAATAAATGATTCCTGCATATTTTTCCGGTTTAAGTGACAGCACGATATTAATGCCGACATAATGTTAAATGGTTACTGCCGCCAATCAGCAAACCGAAGTAAATTCCTCTGCTACCGAAGTAATAGACCCAAGTCGCATCGCGTTGAGTCGTGGCAATGAGCTATAATTTTATAATACAATATATTGTATAAGTTAGTAATATAAATAATTTAGAAAGAAGAAAAATATGTGTTACTAATTGTAAATTTCATATTTATTTTCAGAAGTATAGCAGAATTGAGACTATATCTCGATGTAAGGATTTCGATATAAAAATCTAAATTTATTGCACAGGCAATTTTGTAAAAATATCAACGAAAATATAAATAAAACATTTCGTTCATAAAATTAACAATAATTTTCATTGGGATAATTTATTTATTAACTTACTAAGTACCAGACAAGTATTTTAGTAGATAAAATACTTGTCTGGTACTTTTCTCTACTATAATATGCATGTATACTACATATAAACATTACTCTTGAATCACTCATTTATTGCTGAAAACTGCATTAAAATACGTTGCGCAGTAAAGATCTAAGCGTACAAACAGCGGCAGCTTTGTTTTCAATTCCAATTGCTCGGGAGTTGCACTACGTTCGGAAATTCTCTCCCAAATTGCTTGTATAATCGTACATGATGTTTCCATCTGCATACAGAGAAACATCGAAGAAAACTTAGTAATCACGAGGTACAAGAACTCAACAACAGATGGCGCTGATATTAATAATTCTACATCGCGCAAGTGAAGCGTTAGGGCAGTTTGAACATTATAGAACTCCAGTAACAACTATCACGAGCACAACACGCGAGGTACAAAAACTGTACAACAGATGGCGCTGTTATTAATAATCCTACATCGCGCAAGTCATGCGTTCGGGCAGTCTAAGCACATAGAATATTCTGACATCAACTCGAAGCAGTCTTCGCCCTGGGCGAGTTATAGTCCAAACGTCCCGATCAGTAGCAGCGAGTCAACCCGAGGTCCGTACCTAAGTGCTAGGCTTATTGCTATATTAAAAAAAAATTAAGTCGGTCGATTGCCATCCGCTCTCACCAAAAGCCGGGGTAAAGATGACAAAGCCGACCGAGGCAATAAAAAAAAAATTGTCTTCTGGGTATAAGATCTTACTTTCTCTTGGATACCTAAAGTAACTCTCTTAAATCAGTCTATGCTTTCCCCGATCCTCTTAAAAGGAATCTATGATCACAACGCAACAATAAAATCAGCGCATTTTTATAACATACAAATAAGGCCAATGTTGGTGACACTAACTACACTCATACATCTGCACTACGATTCCCTGTGTCACAGATGGCATGGAGAAACTAGACAAACACTCTAGACCCAAAAAACTTCATACTCAACAAAAAGTCTGCTATAAGCTAAGCAGTCATACATCTGACTAAAATTCACTTTTGACAAGAAAATTATTAACATTGCACAAATCGCAAGGATACGGCATGCCTTGCCCAGTATGATATCTGAGATGGAGTAAAAATACATGTTTCTGATGAAACATTTCAAAGTCCCGCTCAAAGATCACTTCATCGACATGTCTGGACATGTGCCGCGTCATATCTTGCTTCAACGGAAACCGTTTGAAGCAAACCCCACAAGCGTACTGCTTCTTATTATTATGGGTCTCCAAATGAATCAACAAATTATTTTTTTGATTAAAAACTCTTTCGCAGCTCACGCACGAATAAGGTTGGTCGCCAGTGTGCAACCTCAAATGTCTTTTTAAATAATACTTCTTTTGAAACTCCTTGCCACAGATGTTGCAAACAGGTTTGACAGCTGTCTTAGACCTAAACCTCCTTCGAATTGATTTCAAATCGTACGGATTGACCCCGTGGGTTAGCAAATGGCGGTTGAAATCGACTTTTAGCGGTATTCTCTTGCAGCATATACCACATGTAAACTGTTCCATCCTGTCGTGCACTTTCATATGTACCCGCAAATTTTGTTTCTGATTAAAAACGCGATCACAACTGCTGCATTCGTACGGTTGTTGTCCCGTGTGCAATCTCATATGGATCTTTAGAGATACGTGATTTTGAAACTCTTTCATGCAGACGGGACACGGCGCGCGCCGCGTAACTTTGTCGCAGGGAAACGCATAATCGTGGTCGTGAATTGTCACATGTGTCACCAAATCGTCAACACTCACACATTTGAATTTGCACATAGTACATTTCAATTTTAAAACATTTTGTTCGGCTATATTGGAAAACTCTTTCAGGAATTCATTTATGTCTATTGGGACGTTTGAGTTTGACAGATGTCTAAGATTTTCTTTGTCGTCCGACGCGTCTACGTCATCTTTCAGGGGGATGTTTAGGGGGTTCTCGTAATCGGCGATTCCGTCTGGTAGATTCGTGTGGTAGATATCGGGTGTACTCAGAATGTGTGTTGGAGAATCTCTCGTGTTGTAGACTTCGGACAGAGGCAGTGTTTCTGTAAATAAAAAAACTTGATTTTAATCTATATATTATTTAATTAATATTGTGTAAAAGCTTGAGTGCCTGTACTGAGACAAACCTGACTCGGTTTTGCAGTGCCTATTGTTTGTAATATAAACTAAGTGATTCAATACTTTATTTAAAAATAAACATTGCCTTACATAATAGTATTCCAATGCAAATCCAATTACATTTATGAAAATATTTACAAAATAAAATAGTAAAATATAATAAGTACTAAATATATATATTATTATATTTTTATTATTATTTTTTACTGGAATTGGAATACTATTCTGTAGGTTATGTTATATATATATATATATATATATATATATACTACTAGCTGACCGGGCCACGCGTTGCTGTGGCTAACGTTTTTGTCATATATTATAATTTGCAATAAAATAATATTGCGATCATAAATTGAGATGTGAGCTATCCTATCTTTCAAGTTGGATCAAACTGCACGCGGTGTACAAATTTGATTAAAATCGATTAAGTAGTTTAGGAGTCCATCGCGGACAAACATCGTGACACGTAATTTATATATATTGAGATTCCCCGCGTGGGGTTTAACAATTTTTTGCGTGGAACCCTAATTGTTAAAGCTAAAGTTGCTTCTTATAACATCAGCTATCTGCCAGTGAAAATTTTTGTCTAAACCGGCCCAGCCGTTTCGGAGATTAGCCGAAACAAACAGATAGACAATTAAACAAAAATTGCTTTTTCGTTATCAATTAATATATATGTACTTTCAAATGCTTAGTTTGACATTGCAAACAGACAGGTCAATTTTGTATAGATAAAAATCAATTGCTGTTCAAACTCAAATTCATTTATTCATTTAGATCTCAAGTATCATTTGGCACGTCAAATTTTACACACGCATGTACACATATTCATGAGCATGTAACGTGTCACAGGAGCTCCTGCACGTTACATGCACACAGATATGTCAAATTACAGTCAGTTTTATGTTTAAGCTAATCTTATTTGTTAAGTTTACGTCTGTTCCAACCCTAACCGACCCGAGGGGAAGAAACAGACAAGAAACCCCTCGGAGACAGTATTACATATTCACGAATATGATCCTGCGTCTAGAGTGGAGCAAATTCGCCAGCCTTTGTTAGTCGAGCAAGTTGACCCCCCAATATTGTCATAAACCTGTCATATTACCTTCGTATTCCTGTTTGACAAGTTCAAATTCATCATCCTCCACTGGTTCGACTTTGACAGCCACTTCCGCAAAATCATCCACACCCGTGCCATCGAGACTTGAAACACAATTAGTTGCTGATTTGGATAAATTGTGCAAACATTCTTCCCGTTCAATAGTTATCTGTAGTTCCTGAAATTAAAATTATTGGCGAGTTGGTAGCTCTGCCTTCTGCGTGGGTTAGATTGCCATCTAGGACAAACATAGTCTGTTCTGCGTCTAGATGTTAATAGCAGTAGAACTTGTGCAGTTCTTCGGGAGAAGTGCTGCCTCCAGACCTGGTAATCTGCCGTCAAGCAATAGTGCACATTACTGGGTTCCGAAGGGTGTGGGTGCCGGTGAAATTACAGGCACATGAGAAGTAACATCTGTTTGTGGGACTTGGATCTCATACTTTGGTCGGGGAGGACCTAAGTGGTATTACAGTGGCGGTGGTAACCACTTAACAGGGCCCTCAGCTCGTCCCGTCACTTAAAAAAAATAACAAGTGAATGATTCAAAAATCGAAAAACAGATATCATTTCTTTCATCCCTTTTTGCCCTTAAGGGGTTAAAATTAAGACTTGTATGGTTTTCTCATGGACGCTGTTGGACCAAATTGAAATGGGACCAGACGGGAAACAGCAGCTTTTACAATAAATAAAAAAAGAATCATCATAAACGAAGATAATAATTATGATTATTATTATTATTACCTTCGAACTATTACCAAAAATGAAGGTACTGACAACAAACATAAAAAAAATCCTAGACTATCCTAGGAGTCTCCTCCTTTTTTGTTGGTTGGTTAATACCTGGCTGTCGTCTGCGCCTGCATCAGTGAGCTGCTTGCTTTCCTGGAGGACATCGGGTGGCTGGAGTGACTTCCTCCACCCGTAAAAAGGGCCCACTGACGGCCTAGCAGAAACAGTCCGCTCTACAAGTACAAGTAAGTAAGTACCTGGCCGTTGTGGAAAAGTCTCTTAGTGAGTATCAGTTCAGCGCTGAGTGCCGTGTTGAAGAACTTGTCAAACCTCTGCAGCAAGGAGTGGCAGATGTAGCAAACGCAGTCCGGCATGCCAGCTTCCATGATCAGCTGAAACAGATACAACAAAGTCAAAAAGTTATCTATACCTGTTCTCTCTTTTCAATAATGCTTTATGTTCACTTAATTTGGATAATTTTGACTTGACTTGACTTTTAATTTTGACTTTGATTCCCGGCCGGGGTACACTTTGTGTGGTGAGCATGAAGTTTGTTCTCGGGTCTTGGGTGTTTGTCTTGTGTTTCTGTGTTTGTCCATGCCATCTGCGACACAGGGAATCCTAGTGCAGAGGTATGAGTGTGTAAACGTTTAATTAAAATAAAAATACCACCACCAACAATTAAAAATTATCAATGTTTTTAAGGCATAGGTAGTATCAAAAATAAATAAATTTATTTAGGAGGGTAGTTTAAGATAAACTCAGTAAAGTATCCACGATTAATATTGAAAAAGTTGTCTCTGTATTTTCATTAAAACCCGTAAACTACTTAAATGTTTGGATAACTAAAATATTTGCTCGCCTAAATAATTGGCTTAAAATGTTTGGCGTAAATTTTAACTGTTTGTATCTATCATTTTGAGAATAATTTTTTGAAGACAAAATGGCGCCAAAGACCTACCATCTTATCTATCTTAATATAATATATAAAACAAAGTCAGGTTTGTTCAAACACTTATAACTCGAGAACTTTTGATTTGTTATTCAATAATTCTTTCCCTAGGTGACATGTTATATGCACACAAATATATTTACTTATGTATGCATGTAAATTTTGAGATTTTAACAATACTTGATATCTGAAGAAATAAATTAATTTGAGCCGGAACTTACTACTCATTAAATTGAAATCAGATATCAGGAAATATTTATTAATCTTAATATATATAAATCTCGTGTCACAATGTTTGTCCTCAATGGACTCCTAAACCACTTAACCGATTATAATAAAATTCGCACACCATGTGCAGTTCGATCCAACTTGAGAGATAGGATAGTTTAAATCTCAAATTATAGTCTCAATTTTAATTTATTGCTAATTATTTGTCTGTTATTATTTGATAGTCACAATTACAAAAACGTTAGCCACAGCATCGCGTGGCCCGGCCAGCTAGTAGCCATATATATTTTGTACACAGACTGTCCACTTTGAATAATGATTCTAAAGGCTCTAGTAAGTTGGTAGTAACGCTGCAGTGAGGGTCTCACATCGTCATTGATGGAGAGCGAGGGATTGATCTCTATCTGGAGGCTGACGATTGTGTGACATGCTTAATATTAAAAATTGGTTTCGGCCCATTGATGCTCATTGTTTCATGCCACATGCGACACAGGAGGACATCAGTGTAGGACCACTCACCCAATTCATGTGGGACATCAGTGTAGGACCACTCACCCAATTCAGAATTAGACGCAGGGAATCCCAGTGTAAGAGAATGAGTCAGCACATTAAGAACAATGGATAGTCCTTTTTGGTGCTATCCATGTCTAATCTGATTGGTTTTTAATATACTACCCAATCTATTATTTATTAGACGGCTCCTTGGCTTAGTGGTAGTAGCCCTGCCTTGGAAGCGAGGGGTCCCGGGTTCGATTCCCGGCCGGGGCACACTTTGTGTGGTGAGCATGAAGTTTGTTCTCGGGTCTTGGGTATTTGTCTTGTGTTTCTGTGTTTGTCCATGCCATCTGCGACACAGGGAATCCTAGTGCAGAGGTATGAGTGTGTAAATGTTTTAACGTTTCATCTCTAATAAGTGTTCGCTGAACAATAATCCATATATGGATCATGATATTTTTACCAAGGTAATTAAAGGATTTTTAGTCTATATTAATGTCTACCTACCTTCATATTTGGTTTGGGTGGGATATTTCCCTGAATGGATATCAAATTATCAATGCTCAATTTTTCTTTATCCCATTGTCAGTATAGTTTTAAGTATTTTGTAATTTTGTAGTTCCCTTTTTTGGGGATAGCAGTTATGTAGTAATCCAAAGTTACTACAAAACTACAGTAATTTTATTAGTCTTTACTCTTTTACTTACCTTGGATCCAGTGAGTTTCTCAAATATATCTGGATACCTAGTGCTTTGAATGGAGTGCATTCGTACATTTTTAGCAAGGCATAATCTACACTCGGCGTTAGACATAATTTTTATTAAAAGTTTTCCCAGTGGGCTTTGTGACAGAATTTTTAAATTCTTGTGTAATCATTTCAAGTCATTTAGTCAAGAAAAGAAAATCAAATATGGTAGAACTGAACGAATGGAAGGTGAACTTAAGTTTTTAATGCCTTTGTTACGAATGAATGAGTGAAGTGAAATGATTGGAAATCTAGCAATTACGCCAGATGTGTACATGAAAACCTTTTTACATTCTCTTGAGTATCGTATTTGCCAGAAAATAAACTTTCGCTTCAATTGTCTATAATAATAGCGAACGAAAGCTATTTAAATAACAAATTATATATAATACAGTGAGTGTTATATCTGCACCAACTGAGCAGTTATATCACCCACTGTAAATTTTAAATGATTCTTTTCAGAATGCAGTGTAGGTGCACATAGCACACGTCTCGTAGTCAGTAAATAATACTTTCACGTGTCAACTGTCACAACAAGTCAAATACGACCTTGACATGTCACTGTCATTTAAAAATGACAATTTATATGCGGTGTTTTTGTTTACGTTCTTGATACGGATGAAGTGAAGTGAAGTTTAAAATAGGTACTTATATTTTTCCAGAATTTACGATTAAAACTACTATAACAATTACTCGTTATCTGTGATTACAACATTACATAGTAGTACAATATAATGTTGACTTCAAAGGTAAGATTTGTTGTACATAATTAAATATTCCAATCATCATATTTCCAATCCAGACATCGCTAGAATTAAAACAAGTCATTGTGTAAAATATGCTTTGTAATGTTTACGCACGTTTAATATTATGTCTTACAGGTTACAGGATTGTATTAACTTATTTTCAAACGCTCAATTTTACTTTTCTTACTAGATAACTGTAAAACAACCGTGACCTTGGGAAAACCATGTCCTTGACAATTAAGTTTCTTGTATGTCATGTTATAGTCTTATATGTTAAGATTATGTATGTTCCAACCTTAAATGACCAACCATAGGGGAAGAAGCCATTAGTTGTTAAGTAAAAAACAACAAATTATATGCATTGATAAGCATTTATAAATCAACTGTAAATATTATCTAATGAGATTTGTTGTTATGTGTAATTGTTTTATCTACACATACCACACTATTTCTAAGTAGATGCTCTTTATCCAAAGGTTTCTAAGAGTTTTTTTTGGGTAATATGACCACCCATTGTAACCTCCATTTTTATTTCAAGTTAGTCTTCTTTGAGGTGTACAATAAAGTGTAAACTAACCAAGTTTACAGCCCAAACCTATAGTCAACTAACAGAAGACTGCAGATAAATTACTATAGCAACATTGTTCTGTCAAAAATTTGTTATAGAGTTGGCTGTTACACAAATTTTAGCTCCACGCCTGGTAATCTGCCACCAGGCAGTAGTGCTTTCGCACTTCTGTTCCGATGGAAGGATGTGGGTGCTGTTGAAATCACATACGCATTACATGTTGAGTGACGGGTGCACCGGGGTGCGACTTTAATCATCGATGGGGGAGGACCTAAGTCGTATTGCTGTTGATATAGGCGGAGGTAACCACTTAACATCAGGTGGGTCTTCAGCTCGTCCTGTAAACCATCCTACTTTCTACTAATAATATACATGTGAAAGTTTGTAAGTATGGATGGATGTTTGTTACTCAATCACGCTAGAACGGCTGAAAGGACCTGGATGAAATTTGGCACAGAGATAGATTATAGTCTGGAATAGCACATAGGCTACTTTTTATACCGGAAAAATGTACGGTTGCTGTAAGTCAAACCGCGGGGCGCTGTGTTACCCGGTAGTTGTCAATAAAAAATAAAACATTATTCTGAAACAAATCTGATGAAAACCTTTATTTTAGCTTGAAGTACTAGTAGACTTTGGATCTAAGGTTGACGAGAATGCTCTCAACCGAACACTTAATGACCTGAGGTCCAGGGATGGTGTGAAGGATGCGTTCTTCAAAGAAGGTGCCATTGTGGTTGAAACTACACTACCCAATCAGGCGATACTGGATATTGTCGAGAAGAATTCTGGAAAACGTTCTGTACTGCAGGGATTCGGAGGTAACTTGGACCGTGTGAACTCAGAGTCCCCACACGTAGCCCTGGGTGGTGCGAGCAACACAAAGTACCAGCAGAACTTGTGCTTAAAAAACAGTGCTTAACAAAAATGCCTTTGCCCGCAGACAACAGCAATACGACTCATTTCCTCCCAAACCAAAGCATGACTAAGTTGCATCGCGTTGCGTCCAACTCTGAGACGGGGATGTAACGCATATGCTTGTAATTTCACCGGCACCCACATTGTTCCATCGGAACAGAGCAGAGAGTGCATCACTACTAAGCGGATTGACGCGCATGAGACGTATCATCCCCGTCTCGGGTGATGGACGCAGCAGAGTGAATGCGACTCAGTAAAGATTTGGATCTCATACTGAGTCGCATTACTGTTGTTATGGGCGAGGATCACCACTTACCATCAGGTGGGCCCTCAGCTCGTTCCTGTCACACATTCACATAAAAAGGATTACCAGATGTGGTGGCAGTACCTCTTCGGACGAACTTGGCACAAGTTCTACTTTTCAGAAAGCACCCCGTGAGATTTCTTTGAAAAAAAACAGACTGAAAACATTTCTTGGAAAAATCTACTCCACAATTAGGACCTAAGTCTTTAAAATAGGCTAAGACCTGAAATATACATATTGTTCCACAGATACGCAATCCGCCGTAGCCATGGTATCATCGCAGGGCAGCGGGGCAGGCCCCCTAGGGGTCATCAGGTTCCAACAGGCCCCCGGGGCACTCATAGCAGATGGCAGTATCGACAAACTGCCCCCAGGCCAACACGGGCTACACGTACGATCTGACGGAAACATTAGTCAAGTTAGTGTGTTCTTCGAGTAAATACATTTACTTGTGCCACGGATATGCCTCATAGCAGACGGGGCAATCAACAGTTAGCTGTAGCGATGGTGTCGTTGTATGGCCGCGGGGCAAGTCCGCTAGGGGTCACAAAAGTCTCACGGGGCACTCGTAGCAGACGGAACGCATCTTCAAACAACCTCTGTGACAATTAGCAGTTAGCTGTAGCGATGATCTCATCGTCAGGCCGTGGGGCAAGCCCGCTAGGGGTCACAAAAGTCTTAGGGGCACTCATAGCAAACGGAACGCATCTTCAAACAACCCACGTGACAATTTGCAGTTAGCTGTAGCGATGATGTCATTGTCAGGCCGTGGGGCAAGCCCGCTAGGGGTCACAAAAGTCTTAGGGGCACTCATAGCAAACGGAACGCATCTTCAAACAACCCACGTGACAATTTGCAGTTAGCTGTAGCGATGATGTCATTGTCAGGCCGTGGGGCAAGCCCGCTAGGGGTCACAAAAGTCTCAGGGGCACTCATAGCAAACGGAACGCGTCTTCAAACAACCCCTGTGACAATTAGCAATTATCTGTAGCGATGATGTCATCGTCAGGCCTTGGAGCAAGCCCGCTAGGGGTCACAAAAGTCTCAGGGGCACTCATAGCAAACGGAACGCATCGACAAACAACTCCAGGGATAATTAGGAGTTAGCTGCAGCGATGGTGTCATCGTCAGGCCTTGGGGCAAGCCCGCTAAGGGTTGTCAAAAATCTCACGGGGCACTCATAGCAAACGGAACGCATTGTCAAACATCCCCCGGGACAAGAAGAAGCTAGCTGTAGCGATGGTGTCCTCGTAGGGTCGTGGGGCAAGCCCGCTAGGGGTGTCAAAAGTCTCACGAGGCACTCATAGCAGAAGGATCGTCAAACAACCCCTGGGATAATTAGCAGTTAGCTCTCGCGATGATATAAATTTTAAAACTATCATGGTTACCGATATTATTATTCGTGTTACCGAGATATTATAATATCGGGAGTCAAGAAAACTCACAAATCATGGTAAATATCTTCTTTCGTGTCAATAAAATAAAACTTTATTGCCCAAAAATTTGCTACGTCAGTGGTCCCTCTGGTAGCTCGCATTAAGTCACCCATAGTGCAGGAATTTGGGCAGGATCGGCATTCCAGCAAGTGCGGCATTGTCTGCAGAGTGCCAAATTCGCATTCCGTGTTAGTGGAGTCGATCGTACCCCATTTACTTAGTTACACCTGCAGCGGCCCACAGTCCGCAGTCTGTTGAGGGACCTCCACACTGGACTGCCTCCACCTACATTAATCTGTACTCTGTAGGGTTGCGATTCTATTGGGGAGCATTACAACCCCCTGGGCAGCCCGCACGGGGCGCCCGGCGACCCGGCGACGGCGCGACACGCCGGCGATTTGGGCAACATTGTCGCTGACGAGGCGGGTCGCGCGACTTTTCGTATCGTCGACAATGTTCTACAGGTATTTTTTATTGCTTATAGAGAAATAACAAGCGAATATACAATATATTCGCTTGTTATTTCTCTATAAGCAAATTTGTAAATTTTTATGAGAAATAAATATCTTAAACTATGGTACAAACATTTCTCGGAAAATAAATGACTGAGTTTATATCGTTTATTTTCTGCGTAGAGCATTTACGTGGTCCAGAGGCATAGATGCCGACTTTCAATCTGAAGATTGCTGGTTCAAACCCAAACGTGGACCAATGCGCAATGAATCTGCGTTCCGGTGGAAGGGTGTGGCTGCCGGTGAAATCACATGCGCATGAGACGTATCATCCCCGTCTCGGGTGATGGACGCAGCAGGATGAATGCGACTCAGTAAAGATTTGGATCTCATACTGAGTCGCACGCATTACTGTTGTCATGGGCGAGGGTCACCACTTACCATCTGGTGGGCCCTCAGCTCGTCCCGTCACTTATTCACATAAAATAAAAGTATTTTTCAGGGCTCACCCAATACTAATTCGGGACCCACTGGTGGGTCAATTCGCGACCCATATTTTGGGAAATGTTCTAGAATGTTAATGAAGAGATAATCTTTTCAGATTTCGGATATAATCGGTCGTTGCATAGCTGTAACGGAACGACCGGACGATCTTGGCCGCGGCACCACACCCAGTTCCAAGATAGACGGAAACAGTGGAAGACCGTATGTATACCAATTTTTACCAGACGACCGTGGCTTAGTTGGTAGTAGCCCTGCCTTCGAAGCGAGGGGTCCCGGGTTCGATTCCCGGCCGGGGCACACTTTGTGTGGTGAGCATGAAGTTTGTTCTCGGGTCTTGGGTGTTTGTCTTGTGTTTCTGTGTTTGTCCATGCCATCTGCGACACAGGGAATCCTAGTGCAGAGGTATGAGTGTTTACGTTTATTTATTTATTTTTTATTATATTTTGAATGTTGAACTTTTTTTTTAAATGTTGTCTGGTTGTCGCTATTAAAACGCTGTGACGCCCTATAATTGCGGGACCACTATTATTTAAAACCTTTTATTATTTTAAGTTGTATGTTCAGTGTATCTGGGAATAGAACCCGGGACCCCTCGAAGGGTAACCAATTATGCCAAGGAGCATAAACAGGTATTTGTTTGCAATATTTCAGAATTGCATGTGGAGTTATAGCGCGCTCCGCGGGCCTCTTCCAAAATCCGAAACGCATCTGCGCGTGCGACGGTGTTGTGGTGTGGGACGAGAGAGACAAACCGCTCGCGGGAAAGGGACGCAGGACGGATAACTGCTGCGGGAAGAAAGAGGACACACATAGTGCAAACAAACAAAATGGCGATGCGAAACCTTGTTGTAAAGTTTAATGTGAAGTGTATATTCCTAATAAATAAAACAAGAATTGTTTCTACCTATGTCCGTTAGACTTTGAAACTATCCGATGTGCCGGTTTCATTAGATAGGCAATGAGATGGTTTTAGACCACTGAAACAATGTATTAGGCACAAAATGTATTTATTTTTTTAGCGTACGCACTCTCTGGGTATCCGCTAGTATGATATATAGGTACAATAGGTGCGGTGTTGAGAAAAAAATTCATACGGAATTTTTTCTCAAACATGCATTGTCATTATTTTCGAAAAAAGAACACGCGTAGAATCGAATTTACGGACGAAGAAAAACAAATCCATTGCCGGAGCGTTTTTTGAATTCGGAACATTACAATCCAGCAATGTTGTATGAAACGGCGTGCTGGATTAAATACTCTTTAATTGGATCTCTTTTATCATTCTTGGTACCAAAGTAAGACTCTTTGCTTAGTACAAATTGCGTTCACGTGGTTGTATAGCCATAAATGCCTTTGCCTTTCGGCACAGATGATAAATAGAAAATTGGCGGCAAAGCTGGAAATTCGTCTTGATTTGTTTACATACTTAATAAATATGAGTATATTTTATTTCCTTGCATTATAAAAGCACTATATATGCCTCGGCGGAAATGGCAATTGCCTGTCTCGTATTAGTGAAGTACTCGAAAATCATACTCGACCTGCAATTGCCTATTTCACGGCCTTTGCAATAATGTACTATTCCGGGATAAAAGGTAGCTTCTGTTCTATTCCAGACTATAATCTATCTTTGCCAAATTCCATTCAGATCCTTTGAGCCGTTGTAGCGTTGTTGAGTTACAAACGTCCATCCAAACCACATTTATAATAGTATTCAGGAAGTAATCAGTAAGATTATTCAGGAACATAAATATATATAAGTTGTTTGTGTGTCAATATGTGCGTAATTTTGTGGTATGTCACTGCTGCGTTAACATGCGCAGGCGCAGGATCTTTGCTCCTATGTATTTAATTATTATTTTGTGATAAGGTTTTGGTAGTTTGAATAAAATTAAAATGTTGGTATCGATTGGTTATAAGTTGTTTGTTTTTCATTTCACACCAAACTAACCATAACTTGTACTATGGGATCCACACTACTGATACAATATATAGTATTTTTTCAACCGACTTCAAAAAAGGAGGAGGCTCTCAATTCGACTGTATTTCTTTTTTTTAGTGTTTGTTATCTCAGATCTCCGTCAGAACCGATTTTTAAAAATAAGGTTTTATTTGGAGGGATTATGGTAGGGTGAAATATTCACCCTCTGAACTTTTTACTTTGACGGAACAAACAGAAGTGAATAAAACTCGAATCAATAAATAATGCCATAATTTATTAACTTAAAACAAATTAACCTAAAGTGAACAAAATATTTAGTAATAGAACATACAATTGTTATCTATTTACATAAACGGTAGATAGAAGTTAATATAGGACCAGGCACTCACTTAAAATATGCCTATAACTCGCTGACATAGTGTATAGTACCACTGGACGAGCGGCTGTTGTTTTGTTTTGTGCCTTAATTATTAACGCCATTTTGGCGCTGTAAATACAAATTAAAATATAATAACTCAATTTGAACTTCCCAATTCAATATTCGATAACTCTATCTCCGATAATAATTTTTCATTCTTCAAATCGTTTGATTCAAATTAATCTTCCTATTCAATAAAGAAAAAACAAAAAAAAAATATGATGATATTATATAATGATGGGACGATCTGAAGGCCCGCCTGATATTAAGCGGCTACCACCGGCAATAAAATCAATATAACCTGAATACTCCCCGATCGAAGCATGAGAAAAAAAAAGTCGTATCCCTACGCGCAGGCCGAGATGGGAATAACACGTCTCATACGCCTGTGATTGATACTAAAAGCGAAGTCATAGGTAATTTACATAATAAAATTATAGTCGAATTTTTAAGTTATCGTAATAAATCGCAAAGTAAACTCGAAACAAATAGGATATAATGTATTAATTAGTTTACTAATGACCTACCTAGTATTAAATCCAAATTATCTGATATGGAAATAAATTAATATCAAATTTTATTTTTGTCACTACGCAGTTAAAAGATATACAAACACTACCTATTTGCAAACTTAGTACCAGAGACACTCGTGTTGGCACGTTATTTTTGCCGTTCTTATTCGTTAGTATCGTGGCGGCTAGTCCAGTGGTACATATAATTGAGGCAGTGCCAAAACCTCAAGATGATAAGTTATTTCAAATAGAAAAAAAAAAACATAATATTTCAACATATTAATAACGACACACGCAAAATTTACTGATGACAGACGAAACATAACGCAATACGCATTGTTTAAAATCAAATCGTACCTCTTTTTCAACTCTATAAAAAGAGGTAAGTATACATATTTTCCTCAGCTTTTCCGTCACTTTCAAACTTCTACAGGTTTACTTTCAAACAAACAAAAAACTGAAACAGGGATGGTCTTATTAATATAATCTATTGTTAATTATATCATTGTGGTTGTAAATATTCTTGTAACTTCTCCGAAATAAACTGACCATATTTTGTTACAAATAATGCAGAAAAAACTTGCGAAAGTACATTGGCAGAATTTGTGTGGCTAAACACACAAGGCCAAAAAAAAAGAAGAAGGGAAAGTATGTCTGTGATGTGCGTCTAATTACTTTGTGCCCTAAAAGATCCAAAAAAGTCACAAACTGGTTTTCTTGTTTAAAATTTAGTTTAGACATATAAGTTTAAGCACGACAAAAAGGGTGAAACATGGTTTATTTTCATTATTCCGGTATCATCTGTAAATACTTTATGACAGGATTTTGATTATTCCAGCTTATAATTTTAGTCTTACTCCTAAACTTACAATTCTAATGATATTAACGAAAGCTTGCAACAAAAACTCAGGGTCTTTTATTTATTGTTATAATCGCTCAGAAAAACATTGCTATACAATTATAATAATATGTATTCCTATCTACGAGACGAATAATCGCCATAACCCGACGCGAAAAGGCGCCTCACCAAAAAACAGAATAAAAATAAACTAATAAATAAAAACACAACCGACTTGAGAAATTTCAGAATCTCTTTTTTTTAAGTCAAAAAATTACTGTCATTTTCGATTGCCATTCTTATGTATGTTCTCTATAAATGTGTATGGGACTATCTTGGAGGTATTAAGTCCCTATCAAAAAAAATAATTCATAAAATCCGTTCACAATTGGAGAATTTATGGCGTAAAAATTTATTGAAAACGTAGATTTTAGAGATTCATCAAATTTCGGTTAATAAGAAAAAGCTTTGTCTGGTATTTCATTCAACCAACATAAAACACATTTAACAACTCTCAGCCAAACCATGGCAACATTGTTAAACGTCATAAAAAGGTCCTTTTTGACAGTTATCAAATATTTTTATTTATTTTATTTGATTTTAAGGTTTGGCCGTTAATCATTGGCAAAATCTACTAAGTTCAGTTGCACATTTACCATAAATATTTAAACAGAGTGCGTAAATATTTTCCTACTAAATTAAAGAGCGCTTAATAATAGGTCACCATATATTTTAGGATTAGTATATTTCATAGTTGTATACTTAAGATACGGATAATAGATGGCGCTGTTTTACATAATAGCCATTAAACCACCTTGAGACTTAGAACATTTTAAACTTCCAACAAGTAAAACGGTTGGTTACAATATATAGTCACATAGAATTATCGAAACATTTCAGTCGACAGAGGACTCCGCGTCTTCGTTCTTGGTGCAGATGTGGAACGCGATGACGGGAATCGAACCTAGGACCATGCACGAGCCCATTCCGTAGAACGTCCACGAGTACCCGCCGGTGACGTCACGCAGTAGCCCTGGAAATGTTTTTTTTATATTTCAGCGATCAGCTTGTAGACCACGATTTTTTTTATGTACCTAACTTAGGTTATGGAACGATCTGAAATCCGCCTATGACAATGACACGACTTAGGTCCTCCCTAAGTATGAGAAGACTCCAGTCGTAATATCACTTCAGATTTCCACATGTGGTGGCAGTCTTGGCGGCAGATTTCCAAATGTGGTGGCAGTACTTAAAATGATGAACTTGACACAAGTGCCACCGTTTCAATATACCGAGATTCAGTGGATGAGAGAGACGGAGCTACTCACGAGCAGTGGGAGGAACAGAGACAGAGCTATGCTCTGAAACATCCGCATCACTCCAATCATTCGTACCGAATGCCAAACAAACGAAATTCAGTAGATGAGCGAGATAGAGCTACTCACCAGCAGTGGGAGGAACAGAGACGGCAGCTATGCTCTGGAACATGCGCACCAGCCCGTAGGAAGAAGCGATGCGGGCCGTGCCGAATGCGTCAGCTAGTAACACTGGCACCAACAAGAACCAACAACCAAGGCAGAGACCGTATGCACCTAGAACATTTATATGATTTTTATATGACTATTTATATGATAATCCAGGGTATAAACTACCAAATTTCATCCACATCCGTTCAACAGGCGTGAAGGAGTAACATACATACAGACAAAGTTTGTGTGTATATATACAAACTTTCGCATTTATTAGTATAACCTCACTTAACAAGACAATACCCGCAGCGATCAACCAACGAAACTTATAATTGGTAATGACATTAAAAAAATTACTAGCTGCATTTCACCCGCGTAGTTCCCGTTCCCGTGGGAATACGGGGTTAAAATATAGCATACTAGCTGACCGGGCCACGCGTTGCTGTGGCTAACGTTTTTGTCATACGATATTATAATTTGCAGTAAAATAACATTGCGATCATAAATTGAGATGTGAGCTATCCTATCTTTCAAGTTGGATCAAACTGCACACGGTGTACAAATTTGATTAAAATCAGTTAAGTAGTTTAGGAGTCCATCGCGGACAAACATCGTGACACGTAATTTATATATATTAAGATGTTACTCGCTGATAACGTAGCTTTCCATTGGTGAAAGAATTTTTGAAATCGGTTTAGTTGTTTAGGCTTGAAAGCGTAACAAAATTCAACTAACTTTCGCATTTATAATATTAAGTTAGAATTAAGATAATGCAACTTTTAAACTTTCATTTCGTCGTTCATTCGTTGACTGTCTTTTGTGAGTTTACTTTGTATAATGTAAATCCGTTTTTAGCCTTAGGTTAAGTTCATAAGTAATTTATTGTTTTATACTAAGAGATATGGGTTTTTTTAACAAATAAAAAATACAGAGGCAGTCATAAAATCTGCCGACAGAAGTGGAAACTCAAAACATGGCTTCCTCTTCTTATATTTGGCCTTTAGTGCGTTTAGCCACACAAATTCTGCCAGTGTCCAAGTTAATGTACTGTCAAGTTTTGTCTGCATTAGGGTTAATTGTGACAAAATATGGCCAGTTTATTTAAAAGTTACAATTTACAACCACAATGATATAACTAACAAAAATTCACATGGATAAAATAAAATAATAAGAGATGAACAAAATTGTCAGGAATTTACAATTTTAATTTATTTAATTTAATAAACTTACTTAAAATATTGATTATATTGGGGGGGCGTAAGAAATACATGGCTATACGCGTCGCTAGTCCGGCGCAAGCGCAATACGTCACGACCATGTCGAGGTCACCGGTGACGCGAACCCATAAGTTTTTTCCCCCACCAAAAACCGCTCCATAAAGTTACCACTTCATTAAAATATATATATAGTTACCTGAAGCAACAGCCAGCGCCCACCAGTTACTAAAACTGGGTAGCGATAGCACAGCCATACCCGCAACAAGGATGCTGCAAAAAAAACCATTGATTTAAAAGTACCGTACCGTACCAGCCTCTAATGTTCACTGCAGACACCGGCCTACTCTCGATAATTGAGAGTGAATGGCCAATCTACCACGGGAGCCCAATTCGGATTGGTAGATGTCACATGTCGAATTTATGGTTCTAAGACGTGCCGGTTTCCTCACGATGTTTTCCGTCACCGTTTTGAGAACGTGGTATTGCGCACATAAATTTTTCAAGTGAAAAACTCATTGGTGCGCTTGAGGGTTTGAACCAGCATCCTTCAGATTGAAAGTCGGCGTTTATGCCACACTCTCTCACTCTAATTTAAATAGTATGCTGACGTTACTCGCTGCCATGCTGACGGTACCCGCTAGCTGGTCTCACCTGATGATATAGGCTTTCCTTCTGCAGAACAGGTGCAGATCGCACAGCCAGCCGAGGCCGAGACGCCCACACAGGTCCAGCACAGCGCTGATAGCTACCAACCGACCTGCGATATCATACAAACAGAATATATTATATATTGCTGGTAATTCCCAGCATCATCAATACTTTGCATAACGCACGCAAAACAAGGACTTTTACAGGCAACATTTTCATACCTTGGGTTGTTGTAATTTTGGTAGGAAATTCTATTTTTTTTTAATAATCTATTGTCTATGTTACAGCGCGGAAGGCAGAGCTGAATAAACCACTTTTTTGTAACGAACAATATTTAAAGACAATACAGCAATGCGATTACATCAGCATGGAGGCGGATTACCAAGTGTGGTGGCAGTACCTCTCCGGACGAACGTTGCACAAGTTCTACTGCTACTTATTGTTGCACCTTTAGCACCCCCCGCAGTGATGGGGGTACGTGAAAGAATTCAAAGGGATATACAATTGAGTAATGTATTTGAACGTCGTAATTTTATTTTTTATTTTATTTCTTTAATTTAACAATTAGTATGTTCAGGAAATTAATTATCTTTTAAATTTATATTAAGTAAACCACATATTTTTTATTATTACAAAATTATTCATAAGTAGATAATATTGTGACACCGCCTCCCCTTTTTTTTCTTTGTTAAAATTGTATCCATCCAAAGGTTGCCTGGAAGAGATCGCTCTTAGCGATAAGGCCGCCCATTGTGCCACCAATTTTATGTTCTTTTTTTTTTTAATTTGTTTCTCTGTACAATTTCTGGTGTAACAATAAAGAGTTTATCTATCTATCTATCTATCTATCTACCGCGAGCAACTGGACTCCCACTGGACCCTAACTGTGGATTTAACTGGACCCTAAAGGTCACTTTCTTGGTGATATCCATTTCATCATTCGTGTGACCACTTACCTCCCCGCAATACCACCCATTTGTACGCCTCTGCCGTCACAATGCGAACAGATGAGGAACGGAATACTGCCGGCGTCTGTTTCTCCTGAAAACTACAACCTGGGCCTTTCAAGTCAAGGGCAAATAGGTATCTAAACCTTCGTGCTCCATCGTCAACACACAACATAGGTGAGTTTGCGGTCAAGCGAAGTTAGCAAATTTAAAAAAAAAACTGCCAACCTCTTCTAGGCTAAGCACGCATTGCGATTAAACGCACGCTTTTAACTGTAGCTCAGAAACCGCAATAATAATACATAGCTTTTTTTAATGATTGGTTTTAAAACGTAACTTGCTATGTTTGGAGCGTGGTTTGTAAACGCGCGAATTTTTGTGATTTTTAGTAAAAGTATTGTAGCACATTCGTCTTTTTATTCATTTACTAGCTGCGCCCCGCGGTTTCACCCGCATAGTTCCCGTTCCCGTGGAGAATACGGGGATAAATTGATTTTATTTTTTTCGTTAATTTTCCAATGTTTTAATAGTTATTCTGCTATTCGGGATGGAAACAAATCCAACAAATCAAAAACCATGGCAATCGGTCCAGCCGTTCTCGAGTTATAAGTGTTGTAACAAACACGACTTTCTTTTATATATATAGCTTTTATAGAAACCTCAAAAATTGTAGCCTATATGTTATTCTGATGTATAAGCTATATTGTGGTAAAGTTTCATTCAAATCCATTCAGTAGTTTTTACGTGAAAGAGTAACAAACATCCATACATCCATACATCCATACATCCATACTTACAAACTTTCGCCTTTATAATAGTAGTAGGATTCATTTATTGCATCATTTAAATTAATATTATAAATATATTAATGGCTTTTTTATTCAGTCTCGCCTGTATAGTTGGGTAGGACACACAAAATTTAAGAGTTTCTACGATAAAGTTTCTTGCAGTTTGCATGCATGATGAAGTTTGATTGCACCTCTTCAAATAATTGTTATGTTATTCAGCATTTAATACAAAGAAACTCATTGAGTTGAGCTTATAATTTACGAGATAAACATATATAATATTATAAGTTCTCCCAGAAATATTAATTCTCGCAGGTACTATGAGGATAATATTTCATTGGAAACATGATATTAATAGGTTATGTCATGTCGTCCGACTCTAAAACGTCTGAATACTACGACAAAGTGTCAAAGTCAAAATCAAACTAATTTTTTCTTTTACATCTCAAGTATCATTTGGACACGTCAAATTTTACACACACATGTACACATATTCATGAGTTTATAACGTTTTCTCCCTCTTTTCACCAGGAATTTTTTTTATACAAGTTTCTCCATCTGATACCGGCTCAAATAATTCTTGCGACTCGACACTGGCAAATCGTGGATAAGTTCACCACGGAGGCCATAAATAAATGAAGAAGAAGAGTTTATAACGTGTCACAGGAACTCCCCAGGCACATTACATGCGCACGGATATGTCAAATTACAGTCAGTTTTCATGTTTTAGATAGTCTTATTTGTTAAGTCCTATTATTATTGAAATGGAGGTTTCCCAACCAATAACACCTCATCGGTTTTCTGTTACTGGTCGGGTTTCTTCCCATCGAGTCACGTGGCAAAAAGGGAACATTGTATGCTAAATCGTTGAATCAATATAGAGACAAAAATATTAGATCCAGACTTTGGAAGACGTCAATGGATGTACCCAGTTGCTATGGCAACGGCGTTGTTTACGTTTTCCTTTTTTTTATTTTGAAACAAAGCTGCAACACACGCTGTTTGCCAGAAATGGTGGTACTGAAATAAAATTAAGAAAAACGCCTTCCGCAGTTCGTGGTTGCATGAGGTTTAGCGTTTTCATCTATTTCTAAACCGCTCGCGTTTAATCGCAGTGCGTGCTAACCCAAAACTGACCTGCTTGGGTTTTACTGTGTCCTGCGCTGACAGTGTAAGCTGGTAGGTAGTACAGGGCGTATGGCGACCCGCAAGACATGAGCGCCACTGAAGCGCATAGCAACCCGAAGCGCCACGATTTCAGCAACGACACGTCGAGGTATCTGGCAACATTTTCTTCTTTTCAATTTTTGGCTTCTAAGGCTGCCCGCATTTTAGCCACTAACGACGTTTAACAAATGTTTATAATTGTCATAACTGACATAACACTTGTCAAAGTCAATGTCAAATTACAATTCCGCCTAAAAATTCTTAACAAAATACCTAGAAACTTTTCAACCGATTTCCAGAGTTACCAATTCAGTTGTATTTTTTTTTAATGTTTGTTAATTCAGTGCTTCGTCATTTATCAACTGATTTGGCAAATTCGTGTTTTAATTTGACAGGATATAGTTTCAGATTTGTAGCATAGAATTTTGATTAAAATTGGTTAAATAGTTGGTATTTAAGTTTGGTAGTTAAATCTAAATAGAATAAATATGTTAGAGGTTGCACCATTTTAAAAAAGCAACATCGGTATTGGTAAACAACGGGCGAAGAACAAAGTCCCAGTAAAGCAAAATACGCAATTTCTTTTACTTGGATGGCAATATTGTTTTCAGTTATTTGAATTTAACACTCCAACCTTTAAACCGTTTATGAGGAAATTTTTATAGGACCAATATAAAACCACAACCTTTTTTTTAAAAACAAATATTTTTCATAATCAGTTCATAATGATAATACAAAATACTGTGATAGGTCTGTTAAAAATAACTGCCTTAATTTCTGGACTGACCTTGATATTCTGTCAACACAAGTCTTCTTCTTGACGATCACCTCTTCCTTCTGCTCCTCCTTCTCCGGCTTGGTGACAGTCTCCAGCTTGTGCTGGATGATCCGCGCGGGGAGTGGGGGGCGAATGTATAGAGACCTGTGGAATACAACAATATGACCTCACACATCATCATCCAATATCAGGTGAAATGAAAGTATAAAGCAAGTGAAAGTATGTACATATCGTCTATAAAAAAAAGTTGTTTGACCAATACAGTCTAAACACTATTCGATTTTTAAGCAGCGTTTTTTTGTAAATGCTTGTTCTAGATGAGAATCAAACCCACGACAGCATACAACCTGTGGAGTACAATTCTATATGACACGCCTTACACATCATCACCCAACATCAGGTGAAATAAAGAATACAGAATAAATTTATTCACTTACAATAGTTAGTTACTAACATAGGTCATTTTTACAATTAGAGCCCTTAGAGGGATATTGTAGAAAACCTTGTATTAATATGACAATAGGTAGGCCGAAAGATGTTAATTTTCGTAGGTAACATTTTTAGAGTACCATCAAAAAACCATGCTAGGAATAAACCTGTGTTATGGTATCTGACGCTTCCCTTGAATGATAACAAAAGAATAAAGTCCGCAGCCTTCATCATTTCAAATCAAACAATGTGGGCTACTAACTAGAACACAGAAGAAATGAAATCCAAGTGAAAGTACATACGTATCGTCAATAAAAAATAAGTTGTTAGACCAGGATAGTTGTCTACGCCCAGTCATAGTCTATCTGCAAATATAGATTAATACCGGCTGATTTTCCTCCTGCTGGCCTTGTACACGCAGGTACTGTCGGTGGAAAGGTCCTCAACCGAGTGGAGGATGGAGGAAGACCTGGTCGGACGCAGCCGGAGACGCGCCACTTCCCGAGGGAGACCTGGGAAATTACACGAATGACAAGAGAACTATTGGATACAATACAATGAGAACCGATAATACAATACAATGAGAACCATTAATACAATTCAATGAGAACCATTACTACAATACAATGAGAACCATTACTACAATACAATGAGAACCATTACTACAATACAATGAGAACCATTACTACAATACAATGAGAACCATTACTACAATACAATGAGAACCATTAATACAATTCAATGAGAACCATTACTACAATACAATGAGAACCATTACTACAATACAATGAGAACCATTAATACAATTCAATGAGAACCATTACTACAATACAATGAGAACCATTAATACAATACAATGAGAACCATTGATATCATACAATTAGACTTTTTAACCTTCTCGGGTGACGGCGCAACGTGATGCGACTTAAGTCTTCCCATACTTCCTTTGGGAAGAGCTTGAGTTTATTGTTGTCATGGACGAAGGTAACAACTTAACATCAGGTGGGCCTTCAGCTCGTCCCGTCACCTCTGTAGTATAAAAAACAATACAAATGAACCCTAATTCTAAAATCCTACTTCCTACTAATATTATAAACGTGAAAGTTTGCGTGGATAGATAGATGTATTTTAGTCTTTCACGCAAAAACGCAAAAAAACATGGATTTTAATGAATCTTTACAATAATAAAACTCATACATCAGAATAACAGATAAGCTATAATTTATATAGATATTGTGTAAATTGGCCAAAATATAACGATAACCGTTAGGTAAGTCGGAAAAAAGTCAGCCGTTCTAGCGTGATTGAGTAACAAACGTCCATCCATCAAAACATTCACACTAATAGTAGTAATAGGACGTTAAAATATCTTTTTCACAATTCAATTGCAGTTTAATAACATTTTGATCACTCACCAACAACCCCAAGGACATCCAACCCCTCAGAATCCTCTGAATCCGACTGGCATGGCCCGGGCAACGGGGGGCGGCAATTCTGAAATACAATAGTACATTATGATACAAGTGCGGTAAGGTGTAAATTACAGCCGAGGCGATATTGCTACAAGAGAACAGAGGCTGTAATTATCAAAGCGCACGAATGTCAAACGACGTTTTATAACATATTTGCGAGGAAATAATTCATCACTACTTAAAGAAATTTTCAAATAAAAACAGTACAGCGAAAGAAAAAGCGCGCGGAATAATTTTCACTTCTTTAAAAATTAGTGATGCGCGCGCATCAGCGCATTTTTTTAGGCAAAGGCAAAAACAGCCATTATTACTAATAAAGTACATTAATTTTGTCTTTTTGTTACAAATAAATGGTTGTAATTTATTGTCAAAATTAATTAAATTAAAGAATTAAATGTTTATTTATTATATTTTATCTCCCAAAGTTAATTTTATTCATAATATGTTGACCGCTTTTCTGACATAAAAACTCTTTGCTAACATTTTAAAAAGTACCGTTCTTTTTAGACGAACCTTCTTGATAAACCGTGCGTTTTACATTACATTACCGCACAAGTGCGTAATGAGATACATTACGATACTGAAATTGGTGAAATAATAGACCCTTTACGAGCAAATCTATACTAATATTATAAAGAGGAAAGATTTGTACCTATGTTTGTATGTTTGTAATGAATAGGCTCAAAAAGTACTGGGCCGATTTAAAAAATTCTTTCACCAATAGAATGCTACATTCTTCCAATTTGACATAGGCCAAATTTCATTTTGAATAAAATTAGGGATCCTTGGTAAAATTTGAACAATGTAACCGAAGGTGTAGAAAAATGAGTCTTAAAATGTCTTTCGTCGAATGCGCTGCCGAAACTATTAGCGATAGAACAAAATAATGTACAACAATATTGAAGAACATCATAATGTCTACAAAAAACTCCGCGGTAGCATATGTCCAACTATTGTAGTTATGTCACTACCCCGTGCGAAGCCGGGACGGGCTGCTAGTGTGTTATAAAGAAAACATTATATGCGGACATATATCTTTACTTGTGTGTGTAAAAATTGACGTGTCCAAACGATACATGAGATCTAAAGGAATAAATGTTTGAGTTTGAGTTTTAGAAGAATCAAACTTACTTCAATATAACTTGGATGCATGAAGGTGCGTTTCTCATCATTCATCAGCACATTGTGTTGGTTCAAGGCCAGTTCTGTGTCAGGTCGGAACAGGCTCTGGAGGCGGTTGTCCTTCGCAGGTAGGTTGGCTTCCGTTTTACCTGAGATACAGGAAAATCGGGAAATTAAAAACGAATAAGGTCCCGTTTTACCCTTTTTGGGTACGGAACCCTAAAAACTCGACTGCGTGAAAAAGTCCTAATTACAATAAATCAAAATATGTAAGATGTATTGTATTTTTTGTAAGCTTCGAAACCCTGTATTTTGATACCACACTCGATAAGTTTTGAGGAAAAATTATTTTTAGGTTTTAATTGGCGCCAAAAGTCAGCCATTTTAGTTTTGATATAGCCAGTGTCACTTTAAAAAATTAAAATAAAAAATAAAAATAAATAAACGCTTACACACTCATACCTCTGCACTAGGATTCCCTGTGTCGCAGATGGCATGGACAAACACAGAAACACAAGACGAGTCTATCAACTTTTCAAGCCAAAAACCATCAAGCCGTGTAGGCTACAGATGACATAAACATACATACACTCTGAAACATAACCCTCCTTCTGGCGCAGTTGGGTAAAAATAACGCTCGGCTCCGTGGCTTAGTTGGTAGTAGCCCTGCCTTCGAAGCGAGGGGTCCCGGGTTCGATTCCCGGCCGGGGCACACTTTGTGTTGACCATGAAGTTTGATCTCGGGTCTTGGATGTTAGTCTTGTGTTTCTGTGTTTGTCCATACCATCTGCGACACAGGGAATCCTAGTGCAGAGGTATGAGTGTGTTAACGTTGTTTGTTTGTTTGTTTGAATACCTTCTGCACTGGTCGTGTGTTCTATTCCCGCTCAGTGCAAGTATATTGTATTTGGGTGTATGTATTGTACATATTTACATAAAAGTACTAAATACTCGGTAAGTATTCTATCAGTTATCTAGTTCCCATAGTATGCTATGCTTAGTTTGGGGCTAGATGAAACTGTGTGAATATATATTTTTTTTTATGTGAATAAGTGCCGGAACGAGCTGAGGTCCCACCTGATGGTAAGTGGTGACCCTCGCCCATGACAACAGTAATGCATGCGACTCAGTATGAGATCCAAATCTTTACCGAGTTGCATATTTAATATTTATTTGTATACCAGCCTGGTGAGACATGTAAACGCAATTAAATACAACACCTGTAGCAAATAAATTTATTTCTTTAATTTTAGTTTGCGTGGTTTGAACGAACCTTCCTGTATGTCTTGTAGGAGCGTGGTGTGTTCCGTCGTGGTGGTGGTGGGCGGGGAGCGGTCCGCACTCGACGGCTGCCCGGTCGGTACTGGCCGGTAGAGGCACGCCGCCACGCACACATGCAGCATCCCCCCTCCTGAAACGTTATTGGATAACAATAAGTTTGTTATCCAATAATACATATATTAAACAACTCACTTATTGGAAAATGACTCCGTTATTGGAAAACAACTCAGTTATTGGAAAACAACTCAGTTATTGGAAAACAACTCAGTTATTGGAAAACAACTCGGTTATTGGAAAACAACTCAGTTATTGGAAAACAACTCAGTTATTGGAAAACAACTCAATTATTGGAAAACAACTCAGTTATTGGAAAACAACTCAGTTGTGGCGCACTGATTGTTATGGCATATATATAATCATAATCTCTGTCTGCTGAAAAGTAACACTACTCGTCTTCAAAAAAGTGTTTGTATTCCTCCAAAAATCTTTCACAAAATACTAAATAGTATAAAGCAGTAAAATTTGACCATTGGTAGGATTTTGTCGAGGTATTTTTAATAGACAAGCAAATTTGATTCATATTTAAATATATTTAGGTAATATTTATATTCTGTCTAAGTTATAATTTTGATACGTCGTATTTTTTTTTTCTCTTTCTCTGGCGTCGCACTTCTACGCGATTCGTCGTTTTGTTTGACATTTTTTTTGTACTACTATTTGTCTCCCGTCTGGTTATTATATTTTTGATTTTAAATCGTGTGGTACTTACTCTTTGTAGTTGCAAATAAACAGTTTCTATTTCTATAATATATAATAAATTTTTTGTTTTCATTTTGTTATAATATTTTCATTAATTATTGCTTTATTTATGTCGACTTGATTTGTATTATTACAATTGGCTAAGCATATTTAGCATCAATTTATATCTACATGTTTCATGTACACATGTGTACTCATGATTTATGAGCGGAGGTAACCACTTATAGAGTAAGCTCTACAGTCGATTAAAAAAAAAATTACCCAGCAACAATAAGGTTCCATGCAGACCGTACATATCCACCAACTTCTCAATCAGCATTGGGAACACGAAGCTACCAGCAGCCGTCCCGCTCACACATATACCATTAGCCATAGCTCTGAAAAGAGATAAATATATTTGTTTATAGTCGTAGCAAGCGTAGCATGATGCTACGAAGTATGCTACGGTGCGGCGTAGAGATTGCTACGCTTATGCTTTCGTAGCAAGCAAGATATAAAATGGAAATATTATTATATATCGCTTACAAAAAACCAACAATTAGGAATTTATGTGAGATTTTATTATTATATAATACATACTAGATATGCCCTGCGGTTTTAACTGCGGTTGGCCATGCTACGCGAATACTTCACTTTTTCGAAATCAAAAATAACATATATATATATAAAAGCCAATCCAGGTACGATTACTATGAGAAATTAGTTACGCAACAAATTTCATCCAAATCCGTTAAGCTGTTTGAGCGAGTAGGAGGAACAAACATACACACACAAACTTTTAGGTTTATATTGTAATAAGTGTAACTAGCTGCGACCCGCGGCGTTACCCGCGGTGGAATAACAAAATAAGTCCAGTCGTTCACGCGTGATGCCGTGAGCAAGAGAAATAGGGATTAATTTTTATATATATAGATTAAATACCTGTGTTTATCAAAGTACTGTGAGACGATAACGATCCCAGGAGTTGTAGACAGCCCTCCGCCAATTCCTGCAGAATACGTGGTCAGATAAAGTGGAAAGTGGTTAAATTCATTTTCCATCCGTACCAGCCTTTAATGTTCCCACTGCAAGGACACCGGCCTACTCTCGATAATTGAGAGTGAATGGGCTTTGATCTACCACGGGAGCCCAATCCGGATTGGTAGATGTCACATGCCTTCGAATTTATGGTTCTAAGACATGCCGGTTTCCTCACGATGTTTTCCGTCACCGTTTTGAGAACGTGGTATTGCGCACATAAATTATTATTCAAGTACAAAATATATCGCTAACAGATTACTCTAATGCTAGAAATACATATTAAACGAAAACATAAAAACCAGTAGAAACATAAATAAATGGATATTGTACACAGCGCCATCTAGCCCCAAACTAACCATAGCGTTTAAAATGGCAACTACAATAGATAACTGAAAGAATATTTAGTCGGGGAGGACCGTCACTTAAATGGTATAAAAAAAACAGAGGCAGTCATAAGAACTACCGACAGAAATTAAAACTCAAAACAATGGAATACATGTATACAGGCCGCTAGACGCGTCGCTAGTCCGGCGCAAGCGCAATACGTCACGAGCATGTCGAGGTCATCGGTGACGCGAACCCATGAATTTTTTCCCCTCCAAAAATCGCTTAACGCGGCGATAACCTCACTAGGTAGGATAGTATCAGTAAAAACTTAACTAATGTCATATTAATATATCATGTACCTGTATACTATGTGATGCAATAAAACACTGAATACTGAAAGTACACGTCAGGAGCATGTCGCGGTAATCGGTGACGCGAACCCATAAGTATTTCCCCCACCAAAAATCACTCAGTCTAAAGTTATCACTTCAAAAACTTACCAGTCATTACTCCGAAACTGAAGAGCAGATGTAAGAGGCCTTTGCTGAAGTATGAGAGAGCAAGTCCCGTTGCGCAGAACAGGCCTCCGATGAACACCACGAGACGGCAGGAGTACTTCTCGCATAATGCCGAGGAGAGCGGGGCTGCGGGCAATTTACAAACTCAAGAGTGCGCCATACCATCGCTTCAAGATTTCAAGTGATTTTTATGGTACTTGATTAGTAATCTGTTGTTACTTGAGAAATTTATAATACAATACAATATAAAAATACTTTATTGTACACCACACTTAATTATGAACAAATATAAATAGAACTCACTTAAATACAAGTTAACGTACAATGGGCGGCCTTATCGCTAAGAAGCGATATCTTCCAGGCAACCTTTGGATGGAGAGGAGTTTTATAGTAAGCTAGATTGGCCGGCGGTGTAAATAGCTATGGGGAAATTTCCCTAAACATATAATGTTAGATAAAACGAGCGTAAGAAAGAAAGAAAGAAAGAAAGAAAAAGACTTTATTGACAACACAAAAAGTAGGTATTGGGTGTGTGAATATGACTCCGCCCCTTTTTGTCAAAATAAAACACATTTGTTCGCTTACAAAATTAAAAAAAAAAATTATTGAAAGTATGCTCCATCTGCAGCTACAACCTTCGCCCATCGTTCAGGTAGTTTTCGTATTCCTTGCTGGAAGAAGTCCTGGTCTTTTGAGCTTATCCAGTTGTCAATCCAAATTTTGATACTTTCACATGAAGTAAACTTTTCTCCAGTAAGGTCTGTCTGCATCGTCCGGAATAGGTGGTAATCCGAAGGAGCTATGTCTGGTGAATATGGCGGGTGGGGTAACACTTCCCAGTCCTGTCCCTCTAAATATCTTTTTACGACTTCTGCGGTATGCGGTTTGGCATTGTCATGCTGAAGAACTAATTTGTTATGTCTATTCACCCATTCTGGTCGTTTTTCTTCTATGGCTCGCTTCAAACGCATTAGTTGTCGTCGGTAAACTTCTCCATTAATAGTTTCAGAGGGTTTGAGCAACTCATAATATACAATACCTTTCTGATCCCACCAAATACAGAGCATGACCTTGGCACAGTGAATATTTATTTTTGGCTGTGATGGGCCTGGTTCGCCTGGTTTCACCCAAGCTTTTTTGCGTTTAGGATTTTCGTAGTGTATCCATTTTTCGTCTCCTGTGACTATCCGATGCAAAAATCTTTGCTGTCTTTGAAGCAGCATTTCACAAATGGTTTTCCGACGTTCCATGTCTCTTTCTTTTAAATCATGTGGAACCCAGTAACCGGCTTTTTGAATCATTCCCATCATTTGTAAACGCTTTGCAACAGTTGAACGATCAACATTTAATGCTGCAGCTAATTCTGATTGAGTTTGGCAAGAATCTTCCGCCAATAATGCTTCCAATTCAGCATCTTCAAATTTTTTTGGTGGTTTTCCATGTTCTTTATCCTCAGTACTAAAATCGTTATTTTGAAATCGTCGAAACCATTCCTTGCAAGTTGTATTAGACGGAGCATGCTCACCATAAATCTCCACAAGCAAACGATAAGTTTCCGCTGCAGTTTTCTTCGCAATAAAATAATGTAATAACACTTCCCGCAAATGACGTTTATTTGGAATAAAAACCGACATTTTCGAAAAGGTGAAAACAATTGTTGCTTACACTTCAACCAAATATCATAAAATGCGTTAGATAGCTGACATTCAGTACTATCGAATACAAGTATGGTCATTTATTAGTACACGTAAACAATACTAAAAACGACATCTGTTGAGAAAGGGCGGAGTCATATTCACACACCCAAAAAAATAAAAAATACAAATAATAAACATCAAACTATAAATATCAAGTGAAAAACAACACTTAATAAAACACATTTAAAAACACTCAATATATCATTAAACAACACTTAATAAACAACACTTAATAAACAACATTTAATAAAACACTCAATATATCATTATACCTACTTCCCGGAGTCAAAAGGCATCTAACTCAGCATGTGTTGCACTGACGGGCAGTGCAACGCTGGTATTCTGTTAGGGCCTGGAAGGTACTGGAATATACATAAAGGATCACATAGAATACTCACCGAGCGCCAAACAGAGTGTGGACAGCGCTGCCGGTATCCAGGACGCTACACTCTCGGAGCTATCAGGGAATGTTTCCATGATCTCGACGTACAGCACGCCGTAGGATTTAAAGAGCCCCGCTACCCAGAATTGGACCATGAACGCGCCAAAAACCACCACCCAGCCGTACCCACCATCGGGGGGAGAATTGCTGAAACGAATGATTGATTAAAAGTCTCTTAATGATAGTAAAAATCGTTATAAATTGATTTTTATTTTTTTTTGGTAACCCGTAGGTAATCTCAACAGAACGTCATTATATACCTAGACTGGTCCAGGAAGCGATTGAGATTACCAAACATAAAAACTTTAATCGGGAAGATGGTTTTAAACTTTCTAGTATTTGGAATCCGGTGGTCAGGTTGTGCAAAAACCGAAGAAACACGGAACCTGTGGCTCGTCTCGATAGTGAGTGTTGTGTGTCGAGATCGAACTAAAAGCGAAAACGAAACCGGTGGTAGCGGCGACGCGGTCGAACGTACAAAACGAGTGCGCAAGAGGGTAGACCGATATGTCTGCCAATGATTTGCACACTTCACTTCGCAAAGGCTTCAGTTTGCCCGGGACCATGACGCATATAACTGCGTCGAAATATCGGGAGTCAACAAAACTCACAAATCATGGTAAATATCTCGGTAACACGAATAATAATAGTAAAAATTGTATCAAACAGACGAAAATAGCGACTATAATTATATACTATTTATAACAGAACTATTACTAACTATTTATAGAACTACTAGCTGACCGGGCCACGCGTTGCTGTGGCTATCGTTTTTGTCATATGATAATATAATTTGCAGTAAAATAATATTGCGATCATAAATTGAGATGTGATCTATCTTTCAAGTTGGATCAAACTGCTAACGGTGTACAAATTTGATTAAAATCGGTTAAGTAGTTTAGGAGTCCATCGCGGACAAACATCGTGACACGTAATTTATATATATCAAGATTTAGTTTAGTTTAGTTATTATATATAGGTTTTTTTAGCACGCCAACCACCATTTCTACCATAAAAGGGTAACTGGTAGAAAAAGATTTTAGCTTTAAGTTATCCTTTTGTACATTCATTTAAGTTTTTTCGTGCAATAAATAATTAAATTGTAAATGTTACCCAAATTTTTAACTCGTGTAAATAAAAAATACATCCAAAAAGAAATCACTCAGAAAATATTACTTGACAATGGCAAATGCATAGAAGTGCGACGCCAGAGGAAGAGAAAAAAAAAAATAAAAAATTAATTAATTAACAGATATAAGCTTACTCTGTGGATTCAGCTGTGGTGTGTAGACGCCTTGAAGCGGCTAGGAGCGGCCGAGCTGTCACCGACGAGAGCGTCAAGAGAGAGTCTTCCTCTTGCTCCGCCGTTGGCGACATTGCTGATAGATAGGCGCCAACTTGCTGTAGAACAAGTGACTGATTTCAAAGCACTGTGGCGCCATTGCGTAACACGGCGCAGACAAATCGTGTAGCTTAATGTCAATTTTTGTGTTTATATGTATGCTAGTCTGTAATGTATTTATTATATAGGCCTGTTTTTAGTATTTATACAAAAAATGTAAGAAGCCTGAAGTCAAGATTTATTATTGTACAAATCCAAACCAGCGAGCTGGGGCAACTTCAGGTGAAATAAAATAACAACAAGAAGTTCCTGTTTGAAGTCATTTATTCAGACCATCACATTTACTTGACGTTCTCGCCAAAACGCAACGACAGCGCGATCTAGCTTTTCGCAGACCTGACGCCATCTATTATTGACAATCTGAACTAATAATATTTAAATATGACATATTGAAAGAAGGTTAATAGGTATAACAAACAAACTATTTATATAAATACCTCCTTATGTGCAAATGTATTAAACAATTATTATTATTTAAAAATCGAAAGAACTGACTTCAATACTTTTATTATAACAATTAACCAACGTAAAAAACATACGGATTGATAAAATGCGTTGGAAATCGGTTGAAAGTAAAAAGGTGCTAAAAATGAGACGTATCATCCCCGTCTCGGGTGATGGACTCAGGATGAGTGCGACTCAGTGTAAGAACCAAATCTTATACCGAGTCGCATTACGGTCATCATGGGCGTACCCAGGGGGGGCAGGGGGAGGCAGTTGACCCCCCTGGAAATGGAAATTTAAAACAAAAATGCATGCATAGTTAAATTAACTTATATTTATTTAACTACCTCGTATAAAGCAGGATCATTTGCGGCTGTTCGCCCTACACACTACAATACATATATCTAATGTTTCATGTGTGTTTGTGTAGTGTGTATGAAAAAAAGCCGCGAACGATTCGACCTAAAAAATCTGACTTGCTCCCCCCCCCTAGGCCAGAAGCTGAGTAAATATTATACTGAATCGCATTACTGTCATGGGCGGGGGGTCGCCACTTACCACCAGGTGGGCCCTGCTAATGCCATAACTAATTCACATAAGAAATAAGGTGCTGATTATAAATCAAATTGGCCTCGTATGGGCAGAACCGATCTCCTTCGCAGAATGAACACTTACCGAAGCTAGTGGCAACTCGAGCAGAAGACTCGGCGGTCTCTCCGGGCCAGGGGCAGACTGCACCGACATCAGTGAGCCTGCCTTGTCCGGCGATAAGACCGCCTGCAACAGAAAAGTAAGTATATTCTGCAGCCTCGGATCTGTGGGGGGCAAACAGAGGTAGTTTCAGGGGGCGCTGAAATCGTAATATAATGAATGAATGAATACTCTTTATTGTTAACCTCAATAGAAACATACATAATAAAAATAAAATTAACAAATCAGTCATAAAAAAGAAGAGGTTACAATGGGCGGCCTTATCGCTAATAGCGATCTCTTCCAGGCAACCTTTGGATGGAATTAAATTAAAAACGTGAAAATCTGGCAGGAGGTGCACCAAAAAGCAACTTGAGTAACTTGCAACTGCATAACTTAAAAAATAAGTAAGCACAAACATAGTAGTATAAAACAAAGTCGCTTTTTCTGTCCCTATATCCCTATGTATGCTTAAATCTTTAAAACTACGCAACGCATTTTGATGCGGTTTTTTAATAGATAGAGTGATTCAGGAGGAAGGTTCATATGTATAATACAGTAGCAAGTCACCCCGGCTTCGCACGAGTAGTTTCTGATACAACACTGATGATTTACTAACCGTGCGAAGCCGGGGCGGGTCGCTAGTACAAAATATCACTAGTCGCTAGTTTCAAACACATTGAAAAGATTTTTGTTGCTTTTTGTTTGGTTAAGTTGTTTTATGAGCGTATCCCAAGTTGATTTAAAAAAAAAAAAAAAAAAAAAAACAACGTTAACACACTCATACCTCTGCACTAGGATTCCCTGTGCCGCAGATGGCATGGACAAACACAGAAACACAAGACAAACACCCAAGACCCGAAAACAAACTTCGTGCTCACCACACAAAGTGTGCCCCGGCCGGGAATCGAACCCGGGACCCCTTGCTTCGAAGGCAGGGCTACTACCAACTAAGCCACAGAGCCATCAAATTTGCGAACATATGTTAATTCGTAAAAGAACCTTTTTAATACCTTACCTCTGCGATTGTGTCAGTTTGCAGGTCGATGGAGCAGGAGATTGGTGCCGTTGATGTCGGTGGAGCAGAGCTGCCAAGTACCTGCTCGTCCATATTCGCCAACTCCTAAAACACAGATTAAAATAACTAGTTAATTTAACGAAAATGCAAAAACCTCACAAATCATAGTAAACACCTCGGTTACTTGAATAATAGTCCTACACTCTTTAGCCGCTTACTCACCAATTAATTGTTCATAGCTCAATGACGCTAGTAATTCCTACGGCTTCTGTTTCTCTGACATTACGTAATAACACGTACAGCTTCTAAGATTATGAAGGGGTGAGGGGCGAGAAGATTTACGACCAGATCGCATTTATCTTCGAAAATTTACGAGTTTCTTTCAGCTGTGTTTTTACGCAATATCTCCTAATCTGTTGATCGGTAAAACAGACTTTGAAAAGATTTCTCACTTATATGGCAATTTTTTGCGTGGATGTTAAAACATTTTTTATTGGGCGGAGGCCTGATTACCGTACCAGCCTCTAATGTTCCCACTGCAGGGACACCGGCCTACTCTCGATAATTGAGAGTGAGTGGGCTCTGATCTACCACGGGAGCCCAATCCGGATTGGTAGATGTCACATGTCGTCGAATTTTTCGTTCTAAGACATGCCGGTTTCCTCGCGATGTTTTCCGTCACCGTTTTGAGAACGTGGTATTGCGCACATAAATTTTTCAAGTGAAAAAACTCATTGGTGCACGTGTGGGTTTGAACCAGCAACCTTCAGATTGAAAGTCGGCGTCTATGCCCCTGGGCCACCACGCTCATTAAGGCCTGATTATTTTTCTTAAATAAAAGTAGCCTAGTTACAGCTATTTCTTACAGTTCGACAGCGCTTTTTCTTACGACTTACTTTACAAATATCAATATTTAAGGCTAACCAAGAACTTTAGCGTAATGCTGGATAGCCTATAGCCTTCCTCATGAAAGTGGCTACCATATAAAAAAAATCGTATCCAGAGTTTAGCGCGTTCAAACAAACAAAAAAGAGGTTAGCTCTTTCAGTTTTTCCTCTTATAATTATGTTAGTATAGATTACTCTATAAATATAATTGTATTATATAAATAAAGTAATTTGAAATTATATACAGGCAGTCCTCTTACTTACGGCATGTTAGGTTCCCGAAAATACGCGACGTAAGTCGAAACGACGTAAGTCGAGACATATTTTTTCGTATGTTTACATGTAAAACTTAAGGGTTAGGAACCACACGGACTCGAAATTAAAAAAAAACTGCATTCATAACAAAGGATATACATACTTTATTATCAAAAGTAAGTTCTAAAAGTAATTATATATGCACTTATGAAATTGCTAGTTATTTTTGGTATTTGTGTGTTATTAATTTTAATATTATAATAACTAGCTGATCGGGCCACGCGTTGCTGTGGCTAACGTTTTTGTCTTACGATATTATATTTTGCAATAAAATAATATTGCGATCATAAATTGAGATGTGAGCTATCCTATCTTTTAAGTTGGATCAAACTGCACACGTTGTATAAATTTGATACACAAAATCGGTTATTGTGATTAAACCATGATAGGTAGATATATGTTCTCCCGGACTTTTTTGTAGGTTTTAATGGGATCTACAAAACCGTAGTACATAATACAAAAATAGGTTTTCGATTTTACACCTTGTGTTACAAAATTGCAATTTACTTACGGATCCCTAATTTTGAAAAAAAAAAATAAGTCTATAGCCTTCGTTGATAAATGGACTACCCAACTGAAAGAATCATTCAAATCGGACCAGTAGTTCCAGAGATTAGCGCGTTCAAACAAACAAACAAACAAACTCTGCAGCTTTATAATATTAGTATAGATTATACTTTAATATGTACTCAAGTGAATTCTCCTATGCCGGAAATCGAAACAAATAACGTATGCTTAAGGAATAGTGTCAAAACATTGTTCGAACGACGTAAATCGAAACGACGTAGGTCGAGGACTGCCTGTAATTTTATTTCATACCAATGGCGTACTTTAAAACCATGACATTGAACTTATCGATGGTACGTTCAAACGATATTTCCATTGGCGATGTCTCCATGTGTACCTGGCATCGCCTGGCATTGAAACAGTATCGATCCAACCATTCCAATTCTATTTCTAGTACTGAATTGATTAAGCTTTTTTTAACTGATTGAAAAGTGGTTGACTGCTGGATGTTTGAGGTCAAATTCCTTTGAGACCTTTTTGATCGAATTGAATTGACTGATTTGGAAAATCGATATTAATACTTTCTTTTTTTTTTAATTATTTATTTATTGAAAGGGTTTGTTCTGATAGAACATGCCACCCCTGAAAGTATACATATTAATTATACTAGGAAATAACAAAAACTTTATAATCTATTTAAGCCTTAAATCAAATTCACAATTCAAAATAAAAAAAATAAACTAAAAATAGGCTTTTGCGGCTTGATAAAAATATCAATACTTTCGTCCTCATTTCACCTTTAGTAGGTAGAATACACAACACAGGTAATTATGGAACAACAATACACAGGTAATTATGGAACACTTTATTTTGTGTTCCATAGTTAGGGCTCACTTGAAAATTAAAAACAAAATTACACGTTTAAGAATATGTAACAACAAAATAGGTAGGAGTACAAATAAGATTCCGCCGTTTTATTGTAGATGGCGCGGCACGGAGTTTCGGTTAGCTTTCGCAGATGATAACCGGCTTAGAAAATAGTTTGGACATTCAATAACAACATAACCTATTAATATCATTGATTTTATATTGGTAAAATATAATTTTTATAAGTTGAAAATGTCAAAATTTGAGCCAAGTAAGCGTCATTTGCGGGAAATATTAGTTTACTTCTTTAATTTAAAGAAATCTGCTGCTGAGGCGCATCGATTGCTCGTAGAAGCATATGGTGAGGTTGCTTTGAGTGAGAGAACGTGTCGAGAGTGGTTTCAAAAGTTTAAAAATGGTGATTTCGACGTAGAAGACAAAGATCGCAGTGGAAGGCCAAAAATTTACGAGGATGCAGAATTGGAGGAATTATTGGAGGAAGATTCATCTCAAACACAAAAAGAACTTGCTCTAACATTAGAAGTCACTCAGCAAGCAGTCTCACATCGTTTAAAATCATTAGGAATGATTCATAAACAAGGAAATTGGGTTCCGTACGAATTAAAGCCGAGAGATATTGAACGCCGATTATGCTTAAGTGAAATGCTGCTAGCTAGACATAAAAAAAGGGTTTTTTACATCGTATCATAACTGGTGATGAGAAGTGGATACATTATGACAATCCAAAAAGAAGAAAATCATGGGGATTACCTGGCCACGCGTCAACATCAACAGCAAAACCGAATATTCACGGAAAAAAACTTATGCTGTGTATTTGGTGGGATCAGCTAGGTGTAGTGTATTATGAGTTGCTTAATCCGAGCGAAACAATTACTGGAGCCCTCTATCGAACACAATTGATGAGATTGAGCCGAGCTCTGAAGGAAAAACGCCCTCAATACTATTCTAGACACGAAAAAATTATTCTTCTGCATGACAATGCTCGTCCACATGTTGCGGCTCCCGTGAAAAAGTACTTGGAAACACTTGATTGGGAAGTGTTACCCCACCCGCCGTATTCACCAGACATTGCACCGCCCGATTATCACCTGTTCCGGTCCGTAGCACATGCTCTGACGGCGCAGCGGTTCACATCTTATGAGGATACCAAAAATTGGGTTGATTCGTGGATAACCTCAAAAGACAAGGAGTTCTTCAAACGTGGGATTCGAATGCTGCCTGAGAGATGGGAAAAAGTGGTTGCAAGTGATGGGCAATATTTTGAATAAATTTATATTACCGTTCTTCTACAATAAATATTTAATTTGTGTTAAAAAACGGCGGAAACTTATAAACTAATAACTCGGCATGTGCTGCGTCAGTGGACTGATACAGCGCTGGTATTCTGTGGCACCGTGGACACCATTTTACGTTTGGGGATCATCAGATGATACGGTTATTTCAGACTCCTACCGCCTGAACCCCCACGGAGATGTTTGTTAGAAGAAGTTCTTCAGAAGTCGGTTAAAAATATGATTCCCGTCAATAATTTCAGACTTATTTTAACGCCTCGCGGTGTTACCGGCCGATCGACTTCCTACGGGAACCGTACATTTTTCCGGGATAAAAAGTAGCCTATGTGCTATTCCAGACTATAATCTATCTCTGTGCCAAATTTCGTCCAGGTCCGTTCAGCCGTTCTGGCGTGATTGAGTAACAAACATCCATCCATACTTACAAACTTTCGCGTTTATAATATTAGTAGGAAGTAGGATTAATTGTTTCCAATTTATTGAACATCTATACAAATATAATTTTTAAGTGTCTGTGTGTTATGACAAAATAACACCTTTTTACTAAAAGCTTTTTTTTTAATCTTTAATGCTCTTATACCTCTGCACTAGGATTCTTTGAGTTGTAGATGACATGAACAAACACAGAAACACAAGACTTTTTTGAAAGATTTGAAAGTATATATACGATACTTATAACAAAAAATGAATTTTGTCCGTCTGTCTGTTTGTTCCGTCTAACGTCCGACAACAAGGAGTAACGTTATTACAAGGAGTAACAATTTTATTTATCTGTATATAGTCAAAATATTTCTATACATTTTTATTGAAGGTATTGAAGTCGTATCATTCGATATTCAAATCATTCACTCCCATAAATACCCAAAATGGCGTCGTAACTTAACTACATCTGATAACTTGTTGAATTATTGTTACATGACTATTGCGCAATATACAAGGGAGACTAAACAGGACTATAATGTCTTGTATACAGATTATTCATTCAGTATTCAGTGGCAGACATATCGATCGGGAGTTCAGAGCCGATTGAACCCGGAATAAACTAGAATTTTCTAGATTCTTCGTTCGTTCCGTGGATGCGCTCCGTTTGTTAATACAAATTAATTTTACATCTGACTGTTTTAAACATTGAATACATTGTATTCTATTTTTTAAGAGTGTCACATAAGCGCTTTATGATAATTCGGGCGTCCCAGGAAGTAGTTGACAGGGATAGCACGATAGATACTGGGGGAGTGTGAGCGAGACAAAGAGTAGAGGAATGGTAGCGAGCCAAGTATTAGACAAAGTTGAAAACACAAATCAAATAATTTTGTTAGTTATTTTGTTGTTATTCTATGTCTATGTTAGAATAAAATACTATGTAAGGTTAATTATTATTTTTTATAGTATTTTATGTTCCTTTTTTGTTTATGTTTAATTTTATTTTATTGTACGTCCGAAATGGATAGGCTATGTTGCACCTACCAATACTTTTTACAATCTTTCGTTAAACCAAGGTGGATAATAAATTATATTTTGAATTCTATAAAAAAAAATGTTAAGCTATTATTAACTACATAAGAAACCAAAAAACATTTTTCTATAATTTTCTCTTTTGAGACTTTTTCACTAATCGTGTTTTTACGATTACAAAATTATAGCAAAAATGTTAAAGAACATTTATTTATAAACATTAGCTGTCTATTCGCACTGCCTTTTTTTTTTTTTTTTCTTTCTTCTGGCGTCGCACTTCTATGCATTTGCCATAGCACTGCCTTCTTAATGCATCTTTTCTATTGTTACATTCACAATTCAAATATTAATGTTTTTTTGCAACCGACCTCCTTTTCAAATCTTTTTTTTTTTAATGTATTTTACCTTATTTTCCGGCATTCAACCGATTAGAAAAATAATTTTTTGCTTGATAATATGCTTTCAGATCGGTCCCATAGAATTTTTATCAAAAACGATTGAATAGTTCCAAGTAAACGAAATTGCGTATTTTTCTTTCCTGTGACTTTTTTGCCCGTTGTATACCGATTTTGATGTTCCCTTTTTAAAATAATAACTAAGGTGACAAATAAAAGAAAGTATTGAAGTCGATTTCTTTTTATTTTTAAATCAATCTGTTCTTTTTTTGACACGGCTCTTGTATTCCTATTCCTGTTGGTTTTGTCTTAAATATTATTTGTATTGGCAGAACATAGAGGATAAACACAAAAATTAAAAAAAAGAAGAACTGAAAATTGGGAAACTGGACTGATTGTTTTAAAATCGAATTTTGCATGTGTCTAGCTGAATAAAAAATACAAATAAAATACATATAATAAAACTAAAACTTAAAATTCATTTTCATAAGCTTAAACTTTTAAACGAAATTAAGGCTGTAAATTGCTACAATCATCAAAAACCCATTAAACACCCGCTGCAAACTGTAGTTTAATGTGACTACGCTGTATAACTTTGAAAGATTTACGCCAATCATCATTACTTTGAAAAAAAAATATAAATCTCAAACTATGATTAATTGAATTGGCTGTTGTTTAATATAAAAAAATAACCACAACAAACCTTATTTAGAGAAAAACGAGAATATCATATTTTGAGTCTTGAGCACACAAATGCTTGTAGGTGGGAATCAAATCCACAACCTACAACGCAGAAGCTACTACCAACCGAATGAGAGATAAGTCGAAAAATGGTTCACATTCGGACATTTTTGAGGAATATGTCTGAATAAAAATTAACACATGTATTTCATTCAAAAGCGGTTTTAAAACGGATCAGAAACTTCTGTTACGAATTAGGTATTCACAAAACTATTTCATAGTGCAACGTGTCACCTTGGATGTAGTAATAGGTACAGTGAATGGTGTTACAAATCGGCCTTGCCTTGTAAATATGACCCAATTCAACAGCGTACGCAGTGCACCAGCAAATCTATGTCAAATGTCATAATATTACTGGTTTTTTTTGTAATCCTTTTGTTTTTTTTTTAATGTGAATATGTGACAGACCGAGCTGAGGGCCCACCTGGTGGTTAGACGGCTCCGTGGCTTAGTTGGTAGTAGCCCTGCCTTCGAAGCGAGGGGTCCCGGGTTCGATTCCCGGCCGGGGCATACTTTGTGTGGTGAGCATGAAGTTTGTTCTCGGGTCTTGGGTGTTTGTCTCGTGTTTCTGTGTCCATGCCATCTGCGACACAGGAAATCCCAGTGCAGAGGTATGAGTGTGTAAACAAAAAAAAACGGGCGTCCCCCGCCCATGACAGTAATGTATAAGATTTGACCGGAATTCCCACACGGAAGCACACCCGGAACACAGTAATGCGAGCACTACTGCTTGGCGGCAGATTCCAGGTGTGGTTGCAGCACCTCGGTTGAACCCTCTAAAACCAGCCTCATTAAAACCTAATCATTGTTATTGGACACATCATCATCTTCCTGCCCTTATCCCACACTAAGTGGGGTCGGCACAACATGTATTTTTCTTCCATCTCCCTCTGTCAGCCGTCATCTCAGTACTCACTCCTTACGCATATCATCTCTCACACAATCCATCCATCTTTTCTTTGGCCTACCTCTTGTCTTATATCCTTCCACATTCCACACATTATTGGACACATCACTAGTATTTTTTTATCAGAAAGGTGGTACGAAATTCACCGGGTTATCTCGTTAATTATAAAATAACATTTGTTATGCCCTCGAGGGTATAAAAATAATAATGAAATGAGCAATTAATATTATTAAAGTGTGTTTTACGGTAAATTATTGCTGAGACCCAGAAAATTGGTAAGAGACTGTCTAATTAATTATATAAGACTATCTGTGTGTAGACTGTATGATGTAAGACTGTCCAAATTAATGGGTGAACAAGAGAATAGTTAAAAATCGAAAATCAAAGACCCTACTCTACTTCAATACTTTCACCCTTAGTACATCCCACTAAGGTACTAAGGTATATAAGAAACGCCAAATTCGGTATACAACGGGCAAAGAAAACAGTCACAGGAAACAAAATTCTCAATTTGATTTAATTCGATGACAAATTTTTCCAGCTATTCCTGTGGGAACATAAAATTTGATTTAACTAACTAACTACAGCTCCGATGATATTAAAAAATGTATGAGACCAATCTGAAAGTATATATATCCAAATAAAAAAAATATTTTCAAAATTATTGGCGGGATTCTGAGGTAAAAACATCCAAATAGGTCAACAATTAGCGAAGATATTACGTAACAAACACAAAAGAAATACAGCCAAATTGGGAATCTGCTCAAAAGTAGGCTCCTAATTCAGCTGTATTGTTTAGTCGGTTAATATCCACGTCCATTAATGAACACAGAACACAAATATAATAAGCCTATGACGTAATGTGGCAATCCTTCCGTGGCTGGGCTTGGGGTTGCCACGTCACTCATATAAAAATAGAACGCTTTTAAGTTAATAACTAGGCGTCCGAACTTCGCTAAGTGGGCAAAACGATATATTTGTAAAAAAAAATTCGTCTCAACAAGAAATACAATTACAGGTTAACTTAAACAGCAAAACCAATTTAAATTCCATCCAAATCAATAGACCTGTTTCCGAGGTACGCGAAACAAATAAATATATTCGCGGACGCGGCTATCTTGGTTTGTGGCGAAATTTTTACTGGGTTTAATCTTGTTTTCTGTTTTGTCCATGCCACCTGCGACACAGAGAATCCTAGTGCAGGTATACGAGTGTGAACATTACTTATTATTACCTACTAATCGTAGGCGCGAGCTACGTCGTAGCGCGTAGCCTCAATCTACGACATAGCGTAGGCATGGGCTACGACGTAGCATGGGCTACGTCGTAGCATGGCTGAGCGCATGGGCGTGCCCAGGGGAGGGCAGGGGAAGGCAGCTGCCCCCCCTGGAAATGGAAATTTAAAATAAAAATGCATGCATAGTCAAATTTACTTATATTTATTTAACTACCTATAAAGTAGGATCATTTGCGGCTGTTCGCCCTACACACTGCACTACATATACCTAATGTTTCATGTAGGTGTTTGTGTAGTGTGCATGAAAAAAAGCCGCGAACGATTCGATCTAAAACCCCCCCCCCCCCTAGGCCAGAAGCTGGGTACGCCCATGTCTGAACGCATCAGCATTTATTACATTCTTCGAAGTTTCATCAGCGCCATCTATATCCAAACTAATACGTGATAATTAATTATGTTGTTTAATTAGACTAAAGTGACGGGAGGGGCTGATAGCCAATCCGATCTTAAGCAATCGCCGCCGCCCATAGACAAGCTACGACTCCGGTCCTCTAGTACTGAAGTATAAGAAAACCCAAGTCTTATTGCATCAGCCCATCACGTTGAGAAGGGGTTGTGACGTCTCCCCGTACCAGCCTCTAATGTCCCCACTGCAGGGACACCGGCCTACTCTCGATAATTGAGAGTGAATGGGCTTTGATCTACCACGGGAGCCCCATCTGGATTGGTAGATGTCACATGTCTTCGAATGTATGCGCTTATTAATAATTCACCGGTAATTTCACCGGCACCCACACCCTTCCACCGGAGTAGCAAACCCACACGTGCACCAATGAGTTTTTTCACTTGAAAAATTGATGTGCGCTATACCACGTTCTCGAAACGGTGACGGAAAACATCGCGAGGAAACCGGCATGTCTTGGAACCAAAAATTCAAGAGTAGGCCGGTGTCCCTGCTGTGGGAACATTAGAGGCTGGTACGGAGATCTCCATTGTTGGCGAACTTTTAATATTTCCCATCACCTGCAAGACCTCCACCTCGTCTCGCTAACGACAATCTCTTTTCTCATATAGTATTATATTACTTACTAGCTGACCCGGCCACGCGTTGCTGTGGCTAACGTTTTTGTCATATGATAATATTGCGATCATAAATTGAGATGTGAGCTATCCTATCTTTCAAGTTGGATCAAACTGCACACGGTGTACAAATTTGATTAAAATCGGTTAAGTAGTTTAGGAGTCCATCGCAGACCAACATCGTGACACGTAATTTATATATATTAAGATAAATGCGAAGCCTTGTCCGTGTGTATGTTCGTTACTCCTTCACGCTAAACGACTGAATGGATTTCGATGAAATTTGTAATATAGGTTGGATTAACACATAGACTACTGTTTATTACGAAAAAGCTAATTCCTCTAGAATGGTCAACGTGAGGCGCATCTGTCTCCAAATAGTATAAAGTCTCTGTTTTCGTCTGTCTGTTTCTCCACTAACTTCTTCTACAGCACGCAACAGATTTTGATGCAGTTTTCACTATCATTTTGAGATTTTATTCAGAAAGGTTTACATATATAATACATGTATATTATAGCAAAGAAAAGCTGAGAATTTTGGATTTGTAATGATACTGAACCTTGAGTACTGGCGATTACGCGATGGATCAAATCGTAACACGATTGTACGACCTACGTCACACATACAGGCGTGCGAAGTCGGGGCTACTTAAAAGTTTTTTTTAATACGAAACATTACTCACCTGATTAAAAGTAAATTCTCTGGGTAACGACATTTCTCAATATCGGGAGGCAGAGGCAGACAAAACTGGTCTTCAGATTCTGTAGATTCTAACTTACAACTCCTATTAAAATCGGCAAAAGCCGAATTATGCATTTGTTTTTTATTGCTTATACCCGTTATGGAAGCCGTTTTCACAATTTTTATTCACTTATAACAGTAAAAAAACCTTTATGAATCCTTTACGCGATTGATTTTCGGTTTACGGCGCCGCAACGAACATTTTCAATGTAAAAACGTATTTTGGCTTTGACTGTGTTGGCACGGATTTGCGATCTATGTTCGCTGCTTGCGAGAATTTTCAAGGAATGAAGGCGCGCATGCGCGGTGGGAACGATCAATAGGAGCTAGTCTAGGAGATGGTGGAAGTATGTCTAGATGTCTTGATCAGAGGGCAATGCTCCGGAATTGGGAAATGCAGTCTGCATGATATCGATTGTGTAAGGTATGCGTCGTTTCATAGTTTTGGTAGACAGACGTTTATCTGTGCACTCACGCAAAAATTATTCAGAATAATCAATTTATTTGTAAACATTCATAATTTACCGGTCGGATATTAAATATTTAATAATAACATATGTTTAAAGTAATAATAAAAGGTAATAAGTATAAAATATAATTCAATTTAAATATGACAAAAAAAATGAAAATCTACGTTAATACTTAAAAGATAAAATAATTTATTTATTTTATTTTATTAAATCACAAAAAAAAAAAAAAAAAAAAAAAAAACTATTTATGTATAGAACTATGCTTAGTCTATGTATAGAAAAAAATAATAAAACTTTAATTCAAGTTATGGTAGCAGTTTTTGCGTACCAAGTCTCCTACATTGTAGTACGCCTTCTCAATGAGCCATGATTTTAACTTTGACTATTCGTATACTAATTATTTAAATACTATTGATCTCATAGCTCAGTTGGTAGTAGCTCTGCCTTCTGGCTCATGCCGTGGGTTCGATTCAGGATAAGTATTTGAGTGACAATCATAAATATTTATTGTGTCTGGGTGTTAATACGTTTTACATTTGTATTTACAAAAAAACATATAAATAATGTTTTAAACGCATGTTTTGCTATCCTGTGACTTTTTCTTCGCCCGATCAGTATCTTAATCGGCAAGGGCGGCCTTAGATATTGCGAGGCTCCGGGCGATAGATCTTTGTGAGGCACTTGGCGTATGAGGAATTTAGGTGAGTTGGAAGTGTATAGGGCTCCTGGTAATCAGTCAGCATCCTCTTAAAGACAGCTGCAGTACATCGAAACAAGAAACGGGTTGTTCTGCGAGGGTGCGAGACCCTACAAAAGTGAGGCCCCGGGCGGTTGCCCTGCTTGCCATCCCCTAGCCGCCACATTAAGATGTTTCTGTTTTAAAATGAGAGCTTAAGGGGTATTTGAAAAAAAAAAACACTCACTTATGACAAATTTCGCACTGCACAGACCTACCTAGTTGTCATAATGACAGTTCATTGAAATATCTCTACTTCATTCTAGACTAACCATTCTAAATGTATCGGTTGTCTGCCTGTTATAACCAATAAACATAATTATTTCACTCATTAATTTTATTTACTTTTACCGCGATCTGTTTTCACCGTTTTCAGAATGTGATTAAAGAAATGGAAGGTCTACATTAAAGCTGGTCCAGGGCGCATAGAAGGATAAATGGAGTGACCGATGGGACTGACATAGTCTCATGAAAGACCAAAGTCCCATAAAAAAAAATAAGAAATAAAAAAATAAAATAAAAATGGTATAAACACTAAATACTTTAATTCCTAAAATCTAGCCCTTAGGGCGAGAATAATTATTTTTATAAATGGTAGACTTCCTACGATCTTAAAAAAGAACATCCCAGTCGATAAACGGGCGAAGAAAAGTCACAGGAAAGTAATATAAGTAATTTCGTTTAGTTGGATGACATATTTTTTCCAGATATATTCATAAGTATCCTTTCTAATAAAAAAATAATTTCGTGTCATTCTCCCGCCAATCTTCCCGGAATGTACGTCAACCTTTTTTTTTTTCTTTCTTCTGGCTTCGCAAAAAGGTCATTCTTCTTCTTAAATAAAAGTGCTTAGTCTATGTATAGAAGTAGTCTATAGGAACATAGACTAAAACATCAGCTATCAGCTATTCCAGTGAAAGTCCCGTAAAAACCGGTTCAGCCGTTTCTATGATTAGCTGAAACAAACAAAAAGAACGTACATATATTTTGATGCACGTGAAGATGCACGTACATATATTTTGTTATACATGCCGTACCTATATACTTTCAAATGCATTTAGTACAGCTGTCATTTTGACATTAACAGACACTTCAATTTTATTTATTTGCCCGCTAATAATAAATATGATTATAAATTCCGATGTGAAAATTCCCATACAAAGCTACTGAATTTCGATTTCTTGGTTGCTCTTTTGGGTTTTTCCAATTCCCTTTCTCCTAAATTATCCCAGAACTGAGACCAGAAGTGAAAAAAAAAATGTTTTAATATGAAATATTGTTTGTACACGTGTATTTCACTGTCGTCGCACGCTCTCACCACGGTGCCACAGAATACCAGCGCTGTATCAGTCCACTGACGCAGCACATGCTGAGTTACCTATTTTGTTGTTACATATTCTTAAACGTGTAATTTTGTTTTTAATTTTTAAGTGAGCCCTAATTATGTAACACAAAATAAAGTTTTTCTATTCTATTCTATTCTATACCTGTGCACGACAATTGATTTTTATACAAATAGATTATCATTGTCTCTCTGACTACACAAAACAATACCGCGTCCTATTCCGATTGGCTAAGTTAAATTAAGTTAGATCAATGGCCTTGAAACCCACCCCGTTGACTCATATTTGGTACCTACGCGATATCTGCAAACAAACTTAGCAATTTTTCTTCTTCTGTTCCGATTTCTCACGCCTTCCAAAGGATAACCCGGGATCGACATCTACCCTCTGAACCACGGTAGCGCTCATTTCAAATGCCACTAAATATTTAACTAATAGTTGCTTAACTTGTATAGCAAGCTTCGCTGTAAGCGCTTCTCAGCACTTTTTAAATAATTCAATGGAAGTATTTTCTTTGTTTGATTCATCGCATAAAACGTTAATTTAACAGGAAAATAGTGTTTTTCTAGCTCTACTTTTATATTATTGAAATGGTAAAGTAAGTTAAAAGTTTAAAGCGGCTATCATCAAAATTCCTTTACAAAAAGATTGAATACTTTTTAGATGCTGATCCACGTAACGGCTTCAAACACGGGAATGAATGGCAACATTCCATAGACAATCATTTATTTTAAAAAAGGAAAAAAAACAGTGGCACTTATAAAGAAATAAACAAACAAAAAAAAAATTATAGTTTTTTGCCATCTCAAAAAATACCCAAATGAACATCAACGTAACTTGCATGCATATTATTATTTTTATGTGAATGTGTGACGGAACGAGGTGAGGGCCCACCTGATGGTAAGTGGTGACCCTCGCCCATGACAACAGTAATGCGTGCGACTCAGTATGAGATACAAGTCTTTACTGAGTCGCATTTATCCTGTTGCGTCCGTCACCCGAAACGGGGATGATACGTCTCATGCGGTGATTTCACCCACACACTTCCACCGGAACTCAATAATGCGAGCACTATTGCTTGGCGGCAGATTCCAGGTGTGGTGGCAGTACCTCTCCGGACGAACTTGGCACAAGTTCTACTGCTACTTTTGGTTGCTCCTTTAGCACCAACCGGGGGGTACGTGTAGGGAATCAAAGGACGCAACTGGACCCCCAACGAATGATATTTTCGATTAATGCGTATATTTCCCTCTTCATAAGTTTCAGATAGTTAAATCTGGGGAAATACAAAAAGGGAAATAATTTCCTTTATGTGACGGATCGACTTGACAGCCCCTGATGTTAACTGGTTACTGCCGCCCGTAGACAACAGCCATACGACTCCTCGAACAGAAGTATGAGAAAACTCAATTCGTATCACGTTGAGACGGGATTAAGTCTCATGCGCTTGAATTTCACCAGCACCCACACCCTTCCTTCCACACAGCAATGCGAGAGCACCACTGCTTGGCGGCGGATTACCAAGTGGCAGTACTTCTCCGAACGAACTTGGCAAGATCTACTGCTACTTTATTGCAATAAAGGTGCAATAAAGTAGCAGTAGACTTTATTGCACCTTTAGCACCACCAGGGGGTCACGTAGGGGTTCTGAGGATTTCTTCTAACGCGAACAACATTTTCCCCCGAATTTCATCCAAACAGGATGATAATAGGAAGTATTTTGACAGTCCGTAGGGTAAAATCAAAAAACAGTAAGCATTTCCCGTCATATTTTATTGAGAACCACAAAATGAGGTTTCGAAACAAAACTTGCTTCTACTATTACTGCATTATGGGGAGTAAACAAACAAATCAATAGTTACAGAATATTCACATCAGACACTATTCAAAACTAGTGTTAACTAATAATATATTCAAAGTTATGCAGTGAATTGGAAATTATAAGGAAAAAAAAACAAATTTATTTACTCTGGCAACACTAAATTATAGAACTGTATCTATTAGCTACGACAGATATTATTTAGACCACAATAATGTACTCAAACTAATTAGAATTTCAGCATAAATAATATCCTTAGATACGTAGTAGCCACGACATTAATATAAAAAAAAAACAATATTTTAATTTCTGTAAAAATTCACAAATGTGATGTTTCATCAGAAACCCTAGTCAAAGCCATTTGCAATTTCGCTAGACCCGTTCGTTCGATAGCAACTTGCGGGATGTTTACCTAGACCATGGCGCTCAAAATGTTAGTGAAACACCATTTTGCCTGTCATTGCGCAAGCGAGCGAGACGAAAAAGGGAAATTAGCTCAAAGTCCAGTTATAACTAATTTACAATAACAGTTTAATGCATTATTCGTAAAATCATTAATAGGACTTACATTTTTAACTAAAACAATGTTACATGAGCTTTGAGGATATAGGAAATAATTTACAAAATTTAGAAAGATACTCATAGAAAACTTTTTGTATTTTGTGGGGTTGCTATAGCGGCCTTGAGCTCGGAACATGTCACGTCTACATTACCACACTATCATGCTGCGACAAGGGGCTAATTGTGGCTATGATTAAACCAAATGATGTGAATTATCCACGAATATATATCATAAAATCAACATGAAAAAATATTTTATCAACGAATTTTTACTAAAATCAAAAAGAACTCTACACTTAGAAATACACAATTTTACTAACTGTACGAATTGCAAAAACAAAGGGGTAAGAAAGCAGGGTGTTTTAAAAAAAATATCAGTCAATTTACTTATAAATACCAACAGAAAAAAAATGATTTAGTTTTGAACGAAATCGGTGAAATTTCTATTTTACCCTGTAAATCATGAAAAACAAGCGATAATTTTCAATAAATACATAGTAGCAGATTGTAACATCAAAGACAAATAATATTCTAGATTTTACTTTCGTCTTGCACTAACAATTTTCTCTATAAACTAAACTTTAATACTAACAAACTTTTAAATCTAACATTTGAGGATTCGTTGGAAATATCGCAAGTAATAATTAATTAATAAACGAAATAATATTTTTTTTTTTAAATCAGGTACCGTGCAACAATATCCAACGCGCATCTTTATCAACCTGTGCATCTATATCAATGTATCTGCGCATAACTGCGCATCTTACTCGACGTAACTGCGAATCTTTCAACCTAACTGCGCATCTTTAATGACAAGTGCGCATCTTACTCGACGTAACTGCGCATCTTTAACGACCTAACTGCGCATCTTACTCGACGTATATGTGCATCTCTAATGACCTAACTACGCATCTCGCCTATATGCGCCTCTACCGAAATAACTTGCCATCTGAGGATATTTGTCGACGCCATTATCCACATACATACGCGTTTGTACATACAAAAATAGGCACCGTTGCAACTGTCCCGATGGACAGATATATCAACTGTATAGAGTTGGCATTTCATTTAGACGCAACGTCTATAAAAAAAAACTTTTGAACTCTTAGAAAATGGCCTCTTAATATATCATTGTTGGCATCGCACTTTTGAATAGTTCCTAAATAAAAATACACCACAATGCCATCTCTGTCATCAAATATATACGTGAGGGATAGGCGAATGGTATTTTTACTTAGCGCGATATTCAACAGCCAGACCCTATAATCAACTAACTGGAGACAGATTGCCGTGGCAACATTAATAACTGTCAAAAAATGTGTAGATTGCATTGTAGATAACTAGCGACCCGCCCCGGCTCCGCACGGTTGTACAGTAGTTCGTAATACAATTCCTTAGTGCATCACCTTGATCTCTCTTGAGGTTTAGCCAGTTATTAGCAATATGCGCGCCCAAAAATGTTTTTACCACATCGTAACAAAAAAATTTAAATTATCGACTTTTATTTACTATAATACGCATATAATATGCACGTATTATACTAATAAACCTTCCCTGAAAACCGTACGGAAATCCGTTGCGTGGACATAATTTATACTATGTAGTTACTAGAGACAATGCTATATCTATTAATTTATTAGTAGATTATAGTTTCTGACCGTAAGTGCCAGAGGCAAAACCTACCCGCTGCCGGTTTAATGCCAAACTTCAAAGACAAATTATAGGCCTTAGATATTGCGAGGCTCCGGGCGATAAATCTTTGTGGCACGTGGCGTGTGAGGAATTTAGGTGAGTTGTAAGTGTACAGGGCTCCTGGTAATCAGTCAGCATCCTCTTTACAGCTGCAGTACATCGAAACAAAAAACGTGTTGTTCTGCGAGGGTGCGAGGCCCCGGGCCTGCTTGCCACCCCCTAAGGCCGCCATTGCAAACAACAAAAACAAATTTACGAAAACCAACCTCTTTTCAAAACCTGTTGGCACTTCTCGGTTCAATCACTTGCAACATTCCTTCCAAATCCTCAAACAGTAAAAACCAGAAAAAATAGTATATATTTCGTAAACAATTTTATAACCCATGTACACAAGTATATGTTGATTAACATCTATAATTAAACATATGCTCTGACCCAGCTCAGGTTATATGGTCTCAGGTATATAGCAGAAATTATGCCAACAGAACATCTGGTTAGAATCTATTTATTTATTTAGACACACATTACAAGCAATAATATATATATCGCCTCTTCGCTTCAATAATGTGTTATCTTGAAAATTGTCATTTTACAGGAGAGCGTTTTTAAACCTTCAAGAAGTAGTTTTATCGTAACGAATAGCTTTTTAACAGTTCATAGATTCGCTATTATATGCGTAAAAGATACCACGTTTTGTGGACAGATAAAATCGGAAACGGTTTCAATTTATCAAATTTAAAAAAAAAAACGGATTTTCGGACTTACCACGTTATTGAAAAAGAGGCGATATCATATATCTATGATAAAGTTTAGATATATTATAGAATCGAAAAGGAAAGTTAGTAAGATTTTTATCTCGGTAGACTCACCCGGTAGGCGTATTAACACTGATCTAGGCATAAAAACTCTGTAACCAGAAATAGTTACTTTCATTTTTCGTGTAAAATTTAATGACATATGTTAAATGGGAACCACTCCACTCGTGAAGGGCGATTCTTCCCGGGAATCCCCGAGCCTGGCGGTTGCCAACAAAGGGTTGCCAGCTCATCCCCTCATAAATAGCACTACCTCGAGCATATTTCTGTTATATACCATTTCAATGTCTGAGGACACCATATTTAAGGAAGATAACGTATTGCTTAATTGTTTTTAATTTTATTTTAACTTTACATCCTAATTTTAGAAATTTTTAGTACATCTGGTCTGAGAACTTTGAATACTACAAGTTCTGAAAGCTTACTTAAGGTTACCTCAGACATATTTTTTTTTTAGTTTCATTATATTCACATACTTAAATATTTTTACATAATTTTTTATTTTTATATTTTTTTTTAAATCAATAAAATGCAAGATAGAATTATATATCACATGCTACAATTAAATTTAACACCAAATAAATTGGTTTGGGGCGAAACAATATTAGGCCCTATATTTACTAATTAAAATTATTTCTATAATTACGTTCATAATAACTATATAATTTATATGTATATAATTTCAACTCCCATAACTATCAAACAAACTTACTTTAAGTTTTTTACACGTTTATTTTCTAAAAATAATTAAAAATCTTTACCATTAACGTTGGGGGAAAAGTTGCCAGTTCACAGAAAAAAACTACTATTTAGTAAAACTGGAGTTTTTATAGTAATAATATTAAAATATACCCAAACTGCAAAGGAAAATAACCTATAACTAAAGTATCAACTTGAATAATAATTATAACCAGTATTTAACATTTGTATATGAAAAAACTATAAACTATTTATAACTTTAAATACTATTTTATGTCTTATCTCAAAATGTTTTGAATAAAACGTATCTGTATGTGATTTTCGAATCACTTCGCCAAAGTATTTGAACCACACTGAGTACCATTTCAGATTACTCGTATATACCGGTATAAACTGGATATTACCGGTTCAAAATACGCCAAAATTAACTTCTCATTAAACAGTCGCTACGTGATATACGCAAAGCGTACATTCAATCACGATCAGAACCAGAAACCATACGCCATAGTTATATTACTGAAGAATGATACGCGTTTTCTTCCCAGCCATAAACTGGGGGCTCGAAAACACGCCATAGCTTTTTTGCGCTTGCAACATTATACAATCGAGCCGTGTAGCATCATGAAAGAGTCATGAACGAGAATGTATCATACGAGCGCGAGCCGTGAAGAATCATGAAAGAGTCATGAAAACCAAGGCTATTGCGTAAAGTACGCCCAATCTGAAATGGTAATCAGGGTGGTGGCGAATCACGGGGCTTAAAACAAGATCGCCCAAAACATTTATTCTGGCATCTTTAATTTATTACGGCGGTCAAGCGAAACAAGAACGGAATGATCGCTCTTGTTTCGTCGCAGCCTTAAACCAACAAACGCATTACTCACCGCCACTTGCGAGGCGAGGACACATCCAATGAACAAAACTACAATCTATAATATTTTGTACCTCCATAATATAATAAGGCATTAGAAATTTACAGAATATGGCAACACCGAATAATATTGCCAATATACAAAAACTTACACCCAATCAATGAAACAATTAAATTTTAATATTTACACAATGTATTTCTTGTAAACATTTTTAAACTATCATGGTTATGAACATTATTATTCGTGTTACCGAGATATTTACCATGATTTGTGAGTTTTGTTGACTTCAGTTTGCCCGGGACCATGACACATGTAACTGCGTCGAAATATCGGGAGTCAACAAAACTCACAAATCATGGTTAATATCTCGGTAACACGAATAATAATTTCCTGTAAACGTCTACATTTCGATACAAGTTTTTTTTGTCACTTACAAATTGAACGTAAGGTATTTTTCGAACGGAATATTTTTGTCATTCTGAGAAAGTGTTGCCCTACGCGAAAGATATGAATTCGTATACGAAACTTGAGAATACCCGAGCGAGGTGAACAGTTAACTTTATACAAAAATGTAAAGGCATTTATTATATATAATATAAATTGACTTTTTTTGAGTTTTTCAATGTATCTATCTTTCACAGTATAAATTCATATTTCTATTTAAAATACCGCTTCAGAATTTAAAACGTAAAACAAAATTACAATGACGATTTCAGATTCTCTCATGTTTACAAATAGGATTGATGTATGTTTTAAATTGGTGATGAAAATGTTGGCAACATTTAGAATTAAAATTAATTTTAGACCTGTTTCGACCTGTTTCGCTGGAGAGAATAGCTAATCTTGTCCTTAGGGACTTTTTATAGATAATTTCTTTATTAAAGCGATTTGAACTAGCTATGACAACCAAAGAGATTTTTTAATCTACCATACCAGCAAATTCAAGTCCCTTTATTCAAATGCTGACAAGCAAAAGTTCCGACAAGTAAAACGCGGAATAAACTTGGTAGATTTCTTCTAGAGACAAAAGTAAAAAAAATCTCGCAAGAATTCTAATTTGTTGCCAGTACCCAAGTCATCCAAGTGAATTTGTAGGGTTAGCATACCAGATACAACACGGCAGTAGCTATTAAAAAAATTATAACTATAGTTCTAACCTAAATTTAGAGATTTTTTTTACTTGCAACCCTAGGATTACCTTGCCAGAACCCAAACTTGCCGAAACCTAGATTTTCAAGTACTTACTATTAAATTTTTCCTATCTAATTTATCAAGGCCGTTCGCGACAGTTCTTACATGCCAACATTCTAGCCATCAGCCTTGGCAGAGTTCTGCCCACCAACCACACCACTTGGCAGAGTTCTGCCAAGTCCTAAATGGGCAGAGGTCTTTCGCCAAGTCCTTGGCAGTACTTACGCCAATTCCTTACTTGGCAGAGTTCTTCCTTTGCACTGGTTTCTCTTTAGGTTTGTCTTTGAGTGGTTTCTTCTCCTCCCGTTTCTTGTCGACGGCGGGCTGGGGTTTCTCGACGGGGGCGGGTGTGGGTGTGGGGGCGGGGGGGGAGGCCGCTTTGGACTTGGGCTTGCTTGCCTTCGCGGCTGCCGCGTAGTTGATGGGCTTTAGGCCCGGGAAGGCTTCCTCCGTCGGGGTCGGCGGCTGGGGCTGGAAAGGATTTTCATTTTATTCTCGAATTAAACAACATTTACATAAAATCTATACAAATAAATAAAAGTGAATGAATGAATGAATGAATGAGTGAATGAAAATACTTTACTGTACACCAGTACAGAGAAATACAATCGTGACAAATAGAATACGTACAATGGGCGCTCATATCGCTAAAAGTGTGGCAATAATAACAAATATCTATTTTTATTATTTTTGCCTGTGTCTTTCGAATGGCTAGACCAATTCTAGAGACTTAATAATAAAGGGAGGAAAAAATAGAAATAGAAACATTCAATATTTTTCATAATGTAATAAACTTTACAACAACAAGTAGTAGTACAGACAAAAACTTATAAAACAAGAAAACTGACCATAATGTTGACATATCTGTGTGCATGTAACGTGCCTAAGGAGCTCCTGTGACACGTTACATGCTCATGAATAAGTTTACGTGTGTGTGTAAAATTTGACGTGTCCAAACGATACTTGAGGTGTGGATAAACTCTGTGGGTGCCGGTGAAATCACATGCGCATGGGACGTATCATCCCCGTCTCGGGTGATGGACTCAGGATGAGTGCGACTCAGTAAAGATTTGTATCTCATACTGAGTCGCATTACTGTTGTCATGGGCGGGGGTCGACACTTACCATCAGGTGGGCCCTCAGCTCGTTCCGTCACACACATAAAAAAATTCTTGCATCACATGTTGAGCGATTGATTTTTCTAATACAACTCTAATACAACTCACTTTAGGCACTATATCGGCAGTGTCTTCAGTCTTCGCTGCCTCCTCCACCTTCGCTTCACTCTTCACTGTCTTCACTTCTTTCGCTTCCTTTCTCTTCGAAGGCACTTTTGGCTCGGACTTCACTACAACTGGTTTCAATTTCTTCACTTCAACCTGAAACAATACATTTTGATTATCGATTCAAAGTCAAACTAACGCGCCTAAGAAGAAAGATCCCAGTTAGCGTAGTTTTTAAGAGTTTATATTTGTTATATGTATGTTAGATTAAGGTATTTATCTATGGGCCAATGTACTTATTTTTAAGTTCTTGTTGCCTGAAATAAAGATATTATTATTATTATTATTATTATAAAGTCAAACTCATTTATTCCTTTAGATCTCAAGTATCATTTGGACACGTCGAATTTTACACATGCATGTACATATTTGTGAGTATATAACGTGTCACAGGAGCTCCTTAGGTACGTTACATGCACACAGATATGTCAAATTACATTCAATTTTCAATGTTTAAGCTAATCTTATTTGTTAAGTTTACGTCTGATTGTTGCCTTTGCCAATGTGAAAAATAAGATTCTGTATAGACTACCGTGGCTTATAACGACGAGAAATCCTTTACTTGCCATAATCAAGATTTCGAATGAATATCGTAAACGAACGAGTGTAATCACTACATAGTATACTAGCAGCCCATCCCGGCTTCGCACGGGGTAGTGACATAACTACAATAGTTGGACATATGCTACCGCGGAGTTTTTTGTAGACATTATGATGTTCTTCAATATTGTTGTTCATTATTTTGTTCTATCGCTAATAGTTTCGGCAGCGCATTCGACGAAAGACATTTTAAGACTCATTTTTCTACACCTTCGGTTACATTGTTCAAATTTTACCAAGGATCCCTAATTTTTTTCAATATTAAATGTAGCCTATGTCAAATTGGAAGAATGTAGCATTCTATTGGTGAAAGAATTTTTTAAATCGGCCCAGTACTTTTTGAGCCTATTCATTACAAACATACAAACATACAAAAATAGGTACAAATCTTTCCTCTTTATAATATTAGTGTAGAAAACAAAGTCGCTTTCTCTGTCCCTATATCCCTATGTATGCTTAAATCTTTAAAACTACGCAACGGATTTTGATGCGGTTTTATTTAATAGATAGAGTGATTCAAGAGGAAGGTTTATATGTATAATACACTAGCAAGTCACCCCGGCTTTGCACGGGTAGTTTCTGATACGACACTGATGCTTTACTAACCGTGCGAAGCCGGGGCGGGTCGCTAGTGTACATATATTTTAATGCAAGAATTAATGTTAATTAGCCAATCCTAGAGAAGGAACGGTAGCCTAGCTTGCATGACCTTGACAGCTACTGGAATAACAATAACGGTTCCGTGGCTTAGTTGCTAGTAGCCCTGCCTTCGAAGCGAGGGGCCCCGGGTTCGATTCCCGGTCTGGCACACTGTGTGGTAACCATGAAGCTTGTTTTCGGGTCTTGGGTGTTTGTCTTGTTTCTGTTTGTCCACGCCTTCTGCGACACAGGGAATCCTAGTGCAGAGGTATGAGTGTGTAAACGTTTTTAATGTTGTTTTTTTAACTTTTTTTACTAAATAAGTATTATATTTACGAGATCTTGCATTGGCTGACCTTGGCTGGCGGCTTCTTGACGTCCCTGGGTTTGCTTTTGACATCTTTTATTGGCAGGGGGTCCGCGGCACTCACCTCCGGGGGATCTTTCGGTGGTGTGAGAGGTGCTGGAACAATTTACTTGTATTATTATTAATTTAAGTGAAAACGAACGTACACACACTCATACCTCTGCAATAGGATTCCTTTTGGCGCAGATGGCATGGACAGAAACAGAAGACAAACACCCAAGACCCGAGAACAAACTTCAGGCTCACCACACAAGTGTGCCCTGGCTGGGAAGGAAACCTGAGATCCTCTCGCTTCGGAGGCAGGGATACTACCAATTAAGGCTATATATATTTTATAAATCTACTTTGTGTTTAAATTTTAAGATCTCATTGTATATATATAATATACTAGTTTCGCCCCGCGGTGTCACCTGCGGTTGGACTTCCCACGGGAACCGTAGATATTTCCGGGATAAAAAGTAGCCTATGTGCTATTCCAGACTATAATCTATTTCTGTGAAAAATTTCATCCAGGTCCGTTCAGCCGTTCTGGCGTGATTGAGTACAAACATCCATCCATACTTACAAACTTTCGCGTTTATAATATTACTACGATTAACGGTATCTCGTGTTTTCTGAGTATTAAAGTGTTCCATTATCAATTTTTCAGGGGTCCAGTTGCTTGTAGGTGTGTACCCTTTGATTCCCTACACGTACCCCCCTTGGTGGTGCTAAAGGAGCAACCAAAAGTGGCAGTAGAACTTGTGCCAGGTCCGTCCGGAGAGGTATTGCCACCACATCTTATTTTTGCATTGAAATTTACCACGAGAGGTAAAATTGAATGTTTTTTATTATTTTTTTTATTAATTACAAAGTCCGACGTTCATAAGTGTACGGTATAAAATTTTATGTATTAGAAATGTACCAAAATGAATTTGAATTGAATTGAGTTTCGCGTTTATAATATTAGTAGAAACTATCACTACATAGTATAAAACAAAGTCGCTTTCTCTGTCCCTATATCCCTATGTATGCTTAAATCTGAAACTACGCAACGGATTTTGATGCGTTTTTTTTAACAGATAGATTGATTCAAGAGGAAGGTTTATATGTATAATACACTAGCAAGTCACCCCGGCTTCGCACGGGTAGTTTCTGATACGACACTGATGCTTTGCTAACCGTGCGAAGCCGGGGCGGGTCGCTAGTTATTATATTAGTGTGGTACCTTCCGTGGCCGCCTGCTCTGTCGGCTCCGGCTTGCTGGCCCGGTCGGGATCGCTCGCCGCGTCTGTGTTTGTCATCGCTTCGGTACTAGGCGCCTCTTTCTCTGCTTTTATATCTGCAACATATATAATTATAATAATCAACTGATCTATACCGTGCCAGCCTAAAATGTTCCCACTGCAGACACCGGCCTACTCTCGATAATTGAGAGTGAATGGGCTCTGATCTACCACGGGAGCCCAATCCGGATTAGTAGATGTCACATGTCGAATTTATAGTTCTAAGACATGCCGGTTTCCTCACGATGTTTTCCGTCACCGTGAGAACATGGTATTGCGCACATAAATTTTTCAAGTGGAAAAAACTCATTGGTGTTTGAACACGTGTGGGTTTGAACCAGCGACCTTCAGATTGAAAGTCGGCGTCTGTGCCCCTGGACCACCACGCTCTCTGAGAACGTGGTCTTTGCTTAATTCTATTTAATACAATACATCGTTTCTAATTAATTCAATCGCGTTGGTAACAGTACCTGTATTTGAAGTTGTGCTTGGTGGTATTCTGATTCTGGTGGGCACGAATTCTGCGGCTAGCGGGTTCAGTGTTGACTTGGACACCGCTTCCTCCAGTGATATAGATGGGTTACCATTACAACTGCTTGTGCTGTAGACAAATGACAATTGTTATAATTTTTTCTTTGTCAAATTTCTTTATAAATCTTACTAGCTGACCGGGCAACGCGTTGCTGTGGCTAACGTTTTTGTCATACGATATTATAATTTGCAATAAAATAATATTGCGATCATAAATTGAGATTTAAACTATCCTATCTCTCAAGTTGGATCGAACTGCACATGGTGTGCGAATTTTATTATAATCGGTTAAGTGGTTTAGGAGTCCATTGAGGACAAACATTGTGACACGAGATTTATATACAATATAATATCAAGATTATATTATGATCTAGCCATATGATATAGCTAAAGGGTCATCCATAACTAGGTCACACAAATTTTATGGTTTTGTCAACCCCCTCCCCCCACTCGTCCTTTTTTTATGTGACTAAGTGACGGAACGAGCTGAGGGCCCACCTGATGGTAAGTGGTGACCCTCGCCCATGACAACAGTAATGCGCGCGACTCAGTATGAGATCCAAATCTTTACTGAGTCGCATTCATCCTGCTGCGTCCGTCACCCGAGACGGGGATGATATGTCTCATGCGCATGTGATTTCACCGGCACCCACACCGGAACACAGCAGTGCGAGTGCACCATCTCTTGGCGGCAGATTACAGGTGTGGAGGCAGATTACAGGTGTGGAGGCAGTACTTCTCTGGGCGAACTTTGCACAAGTTCTAATGCTACTGTTTGTTGCTCCGTTAGCACCACCCAGGTGGTAAGTGTAGGGACTCAGGGTATTTCACCATCAACTAAAAGTAATACAATAACGTTGACGGCTCCGTGGCTTAGTTAGTAGTAGCCTGCCTTCGAAGCGAAGGGTCCCGGACTCAATTCCCAGCCAGGGCACACTTTGTGTGGTGAGCAAGAAGTTTGTTCTCGGGTCTTGGGTGTTTGTCTATGCCATCTGCATGGAATCCCAGTGCAGAGGTATGAGTGTGTAAACGTTTATTAATAACTCACGTAGGTGCTTGGGGATCCCGCCCCCTCTGGTTCCCCCCCCTCCTTTCCCTGTTCTCATCCTCTAGCATGGCTTCTATGCACTGTTCCATTAGTTCTTCTTCTTGTAACTGCTGTATCACCTGCAATAGTAGAAAAGTTCATTTTACGGATTACAAATAGAATTACTAGCCAACTGAGCTATGATATCTTGATATAAGACTGGCTGGATATCCTGATATAAGACTGGCTGGATATCCTGATATAAGACTGGCCGGATATCCTGATATAAGACTGGCTGGATATCCTAATATAAGATTGGCCGGATATCCTGATATAACACTGGCCGGATATCCTGATATAAGACTGGCTGGATATCCTAATATAAGATTGGCCGGATATCCTGATATAAGACTGGCCGGATATCCTGATATAAGACTGGCGGGATATCCTGATATAAGACTGGCCGGATATCCGGTATCCGGCCAAACATCTCTAGTTATTATTTAGGATGCCTTGTGCATTTATTTCTCTCATTGTGCAATAAAGTATGTTTGTATCTAATCTAATACCTTTAAATGAGCAATTAAGATGAATTACAAGAATTGCTGTATATATATATGTAGTGTATCTCAGAAATGGCTACAACGCTTTGGATGAAATCTTATGTTTAGATAGGGTTTGCTATATAAGTTTACCTGTTTCATTGTATTTCTTGTAAAAACGCATATTATTACAACAAATCGTTTTATAACTGAAAATTGAATACAGCGCCATCTTGTCAATTTTTGTGATCGGTAATCTACTGTTACTTGAAAAAATTACAATTTCAGATAAAACGTGCGAAGCTCCATCGCAGAGTACTAGTATTGTACACGAGAAGATATTTTTTTCAAGCTAAAGCTGACGACCTCGTGGCTTAGTTGGTAGTAGCCCTGCCTTCGGAACGACGGGTCTCGGGTTCGATTCCGATTCACTTTGTGTGGTGAGCATGTAGTTTGTTCTCGTCTTGGGTGTTTGTCTTGTTTCTGTGTTCGTCCATGCCATCTGCGACAGGGAATCCTAGTGCAGAGGTATGAGTGTGTAAACGTTTCATTTATAAAGCACACCCACCTGTTTGTCAAACTCTTCTTCATTCTCCATCCACATGTAGTCTTCAAAGTCGTCTGGTTGGGGGGGTGCGGGGGGTGCGAATTGAGGGGGGTAGAATGCACCTGCCATTACATAACCACCTGGAAAAACCAAAAATGATGATTTAGAATATATAGTGACAATGCCGAGTAATTTATTATTATTATTATGATTTTTTACCTTTTTTTTTGTAAAATTCTTCAATAAAATATTGACTTAAAGTACTTATTTTTATTTGAATTTTTTATATACTTAATTTAAATTAATGTAATTGGTGCCAACCGTTTTAATTAAATAAATAAATAAATATCTGGTACAATTTGAAAACTATTATATCATATGTATCACCTGGACAACTTAAAACTTATTGCCGGATTATTGGATATATTGGAGTAGTGAAGTGCCGGGTTATTGGATGTATTGGAGTACTGAAGTGCCAGGATTATTGGTCCAGTTGCTCGCGTCCGTAGGTGTGTACCCTTTGATTCCCTACACGTACCCCCTGGGTGGTGCTAAAGGAGCAACCAAAAGTAGCAGTAGAACTTGTGCCAAGTTCGTCCGGAGAGGTACTGCCACCACATCTGGAATCTGCCGCCAAGCAGTAGTGGTTGCATTACTGTGTTCCGGTGGAAGGGTGTGGCTGCCGGTGAAATCACATGCGCATGAGACGTATCATCCCCGTCTCGGGTGATGGACGCAGCAGGATGAATGCGACTCAGTAAAGATTTGGATCTCATACTGAGTCGCACGCATTACTGTTGTCATGGGCGACGGTCACCACTTACCATCAGGTGGGCCCTCAGCTCGTTCCGTCGCTGACTGACATAAAAAAAAAAAAAATGTATTGGACTACTGAAGTGCCGGATTATTGGATGTATTGGACTACTGAAGTGCCGGATTATTGGATGTATTGGACTACTGAAGTGCCGGATTATTGGATGTATTGGACTACTGAAGTGCCGGATTATTGGATGTATTGAAGTACTGAAGTGCCGGATTATTGGATGTATTGGACTACTGAAGTGCCGGATTATTGGAGTACTGAAGTGTCGGGTTATTGGATGTATTGGACGCCGGGTTATTGGATGTATTGGACTACTATGGTGCCGGATTAGTGACTCTACTGTATTATTTAAAAGATATCTCACCGGGCATGTGTCTTGGTATGTGAACCGGGTATACAGGCGCGCGATGGACGCCCGCGTCTCCGCTGCCAACGATGCCTCCACCGACGCCGTTGTCTATGATCACTCCGTTAGGCTGCAATAGTATTGGCTATGGTAAGTCAATATGGCTATTCCATCATAGGCAAAATAAATCGCCGTTCTTTAAAGGAACAGTACCTGGGCGACCGAGCTTCGCTCGTTTTAGTACCACAAAAATTGACGAGACGGCGCTGTATTCAATTTTCAGTAAAAAAACGTTTTGTTGTAAAAATATGCTTTTTTACAAGAAATACAATTGAACAGGTAAAATTATAGAAAAACCCAATCTAAACACAAAATTTCATCCAAATCGTTGTAGCCGTTTCCGAGATACACGAAATATGTATATACAAGAATTGCTTATTTAAAGGTATTAGATTAACATCCATCGCTGTCAAAGTTTTATTTTTTTTCAATGGACTTCCATAGATTAATTAGTATTTTTATTTTGCATGTGAAGGTATACGATCATCTCCTATTATTTTATTTTTAACCATGAGAGTGAATTTTAATTACTGTAACTTCTCCGAAATGAGTTAGCCATATTTTGTTACAATTAACATACAGAAAAATCTTACGAAAGTACATTAACTTGGACATTGGCAGAATTTTGTGGCCTATGTGCAATGTCCATGAATATATATGTTTCTTTATTTCATTCATTCATGAGAATTCTAGTGCAGGGGTAAGAGTTTAAGTTTTTTGAGTTCATTCATGGGAATTCTAGTGCAGGGGTATGTAAGTGTTTTGTTATCATTGGTGAACTCACCTGCCACTGTCCGTTTTCTTCGTTCCCATAATAAGCACCAACGTTGGCTGATGTCTCCGGTATCTTCATCGTTCACTATAGTTTTACGCAATAACTGTCCATAAACTATAATTTAAAACATAACAACTACTTTTAACAAATAATTATTACTAGCACACTAATTACCAGTTGACTTTTAACAAATCTTGTTAAAGTTCTATGTCTCGGTTACGTTAAAGTTCTATAAATCTTTACGTTAAATTTCTAAATTTTGCAAAGGTTTTACAATTATATTGAAGTGTTTTGTGTGTGTTGTGTCTATCTTCATTTCTGGCGTGACTTGCAACTGGAAAAGAAAAATAATTGCTTTAATTCTGCGCTGCAGGTCGTGGGTTGCGGGCTGGGGTGGGAATCAGTTAAAAATGGGGGATAATAGAATAGAATAATTTTTATTTCAAACATTCAAATAAATCCATAAACTTTTTAGTAAAACTTTTCGTTATACTATGTTAGTAAGTCTCATTGAAAATTTTATTTTTTGTTTTGGGCAAGATGAATAGCCACCCAGTGCTTAATTATGGGACTATAATGCACAAAGTTCATTCGGGATGTCAATGCAAGACCGTCCTCCCACCCAAAATCAAAATTACATAAATTTTTATACACAGCTATATTTAGTTAAACATATTGTAGTTTGATTCAACTTCATTATGACATAATTGAATGAATTATATAATTTACAGGCATTATCAGTTTATATTGGAATTATATTTCTCATAGTGGGTCGATTATAGCTTTAATTTACACTGGTGGCATGCATATTCGTTATCATTAGAAGTGTGAAATTGCTTCCATTAATTACAATAATTTGGTATCAAAGGTAATTAGAAAATTGAACTAGACTTATTAAGAATTCAAACTAGAGCCGATAAATTGTATAAGGATTGAAAGTCACACTTATATTATAAAGGCTAAATAGCCTAGCCACTGAAGATGTGAAAAAAAAATGAGAGAATATATCAATAATATCAATGGAACCCAACATTATAGTCCTTGTCAAGTTATCAGTTCAAGTTTGCTGTTTCTTTGAACTCGCTTCAGTATAAATATGACTCATTTCAGATATAAAACAACTCTATAGACAGCTTACAGATAAAATGTATGTAAATAATAGAATAACTGTCCTTTTAAATTGCAGCATAGTTTTATTTTTGGCTTTTTTATAACTTGCGTAACTTGTAAAGGAAAAATCCAATTCAAGTAATTTTAAAAGGAAATTACATGTACATAATCAACCTCAATTATGAAACTATTTAGCTGGATAAAGATTAATATCATGATACAAATGTCATCTTTTGAATCTGTTTTGATTGCCTAATTTGAACAAAAAGCGATCATTACTTATGTATAATAGTTAGGTAGCCTTGCTGACTTTTTGTGGGTAATGAGGAGTATATATAATCTAAAATCTATAATTATAAACTGTAAACATGTAGTACATTATTTTGTGCACATCAATAGTTTTCACAGCGAACGCCAAATGATGACATTCATAGGTTAATTTTGAATAACACAGGTTATATTATTGCAATTTTCATACAAATCTCTTTAAAATATTTTTTAAATGCTTTATATTGCCTGTTACTCACTTTTAATGTATTTTGCTGAAGGTGAAAGAACTCAAACATGTACAGAAGTTTTGTAAAAAAAAATATCCATTACATACAACCATCCTAAACATCAAATCTTTTCTTTTTATAACATAATATACAAGTAATGACATATTTAACATATTAAATAAACTAATTACGATACTTTCATACATATTTCTTAATGTCATGAAAGTGATAGGGTGAGCTGACATCCCACTAGATGTTACCACCACCCATAAATAACCCGCTATAGCTTAGATATTTATCATCATAATTGTTGGCTATTATAAATGATAGGGAGCATCAAGAGCACCTCCAAGAATAAAACATTCCACCCCAACATTATTAAACAACAATCAACATTAGTCACAAGTTGTATCAATCAATACATACATGACTCAACATTGTAAGTAAACACAAATCTGAAAACTGTGTGTATTAGAACTAATGGTGTAAATTAAAATGTCTAGAAAACGGAAGATAATCATGTGAGGCAGCCAACAAAACTATATAAATTAGATATACTTAATAGATTGGAACTAGATTACAAGCTGTAACGAAACGGCCTTCATTTCACCACTTCTATAGTAGCAAAATCGTCGACGTAAACATTTCAAACTGCATTGAATTTTGTATGTCAACAAAAGAAAGGCGCCCTGATTTGCATACCTTTAAATTCAACTTTCTATTTTACGCTAGAAATGGGTAAAAGGCAATTAAACTACGAAAACATACACGTAACTTTAGGCGGTAGAGGACCAGGACTTTTTTACGAAATTAGCACTAGGAATATAGTGCATTCAGCCAGACCAAAAATAGATCAACCCAGAAACGAAAATACTCTTCTCACAATTGACTTCAATCTACTAACGACTCGCAGCGAATCGGAGTACAAAGTCGACATCAAATTGCACCTTGTAGATGCGTAAATTGAGTGAAATTGAAACTAATACAACACGTGTAGGTATCCATGCTACGTAGATTACAAGTAAGGAACGATACTCACTGTGTATTTGCACTCAATGTGCTATTTACAGCAATTGCCTGCGACTTTGAGGGTCCTCAACCAATGCAGATAAATTTAATGCACGAATATCTCGTGTTTTAACACTATAACCTATAATTTCATCAATTTTACACACAAGTCCAACATTCAGCAATCGTGGCGCAAATGGCGACCGACGTGAACTTAGCATCGAGAATCTTGCTCCGGAAAAGGAGATAGCTTCGTGGCAATAACTTTACCGGATTATTATGTACCGGCTTTTTGGGTTTTTTATTTTGATAAATATATATATTGTAAGTAAATGAATTAATTACCTTTCTATGAGACAATCATACTCTTGTAAATTTAGCTGAGCCAAACAAATGAAAGAAAATGCCAAATATATGTCAATTTTTAATCTATTTTAAATTCCACTAAACGTCCGGTTTCTTTTTGGCCGGCTATGTCTTACAGATCCGGATCATTTCGGAATAGGCAATGCAAGCCCACATTAAATTGGCTCGTTCCACACATAACGATCATAACAATCAACGATAGCGGGACGATAACGTTACCATGATAAAGGAGGGGGGTAACTCACAAAAACACAAGTCAATATAAGTACGAGTTATTATTATGTGATTTAAGATATGGTAAAGAAAAATACGCATAATTTTTTTTTTTGCCATGGGTACAGAAATACATGGATAAGGCAGTAAAAAAAATTTACAATTTCATAAATTGTGTTACCAGTTAGATAGGAATGAAATAAAAACAGCCGATTGTAAATGTAAATGTAGGGCATATTTGTAGGGGAAGACCTCGGCGTATGTTTTTGAACGAAACAGTTGATTCTTCGGGTAAAGGACCAGGTAAGGAGTAGTTACCCGTAACCGATGATCATGCAAGAGGCATGTGATGAGAGTGAATGATGCAGTATCTTAGCAAGTAAAAGCCGTGGACTCTGCTTATTTCTTTGGGAAACAGCCGTGATGCTAAGTATGTATGTGATGCCAGAAAAAAAAATATTCATGTTAATACAATTTATATATACAGTTATACAATTTAAACCAAAATAATTGGTAACAAATATCTGTAATTAAAGTTTAAATGAGTCATACCCATAGTAGCTGCTGTAAAGGGGCATTGTAATTAATTAAATATAATTGAATTTGATTGAATGGCGTGAAATTAAAATGTCACTTGTCATTGTCACTCTTGAAATAATATTGAATTATGCAGTTAAAAAATCAAATAAAAATAACTTAAATCATAGTACCTATGGCATTGTGTGGTATCACAGCAAGGCAAACAAAAGTAACTTAACTGGATATATTTTAGTAATTATCACATTTAGTATTATATGTATTTTTATCCTTGAAGTTTTTCTCAATTTCTACTGATTCGTTTTAAAAAGGTTTTGTGTAACTGTATATCGATGTAACTTACTGCATACTATGTAAAAAATATATGTAGTTACTGATGTGTACATCTAAATAGTCTGTGGGTATTGAAACTTGCAAAAAAAACTGGTACGATTCAACAAAACCTTCGTTTGTGAGGTGACATTGACTTCAACTACTTTTTGAGCTTATCCTATTTTTAAGAACGTCAATTATTGTCACAAATTTATGTCACGTCAAGTTGCCAGACGAGTATTAAAAATACGAACTTCATACTTTTTAGTTAATTTGGTACCATTAGCTTTAAATTCATAAATTTATCAATATTATTTATTATAGCTGTTTTGTGGTTTGTTAAACATTTCTGATTTTACACCTGGAATTTTGATAAGGTAAGTTGAATTTCATTTACATTGTTCATGATTCAAAAGTAAGATATAACCCTTCTCTTATCCCCCAATAACTTCGGTCAGCACAACATGTCTTTTTCGACTTCCTTCCGTCAGACGTCATCTCAGTACTCACCCATGGAAGGTTTCATATGGTTTGTACAAACGCTAAAGTTACTTCTATGATCGCATAATCTCGTAGGTATCTATTTACTTTTAGATATAAATTGACGTTTCTAAGTAAGTTTTAAGAATTGCACGGATACAAAAATTTTTGAATTGACTCGATAAAAATATTGATATAATGAATATTATATAAATTAAACACGGCTCACTTGGTATTTTTTTTTAAATCTTCTCGTACATATTTTAGGTCTCGTTGGAGTTAAAAGGGTTACATTAGTAGGAATTACATCATATCATATGGCAACGCTGCCTGTTTTGTTTGTTTGTTTTTAAATGATGTTGTTCGATTGCCGTTCAATGTCTTTCTTGTACGTTTTGTTTATTTAGCTCACCAATGCCTATTAACTTCCGAAAATTAAGAGAATATTTTGTTAGTATGTCTGCTCCTTACATAAAACTAGATACGCCGCTGAGCGAGCTCGCCGTGGTGTGCCGTGGCTGCCTGGCCGACAGCGGGCAGATGAAAAGCATACGGGAATGGGATCTAGTCGAAGACTTTAGAAAATATACCGGTATTCAGGTACTGACAATAAACCGTAGTTACATAGGAAAGAACATATTCTGATTGTCTGAACCATTTGTCTTTTTGACATAACCAAGTGTTCCAAAGTGTACCTATGGTAAAAATAAATGAGAATGACACGACAGCTTCCAAATTAAATTAACATAGAATTTTTTATATTCAAATCTTGTTGCTTGGTTTAAATTGAGTTAGCCAATTCATTGACTATCTTGTAGTTGGGTTGGGTTGTCAGTGCAAAAGTGCGCCTTCAGTCTAGTCAATAAAATCAGCAGACCTATTATTAACTACTAACTGGCCTCACAGTTCAATTAAATATTTTTTTAATTCAATATTTTTTCCAGTTATTTTGGTTTAGACTATTTAACCAATTTAAATATTTTTTTGTATGGGACCAAATTGAAATAAAACCCTTCCAAATAAAAAAATAATTTTCAAAATCAGTTAATAAATGTTCAAGATCAGAGGTAACTAACAATAAAAAAAAATTCAGCCATATTAATAACCTCCTCTGAAGTAGCTTGAAAAATACAAATACCTGAAAAAAGAATTAACAAGAGATTGTTGTATGTATACACATATAACAATGTGTCACAACAAGTTAGCATACAGTGATTAGCGTGGTCATCAATATGCATGTGTGTGTGTGTGTAGGTGTAATGTATGCATTAGTGTGGAGAAAACTAGTGTCAGTGTGAATATGCAGCCCTGCGCCAGCGCTGTCTTCACCCATAGGAGTGAATGAAAGTCACCACTGTTGAGCTCCTTTATTTAATTCACTACCATCTAACAAAAATTATAATTTTATTTGGAACTTTTCTTTTAATCCTTCATGTCCCTTATTTTTCAGGTCAAGAGGAATGAAAATGTATCTGACCTAATATGTATGACATGTGAAGAAACCCTTACAAAGTGCAAGCTTTTTGAGATTCAGTGCAAGAAATCTGACATGGTTTTGCGGAATTTAGTAATGGTAAATATACAATAACGGTAACATACGCATTACCCCTGCACTAGGATTTCCTGTGTCGCAAGTAACATGAAAAAACAAAAACTCAAGATCTAAAAATAAACCAAAGTTTGTTAAATGTTCATTACATAAAGTTGCTGTGAATTAAACCCAAGATTCCTTCACTTCATAGACTATGCTATGGAACCCTGTGATAGTTAATGATGATTTTGTTATTAATAGTATTAAAGGGTTATTTAAAAATTGTATGTTATAATTCAAAAAATCACTGTTTACTGTCAAAATTTGCATATTTCTTTTCTCATGTTAAACAGTCAACAGACATATAATTATTTGATTGTCTTTCTGTGTTTATGAGTTTGTATTAATAGTTTAGCGTTTGGTTTGGTAATAGTTTAACTAAAATTTTAATATATTTATTTGTTCACATCGTTTGACATTCTCTCATTGGCAATTAAGTTCACAAGCTAAAAACCGCAGAGGAAAACAGCAAATGATGTGACAGCAGGAAAACACATTGTGAGGAAACTGAAAAAAATCAACATGATCATAATTATTGTCACTAGTTACTAATTCTACTTAATTGATGTTTTGTTTGAATATTTCAGAATAATATACAAAAAGCACCCAGCATTGAAGTATCTAACAAGATTACATTCAAATTTGACGACAAGCAACTTGTATTCAGCATAGTGGCACCTATGACCGAGGAAAACCTAAATTTTCCTTGCCCATACAACTGCAAAGACACATATGTAAAGAAAAATGATTTGTTAAACCATTTGATCCGGCAGCATGAACACAAAAAAGATTATGTTATAGAGTACCATTACCACTGCTGGGAACAGAGCTGTATGTATAACATAAATACAGGAAACGATAAGCATTTCACAGGAAGAAAATACATGAATCAACACTACAACAAAGTTCATAGAACCAAAACCTTTCATTGTGACATTTGTGATGGGGACTTTGCAACATTGCCAGAGTTCAATCGTCACCACGGAAGTTGTAATGTCGTGTTTGCATGTAATGAATGTGACAAATCATATGTCAATCGAGAAAGATACCTTGTACATTTGATGAGAAGGCATCCAGATAAGCACAAAGAGTATAAAAACTCTAAAAAAGCTGAGAAAAGGGCGGCTATAGAACAACCGGTTATGAAAAAGCCTAGAAAGGTTGCGCCAATTGAGAGTTTGTTTACAACAGAAAGTCCAGATAGCTTGAAAAGGTCGTTCGCTACGCAAACATTAGTATGTGAGGATACGATTACAAACGATGTCACACTACCTTCTTGGCAGGGTAACAAAACAGATGAAATATCGACACAAACTGGCTTTGAAGATTCTTTGTCATTGAAATCACAAAACAGCGAAGATGGCTCTTTGTTTTACTCTGAAAATACTCTGTCTAATATACAGACTCAGACGTTTCCTCTGGAGTTTGGATTGAGTCGCTCTCACAAAGAAACATTAACAGAAAATGTAGACCAAAGTATAAAAGCAACGCAGACATGCTTCTGCTACTGCGATTCCCCAAAGTTTTCATTTGGACTTAATGAAAGCATATCATCAAGTCCCCGTAGCGGTAATCTCACTTCTACAGAAACACAAACGGCGGATTTTTATAAATCTAGCGTAAAGTCTGATGTTCTTTTAAATTTAAATTCTACGGAGACTCAAACTTGTTTTGAAGAAGCGTTCCAAGAGAGCATGTGACGGCTGGAATTCCAGTAGCTTATGTAGATGACATTGTGCTCAGCTCATTGAACTTAGTGTTGTGAAAATACATTGGAATTTGTGCCACGAAGGACCTAAGAGAAAAAGGATAGTAGTGGAGAGTAATTTAATTACAAATAGTTAATACTATTTAAATCCGTTATGGAGTATATATCTTTATAATTTATCACGAATATCTATATAAAGTGAAGTCCTGCGTTTTGTTTAATACGGGGCTCTAGAAATAGATGCCAATATAATACAATACTATTTTAGTCGTAACTTGGTATACACCACTCGCCCTTTAGCTGCAGGTGTGTAATTTCGATTATAAAATGTTATATCACATGTCAAAATGTCAGTAGATTTAAAAGTAAGTCCATGCACATAGGACAGGTATAGCTTGTCAAAATAAGTAATAATAAATGTTGTACCAGGCATCCTAATTTTATGCGCTATGGCCAAAATGAATCTGTAAATAATATTACCAATAGGATTAAGATAGCAATTCAATATATAACCACATGGAGGAACCACATGTTGATCTCGTCCCTAGGTGAAACCTCACGAGTCCACGTGTCTCCCAGGTGGTGCTAAAGGAGCAACTTAAAGTAGCAATAGAACATGTGCCAAGTCCGTCTGGAGAAGTAATGCCTCCACACATGGTAATCCACCCCCAAGCACTATTGTACACATGTTGTTATTTCCTCGTGGAAGGGCTGGCTAAATTACAATCACTTGAGGTGTAACGTCCCCGTTTTAGAGAGACGGGCGTAACGAAATAGAACTAACCCCAACAAAGGTCCATAATGTTAAACTCATCATGTAAACCAACAAAAAAACCTTGTAATTACATTCTGAGTCAAAAAATTTATTGATTCTGATAATGATGAGAACCAATAAGAGTATTGAGTCTTCTCATACTTTAGTACGGGAAAACCTGAGTCGTGTTTTTGGTGTATTTAACCATTAACGAGCCCGTTCCGTCACTTAATAGAATAAGAAGCGACTGATTAAAAAAAGTCTTAAGTAAGGACATCTATACTTTCTTCCCCACAAAGTTCACACATTATAAAAACATACATCCAAATCGGTATACAACGGGCGAAAAAAGTCACAGAAATACGCAATTTTTTTTATCGCATATATTATATTTTTGAAACAGAAGTGTTTGTCACATCTTTCATTTTTTTTTGTCTTCGCACGACATCCATCCGACATTGTCCAGACTCTTGATTCATCTTCCGTTTTTTTAACGGATCTACATGTTCTTTGGTTTGATATCGAGATGAGTGCTTGCCGCGCGCGACAGGTGCTTCGTTAGGTGCGCGTCCAAAGAGCGCACCATGAAATATGGCATAGGAGTTTCACCTACAACAATTAATAAATATTAATGGACATTTCACACAGTACCATCTAGCCCCAAACTAAGCATAGCTTGTAAGACTAATAGAATACTTAAACAGTAGGTACAATACGTACGTATACATTTTTTTTACGTTTTTACGTTGACACACTCATACCTCTACACTAGGATTCCCTGTGTCGCAGATGGTATTGACAAACACCCAAGACCCGAGAACAAACTTCATGCTCACCACACAAAGTATGCTTGCTCGCTTCGAAGGCAAGGCCAACTAAGCCACGGAGCCGTCGTGGTTAACACCCAGACACAGAACAAACATTTATGTTCGTCACACATATGCTTGTCCTGGGTGGGAGTCGAACCCGCGACCTACACCGCAGAAGGCAGAGCTACTACCAACACCTATGCAGCAATTTATATACATCTTAGTGTAGTAAGCGGCCAACTCTAGCGTCGAAGTTTTCAAACTGCCCGAAGAGTTCCGACATGGATTAACTAGTATAACCGACATCTTAACCTGCCCTCCGAAGCACGTTACTATGGTGACATCAAGTAAATTCAATAACCACGTCTCAATAAATTTCACTCAATTAAGCTTAAGTTTAAAACCTGATGAACCACGTAGCAAGAATAGCAATTACTACTTTTGCTACGTGATTAATCCGGCACTGCTCATCATGATCTGAAGTAGATCTTAACCAATTTTAGCCTTGATATGCTTCTCTCAGCAGAACTCACGCGTACAGCAATAATCTATACTTATTATAAAACTGTAACGGTTCAAATTCTGTACATTGAAGATATTTTGAAAATATTTATTGGGGCACTCTTTGATCGATACTGAAGCCAAAACTGTATTTTTTTTCATTCATGTCTGTCTGTCTGTATCTTGGCCGCGCATCACGCCGAAACTACTGGACGGATTCCAATGAAACTTGGCACGATTTGAGGTCATACTCCGAGGAAACTTTTTATCCATAGGACATAGGATAATTTCAGGAATGTACTTTAGAAATTACAAACATTACAACATCAGTATTAGGTCCAAATAACTTGAACTTTCAAAGGACTTTCACAGACAGATTTTATAAGGAGTAACTTCATGGTCCCGGGCAAACTGAAGTCAACAAAACTCACAAATCATGGTTAATATCTCGGTAACACGAATAATAATGCAAATAAAGCTGTCTACCTTTGGGAGTCATCTTATCGAAATCGTCTTCATCCTTCCGCCGTTCTGGCAATGGTGGAACCGGCGTTTTGGGACGTACAACACGGGTGAGAACCCTGGAATTTGACGAATTTAATGAAATGAATTTGGAATGAATTTGAATGATTACTTCTGACAATCTATATTATAGTTCTAGTCATGGGCGTACCCAGCCTCTGGCCTGGGGGGGGAGGGGCAAGTTTTTTTTTTTTTTTAGGTCGGATTAGGTAGGGTTCTGCTGTTTATAATAACCTGTATAATTGTATTTCTTGCAAAAATGCATAACTTTAAAAAAAAACAGCGCCATCTCGTTAATTTATGTGGTACTCGCCCATGATCAGCTAAACTAAGCTCGTTCGCCCATGTACTCTTTAACTTTAGTAATTTAAAAATACATACACGTTTTTTTCACATTAAATATAATGTAAATCTGGAACATATTTATTATGTCGTGGAGGAGGGCGTTGCTATCTGCGACACAGTTTTTATACTTCTGCAGGTAGCATCGTTTCCATTTTGTATTATAACGTGCCTTGTAACACTTCCAAATAAACATTTATTTTTATTATTATACATACTGGTAATATTCATAAATACTTATTTAATTTGTGTATTTATAGTCGTCACTGGTCTATAATTTTTATCATAATGTTAGCATTTATTTATTTATTTATTTATTTATTTACAAAAAAAAACACATAAAGGCTTACAGTGGGACCAAATCGCCTAAATGCTAAACATAACAAAATAATGAATACAAATAATATAAAAAAAAAAAATATATAAATAATTAGACATGTCAAAATTCAATTACAATACATTAAAAAATCATTACAAAATCATAATATTGATCTATAAATAAGTCAATGAAATATATTTAAAAATGATGTCAATAGGCGATAAAATTTACCAAAGTTGTCAACGAATACGTCAGCATCGGTTTGGGAAATAAATTCATTTAGAAGAGCGACTGCGCGCGGCGTTGGAGCCGCGGCACCAGCGCGAGTCCTCACACCGGGGACAGGCGCGAACAGCAGAGGGCGCCGCCGCGGGCCCGTTGCACCCTCTGAACCCACCATGCGGAGCCGCGGAACTGCAAGTCCGATCTGCTGCAGAGTCGCCGGGTTGTCGACCTCGCCACGCAGCAGCCTATAGTAGTGCACCAGTAAAAGCAACTTACGCCTAAGCTGCAGCGTATCGAAGCCCACCATACCGCTGACAAACATGGAGGGGTAAAGATACGGATAGTAACCGTACAACCTCTTAAACGTATATCGAGCAAATTTTCTTTGTACCTTTTCAAGCATCAGCCCATATTTATATTCGTGGGGATCCCAGACAACTGTTCCAAATTCAAGGCGGCTCCGAACGTATGCTTTAAAAAGCATTATTGCTGCCCGAGTGTCCGGGAAGTCCCATGTCACCCTCATAACGAATCCCAAGGTTTTGGAGGCTTGCTTGCAAATGCTGGTGATGTGTGCGTTGAAATCCAGCCTGGAATCCATTAATAGCCCCAGATCACGGATAACTTCCACACGCTCGAGGGGAGAACCGTTCAGATGGTAGCTATTGAGAATAGGGAAGCGTCTACGTGAAAACGTTATTATCTTGCACTTGGAAGTGTTAAAGTAAAGATGGTTGGCATCACTCCAGTCAGCCACACGATCCATGTCTTGCTGAAGAGTCCAGCAATCGGTAATTACATTAACTGGAGAAAAAAGTTTGAGATCATCAGCAAACATAAGACAGCGGGAGGTATTGACAACGGATGGTAGGTCATCTATCATGAGTAGAAATAACGTCGGACCGAGAGTACTTCCCTGACTCACACCCGAACGCGTGAAATAAACGCTTGAAACGTGATGCTTCAGAGCAACATATTGGCTTCTGTTGCTAAGGTAGCTAGCGAAAAAACCAAGAAGTTTAGGAATAAAGCCCATAGATGCCAACTTTGCCAAGAGAATGTCATTATCCACCATGTCAAAAGCCTTTTTGAAGTCAAAATATGCGGCGTCTATCTGTAATCCAGCGTCCATTTTCGACGTGACATAGTCTACGAAATTAATGTGGTTCGTGACAGTCGACCGGGCTGAACGGAAACCACACTGTGAATCACTTAATCGGAGTTGTACCTGGCGACGAATCTCATAATCGATTACAGTTTCGAAGATTTTCCCAAAGACTGAAGGAACAGCTATAGGTCTGTGCATGTCAACGTCTGCACTTGGACTTCCTTTTGGTATTGGGGAGCATTACATTTATAAGCCTATCTTTGTTACACTATAGTGTAGTTCTAAGTTAATAAATGGGTCTGGGCAGGGCACCAGCGCCGGCCAAGTAAATTTTAGAATGGACCGAGATCCAATTATAGCGCCTCGCCTGTTTGCTCCTAATCTTAATATATATAAATCTCGTATCACAATGTTTGTCCTCAATGGACTCCTAAACCACTTAACCGATTATAATAAAATTCGCACACCATGTGCAGTTCGATCCAACTTGAGAGATAGGATAGCTCACAGCTCAATTTATGATCGCAATATTATTTTATTGCAAATTATAATATCGTATGACAAAAACGTTAGTCACAGCAACGCGTGGCCCGGTCAGCTAATAATATTATCTAACCACTCAAGCGTCCGGCCCGCGCAGCGACTATGTCTGCAACGTCCCGCTCCGCCGGCATCGTTTTTTTAATAACCGCGCGCGACCTTTTTTCACATAAACATTTACTACTGGACAACTACTGTACCTTCATTAGAATAAAAAATACCTACGGCAAGCTAAAAGAATCGAGAATTAGTTTAGTTCAAAGTAAATTACTCATATCAATCTGAAAGTATAAAAATAAAGCTTAAAAGTTGGTGATGTGAATAAAACTTTAAAATTTTTACTTTTACGTGTGGTTTACGTGAAAATTATAATAGTTTTATTAACTATTATATTATTTTGTAATAGTTTAGTATTTTCTCTTTAAAACGATACCAATATTTCAATATTGAATACGACGCTTTCTATCAAAATAAAAATTTGTAATCCAGGTCCTCCTCAAAAAAATATGAGCGGAAAAAATCAAAAAAATATTACAAAATGGCCGCCCATAATGCGCATTTACACGTTCTTTTTTTTTTCAGTGAAACACAAATGAATGTATTCTGCTTTAATACTATTATTATAGATACTAAATAATATATTGTACTTTATAATTTAATACTAAATAATAATAAAAAACGAACTAAAATATACAAAAAAATATATATTTACAAATTTAAATTTTACACTCCTGTACTAGGATTCCCTGTGTCCTGTGTTACAGGTGGCATGAACAAACAGAAACACAAGACAAACACACTAGACCTAAGAGAAAATTTCATGTTCACCACACAAACAGTGCCATGATTCTATTAAAGTCAAAGATATTCTCATTGAATTCTTAAATTAATTACACTATTGTTATCAACTCTCAGCAGTTGCAGTCTTCCCTGTAGAACTCATTGGCCCCATCAGTTACTTTCAAATTGGTTCCTCCACCACCACATAGCCAGTCAAGATCTCCGCAGTGAAGGTCAAAATACTTTATTTCCATTGAATTCATAGTCAGTCGCATCTGAAACAAATAATAAGGCATAAGTTGTCAATCTTATTTTCTTAGTTTCTAGGGACTAATAGATTGTTCTATTAACTACTTACTAATAGAAGAGATCATGTAGGGCTTGGACTGGCTAGTGCTGGGCTGGTGAGGGGCTGGGTCTAAGGCAGTTGCTGGCTCCACCTCCACGAAGATCTGATGAATCCTCCTCCATGAAATCTGTAAAAAATAGAGAACTTGTGTATTAAAATACATCATACTTATTAACACTTAGTCATATCTAATGCCACCACACAAAGTATGCCCGGGCTGGGAATCGAACCCGGGACCCCTCACTTCGAAGGCAGGGCTACTACCAACTAAGCCAGAGAGCCTATAAAATGTTATATGTTATTATAATTGTTTTTTCTTTCTGGTGTGCAATAAAGTGTCTATCTATCTATCTCAAAACAATATTTTGAATGTATAATATTATATATTGTTGCAATACATATTTAATGTAGATGAAGCTGGCAAGCAGTAGTGCTTGCATTACTGTGTCCCAGTGAAGTCACATGCACATGAGATGTATCGCCCCTGTCTCGGGTGATGGACACAGCAGGATGAATGTGACTCAGTGTATGATCCAAATCTTATACCGAGTCGCAGCCAGTTAATACAATATACAAAATTAGTCTAAAAATTAGCCAGTTAGTAGAAAAATACAAAGTGTACTTACGGTTGTGTATTCATTATTTCCATTTGGTCACTGCAATATTAATGATGATGTTAGTACACATATTATATTAACCATAGATATAGTAAAAATAGCACAAAGTATTGCCAAAATCAATTTGTTTCAAACATAATCCAATTTTGATTGTTGATTTATTATAATTTATATTGAAAAACAAAACATATTCAATACATACCAATAGGTATATATACCAATAACTTCATATTGTCAAGTTTACATGCCACTAAGTTATTTATTGTAAAATGATACCCAGGTCCGTAATCCACCAATACATCACCACAAAACATGAACTGATCGCAAAACACAAAACGTGTAAATGTAGCATTAGACGTTTTCGATGGTATCTTGATCAAAAACCTGACTGCTAGTTGCAAGTTCAAGTTGCATATTACGATTTCCAGACACATCTCAACATATTTATTATTAAAATGTATATTAACGTGATACCAGTGAAGCATTATCTTATATTATGCCTTTGTTTTACATTATCAAGACCTTTTATATTATATATAACAACTCAAAGTCATCAAACGATGTTGGCGTCATGACACCATATCTTCTCAACTAGATTTAACATCATAAACGTTTTGGAATAGTCGTAATTTTACATATTTCGTAAAGAGATAATCCCCACAATCAATTTGATATATAATACTATTAGAAATAACTAGTAAAAACAGAAAACTTACCTCATGTTCGCAAGAGCTCCGTCCACAAAATTTATGGAATTCGAAATGGCCATTTAGAAATTTGATTATTTTTTTCTGAGTTTATTCTCGTTCTTTCCACAGATATAGGAATTGTAACAGATAACACATTTCATTGACTACCATCTAGTATCGAATAGCAGTATTAATAACAGCTGAATTTGCGTCTGTTGAAGCGTGAATAGGTCGATGACCGCGCGCGTTTTTCGGCCTCGATCGATACGTGGACTCCACAGCCATACCAAGTTTTTGTCAAATCGACACTTGGACGCCCAAGTGGATAAGACCTATACCAATTGTGAGTGCAAAGTAAGGATTTGGTGCGTGGAGCGACTGCTCCGTCCGTATGGGCAGGTGGCAGAGGAGGACCGTGGGGTTTTAGTGGGTCTAGTCCCTCATAAACCGCTCTGTCTCCCCGTGGCAGGGCGGTATGAGAGTGCATTCCCCACGAAAAAAAAAGGCCGCCCCTGCAGGGCACAATTTAGTTTATAGCTTAGAATTTTTAAACATACCTCGTCATAATTAAATGAATTAAAATGAAGAGGCTAGCAGCCCGCAACACAAAGAATCCTAGTGTGGAGGCAAGCAACCACCCATGACCACATAAGTTATTTAATTTCTACTTTCTGGTAGAAGTACTACTTACCATAAACCATAGTAACAAAAAATTTTGGTGTGTATTTTAAGTTAACATGTATGTTTGATTTTCATCAATGAAAATGATTATTTACTATATAAACTAATTTACTAAAAAGTGAATACAACATTTATTTATTTACTATAAAAACTATTTTAACAGGTTTAACCTAATGCAATAGCGTAGTCAACTTATTATAACCTAAATACAAATTGTACAAAATTTTCATACTTAACATTTTTATATATAGCAATACCGTTTACCTGGATTCCTTCTTTGGGAACAGTCCATATTTAAGATGGTGGACCGTGGGATCTGGAGCGGAATTTCTAGGTCCAGGCGACATTTCCCTTTTAGGTAACTTCTGACTAGAACATCAATGATATTTAATGGTACCGTACCCAAAGGTTAAACGGGACCCTATTACAAAGACTCGGTCGTCTGTCTGTCTGTCACCAGGCTGATCTCATGAACCGTGATAATTAGTTGAAATTTTCACAGATGATGTATTTCTGTTCTGTTTTATTTAACTTGCAATGTATGTATGTTTGTCCGGGTGGAATCTTCCAACTGAATTTCAAATCAGTTATCTTTAACCGACCGAGCTGACATTTGGTATACACGCTTGTTTTGGACTAGCAGCCCGTCCCGGCTTCGCACGGGGTAGTGACATAACTACAATAGTTGGACATATGCTACCGTGGAGTTTTTTGTAGACATTATGATGTTCTTCAATATTGTTGTACATTATTTTGTTCTATCGCTAATAGTTTCGGCAGCGCATTGGACGAAAGACATTTTAAGACTCATTTTTCTACACCTTCGGTTACATTGTTCAAATTTTACCAAGGATCCCTAATTTTTTCAAAATGAAATGTTGCCTATGTCAAATTGGAAGAATGTAGCATTCTATTGGTGAAAGAATTTTTTAAATCGGCCAGTACTTTTTGAGCCTATTCATTACAAACATACAAAAATAGGTACAAATCTTTCCTCTTTATAATATTAGTTTTGGATGGCATTGCATGCTTAACTATGTGACGTCATTCTAATTCCAATATGGCGGATCAGCCAAGATGGCGGACTAGTTATTTTATGTATGGGTATGGTATCAAATGAAACGGCTTGCTGAGGAAAACATGAAAAAAGCTTGTTTTTTACCATTAATTTTTCAAATCACCAATTTCCATTAAATCCAAAGCCAAGATACTCAAGTTACCTTCGTATTTACTTAATTCCTTGCCGTAACATTGAAACTAGCACGGGAGGTAATGTTTTTTCGAACTATGTATGTACCTACCGTCATTTTTGTTTTCTTTTGTTTGACAACTTACGTTGTATTTTACATATCGAATGCCGGGTAATTTGTATTAGCAATTAGCATTAGCATAAGTACATACATGTTTTTTTTAAGTGTTATTAAATAATAAAAAAATAAATAAAAGAATTCGTCATGAAAAAAATATCTGTAGGTAGTTTGAGATGCTTGAAGTTTAATTACAATAGGTTATGAAAGTTGAACGAATGAGGTCGATATACTTACGCAGACTCTTTTTTGGGTAACGTTTTTTTTGCCTTTTTTCTTTCGTTCTGTGTTGGAGCTCCGGCCCAGGATTGGGAGTACGGGGTGGAATATGTCGGTTCCCTGAAAATACTTATTTTCAAAACGGGTTCTATGACAACAACCGCTGCCGGCTTTTAGTAGCCCTGCCGTCGGAGCGAGGGGTCCCGGGTACGATTCCCGGCCGAGGCACACTTTGTGTGGTGAGCATGAAGTTTGTGCTCGAGTGTCTGTTTTGTGTTTCTGTGTGCAAAGGTGAATGTGTAAACTTTTTATTTTTTATTAAACAAACGCTGCTACGTTTGTTTGCCTGAACATTTGAAACTCGAAAACTACTGAATAGATTTTCATATGGTTTTCACCAATAGAAGTGATTCATGAATCATGAGGATGGTTTAGGTATAGGTATAATCCTAGGTAGCAGAGATCCTAAGTGAGATAATAAACTTTGCCGTTCGACCGGTAATTTCGTCAGGTTTAGAGATTAAAAAATGTTTCAAACCTTGGAACTGAACAAAATAAACAAAGTGCATGTCATTTTTTACAACTCACATTGTCTTACTTTTCCGTAATTTTGGACATTCCGTTAGGTTTGTTTTCTTTTTACTAGCGCGTGAACACATTTTGGATTTTTTTTAATATTTTTTATTTCAGTTTAACATCACTTTGAAATTTTGAATTTGCCGTGCCTCTGGCTTATTGACACATTTGACGGATGCGTTCGGTTAGCATCCTTATATCCTCTTTCTAGACTTGTTCGGTTCTAATACGAAGCTATTTTGATTTTATACAAATCAATTCAGTAGTTTGGTTGTTATATCAAAATAACTGCAAAAATATGTCATCCAAGTAAAAGAACGTATTTTATTTAAAAAACGTATTTTGTTTTCTTGTGACTTTTTCTTCTCCCGCTGCATTCGAATGTTTCCCTTTTTAAAATGGTTAGGACGTACAGCCCCCTGGTACGCCCATTTAAACAAAGAGAGCTATTTTACCACTTACAGCGAGAAATAAGGGATAAAAGTATTGAACTCTTTCGATATCCATATCTTAAAATACAATGAAATATATGAAACAAAATATTCTTATCATTAAAAAAATACTATGTGTGTACCATGAAAAATTAAACATAGATGACAAAAAATATTACTATTTGATGAACCTTTGCGTAAATCAGAACGTTTTCACATAAGAGACATCTGCTGGGAAGTTTGAAATTATTACTACTATAGGGTGTCCAACTCTAGCTAAATACCCGTAACTGTAGAAAATTCTGGCTCTTGGAACACCAAAACGGAATATTTCTTCATATATTTATATATGCGTGTTAAGGTAATGAAAATATTATATTATAATTATAAATAGGCTAATATAAAAATGTGTAATAAAACCTGAAGAACGTGTAACTTTTTTTGAATATAAAAACAATACGACAGATAAAGTATGTTGGAATCGAATCGACTACACATCCATTCCTGGCGATATGCACTTTAGAATGCGTGATCCAATGGGAATTTCAATTTCAAGACCGTCGTGACAAACGCAAGTCTGTAAGATAATGCTTCCACCATATGTGAGCTAAAAGCCAATTCAATTATATTATCAATGCTTACAGATTAAAAATAAATGGCTCTTTAATATAATTAGCGCTTTAACCATATTTCTGGTGTCAACCCAGATGGTTGAGAAGGACCACAGTTTTATTTTGATAATGTCCAAACGAATTCAAACTTTATTATCAATTATTAGCAATTATCACGCTAATATTATATAGGCGAAAGTGAGTATGTATGCGTGTCTCTTTGTGTATGTTTTGTTACTCCTTTACACTCATAATGAATTAATGGATTTGGATGAAATTTGGTACTAGGATAGGATATCTTGGATTAACACATAGACTATCTTTGTGCCGAAAAACCGCAGGCATCACCGCGGGATGCAATTAGTTCAATAATAATTGTTAAAATACATTATTATATCATCTTAACACCTATATACGTGGCGTACATATGTAGGAAAGTTTTATTCTATGCATGGTAACATTTTCTCTGTCAATCCGTTGACCCGGGAGTGGGGGGAGGGTGTTTTTGCAAGAATTTCCTGGAATTTTGTTTTTACTTTGTATTCCATCTCGCTCGCACGATCACGAATTTCATTGCCGGCTTAATGTTTAATGCCAATTATCGTCATAGAAGGTGTACAAAAGTGCAAAAAGCAGCGAAAACATAAATAGCAGTCACATTCGTTAAATTCTCCACGGTAAGTTTGTATTCAAAGGTCATTATTGTTGATAGAGCTAAAATTAAACTCTTGTGTTGGTGTGCGTGAAACTCTTGGAGGTGTGGTGTAAACGTCAAAATTCTTGGAATTGCCTTGGAAACAGGCTGGCCGCTCGATACAGGTAAGTTTGTGGAACCATTTACTCCCTGGGAAACTTACCGTCGAAAGTGCTTATTACCTCGCTCGTGCCTGTTAGTGTACCCAGTTGCACATTACAGTGAAGTTATTAACAAAAAACTTTTAAGACGCAGTAAAATCTCAGTGTACGGTGTTGCTTGTGATTATTTATGCGAAAATGACGAGTTAGAGGTAAATTGCATTATTGCATTTGTCTTGAATCTTCATGTATAAAATCTGATCATATTTCCACATTATGTAATGTGATAAAAGTTGATGATGATACTACCTAATCATCATTTTATCACATTTAACTAAAATGTCTTTTATTATCTGTTATCTGACTTATAATACTAGCATTCTTTATAAAACAACGTTAACACACTCACACCTCTGCACTAGGATTCCCTGTGTCGCAGATGGCATGGACAAACACAGAAACACAAGACAAACACCCAAGACCCGAGAACAAACTTTATGCTCACCACACAAAGTGTGGATCGGCCGGGAATCGAACCTGGGACCCCTCGCTTCGAAGGCAGGGCTACTACCAACTAAGCCACGGAGTCGTCTTTATGAAAGTAACATATAACAATATATTCTTGAATAGCCTCATAGGTCTATGGGTAGCGCTGCCTTCTGTGCTGTAGGTTCTGGGTTCGATTTCAACCCAGGACAGGACAAACGTTACGTTTGTTCTCTGTCTCGTTGTATAAATGTTTGTAATTACACAAAGCAATCTAATTCTGAGTAGGGGTGAGGAAGTCCCGCATAGGGGTGTATTGTCCATTGTCCCCCGTTGTTAACTACTCTACCCCAACCCAACTCCTTCATGTACCGGAGAAGGACTTTGGGTTGTTGGCAGCACTGCTTCAGGGCTTCCTTAGGAGGATCGGAACCTAGTAGTATATACATATTTTAGCAGTAATCTGGTTCCCATAGTATTGTACTATGGGAACCAGATAACTTAGTTTTGGTCTAGATGACACTGAAATGGTTATGAAAATTGATTTCATCAACTGACTTTGGTGGGGGTTGTCAATTTGGTTGTATTTTTTTTTAATGTGTGTTATGTCAGTACGTCATTCATTTATAAATCTATTTAGAAAATTATTTTATTGTTTGAAAGGATATGCTTTTAGAACGCTCCCACAGAAATTATATCACAATCAGTTATATAATTTGGTTGTTTAATCTAAATAACTGGAAAAAAACCGGCCAAGTGCGAGTCGGACTCGCATACAAAGGGTTCCATACCATTATCTATACTATTGAGCAAACACGATCACAAAATAGAAATCATATTTTTGTATGAGAGCCCACACATTTATATTATTCTGTTTTATAGCATTTGTTGTTATAGCGGACCCAGAAATACATCATCTGTAAAAATTTCAGCTCTCTAACTATCACGGTTCATGAGATAGAGCCTGGTGACAGACAGACAGACAGTGGAGGTTAATAATAGGGTCACGTTTTACCCTTTGGTTACGGAACCCTAAAAATATGTCATACCCCTCCTATGAAAGTTGTTTGATATAAAGTACATTTTGTGTTACCATTAATTGGAATATACAAATATAAAATTTGACGGCTCCGTGGCTTTGTTGGTAGTAGCCCTGCCTTAGAAGCGAGGGGTCCCGGGTTCGATTCCCGGCCGGGGCACACCTCGTGTGGTGAGCATGAAGTTTGTTCTCGGGTCTTGGGTGTTTGTCTTGTGTTTCTGTGTTTGTCCATGCCATCTGCGACACAGGGAATCCTAGTGCAGAGGTATGAGTGTGTTAACATTGTTTTTTTTTTTTTGTTTTTGAAATCTTTTTATTCATGCTGTTTTTCAGTCTTATCATAAAATATGAGTATTATCTTATTTCTGTGAAATGTTTTTATTATAAGTGACCGCTTATCAGTTATATCATTTTCTAATGTTTTTGTTAGCCCTAGGTGTTCCTCTTACTGTTGTCTTATTTTTAACCAAATTCAAATAAAGTATGTTCTTGGCTATATTTTCCGTCATCCGTCTATCACCAGTCTGTATCTCATGAACGGTGATAGTTGTTGAAATTTTCACAGATGATGTATTTCTGTTGCTGCTATAACAACTAGTACTAAAAAACAGAATAAAATACATATTTAAGCGGGCTCCCATATAACAGACCTGACTTTTTTGCCGTTTTTATTATAGGTTATGGTATGGAAGTCTTCGTTCCCCTCGCTCATGGCCGGTTTTATTATGTTACTGATGTTATGGAACTACTTGTACTTGTACTTGTACTTGTGACGGACCTAACTGGAGGCCCACCTTGTTACCTCTGCTCCTAACAACAGCAATGCAACTCCGGCTCTCACCAGGGAAGATGTTTATCACTTTTTAGTGGAATGTGCCCAGACCGGGTTGTTGAGGGACACCGTTTTTAAAATGTTAAACGTCAGCCAGCTTAATGTGGGCCTATTCCAGAGACTGCACAGAGCTGCACAGACTTCTGAAGCAGCTATCATGCTTTATAGGTCTACATTAAACCTGGTCCAGGGCACATAGAAGGATAAATGGAGTGACCGATGGGACTGACATAGTCTTATGAAAGACCAAAGTCCCAAAAAAAAAAAACTCCGGTCCTATTATCATATTTAACTGTGACACCCTCAAACTCCCTACATGTGTCCCCTGGGTGGTGCAAAGAAACAATTACACACACTGCACTAGGATTCACTGTGTCGCAGATGTCATGGACAAACAGAAACATAAGACAAACACCCAAGACCCGAGAACAAACTTCATGTTCAAACAAAGTGTGCTCCGGCCGGGAATCGAACCCGGGACCCCACGCTTCGAAGGCAGGGCTACTACCAACTAACCCACGGAGCCGTCAATCTTCGAACAGTAAAGTACCGCCTCACACCTGGAAATCCGCCGCCAGGCAGTCGGTTTTCTTCAATAATAGCTTTTGAGTAATTCTGTTTGTTTTTAAATATCATGTTTAATTTTTTTTGTTTTTTGCAGCTTGCAGCGTTGCGTCTTCTCGTCATTAGTTAGTTAAACAATATTAAAGAAAATACATTGGTAAGTGATATATTTTTATTTTTTGGGGGGACCAGTTACTCGCACCTGGGTGGTGCAAAAAGGAGCAACTTCAAGTAGCAGTAGGCCCACCGGAGTATGAGGAGATCCAAGTCGCACGCCGTTGCGTCCTGAGACGGAGTTACGTGTCACGCGCATGTGATTTTACCGGCACCCACATCCTTCCACCAGGCGTCACTACTCCGGACGAACTTTGCACAAGTTCCACTGCTATTTTGAACGTCTGGAATGTTTATGAATATTTTTTTGTTTTCTTTAATGGTGCCATAATGATGCATATATTACGGGTTGAGATAAAAAACTGCTAAATAAAACACCGTTTTGAAACAATGCATAATTCATCATTTCTATGTAATTCCCTTGCGTTTATAATGAACTGATAATTGGCTTTTTGTCGGTATGAAAAGGTTAACTTATTAATTAGCGGGAATATGATTACTTGTTGTAAAAAGCATAGTTTTACAAACTATTGTTTTGTGGCGATGTGTCTGGCAGATGTTTACGGCTATTTTTTACCGCCGATGAAAGAGGTGTTATAAGTTTGTATTGTATGGCATCATAGTTTCTGAACCTATTATAATAATAGTTTCTTTATTTCTGTAACATAAGCGAAGCCTGTCTTCGAAGCGAGGGGTTCGGTTCTAGGGAGGCACACTTTTTGGTGAGCCTGAAGTAAGTTTGGAGTTTGTTCTCGAGTTAATTTATTTTATTTTTATTTTTTATTTATTTATTTATAAGATCACCAACATAGTGTACATTAATATAATATAAAAAATTAATAAATCATTCAATTACATTAAACAAACCGAATGCCACTACACTTATAGGTGACAACTACAAGTAATGGGATAAAAGCGAGTAACAGAAAAAAAAGCAATATTACAATTATTAAAAACAATATATGAAAATAAAAAATAATAATAATTTATTGACACAAAAACATACATATTAACACAATTATAATATTTTTTTTTTTTTTTTTTAGAATCAATATGTCGCTCTGGGCCAGAGCTCAGCAGCTACCTCCAGAGAGTCTGCAGAAGGTGAGGATTTTGTTTTTTTTTTTTTTTTTTTCAGTCTATCGCTGGTTCAATCCCACGCGTGAACCAGAGTTTTTTCACTTGAAAAATTTATGTGCGCAATACCACGTTCTCACGGTGACGGAAAACGTAAAGAAACCGGCATATCTTAGAACCATGTGACATCCACCAATCTGGAATGGGCTCCCGTGGTAGATGAAAGCCCATTCACTATCAATTATCGAGAGTACTGCAGTGGGAACATTAGAGGCTGGTACGGATATGTATTTTTTTGATTTTTTTTATATTGAAAATACAAGTTTTCATTTGTTTTCAACCTTGCCTAACTTCACTACCGTTCCTCTACTCTTTGTCTCGCTCACACGCCCCCTGTATCCATCATGCTATCTCTGTCGACTTGTGGGTAGCACTAGATATGCCTTGAAGCGTTGGTGTTAATTAGACGGCTCCGTGGCTTAGTTGGTGGTAGCCCTGCCTTCGAAGCGAGGGGTCCCGGGTTCGATTCCCGGCCGGGGCATACTTTGTGTGGTGAGCATGAAGTTTGTTCTCGGGTCTACTATTAACTACTATTTAATGTGTATGAGTGTGTAAACGTTTAAAAACGTTTAAAAAAAAAAAAAAAAAATTCTCTTTGATTTCAGGTGCGAACAATCTACGTGGACCATTTTCCTATTGAGGTCCGCCATTGCTTAGCCTCATGGATCGAAAGCAGAATCTGGTGAGTTTATCTAACGTATCGGAATATGCGGACCCAGTGGCGTAGCTAGGTAACCAACGGCCCTGGGGCAAATAAAATGGGGCCCGACTATCATCTAAACTGGTTTTATCAAGTAAAAATATGAAATATACAAATACTTTCAAAATTCTAAGCTACAGGGCCCTGGGGCAAATAAAAAAATGGGGCCCACTACTATCTAAACTGGATTTATCAAGTAAAAATATTTAATATACAAATACTTTTGTGCACTGCACTGCAGGGCAGGTAATAAAAAAAATTAAACAGTAATGACATCATCACTACATAGTATAAAACAAAGTCACTGTCTCTGTCCCTATATCCCTATGTATGCTTAAATCTTTAAAACTACGCAACGGATTTTGATGCGGTTTTTTTTTAATAGATAGAGTGATTCAAGAGGAAGGTTTATATGTATAATACACTAGCAACTCACCCCGGCTTCGCACGGGTAGTTTCTGATACGACACTGATGCTTTACTAACCGTGCGTAGCCGGGGCGGGTCGCTAGTGAAATATAATTAACACGTGATGTAGGTAATGGTCATTAAAACGAGCCGTGATTTAAGTTTGGTTGCAACCTTTTTTTTTATGCGAATTTGTGACGGAACGAGCTGAAAGCTGAGTGGTAAGTGGCGCCCCCCGCCCATGACAACAGTAATGCGACTCAGTATAAGATTTGGATCTTACACTGAGTCGCACTCATCCTGAGACCATCACCCGAGACGGGGACGATACATCTCATGCGCATGTGATTTCATATTTATTTATTTTGAAAATGGGAGAAATTTTCGAAAGTTCAGCTCGATCGAGATTTTCTGGTAAGGATTCGAGGACCCCTGACCTTGAGGGTCCCTGGGCACCCCCTAGCCCCTAGGCAGCCATACACTACGCCACGCACTTTACTTAAACTTTTTTAACGATAGGCATGTGTGTGGCATTATAGTTTGACTAAAACTGAAGTGGCTTAGTTGGTAGTAGCTCTGCCTTCGAAGCGAGGGGTAATCCGGATTGGGCTCCCGTGGTAGATCAGAGCCCATTCACTCTCAATTATCGAGAGTAGGCCGGTGTCTGCAGTGGGAACATTAGAGGCTGGTACGGTGACAACATAGAATGGTAACAAATCTAAAACTAACATCTTAAAAATATAATATAAAAAAAAACGTCTGTGGTGTACAATGTGTTTTTTCTATCTGCCCACGTTGTCTGCAGGACGGCAGAGCCGGAGGAGCAGCAGAGGTTCTTCGTGGAGGAGCTGGTGCAAGAGATCCAGACCAACGCCGATCTCATGGTCTCCCCAGACATGTTCGTCACGAAGATGAAGCTTCTAGAAGCCGCTAAGAACTTCCACATACAGTACAGGTATAATGTATACTCTATACCTGTATACGTTGGTAGTGTGCCTTCGAAGCGATTCCCGGGTTCGATTCCCGGCCGGGGCACACTTTGTGTGGTGAGCATGAATTTAGTTCTCGGGTATTGGGTGTTTGTCTTGTGTAGTAGTCCTGCCTTCGAAGCGATTCCCGGGTTCGATTCCCGGCCGGGGCACACTTTGTGTGGTGAGCATGAATTTAGTTCTCGGGTATTGGGTGTTTGTCTTGTGTAGTAGTCCTGCCTTCGAAGCTTTCCCGGGTTAGATTCCCGGCCGGGGCACACTTTGTGTGGTGAGCATGAAGTTTGTTCTCGGGTATTGGGTGTTTGTCTTGTGTAGTAGTCCTGCCTTCGAAGCTTTCCCGGGTTCGATTCCCGGCCGGGGCACACTTTGTGTGGTGAGCATGAATTTAGTTCTCGGGTATTGGGCGTTTGTCTTGTGTAGTAGTCCTGCCTTCGAAGCTTTCCCGGGTTCGATTCCCGGCCGGGGCACACTTTGTGTGGTGAGCATGAATTTAGTTCTCGGGTATTGGGCGTTTGTCTTGTGTAGTAGTCCTGCCTTCGAAGCTTTCCCGGGTTCGATTCCCGGCCGGGGCACACTTTGGGTGGTGAGCATGAAGTTTATTCTCGGGTATTGGTTGTTTGTCTTGTGTTTCGGTTTGTCAATAATTGCGAGTGAATTATCTCTGGTTCTGTACGTGGTAGGGCTCTGATCTACCACGGGAGCCAACGGATTGGTAGATGTCACATGTCATCGAATTTTTAGTCCTAAGACATGTCGGTTTCCTCACGATGTTTCCCGTCACCGTGAGAACGTGGTGTAGCGCACATATTTTTTTCAAGTGGAAAAACTCATTGGTTCCCGTGTGGATTTGAACCAGCGACCTTCAGATTGAAAGTCGGCTTCTGTGCCCCTGGGCCAGCACGCTCCTCACGGTCATGTATACTCGTTTTACGAGATGATTTAGTAATTGGTTCAAATCGTTTTTTTTTGTCGCAGCCACGCTCCCCACGAGTTATACTCATACATGCGCCGCTGCCTGGCCCTCGAGATGGAAGTGATACAGAGCGGCATGGGCGCCCAGTACCCGGCCCAACCACAAACCGAGCGGAAGTATAGCGAGGTACTGCTTACTGCGACGTACCAGCGCCGTGTCTGGCGCCGCCGTGGTACATCGCAGATATTACGTTCATAGTTTCAGTGTTTCTTTGTTGATATATTTATATATATGTTTGTCTGTAAGGTATTAATTCTATGGGCTGATGTTTTTTGTATTTATGCAAAAATTATTAACTGAAATAAAGAAACATTATTATTATTATTATTATTACACACGCCATGCCACACATACAAAACTCTTAGGGTACATACCGATCGATCCATATACATATACCTCCAATACCCAGTAACACATTCTCCAACACCCAGTAACATGCTCCAACACCCAGTAACATGCTCCATCACCCAGTAACATGCTCCAACACCCAGTAACACATTCTCCATCACCCAGTAACATGCTCCAACTCCCAGTAACACATCCTCCATCACCCAGTAACATGCTCCAACACCCAGTAACACATTCTCCATCACCCAGTAACATGCTCCAACTCTCAGTAACACATTCTCCATCACCCAGTAACATGCTCCAACACCCAGTAACATGCTCCAACACCCAGTAACACATTCTCCATCACCTAGTAACATGCTCCAACACCCAGTAACACATTCTCCATCACCCAGTAACATGCTCCAACACCCAGTAACATGCTCCATCACCCAGTAACATGCTCCAACTCCCAGTAACACATTCTCCATCACCCAGTAACATGCTCCAACACCCAGTAACACATTCTCCATCACCCAGTAACATGCTCCAACTCCCAGTAACACATTCTCCATCACCCAGTAACATGCTCCAACTCCCAGTAACACATGCTCCATCACCCGGTAACATGCTCCAACTCCCAGTAACACATTCTCCATCACCCAGTAACACATTCTCCAACACCCAGTAACACATTCTCCATCACCCAGTAACACATTCTCCATCACCCAGTAACACATTCTACAACAGCCAGTAACATGCTCCAACACCCAGTAACACATTCTCCATCACCCAGTAACATGCTCCAACTCCCAGTAACACATTCTCCATCACCCAGTAACATGCTCCAACTCCCAGTAACACATTCTCCATCACCCAGTAACATGCTCCAACTCCCATTAACACATTCTCCATCACCCAGTAACATGCTCCAACTCCCAGTAACACATTCTCCATCACCCAGTAACATGCTCCAACACCCAGTAACATATTCTCCATCACCCAGTAACATGCTCCAACTCCCAGTAACACATTCTCCATCACCCAGTAACATGCTCCAACACCCAGTAACACATTCTCCATCACCCAGTAACATGCTCCAACTCCCAGTAACACATTCTCCATCACCCAGTAACATGCTCCAACTCCCAGTAACACATTCTCCATCACCCAGTAACATGCTCCAACTCCCAGTAACACATTCTCCATCACCCAGTAACATGCTCCAACACCCAGTAACACATTCTCCATCACCCAGTAACATGCTCCAACTCCCAGTAACACATTCTCCATCACCCAGTAACATGCTCCAACACCCAGTAACATGCTCCAACACCCAGTAACATGCTCCAACACCCAGTAACACATTCTACAACAGCCAGTAACATGCTCCAACACCCAGTAACACATTCTCCATCACCCAGTAACATGCTCCAACTCCCAGTAACACATTCTCCATCACCCAGTAACATGCTCCAACTCCCAGTAACACATTCTCCATCACCCAGTAACATGCTCCAACTCCCAGTAACACATTCTCCATCACCCAGTAACATGCTCCAACTCCCAGTAACACATTCTCCATCACCCAGTAACATGCTCCAACACCCAGTAACATATTCTCCATCACCCAGTAACATGCTCCAACTCCCAGTAACACATTCTCCATCACCCAGTAACATGCTCCAACACCCAGTAACACATTCTCCATCACCCAGTAACATGCTCCAACTCCCAGTAACACATTCTCCATCACCCAGTAACATGCTCCAACTCCCAGTAACACATTCTCCATCACCCAGTAACATGCTCCAACTCCCAGTAACACATTCTCCATCACCCAGTAACATGCTCCAACACCCAGTAACACATTCTCCATCACCCAGTAACATGCTCCAACTCCCAGTAACACATTCTCCATCACCCAGTAACATGCTCCAACACCCAGTAACATGCTCCAACACCCAGTAACATGCTCCAACACCCAGTAACACATTCTCCAACACCCAGTAACATGCTCCATCACCCAGTAACATGCTCCAACACCCAGTAACATGCTCCAACACCCAGTAACGCATTCTAGTGTTCAGTACATAAAAAAATGGTGGTTATGTGACAATTTGTCGCTTTCAGCTGATAACTGGCCTGCAGACCGTACGCCAGAAGGTCAACATGGCTGGTGAAGAGATCCGCAGCCTGCAAGCGAACATTGAGTCATTCTCCCTGCAGTACCATGAGTGCTTGAAGAACAAGGGTGAGTTTTAAACCGTTGATTTTTTTTATTTGAATGAGTGACGGAACGAGCTGAGGGCCCACCTGATGGTGAGTGGTGACCCTCGCCCATGACAACAGTAATGCGAGCGACTTAATGAGATCCAAATCTTCACTGAGTCGCATTCATCCTGCTGCGTCCATCACCCGAGACGGGGATGATACGTCTCATGCACATGTGATTTCACCGGCACCCACACCCTTCCACCGGAACACAGTAATGCAACCACTACTGTTTGGCGGCAGATTCCAGATGTGGTGGCAGTACCTCTCCGGACGAACTTGGCACAAGTTCTACTGCAACTTTTGGTTGCTCCTTTAGCACCACCCAGGGGGTACGTGTAGAATCAAAGGGTACACACCTACGGACGCGAGCAACTGGACCCCCCAAAAATTAGCATTAGAATCATACTAATATGGTCATCATTTTGGGGGGTCCAGTTGCTCGCGGCTGTAAGTCCCTTTGATACCCTACACGTACCCCCTGGGTGGTGCTAAAGGAGCAACCAAAAGTAGCAGTAGAACTTGTGCCAAGTTCGTCCGGAGAGGTACTGCCACCACATCTGGAATCTGTCGCCAACAATACCGTACCGTACCGTACCAGCCTCTAATGTTCCCACTGCAGACACCGGCCTACTCTCGATAATTGAGAGTGCATGGGCTCCGATCTACCACGGGAGCCCAATCCGCATTGGTAGATGTCACATGTCGTCGAATTTTTGGTTCTAAGACATGCCGGTTTCCTCACGATGTTTTCCGTCACCGTGAGAACGTGGTATTGCGCACATAAATTTTTTCAAGTGAAAAAACTCATTGGTGCACGTGTGGGTTTGAACCAGCGACTTTCAGATTGAAAGTCAGCGTCTATAGCTATAGCTATAGTATCACTACATAGTATAAAACAAAGTCGCTTTCTCTGTCCCTATATCCCTATGTATGCTTAAATCTTTAAAACTACGCAACTAATTTTGATGGGGTTTTTTTAGTAGATAAAGTGATTCAAGAGGAAGGTTTATATGTATAAAGAGGATGGTTTATATGTATAATACACTAGCAAGTCACCCCGGCTTCGCACGAGTAGTTTCTCATACGACACTGATGCTTTACTAACCGTGCGAAGCCGGGGCGGGTCGCTTGTATAATATATTATGTGTTTGCGAACAGGACACATGAATTACCTTCAGCAGTCGATGACCAACGACCGCCGCGACCTGGTGGCTGTACTTCGCGTCCAGATCGAGGACACCGAGAGGAAATTGAACACCCTGGTGAGATAATGGAATTTTTTTAAAACGTAAAACGTTTACACACTCATACCCCTGCACTGGGATTCCCTGTGTCGCCGATGGCATGGACAAACACAGAAACAAGACGAACACCCAGGACCCGAGAACAAACTGCATGGTCACCACACAATGTGCCCCGGCCGGGAATCGAACCCGGGACCCCTAGTTTAGAAGGCAGGGCTACTACCAACTAAGCCACGGAGTCGCCAATTGTCCTTGTTCCTAGCCCTTACAGGTGCACTGTAGCATTTTGAAAAAGGAACATCGTTGTCGGTATTCAACGGGCGAAGAATAACACAGCAAAACATGCAATTTCGTTTACTTGGATTAAAGAAATCGGTATACAATGGGCGAAGAAAAAAGTTAACATGCAATTTCGTTTACTTGGAGTAAAGAAATCGGTATACAGTGGGCGAAGAAAAAAGTCACAGGAAATCAAAACATATTTGATTCTTATATATTTGATTATTCCAGGTGGCACAGATCAGCCAATCCCAGATGGAGTTGGTGGACCATATGAAGGAAAATATCGCCAACCTACGCCAACTGCAGAGCCAGGTGTTGGACGAGGAGCTTATCAAGTAAGTGATGACGACTCCGTGACAGACAGACGTTCTTGCTCCATACTATGCTTAGTTTGAGTCCTCATACTTCTGGTTGCTGTTTTCGCACCACCCGGGGGCCACAGAGGGACTGATAGAACGTACAAACAAAATAGGACCCCCTAAATCATTGTGTTGTTAATTCTCAGGTAGTAACGCGAGTAACACTTAATTTGAGTCCTCATACTTCTGGTTGCTGTTTTCGCACCACCCGGGGGATACAAGACTGATACAACGTACAAACATAGGACCCCCTAAATCATTTTGTTAATTCTAGGTGGAAACGCGAGCAGCAGCTAAGCGGCAACGGGGTTCCAATGCAATCCAACCTCAACATGATCCAAGAGTGGTGTGAACTGTTGGCCGACTTGATTTGGAACACGCGGCAACAGGTCAACAATGTTGCCCGCATCAACACTAAAACTGTTGTGGAACTGCGCCAACCCCCCCACCTCACCGATATGTTGGATGAGATGAGCAAGCAGGTTGGTTATTTCGTCTTTAAGACTCAAGCGATTGTGGCTCGGTGGTCTGTGGCTGGACTGGCGTGCGAGGACCTCGAGTTCGATCCTCTGCAAAGGTGGTTTTCTTTCTGAGATTATTTCTACCTCGAGTTCGATTCTCTACAAAGGTGTGATTTTCTTTCTTCTGGGATTTTTCTGTCTAAATTATATAATACTTAAATAAAAAATTACATGATAATTTGTTGGCCGATTGGATATAGAAGATGCGACAGAAGTCAACAATGTTGCCCGCATCAACAACAAGACTGGTGGAACCTCACGGATATGTTGGATGAGATGAGCAAGCAGGTTGGTTATTTCGTCGTTAAGACTCAAGCGATTGTGGCGCGGTGGTCTGTGGCTGGACTGGCGTGCGAGGACCTCGAGTTCGATCCTCTGCAAAGGTGGTTTTCTTTCTGAGATTATTTCTACCTCGAGTTCGATTCTCTATAAAGGTGTGGTTTTCTTTCTGGGATTTTTCTGTCTAAATTATATAATATTTAAATAAAAAATTACATGATAAAATTGTTGGCCGATTGGATATAGAAGATGCGACAGAAGTCGACAATGTTGCCCGCTTCAACAAGAAGACTGGTGGAACCTCACGGATATGTTGGATGAGATGACAAGCAGGTTGGTTAAATAACCAGGTTGGTTATTTCGTCGTCGAGGTTATAGCAATTGTGGCGCGGTGGTCTGTAACTGGACTGGCGTTCGAAGACCCTGAGTTCAATCCTCTGCAAAGGTGGTTTTCTTTCTGAGATTATTTCTAAGTTACATAGGATTTAAAAAAAAATAACATGTTAAAATGTATGTACACGTGACAGAAGTCAACAATGTAGCCCGCATCAACAACAAAACTGTGGGGCAACCTCACGGATATGTTGGATGAAATGAGCAAGCAGGTTTGGTTATTTTGTCGTCGAGGTTATAGCGATTGTGGCTCGGTGGTCTGTGGCTGGAATGGCGTTCGAAGACCTCGAGTTCGATTCTCTGCAAAGGTGGTTTTCATTCTGGGATTTTTCTGTCAGTTACATAAGATTTAAAAAAATTACATGATAAAATGTGTTATTGGCCGGATTGGGGGGTCCGGAGACTGCCTCCACACCTGGTAATCCAGTACCATGTTGTGCACTTATGTTGTATTGCGGTGGAAGGGTGTGGGTGCCGGTGAAATTACAGACGATACATCCCGTTCTCAGTGGCGGCGGGCTCTATAAATGCGACTTGGGTCTTCTCTCTACGTCGTATTGTTGCAACTTTCATCAGGTAGGGTCAGCAAAAAAAAATTTTTTTTTTTTTTTAATTTTTTCTTTGGTCTGTTCCCCTCAGGTGACGGGGTTGCTGTCAACCCTGGTGACTTCCACCTTCGTGATCGAGAAGCAACCGCCCCAAGTGATGAAGACCAACACGCGGTATGTGTTTCATCCCGCATTTATAATTAGATACGAATTACATATTGATTAATACAATAATTACATTGTCCCGGGTTCGATTCCCGGCCGGGGCACACTGTTTGGTGAGCATGAAGTTTGCTCTCGGGTCTTGGGTGTTTGTCTTGTGTTTCTGTGTTTGTCCATGCCATCTGCGACACAGGGAATCCTAGTGCAGAGGTATGAGGTATGGTATACCACAAAAATCTGCGAGATGGCGCTGTATTAAATTTTGAGCACCGTTTATGTTTTTTTTTTTGTGCGCAATACCACGTTCTCGAAACGGTGACGGAAAACATCGTGAGGAAACCGGCATGTCTTAGAACCAAAAATTCGAAGACATGTGTCATCTACCAATCCGTTGGCTCCCGTGGTAGAAAGCCCGTTCGCTCTCAATTGTCGAGAGTAGGCCGGTGTCTGCAGTGGGAACATTAGAGGCTGGTACGAATTATTTATTAAATGGTATTTCTTTTGCAGTTTCACAGCTACTGTCCGTTTGCTGGTGGGGGGTCAGCTAAACGTATATATGACGCCGCCTAGAGTTAGCGTGAGTGATATTTAATTTTAATTCATGTGAAAATGTGACGGAACGAGCTGAGGGCCCACCTGGCAAGTGGCGCCCCCCGCCCATGACAACAGTAATGCGACTCAGTAGAAGATTTGGATCTTACACTGAGTCGCACTCATCCTGAGTCCATACACAGTCCTGGTGATGATACACATGCGCATGTGATTTCACCGGCACCCACACCCTTCCACCGGAACACAGTAATGCAACCACTGCTTGGCGGCAGATTCCAGGTGTGGTGGCAGTACCTCTCCGGACGAGCTTGGCACAAGTTCTAGTGCTACTTTTTGTTGCTCCTTTAGCACCACCCAGGGGGTATGTGTAGGGTATCAAAGGGTACACTACACACCTACGGACGCGACCAACTGGAGCAACTTAAGTTTTCTTAAATTTCCTAATGTTCCGCGCACTTGTCTTAATTTTGACAGAACAGACGGAGTCTTAGTAATAAGTTGCCGTTTTACCATTTGGGTGCGGAATCCTAAATCTACGTAATCTCCCAGGTGGCGATAATATCTGAGCAGCAAGCCCAGCTGCTGCTGAAGAGCGAGACCCAGGCCGGCAAGGGGAAGCAGCCGGTGGAGTGCGGCGAGATCCTCAACAACTCCGGGGCCATGGAGTACCAGCCCACGAGCCGTCAGCTGTGCGTCAGCTTCAGGTGGGCAATTTCGCCGAGTCGGGTTATAGCGGCGTGGCGCGGCGGTTGTTGGTACCGGCTGACGTGACGCGGCACCGAGTTCGAATCCTCGTGATGGTGTAAAAGATTTTGTCAGGATTCGAAAATATTCGATGTTTATCAGAAATATTTAAATATCAGCGCGGTAGCCCTGCACAGACGCCGACTTTCAATCTGAAGGTAGCTGGTTCAAACCCACACGGGCACCAATGCGCAATACTACGTTCTCACGGTGACGGAAAACATCGTGAGGAAACCGGCATGTCTTAGAACGAAAAATTTGACATGTGACATCTACCAATCCGGATTTGGGCTCCCGTGGTAGATCAGAGCCCATTCACTCTCAATTATCGAGAGTAGGCCGGTGTCTGCAGTGGGAACATTAGACGCTGGTACGGATTAAAATGTCGTACAGACAGAACAGACGTAAACTTGACAAATAATATTGGCTTGACGTAAAAACTGACTGTAATGTTGATATATCTGCGTGCATGTAACGTGCCTAAGGAGTTGTGACACGTTACATGCTCATGAATATGTTTATGTGTGTAAAATTTGACGTGTCTAAACGATGCTTGAGAAGTAAAGGATTAAATGAGTTTGTGTGTTAGTGACTGAACGAGCTAAGGGCCCACCAGGTGGGTAAGTGGTGACCGCCGCCCATAACAACTGCAATGCAACTTAGGTCCTCCCTGACCGAAGTATGAGAAGACCCAAGTCGCACCCCGCTGCGCCCGGTATCCGAGACGGAGATATTACATCGCATGTGCCTGTTATTTCACCGGCACCCACACCCTTCCGGAACACAGTAATGCGAGCATTACCGCTTGGCGGGATATTACCAGGTGTGGAGGCAGTACTCCTCCGGGCGAACTTTGCACAAGTTCTACTGCTTCAGATGAGTAATTTCGCTATATAGGGTTGGAGGCGGTGTGGCTCAGCGGTTGTCGGTACCGGCTGACGTCACGCGTCACGGAGTTCGAACCTCCGCGACGGTGTATGGGTTTTTGTGAATAAAATTTCTCGTTAGAGAACTGTATTTATTTGTAACTACCAGCACCAAAAAGGTCTCTTTCGATGGCGTTTTTGATGTTGCTAGTTTTAACCCGTCAAGGGCGGCCTTAGATATTACGAGGCTCCGGGCGATAGATCTTTGTGAGGCTCTTGGCGTGTGAGGAATTTAGGTGAGTTGGAAGTGTACAGGGCTCCTGATAATCAGTCAGCATCCTCTTAAAGACAGCTGCAGTACTACAACAAGTGTACAGGGCTCCTGGTAAACAGTCAGCATCCTCTTAAAGACAGCTGCAGTACTACAACAAGTGTACAGGGCTCCTGGTAATCAGTCAGCATCCTCTTAAAGACAGCTGCAGTACATCGAAACAAAACGGGTTGTTCTGCGAGGGTGCGAGGCGCTACAGAAGCGAGGCCCCGGGCGGTTGCCCTGCTTGTCACCCCCTAAGGCCTCAATTGCCCGTAGAAATGTGGGGAAATCCTCGATAATTCTAGTGCATCATGAATAGGAAATGGCGGAATATATAAAAATTGCAAACATACAAAACCCCTGCACTAGGATTCCATGTCTCGCAGATAGCATGGACAAACAGCCAGGACCCGAGAACAAACTTGATGTTCACCACACAAGGGGCGCACTTTGTGTGGTATTTTGGCATAGAATCCTAGTGTATAATAATAATTGTATGCGGGTAGGGTTTCAACAGGAGCAAAGATTTCACCTTTTCGTGTTCTCTGAAGCAGTTTTACATTTCTTTCGATTCATACGAAATTATGTATGTTTTTTTTTTTTTATTAGGAATATGCAGCTGCGCAAAATCAAACGCGCTGAGAAGAAAGGCACTGAGAGTGTTATGGATGAAAAGCTGACGCTGCTCTTTCAATCTCAGTTCAATGTGGGAGGCGGGGAGCTCGTTTTTCAGGTACGCATTTAGAACATAATCTAAATCTTTATTTGGAACTGTTATAAGGCACTTATTGTACAAAATGGAAACGATGCTACCTGCAGAAGTATAAAAACTGTTGTTTTTTTTTTAAACTATCATGGTTATGAACATTATTATTCGTATTCGTGTTGTGTGTAACTGCGTCGAAATATCGGGAGTCAACAAAACTCACAAATCATGGTAAATATCTCGGTAACACGAATAATAATATAAAAACTGTGTCGCAGATAGCAACGCCCTCCTCCACGACATCCTACTACTATTATAAAGGCGAAAGTTTGTAAGTATGGATGTATGGATGTTTGTTACTCTTTCACGTTAAAACTACTGAATGGATTTGAATGAAACTTTACCACAATATAGCTTATACATCAGAATAACATATAGGCTACAATTTTTGAGGTTTCTATAAAATCTATATATATAAAAGAAGTCGTGTTTGTTACAACACTTATAACTCGAGAACGGCTGGACCGATTGCCATGGTTTTTGATTTGTTGGATTTGTTTCCGTCCCGAATAGCAGAATAACTATTAAAACATTGGAAAATTAACGAAAAAAATAAAATCAATTTATCCCCGTATTCTCCACGGGAACGGGAACTATGCGGGTGAAACCGCGGGGCGCAGCTAGTATAACTCGAGAACGGCTGGACCGATTGCCATGGTTTTTGATTGGTTGGATTTGTTTCCGTCCCGAATAGCAGAATAACGATTAAAACATTGGAAAATTAACGAAAAAAATAAAATCAATTTATCCCCGTATTCTCCACGGGAACGGGAACTATGCGGGTGAAACCGCGGGGCGCAGCTAGTATAACTCGAGAACGGCTGGACCGATTGCCATGGTTTTTGATTGGTTGGATTTGTTTCCGTCCCGAATAGCAGAATAACGATTAAAACATTGGAAAATTAACGAAAAAAATAAAATCAATTTATCCCCGTATTCTCCACGGGAACGGGAACTATGCGGGTGAAACCGCGGGGCGCAGCTAGTAATAAATATGTTCCAGGTTTACATTATATTAAAGGTGAACAAGAAAAATAATTTTAAACAATAAAATACAGTTTGATACGACAGAATTTCACTTATAATAAAGTCTTTTAAGAAAGTTATGCTATAGGCGAAAGTTTGTATGTATGTGAGTTTTTTTTATATGTGAAAAAGTGACGGAACGTGCTGAGGGCCCACCTGGCAAGTGGCGCCCCCCGCCCATGACAACAGTAATGCGACTCAGTATAAGATTTGGATCTTACACTGAGTCGCATTCATCCTGCTGCGTCCATCACCTGAGATGCATGTGATTTCACCGGCACCCGCACCCATCCACCGGAACACTAATGCGAGCACCACTGCTTGCCGGCAGATTCCTTGCCACAAGTTATACTGCTACTTTTGTTTGTCCACACGTAATCAATCAAAGGGTACCTACGGACGCGAGCCCCCATAACTGGACCCCCCATAATTGTTTCAGGTGTGGACGCTGTCCCTTCCAGTGGTGGTGATAGTCCACGGCAATCAGGAGCCCCACGGCTGGGCAACGGTCACGTGGGACAACGCTTTCTCTGCCCCCGGACGCGTGCCATTCCACGTGCCAGATAAGGTGAGATGTTTCGCCGCGTTAGCGAATGGTGTTGTGGCTCGGTGGGGGAAGCTTCGACTTGTGAGCGAACGCTGCGAGTTCGAATCTCTGCGAGGGTAATAGGGATTTTGTAAGTCATGAAAATTTTAATTAACAATGTTTGATAAATCTGCGCAAGCCGTATCAGATAGGGTTGTGTAGGTAGACGTGACATGCTAGAGGTGCCTAACTGTAGGACCAACTTAAGTAGGTTGGTCCTACAGTAGGACCTTTCTATATCTATCCACCATATACCAACCTACACACCACCAACATATACCAACCTACTTAAGTTGGTCCTACAGAAGGACCTTTCTATATCTATCCACCATATACCAACCTACACACCACCAACATATACCAACCTACTTAAGTTGGTCCTACTGAAGGACCTTTCTATATCTATCCACCATATACCAACCTACACACCACCAACATATACCAACCTACTTAAGTTGGTCCTACAGAAGGACCTTTCTATATCTATCCGTGCTATTTGTAATAGTTTCGGCAGGTGATTATGAAAAATATCTACTCTGTTCGCAGACAAGATATTGGGCAGATAGCGAGTAACATGGGGGCAAATTGTAGGACCAACTTATTTAAAGGTTTTGTAGCGGTGGTTCTGAGACATGTTTTATTATGGTTTTCAGCCGTTTGGTTCTCATCATTACCGTTACGAGTCGGGAGTTTTTACATTTTCGTTGTATTTTAATGCGGTTTTCATTAATACATAGTGATTCAAGAGGACACACACACACACACACACACACACACACACACACACACACACACACACACACACACGCACGCACACACACGCACACGCCTTTATAATGTAAGTAAGATTATAATATAAGTAAGATGGATGTTTATGTTTAATGTTTAGGTGACATGGGGTCTTCTGGCCGAGACGCTGCGCATAAAGTTCAGTTCGGCGACCGGCGGCGACCTCTCCGAGGACAACCTCAGGTTTCTGGCGGAGAAGATCTTCAGGTGTGAATGGTTAATACACTTTATAGTACTATTAGCTTTTGTCCGCGGCTTCGATCGCGTTAATGTAGATTTTCTCGATTATTTCTTGATGAGAGGTAATTTCTGACATGCATGCAAAATTTCATGTATGGCGAAAGTTTGTATGTATGTGAATTTTTTAATGTAAATTCGTAACGGAACGAGCTGAGGTCCCACCTGATGGTAAGTGGTGACCCTCGCCCATGACAACAGTAACGCGACTCAGTATGAGATCCAAATCTTTACTGAGTCGCACTCATCCAGCGTCCATCACCCGAGACGGGGATGATATGTCTCATGCGCATGTGATTTCACCGGCAGCCACACCCTTCCACAGCACTCCGAATTTGGCTACTCCACTGCTACTACCAATTTTCCCGTTCCAGGACAAACCTGCCGATGAACATAATGGAATTGAACAACATGGCGGTGTCTTGGACGCAGTTCTGCAAGGACGCCCTCCCGGAGAGGAACTTCACGTTCTGGGAGTGGTTCTACATGGTGGTGAAGGTTACCAGGGACTACCTGCGCACGCTGTGGTGCGACCGGTGAGACTCAATCTCAAACTCAAACTCATTTATTCCTTTAGATCTCATGTATCGTTTGGTAGTCGAAGGCGGCGTTGCGAGGCTCCGGGCGATAGGTCTTTGGCACTTGGCGTGTGAGGAATTTAGGTGAGTTGGAAGTGTACAGGGCTGCTGGTAATAATTGAGGGTGAATGGGCTTCGATCTACCACGGGAGCCCAATCTGAAGTGGTAGATGTCACATGTCGACGAATTTTTGGTTCTAAGACATGCCGGTTTCCTCACGATGTTTTCCGTCACCGTTTCGAGAACGTGGTTGCGCACATACATTTTTCAAGTGAAAAAACTCATTGGTGCACGTGTGGGTTTGAACCAGCGACCTTCAGATTGTAAGTCGGCGTCTATGCCCCTGGGCCACCACGCTCTTATATATAGATGATGATATATTAGTTTCAAAATGGTTTCTTAAATAAATAAATGTTATTTGTTAACAGACTTATCCGAGGGTTCATTCAGAAGAAAGGGGCAGAGGATATGCTCTCCAAATGCCCCCCCGGCACTTTTCTGCTCAGATTCTCTGACTCGGAGCTAGGTGGCATCACCATCGCCTGGGTCGGCGGTGAGTTTTTTTTTTATGTGAATGACTGACGGAACGAGCTGAGGGCCCACCTGATGGTAAGTGGTGACCCTCGCCCATGACAACAGTAATGCGCGCGACTCAGTATGAGATCCAAATCTTTACTGAGTCGCATTCATCCATCCAGCGTCCATCACCCGAGACGGGGATGATATGTCTCATGCGCATGTGATTTCACCGGTACCCACACCCTTCCACCGGGTCACACAAATGCGAGCACTACTGCTCGGCGACAGATTCCAGGTGTGGTGGCAGTACCTCCGGACGAACTTGGCACAAGTTCTACTGCTACTTTTGGTTGCTCCTTTAGCACCACCCAGGGGGTACGTGTCAAAGGGTAAACTGTCATGGGCGGGGGTCGCCACTTACCAGGTGGGCCCTCATCACGTTCCGTCACATATACCCTCCAAAAAAATATTCTAGCCTAAACTTCCTTGAAAAAATATCTCTTTTCTGGTTAACAAACACACATATACTCACACTCACGTATATGCTCTTACACACACACACACACACACACACACTCACGTATATGCTCTCTCTCTCACACACACACACACTCACGTATATGCTCTCTCTCTCACACACACACACACACACACACACACACACACACACACACACACACACACACACACGTATATGCTCTCTCTCTCACACACACACACACACACACACACACGTATATGCTCTCTCTCACACACACACACTCACGTATATGCTCTCTCTCACACACACACACTCACGTATATGCTCTCTCTCACACACACACACACGCGCACACATGCAAACTTCCTCCTTCACACCGTGCCCGTGCTCGTTGTCAGAGGGCAACGAGGTGTTCAGCCTGCAGCCGTTCACCTCGCGCGACCTGATGCTGCGCTCGCTCGCGGACAGGGTGCTGGACCTCCCCCAGCTGCAGTTCCTGTACCCGAACATCGCCAAGGACGACGTCTTCTCCAAATATTACACCAAACCTGGTGAGATCATGCTTATAAAATAATAGGACCAAAATAAGGGAGCTTGGTCCTTTGTAAAAATAATAGGACCAACATAAGCGAGATTACATGTTTTGTAAAAATAATAGGACCAAAATAAGCGAGCTTAGCTGTTTTGTAAAAATAATAGGACCAAAATAAGCGAGTTTAGCTGTTTTGTAAAAATAATAGGACCAAAATAAGCGAGCTTAGCTGTTTTGTAAAAATAATAGGACCAACATCAACGAGCTTAGCTGTTTTGTAAAAATAATAGGACCAAAATAAGCGAGCTTACATGTTTTGTAAAAATAATAGGACCAACATAAGCGAGCTTAGCTGTTTTGTAAAAATAATAGGACCAAAAAAAGCGAGCTTAGCTGTTTTGTAAAAAAATATTTTGAACATTACAAAAAAAAATTACTATGTAAGTATTCTAACAGGAAATATTAAAAAAAAATACAACAGTCTTCCTTTTCAATTCTTATATATATTTGTTATTGTAAAAAATATTTATTTTGAACGTATGCATCGTGTGTATGTATTTACAAAATAAATTTACTTTATAAGTATTCCATTAGGAAATATTTAAAAAAAAACATACAACAGTCTTATATGATAAATTAACTTAACACGATTTAAATTAAAACGTGCGAGTATTGTGTTCAGAGAACGAGATGCTGAAGAATGGGTACGTGAAACCTGTGCTGGTGACCACCCTGCCGCCGTACATGTCGTCCGCGTCGCCTGCGTACGCGCACTCGCCGGACTCCCACAGGAACACGCCCAGTGTGCAGAGCAGGTCAGTAGGAACACGTCATACCAACACCTTAACGCACCCCTTTCATGCAGGGCTGTTTAACCAAGTAAGAACAACTCACGTCACACCAACCCCTTTCATGCAGGGCTGTTTAACCAAGTAAGAACAACTCACGTCACACCAACCCCTTTCATGCAGGGCTGTTTAACCAAGTAAGAATAACTCACGTCATACAGGGCTGTTTAACCAAGTAAGAACAACTCACGTCACACCAACCCCTTTCATGCAGGGCTGTTTAACCAAGTAAAAACAACTCTCATGTCACACCAACCCCTTTCATATAGGGCGGTTTAACAAGCGCTATCAGAATGGGATGGGACTCTGTCAATGTTTATTTATTATTATTTTATTAACAATAACATCACATAGATGAGAGCGTGGTGGCCCAGGGGCATAGACGCCGACTTTCAATCTGAAGGTCGCCGGTTCAAACCCACACGTGCACCAATGAGTTTTTTCACTTGAAACGTAATGTTCCCACTGCAAGGACACCGGCCTACTCTCGATAATTGAGAATGAATGGGCTCTGATCTACTATGGGAGCCCAATCCGGATTGGTAGATGTCACATGTCGTCGAATTTTTGGTTCTAAGACATGCCGGTTTCCTCACGATGTTTTCCGTCACCGTTTCGAGAACGTGGTATAGCGCACATAAATTTTTTCAAGTGAATAAACTCATTGGTGCACGTGTGGGTTTGAACCAGCGACCTTCAGATTGAAAGTCGGCGTCTATGCCCCTGGGCCACCACGCTAGTATCATTACAATATTAAAAACATTATATATTATACATGTAATATTGGCGGTTTTACCTAAAGTTAGTCCACGTTTTGCTCGAAAACAAAATTTGTTCTCGAGACTTGTGCGTATGTTGTGTGATTGTGTCTATGCCAACTGCGACACAGGGAATCTTAGTATGCCATCGTCAGCTTTGATATCATTTGCGTTCTTGAGACGAGCCGCATATTTACAGAACATGTTGCATGTGTGTTTTTATGTAATTTTTTTATTGTTTTTATTTTTTTTATGTTTTGTTTTTTTTTTGTTTAGGTACATGATTGACTTTTGATAATATCAGAAGGAGTATTGAAACTTATTTTTAATTTTAATTTAGATTTAATTTTTAATAGTCACATCCTTAGTTTCTAGATTTTTTGTTTGTATTTCTTTTTTCGGATATTTTTTTGTTCTCAACGCCTTTTTTATATTTATTGACATTTGAGGCTTGTACAATGATTTCTAAATATATCGTAAATTCATATATATATATATATAAAATTGATGTGTCTGTTTGTGATGTATAAATAACAACTTTTTGCTAAATGCATTTGACAGTATATAAGAAATTCAAAACAAAAATTGTTTTTAAAATTTTTCTGTCTCTCTGTCTGTTTGTTCAGCCTAATCTCCGAAACGGACCTATTTAGACGGGCTTCAATGGCAGATAGGTGATTTTAAGGAGTAACATAGGCTACTTTCATTATATTAAAAATAAGAGGATTCCGCGCGAAAATGTTAATTTCCACGCGCATTTATAATAAATTTGTTTACTGATATATCGTTTTGCAAGCCGTTTTTTTTACGTTTTTCGTTATGTTATTCGTTCTATTTATCAGGTATAATTTAATAGTTATAGTTTTTTTTATTCGATTTTTTTTTCATTTCGATTATAGAATATGATGAACCTTGTCTGATCCGTAAAGGTGTACTGAGGTATCGAGATTCGATTCTCGTTACTTTGTAAGCCCATTCTCTTAAACATTTGACAGATAGACTGACATTAGACTGAACTGATACTGTTTGAATTGATTGATGGATTTCATATGAAAGTAGCGGATACCCGGCGTGTGCGTACGCTAAAAAAAGAAATACATTTTGTGCCTAATACATTGTTTTAGTGGTCTAAAACTTTCGCATTATTGTCTTTCTAATGAAACCGGCTGGCACATCGGTTGGATGGTTTCAAAGTGACAGACATAGAAACAATTCTTGTGTTTTATATATTAGGATGTATGTAAACTCAAATTTTCTAAAAAATCTAATGGTTGTGTATTTACTTATGAATTTCAATGACTTGCAACCAACTTCCAAAGGGAGAGGTTATTGATATGGTTGTAATTTTTTATAATAGACTAATAATAGCTCCGTGGCTTAGTTGCTAGTAGCCCTGCCTTCGAAGCGAGGGGTCCCGGGTTCGATTACCGGCCGGGGCACACTGTGTGCGGTGAGCATTACATACCGTCAAACTTGCATAGGGATCAGACAGGGATTTTTTAAAAATATATTTTGAATTAAAACTTTTGTTTTTATCTCTTATATAGCAGACACGCAAATGTATTGAAAGTAGTGTATAATTACCGCGTTTTTTTCTTAATGCAATTTGATGTTTTTTTTTTATAGCTGCGGAACCACAATCCTTCAACTTTAAAACGTCGCTTCATTGTCGCAATAGATTAATTTAAGTGCAATATTGTAGGTTATATCGTATTAGAAGCTTATGCCATATCTTGTAGAGGCGTAAAGGCGATGATAATGCCTTTTGCCTGTCAGTGTCAGCAGTATACAATTAATAATACGTGGCCCGGCCTTCGAAGCGAGGGGTCGCGGGTTCACATAAAGTTTTTTTTTTATATTTGAATGCGTGACGGAGCTGAGGGCCCACCTGATGGTGACCCTCGCCCATGTCAACAGTAATGCGCACGACTCGGTATGAGATCCAAATATTTACTGAGTCGTATTCATCATGCTGCGTGTTCTCGGGTCTTGGGTCTTGTGTTTTTGTTTTTGTCCATGTCTGCGGCACCGGGAATCGTAGTGTAGGGGTATGAGTGTGTTTATTTAGTTATTACAAAACATTAATGATTTAATTAATGGTAAATGCCAGGATGGCGACTGTAAAACATAAATTATTTATTTGCTTCGATGTACATTGAACTTTATCAACATGATATTGGATGATTGGATAACATCCAATATCACACCCTATAGTGTCCAAATGTTAGCCTTTTGCGTAGGTAGTGTGTGCAATTCCCGCCCACAATTCGATATTTTGTTCATAATTGTCTGCATATTAATTTTATAACTACTGTTTTACTGCCAGTCAAAGGATATTGTGTATATTTCTGAACATTTTGTTACGTTTATTAAACGCGATATGGCATCAGCTTCAATCGTATGCGCGCTCGACACTGGTGTATCAAATTTGTGTCAAAAATGTTGTTAGCGTGTTAAAATATCAATTAGTATTTGTGTGACTTTAATTTTAGTTTGGGCACAAAACAGTATTATTTCTTACATAAAATATTTGTAGAATATGAACGTGTCTATGTCGTATTTACATAGAAAATAAACTAAATTGTCGCTTTGTCGTGATCATTTAATAATAATAATAATTGTTTATTTTCAGACCATTTAAAAATCCATAGCTTGTTAGAAATTAATTACTTAAAAATATTGTTAGTAAAATATATTGACATTGACATCAAAATTAAATTTAATGACGCTTTTTGTATTAATGTGACTGTATCGTTATTTCCGACTAATTGTCAAAAAGACTTGGCATACTTTAATTTTGACGGTAGATTTTTTATGAAGGTAGATTTTGAGTTTTTGTGTACTTCTTCAGTATTCGAACATTTTATGAGGACTGTTTCAACTTGTTAAACTATTTGTGATATAGAAGCATGTTTTCATACCAAATAGTTTTGATTAAAACATCTCCTTTACGTGTATTTAACTAAAAAAATATAATAAATAAATAAAAAAATAACTTATAAACCCCAATGGCGGTCTATTGTCTGAAATATAAGACAACATCGAGCTCGGAACGCGGTCTCATAAATAAGACAGTGAGACCAATATCAACAAAAGTATATATATTGTAGCAAATTTTGCAAGCACCTTTTGTATGATTGATGGTGAGGACAATTTCAGAGAAAGAATGTTTGGCGGTTAAAGTAGGTCTAAGTGGGTCTAATGCCTTTGTTATTTATAAAATCCGTACGAATTCAGAGCGGGAGTAGCTGTTGAATCCGTTCATACGCCGATATTGAATTTAGGTGAATTTTAGGTTTTGCGTATTTTATTTACCTGCTCATATCATACAAACAAACTGAGACAAATTTTTGTTCTATAGTTATCATATCATTATCTATAAATTTAGACGTAATTAAATTTATACATTATTTTCGGGCAAAAATATACATTACTTAAATTATTTAAACAATATAACATTGGTTTAAACTTACTCGCTTAGTTCATTTAAAAAGATATAATAATTTATTTGTTACTAGCGACCCGCACGGGTGCAATTTACTAATGAAGAAAATGATTTGCAAAAATGTACAATTTTTCTTTCATAAAAAAATTACGGATATTAAGTCAAGCCGTATTCTGCGTGCGACGTGTTTTAATAAATTATATTTAAAAAAAAAATTATAACGATGATTATTCAATGTAGACACTGATAAAATATAGAAGCTTTAAAATTTTTCGCGTTTACATTTTTACGGAAAATATTCGGAGTTGTTGAAAATTGTATTTAATGTTATTCATACATGCAACAATCTATTTTTATTTACCTAAATATTACTACTTATTGTATTTTACAGTAAAATTAATACAACAAGGTAACATAATAAAAATATTTGAATAAATTCTACCTTGTCATTTACGATATTTCCAGACATATTATAAACATGAAATTATCAATATGTATACGATTATTCAGGGTTGATAGGTTTTTAAATGTTGACCAATTTTGAAGTGTAGGTTCAGGCATTTACGAAGCCCAAAGCAGGGATTTTTGAAAATATGGCAGATGGCAATCATATAAAGGACAACCATATCGAAAGGTCAATTTTATAAAACAATTAAACTTTTTCTAAAAGATTCTTCGTAACAAAACAGCCACCAATGGCTGAGGTTCTTTTTCTCATATCTACTAATCAAATTTGTAGAAACAAGATGTTTCTTTGCATGATTACGTGTAGGTACACTGGTATTATAAAATAATTGAATTTTTTAGACATAGTCGCCTTTTTCAGGCTACAGAAATGTATATTCGGATTGGTGGCCGGGGAATCATTCTATATTAGGTTCCCAATGGCCACGACTGGGGCGTAAAAAGCGACCCATAAATTATTATTTTTTGACATATAGTTTATTCTTAACTAGTTCTATGACATATGCCCCGTCCTTTATTTAAGTAAATATCTACTTCGGCATTTCCTAAAGCGACTGATTTTATGTAATCATTGTATTTATTTAATCAACGAGTATTTGTTTTTATATGAAAGTTCGTATTTGTATAAAAAATTTACGGGTCCACAAAATTGCATTTCTTTTTTTTTATTTAAACTTTATCAGATCTCTTTCTATACCATTTAATTGTACTTCCAATCATTCTTACTGAATATATACACATATATATTTGATCTTATGGTATATATTTTATGTGGAACGTATTTGAAGTTAAATGTAAGTTAGATAGATAAATATTGATGTTGTAAAACGAAACTTGATAAAATGTTGAAAAAAAAAAACAGTATTTGGATAAGATGTAATGAAAAAGTGACCAAAAATGTGTACGATTTTCCTATGAACTGTGTGTTGAATATTGGTCTCGTAATTAGGTTATACTTTATATTTGACAGTATTTTTAAACTAAATTACGCGTTGATTTTAGGTTTCTATTTTTTTTCAATTTTATTTCAAGGCAAAAATGTAGAATATAGACTTTTTTTTATTTTATTCGGTGCTAGTTTCTTCTAAGTACATAATTTTGTCATGACAGTAGATTTAGAATTTAACTGTGCATTTGTTTTTAGTTTAAATTGAAGCTGCAAATGTTTAACATTAAGTATTATCGGTAATCATAATTTTTATGTCATTAAACTATATGAAATAAGAGTATACATAATTTCATGATATTATTACTCGTAAGAAAATTTGCCCTAATAAGAATTCATTGCACAATTAATATGATAACGAACTTGTGTCTTGTGTTTATGATAACGATCTTGAATATGTGGTACTTATTTTCTTGTGATAACATAAATTGATCACTTATGCCTTAAAAATTGTTTGCGTTATACGTACAAACTATAAATTTTTCAAATTTATTACGTACTAAATGTTGAAAACTTGGTCAATTATTGTTTTTATTAAAATAATAATCTTTATTGCGTTCTCAATTGGCGTTATATTATATAGTTTATAAAATCGAATTTATATTATATTAGGTATAAAACATTTTTATTATTCATGGGTGTGACTATTATAGTTAGATATACAATTAATTATCAAAATATGAAATCATCTTTGTTGAAGGTCTAATTATTAATAATAATTAAACTGTTTAGGGCTATAAGTATTAATTAAATAATTAAAGAATGAATGTTAAATTTCTGTCAATGAGTTGATAATTGTGTTATCGGCTAATTAAGAGCAATTTTGAATGTTGAAGTTAATGTTTAATGTTGAAATTATAATTAATCTCAAACAATTCGTTGACTATGCGAAGGTTTTGCATAATAATTATATCACTACAGTGATAGATATTTCGAACAATCATTTATCGTAGTTGGGCGTATATTTGTCTATATGTTTTGACATGTAGCGTCAAATTTACTGTCTTATGTAATATTGATCTAAATGTTTAAACAATGTTGAATGCATGTATGTGTTTCTGTCTCTTTGTAATACATTATTATTACGTGAAAATAAGTTTTTTTTATTAATGATATAGGAAGCGGAATTGTCTCTTTGAATGGTCTATCATAAGAGTGTTCTCTTTGGCGACGCGATTTTGACAATTTTTTTTTTTATAAAAAAATTAAGTAGAGGCAATTTCTCTTCTTACACACCCAATGCGAAAATGCAACACAGACGGTCGTTTATTATTTAATTCATTGGTTTATTTAATTTTTTTTTTTAAGTGAACAGTTTTTTTTATGTACCATAGACACTACAACTTCTCCTTTTTTTGTCTGTGCTGCCTTTTGGCGACGGTGTAAGTTGTAGGTTTTGTTTTTGTTTGTTTTTTTTTTTTGACGACCGTCCTTGTCTAACGTGTTGCATTTTCTCTTTCTTTCCCGATTGCTGCGACGTGATGGCGACTTGGTGAACACAACACACAACTTTTTAATAATACACAAACATGATTTCACAAATACCAAATTACACTCATAATAAAAATGCGATATGAAAAAAATGTATCGCTATTTCCTGAAAATTTTTAAATATTATCCTTTTGGCGTACGTTACAATTTCCCTCGTTTATTTACATTAAAAATAACTAAAAATAAAAAATAAACCCATTTCAATATCCAATTCTTAAATCTCACTCCACAAATCTTGAATATCCTGCGTAAATTACGCATAAAATTCCAACTGGCTAAATTACAAAATTTCAACCTGTAACCACTCCTGCCGGCCGCGGATCGACCGGCTAATCCAACCCAACTAATGACGAATACAGCTACTTCGGTAGCGCGGTGACTCCTGCGCAGTCGGACTCATTCATGGACAGCGAGCTGTTCGAACAGATACGCGCGTTCGAGCCGGACGGTCTTGACGATTTCGACATATACAGCAATATGAGCATGAAGTGAGGTGAGTTTCAATTATATTATGAACTTGGTGTTATTATCAGAGTAAGTAGATTCCGACGACTCCGTTGGCTTAGTTGGTAGTAGCCCTGCCTTCGGAGCAAGGGGTCCCGGGTTCGATTCCCGGCCGGGGCACACTTTGTGTGGTGAGCATGAAGTTTGTTCTCGGGTCATGGGTGTTTGACTTGTGTTTCTGTGTTTGTCCATGCCATCTGCGGCACAGGGAATCCTAGTGCAGAGGTATGAGTGTGTAAACGTTTATTTATTTTATTTATTATTCACATATAACCATGGCATGTCTTGAGTGTATAGTTTCTTTTATATAATATACATAATAGTCGTTATTGGTAATAAAATTACTTGTCATTAAAATAGGTATAGGTATATAAGTTACAATAGAAAATAAAGTCAGAATAAAAATAAAAAATAAATGTTACCTACAGTAAATTAATAATAATATGACAAATCAATAAAATATATTATATTATTAATCAGTAAATTAATAATATATATACACACTAGCTGACTCGGCCACGCGTTGCTGTGGCTAACGTTTTTGTCATACGATATTATAATTTGCAATAAAATAATATTGCGATCATAAATTGAGATGTGAGCTATCCTACCGTTCAAGTTGGATCAAACTGCACACGGTGTACAAATTTGATTAAAATCGGTTAAGTAGTTTAGGAGTCCATCGCGGACAAACATCGTGACACGTAATTTATATATACAATATTAAGATGTAAAATTTCTGAAAAAATTCTCTACAACAAACTGAACGGTATGAAATAAAAATGTGTTTTAAATATATTTTCAGATGAAACAAAAGCAGTAATAATTTAAGTATAGCTTCAGTCAGTTTATCAGGCACCTATCGTACTTAGTGCCATAATAATATACACAAAACACATTACATAAGTAGCCCAGTGAACCGCACTAGAAATACCTTATACTAATTTATAGACACTTACAAATAAATATTACATGATATTGGAATTTAATGAGTTGAAGGTAGTTAAACATTTTTTTTTTTATAGATAGTTTTATATTTTATTATAATCATTAGTTGGTTGGACCAGAATTGGTATATTCTGAAAAGATGTCCTGCAAATTAATTGGTAGAATCTAGAACTAATTGCTTAGCAATGTGTTGCGTCTTTTCGGAGTACCTACCTATTCTGATAGTTTTAATTATTTTGTAATACCTTATGTATTTGAATGTCTCATACATCAGGCAACCAGGTTACTCTAGATATGATTGACATTTTAACCGCTATAGTCTAAAATGTAAGACATGGAGTTACAACCTCGCCGTTTCATGAACAATACGATAAATAAGACGAGTTGGTAATTTCAACAAAAATATATCAATTGTAGCTAATTTTGCAAGTGGAAAATAGTTCAGATATTTTTTAAGATAGAAGGTAGAACACCAGAGAAAAAATTTTGGTTGAAAGGTTAATTATTTGCTACTAAAAATAATTAACCTTTCAACCAATTTTTTTTCTTCGTATAACGCAGTATTTTAATGTCTGATACATCAGACAGAACTAATTTCCTCGTTGATTAAACATGATTAATCGTTAACCGCCGGAGAATATAAGCTACGTAACTTCGAGCTCACAACGCCGCCCTCACTTGTACACGTGTAGGAATTCTGGGGGTATTCAGGACGCGAGCAATATCTATATATATAAAAGAAAGTCGTGTTTGTTACAACACTTATAACTCGAGAACGGCTGGACCGATTGCCATGGTTTTTGATTTGTTGGATTTGTTTCCGTCCCGAATAGCAGAATAACTATTAAAAACATTGGAAAATTAACGAAAAAAATAAAATCAATTTATCCCCGTATTCTCCACGGGAACGGGAACTATGCGGGTGAAACCGCGGGGCGCAGCTAGTGGTCCTATAAAATTTGGTCCCCTTTATCAATGGGCAATACTTTGTTGGCCGCAGATGGCCTTACCAACTCTGCCCGGGCTTTTGGTTAATTGGTAGCTCACGACAGACTTGTTATCGTATCAATGTTTCTAACAGGTTAAATGATGTCGCGATAGAATTTAGCCACCTCGACAGCTGTATTGGTGGCTTTGTGCGGATCATCCAATGCAGGTCGCAGGGCACAGGGGACATGCAAGTAAATGGGACATGGACTGTACTGGGGCTCCACAATCGCACCCAGTTAAGGTGGAGTCTTTAATCATTTAACCCGTTAGAAATATTGATACAATAAGAAGACAGACTTGAAACTAAATTTTAAAGAAAGAAATTATTGTTTTAAATGACTGGCGATGGAGACAAGTTCAAAATACAAATGTTTAGTGGTTAAAAGGTTAATATTAATTTGGATCCATTTTTTGTCCTTTTCTCTCCAAACTAATCGAGGAAATGTATGTACTTAAATGCGATCCAAATAAAAATAATCCTATCTAGATTAGCTGACAGTTTTTACAACTGACCTCTAGTTCGATTACATAACTTAGGATCACTCGTTGAAAATATAAACTTTGACAAACGAAGGCGCAAAATAGCGTTTTTAAAAATAGTTTCTTAAGTTATGTATTCGAACTACTGGTTAAGATCTAAGATTAATTCTGGTCTAAGATTAAGCTTAGAGCTACCGATAAACGGTGCATTAATTAATATTAATATTATTGGCAATTTTAATGAAAATTATACCAATCTTGTGCCATTGTGTTAGGTTAAATAGATAATCATGAAATTATTATACGAGTATATCAAAATATAAGTTTGACAGCTTTTTTTAAAATTGACAGATTACGTACTAGCATTTTTTTTTATCAATTTTCGTTTAGTCCTCGTATAAGAGAGTTTAATCGTAATAAATGTTTGTCGTGTGAGCTTTATTAAAGATATAAATGATCATGTCTGCATTTGTTGTGAAAAACATTATGTCTTGAAATTCGATGGTCAATTCTAAAGTGCCGTTACGTTTTTTAATAACTTTTGATACACTCGCACTTTGTTGTTAGTTGTTATGATGTTTATTGTAGAATTTATTAACAATGTACTTTTGTACCTTCTAGTTGTAAGAAATGCAATTTCAATATTATTTTAATGCGTGCACTTGTGAAATAAACCAACCTAGCGAGGAAAATATTTACGTAAAGAAATACAGGGTGTAAAAGAAAAAGAATACGAACGTATTGTACGAACATACACTGATATATTTTGCTACTTAAAGCTTTTAAATATTGTTAATACTTAATTCATACATGTCACCCACTCCAATCGCATGGGAGTTTTGGGTAATTTGGGTAGTGATTGTTACGACTTTGACAAGAAAATACGCGTAGCAGCGTAAACTAAGCAAAGTTAGCTTAAGCCGCGCAAAAGGCTTGCTTATTGGAAGTATTCCATATCTGATTTTGAACTGGATGTGACCAGCTAAGTGCATTTTTATTTCAAAAGATAAATAAATGAAATGTAAAAGCGTTCCCTTTCACCTTGCCTGCTGATCTGGGGCCGGTGTAGCATGTTGAAATAAATTAAATTTCTTTCTAAATCGTAGTGATCGTAAAACATCGACTCAGTAAAGAATTGAATCTCATACTGAGTCGCACGCATTTCTGTTGTCATGGGCGAGGGTCACCACTTACCATCAGGTGGGCCCTCAGCTCGTTTCGTCGCTCAATCACATAAAAAAAAAAAAAAAACAAATTTTTAAATAACTTGAAGAAGCTTTATATATTTGTATGCACTTACGATTAACACGTTCTGAGTTGCCTTAAATTGAATTTAATGTACCTTATCACTTCGTGTAAAACAGATTCCCTGAAACTGCCAATGGAGTATCCTAGAGTTTTTTTATCTATAAGCTCTCCTGCTGCTGCATAGATTAAATACCCCGTGGTTCTAGGAGCCCTGAAACGGTGCATGCGACTTTTTCCAAAATCAGTCTTGTTACACCTGTATTTGTATTTAGCTTCCAAAATACGTTTGAAACTTGATAATGGTTTATTTTATAAACACGCTTGTAGAATTATATTTTTAAGTGTTTATGTGTATTATTCACGCTTGTCGCATTTTTTAAACTTCCTAAACCTGGGCGTGGCGCAAAGCTATCATATAAATAAATTCCTTTTTCTCCGAAGACGGTAATTACGAGTATATAGACTCTTTCGCTGTTCATCTACCTTACATCATAGGCGTGACTGCGGTGAATTCATCGCACCGATACGAAATTTGAATTCATATATTCATATTATAAAACATACTTGCTAAGAGTAGATATCCAAGAAATGTGAAATATAATGGGCGGCCTTATTGCTTAAAGCAATCTCTTCCAGACAACCTTTGGATGGACTGGAATGATAACGGACGGTGGCGTTGAATAAAAAAAACGTACAATTATAATATTATATAAATACAACTTCGTACTAATGTACTTACAATTACACAAATACAGTTAAATGTTAGCGCCACGTTTTTGCCACGCCCTCACATTCAGGGATTTAGTTTTATTGCAGCGAATCCTTCCCGTATAATGGTTTTTTTCAATTAATTATTGCATTTTACATAGGGGCATTTTTTTTTTATTTATAATAAATGGTGTAAATAAATATACTTTTTAAGCTTTATTTAATTAGTAAATTAGTCAATAGACGATTTGTAATGCTTATGTTCTTTAACCCTTTAACCGCCATTGTCTGAAATATAAGACTTTCCATCGAGCTCGCAAAGTATACCGACTGTAGCTAATTTTGCAAGCACTGTAGCTAATTTTTAAACTAGTTGCGCTCCGCGGTTTTATCCGCGGTTAAAAAGTCATAAGACGAACTCACATAAGTGGTTTTATGCAAGTAATTAAAATTCACTTTTTCCGGACAAAAAGAAGCCTTTGCGTTTATCCAGGGTAAGAGCTAAATAATAAATTTCAACCAATCCAATGAGCCGTTGAGGCGTGAAGTAACAAACATACATACGGACAAACTTTCGCATTTATAATATTAGTAATTATGTTGATTGGAGTTCGGGCAATTTTTGACAGTTTATCCACCAAAAATTGCCCGAAAAGGTTAAAAAGTAAAAAAAAAAACTTTATTTGGAGTTGGGATGGATTCGCTGCATCCCTGGGATAAGGATTTTGCACCAATTCGTGATATTTAAGTGTCCTTACGAACCCTTAGTGTTTAACGATATTGAAACGAAATGTGAACGAAATTATGACTATTCCGCATCCCACCCTCAGTCACGTTTTACGTGTCCTATTTACGTGTCTACGCGATATATGAATTTTGATAAATGCATGAAGGCTCGTGGGCCACGTACGCAGAACAGATCATTGGAGCATTTTTAACTGTCAAATCGCCAACTAACAGAATTAACAGAATACCATATAATTGTTATCTGTCAAAACGTATGAAACTTTTTGACAGCCAACAATGACCACCTTGGGATTCACTTTCAAATTAAAATGAATCCACACGGTCCACAATCGGCTAGAAAATTGCGTAACAAATACAGAAAAACATACACCCAAATTCCTTAATCTAACTCTGTATAAAAGAATGTTTAGTCGATTTTTGTATCCGTCATCTGTCACTTGTCAAAATATTTAATTTTGCAAAGCGTACGTAGCGCACGTCGGCCCAATGCGAATAGATTAAAGATTGTACCTTACAAGAAAAACAGTAAAAATTTCGCTTTTACTTTGAAACTGAAATGATATTTGACGTTTAAGTAATTAACTATACTGTTAATTAATGTTTGAAAATCTGTCCAGTGGTAACGATTCGAATTTGACTAATGGCTAACCATGGTGTTGTATTGTTAAAATTGTAATAGGTACATTATGTATTGAAATATATATATTGTATTGCTTCTATAATAAGATATAATAAATGTTACTCTGTAATACACGAAATGTTAGTATTTCAATGTGGCTTATGTATTCTAATACAGTAGAACCTCGGTATTACGACAAACTTTTTGCAAAACAGTTGATGTCGGCGGTTTTATTTAGAAAAAGAGGTTTTATCCTACTAATTACATGGGGGCGTCCAAATTACGTGAGCTGTTCAGGGTGGCGGAGCCGAGATGAGATGAGCCGAATCTCACGTGGGAGAGGGGGGTCTCTGCAAATATCACGTTTTTTTTTCCCGCAAGTCACAGTGTAAAATTACGAGAAAATTGTTTTTTTTTTTTTTTAATATCACTTTGTTTTTAGACTATGTTCTAAGCAATCTGGTAGCCATATATAAAGATAAAGAAGGAACTAATGTTTTTATTTAAATAAATCCAGTGCATTTATATTTATGTTTAGAACAGAGAATTCCAAAGTAATTAACAAATCTTTATTCCAGATCACTAATTTTAATGAACATCTGTATAGGGCAAAAGTTGGCGATCGAATGAATGCATGGAATTAAATATTCCTCCAACAAATAAACAACGAGTCACAGTTCTTTACAAAATGTTACCAGATGATGCGATGCTTAATTGTACAATTTTGTAATACTTATAATAGTAATTTTGAAAAACCTCACGTGAGATTATGAACGGGGGAGGGGAGGCGGAAAATCTTAAAAAACGCCTCACCTAATTAATGGACGCCCACCTCCTTGTATTTTTAAAAATGATTTGTGGACATACTCGTTCTACGACAGTTTGCTGTAGGAACGCCCGCTATCGTATTCAACTAAGACAACGACTAAGCAAGTGATGGAGCGAACAAGTCACAACATGTTTATGCATGCAAAGACGACCGGATTACAGAGGTTCTACTGCAGTCCTATACAAATTATATGTACTTGTGTAACAAAGGTTTTAAGAGGTAATAAATACTGAGAGAGTTTCTCGCCACGTAAAAATAACGTCGAAAGAATAGAAAAATGTTTCTTGACTGTTCCGTTCAATTCACAGTTTGTATGTTTGTAATTTCTTCACGCTTGTATGAAATTTGGTACCAGGACAGCTTATATCCTGAATTAATATATAGGCTACTTTTGATCCCGGAAAAGTGCAGTTTCTTTATGCTGGCCAACAGTAACGGGGTTTTTTATATACGGAACGATTTCTAGCCTCTTCTGTGCGTAACTCTCTCCGTCTAAGTGGACCTTAATGATTTACGTGTTAAGAGCGCTGGATTTAGCTGGGAAATGGACTTTTAGTTGGTAAAGGCGTGGCTTTTTTACCTGCACCATAAGAAGGGTTAAGATTTTCATGTGTATGGATGTATATTTCATTGGCACGCTTTGTAGCCTAAACGTTGTAATGGATTTTAGCTTGAGTTTCGTCTTAATTGTGAGTGACACTGGTTCTATCAAAATGGCCGATTTTGGCGCCATGGATACATCATAATCAAAATTATAAAATCAAAATGGCCGATGTTTGCCGCCATATGTTACAATTTTTTTTCCCTCAAAGCTTATTGAGTCGGGTTTTATAAAAATATATACAACATAAATGTTTGCAACGTAATTTGAAATTTTTCGTGCAGTCGGAATTTTGTTTCTTTTTCAATCATTTTTGTTTACCTTCTGCCATCATGCTGCAGATTCAATAATAGTTATTTCGTATAATGCATACCAAAATTATGGTAATATAAATAAATACTTACGGACAATTTATCCAGCCAATTAGCTTTAATCTCCGGCATAGATCCGGATTGGTAAAAGATATTTTGTTTGGGGGCACGCTGGTTTTCGAGAAATAATCATTGGTGCGTTTTGATTTTCACCAGCATATTTATCTAACATCTTGCACGTATATGATAATGTAACTCGTTATCAATAAATAATCTGACAAAAGGGCTTAATGCTAAAGCATTTTCTACCAGCCAACTTCACTTTACCTCGACCAGTAAAGTTTGCCGTGCTAACGAAATATAACCTAAAACTTTTAGCTAAAAATTATGAGGTATGAATGTCTGCGTCTGTACCACTGGGCTACGCTCTAAGCGCTCTTTTAACGTATAAATTGGTAATAACGCAAGATGCTGTGTTCATGTTCAACAGATGAACATAAAAGCTTCCCGATTCGTTACCGCCGATGTTCCATCAGTACGACAAAACTTGTAGTTTATTATATAGTTCGCTTTACCATGTTAAACGTATAGATGTCTAAGTGGAAATAAATATTATTACTGTTTAATGCTTGTTTCTTTTAACCGACTTCTAAAGAAGGAGGTTATCAATCCTTGTTTTTTTTAATGTTTGTTATATCAGAGTTTCGTTATTCATTAACTTATTAAGAAAATTCTTTTTTTGGAAGAAATAGGCTTTCAGATAGATTTTTCATCATAATTACTCACTTTTTTTAAAGAAAAAAAAAATAGTTTATTTTTATTCTTTTCGTTGTTGTTTTTTTTTTTTCTTCTAGCGTCGCACTTCCATACATTTGCCATTGTCAAGTAATTAATACGTGGTTCTAAAATAATCTGTAATTCTGTTGTCCTGAATTAATAACAGCTGTCCTTTTCGTTGTTATGTAGTTAGGTATTTAAATCCAAATAACTAGCAGAAATATGTCGGTCACAACTGTGATCTCGGAGTAGAATAGCCTGGACCATAGATAATATCCTGTGACACGTTATATGCTCACGAATATGTGTACATGCATGTGTAGAATTTGACGTGTCCAAATGATACTTGAGACCTAAAGGAATAAATGAGTTTGACTTTGCCTTTATCATTTAAAATACCGGGTTGCTCGCATCCAGTATTATTTTTATGATGTGAAAGTGTTGGAACGAGCCGTGGTCACCACCGTCCATAGACAACATAGCGGTCAAACTTATAGCAAACCTCTTTGCGTAGGGGTTGTTCTGCAAGGGTGTGGGACCCCTAAAACGAAGCACCTGCCTGCTTTACTATAGCCACCCACTGGAGCTGAAGGCCTTAAGGTAAGGTGTTACCAACGCCCATAACAGCAATACGACGTAAGTCCTCCCGACTGAATTACGAGAAAACCCCAAGTCGCTTCTTGTTAAGCCTGTGATCCACCGGCACCCACACCCTTCAAGCCAATCCCGTACCAGCCTCTATTGGTCCCACTGCAGGGGCACCGGCCTACTCTCGATAATTGAGAGTGAATGGGCTTTGATCCACCACGGGAGCCCAATCCGGATTGGTAGATGTCACATGTCTTAGAATTTATGGTTCTAAGACATGCCGGTTTCCTCACGATGTTTTCCGTCACCGTTTCGAGAACGTGTTATAGCGCACATAATTTTTTGTAGTGAAAAAACTCATTGGTTCACGTGTGGGTTTGAACCAGCGACCTTCAGATTGAAAGTCGGCGTCTATGCCCCTGGGTCACCACGCTCTAAGCCAATGCGAGTTACAAATTAATGATTTGGTAGGAAATAAAGACAATTTATCTTGAATATGCGTTTTATTAATTATAATACAAAAATACTTCTCAATAAAAGGAACATAAAAATTACATAACAAGATATAACATAAGTCTAAAATAATCTAATTTTTCCAATAAGACTATATTGGTTATAAAATATCATCTGTTTTTTATGCTGCCAATGTGACGGATCGAGCTGAGGGCCCACCTGATGGTGAGTGGTGACCCTCGCCCATGACAACAGTAACGCGACTCAGTATGAGATACAAATCTTTACTGAGTCGCACTCATCCTGCTGCGTCCATCACCCGAGACGGGGATGATACGTCTCATGCGCATGTGATTTCACCGGCACCCACATCCTTCCGCCGGAACACAGTAATGTAACCACTACTGCTTGGCGGCAGATTCCAGATGTGGTGGCAGTACCTCTCCAGACGAACTTGGCACAAGTTCTACTGCTACTTTTTGTTGCACCTTTAGCACCACCCGGGGGGAACAATGGAGGGCGGTCATTCCCCACCTGGTAATCCGCATTGTGTTCCAGTGGAAGGATGTGGGTGCCGGTGAAATTACACGCGCATGAGTTACATCCCAGTTCCAGAGCGACGAGCGTAACGCGATGCGACTCGAGCCTTGCTGTTTATAAGCGGTGGTAACCAGGTAACATTAGGCGCGACCTGATCTTAAATGGTTACCACCGCCCACTCAGTTCGTCCCTTCACAGTAGTCGCTTAAAAGTTCAGTAGAAGGTTTCGCTAGACTAACATATGTACAAGGGCCCACTAAAAGTATATACAAATATATATACACTTTTGTATATAAGGTATATACAAAAGTGTATATATAGTTCGCTAATAAAAAAAAAAACAATGTTTACACACTCATACCTCTGCACTAGGATTCCCTGTGTCGCAGATGGCATGGACAAACACAGAAACACAAGACAAACACCCAAGACCCGAGAACAAACTTCATGCTCACCACATAGTGTGCCCCGGCCGGGAATAGGGTCCCGGATTCGATTCCCGGCCGGGCACACTTTGTGTGGTGAGCATAAAGTTTGTTCTCGGGTCTTGGGTGTTTGTCTTGTGTTTCTGTGTTTGACCACGCCATCTGCGACAGGGAATCCTAGTGCAGAGGTATGAGTGTGTAAACGTTTCTTTGTTTGTTTGTTTTATACAAAAAAAATCTCGCTAGTTATCAATAATTTAATTATTTATTACATATTTTACAAACTATTTACAATAATCATTTTTCCTTGATATATGTTTAGTCACTGCCATTCAATAATATGAATTAATTGACTATTCACACAGCGCCATCTAGCACACGAAACAGCTAGTACTATGGGGACCAGATCACTGATATTTATAATAAATAATTTATTTATTGTATAATATCCCTCTAACGTCTACAAGACTCAATATTCAAACGACATGGGGACTAGATCGACAAAAAAAAATTGTATGTAACTTATAATTCTGTTTTTTTTTATTGCATCTTAGTTTTAATTTTCGTGCATTGTTTTTCTATTTTTATTTTTATATTTTTAGCTTGCTGCCTGTAATGCTGAGAATGTTGTGCAAGCCTTTAATTGGCACACATTCTATACAATGTTATTATTATATATAATTTTTTTGTTAATCCTGCCTTGCCTTAATAAATAAATAAATAGACCCCCTGCCACGAGGGATAAATAGAAATAAAAACATATTCAAGAATATTTCGCGCACCAACATCTAAGCTAATCAAGAAAGCGTACCAAGTTAATTCTAACTAATATTATAAATGCGAAAGTTTCCCGCCTAACTACTGAACAGATCTTGAATATCGCATACACGTTGCCGGGAAAACGAAAAGGACATAGGATACTTTTTATCCCGCAAAAATGCGAGATTCCCAGACCAGAGGTATTCCAAAGAAAATGGATGGATTGTGTGAAAGATGATATGCGTAAGGAGTGAGTACTGAGATGCGTCAGTACTCACTCCTTTCTTACAGGGGGATATAGGGGAATGGAAGAAAAATATATGTTGTGTGGACACTTAGTGTGGGATAAGGGCAGGGGGATGATAAACAATGTGAAATTCCTAAACGATATACGGGAAAATGTCATATATATAAAATATGACATTTTCCCGTATATATTATAACTTTAGCAATGTCATCGTTTTAAGTTGTACCATGTTGTATCTGTTTTTGTTCCAATAAATAAATATTATTATTATTATTAAAATATTATTAAATAAATATTATTATATATTATATTCGATTTCTCGTTTAGTTCGTTAAAAATGTTCCCTAGATGGCGCTGTTAGATAGTTTATAGTTTAGTTCGTAATTTCTCACTAGATGGCGCTATATCGGTGAATGCACCTCAATGAAATTCGGGGCAAAAGCTAGTATTATAAATGCGAAAGCGAGTTTCTTCGTTTGTTCCGCTTTCAAGGCTAAACCGCAGAAATGATTTTAAAAATTCTTCCACCAATGGAAAGCTACATTATCAGCGAGTAGCATAGGATATATTTTATCCCGTGTTCCCGCGGGAACGGGAACTACGCGAACATATCCTACTAATATTATAAACGCGAAAGTTTGTAAGTATGGATGTTTGTTACTCAATCACGCCAGAACTGAACGGACCTGGATGAAATATGGCACAGAGATAGATTATAGTCTGGAATAGCACATAGGCTGTTTTTTATCCCGAAAAACTGTACGGTTCCCGTGGGAAGTCCAACCGCGGGTAACACCGCGGGGCGCAGTAATACATATTACACAAACATCTACATTCATCGCAGAAATTCTAGTCCTGGGAATCGAACCTACAGCAGGATCTATAACTGACCTGTGACATTCAAACGAAGTTGTGAACCTTGTAAACAATTCTCAGTAAATAAAATGTACACACAGCTCCGTTGAACAAGACCTTGTAAACGTACAAACAACTCAGTTGATCAAGAGCTTTCAAACAATTCTCAGTAAATTCAATTTACAAACAACTCAGTTGAACAAGACCTTGTAAACAATTCTCAGTAAATTAAATGTACAAACAACTCAGTTGAATAAGACCTTGAAAACAATTCTCAGTAAATTTAATTTACAAACATCTCCGTTGATCAAGACGTTGCAAACCATTCTCAGTAAATTAAATGTACACACAGCTCCGTTGAACAAGACCTTGTAAACAATTCTCAGTAAATTTAATTTACAAACAACTCAGTTGAACAAGACCTTGTAAACAATTCTCAGTAAATTAAATATACCAACTCAGTTGAACAAGACCTTGTAAACAATTCTCAGTAAATTAAATATACCAACTCAGTTGAACAAGACCTTGTAAACAATTCTCAGTAAATTAAATATACCAACTCAGTTGAACAAGACCTTGTAAACAATTCTCAGTAAATTAAATATACCAACTCAGTTGAACAAGACCTTGTAAACAATTCTCAGTAAATTAAATATACCAACTCAGTTGAACAAGACCTTGTAAACAATTCTCAGTAAATTAAATGTACAAACAACTCAGTTGAACAAGACCTTGCAAATAATTCTCAGTAAATTAAATGTACAAATAACTCAGTTCCCTTCGAGTCGTGGCACTTCAAATGTGACAACTCGATCCATACCTTCCACAAAAGTGTATGTCTCTTCCACAGCATATGTCCCCTCTTCCTGGATACCTGTATCCACCATTTCCTCTCCGTAAGTGTACTGCCCATCCTCTCTGACTTCTAAATCCTCTCTGACTTCCAAATCCTGTGTGACTTCTAATGATTCTTGTGCGTCAGATGATTCTTGATTGCCCTGTATGTGCTCCGAATTCTCCGCGCGTTTTGTAATGTTGCCTGTGGTGAAAATATATATTACCAGGATAACAACGAAATTAAAAAAAATTTAAAATAAAAAAACCTTAATTCGTGAAAAATTCAAAGTTACATTTAAAATTTTTTTTTAAAACTACGCTACGTATTTTAATGCAGTTTTCAGCAATAGATAGAGTGATTCAAGAGAAAGGTTTATATGTATAATACACTAGCAACTCACCCCGGTTTCGCACGGGTGGTTTCTGATACACTGATGCTCTACTAACCGTGCGACGCCGGGGCGGGTCGGTAGTAAGTTATAAATATTTTTGTAAGCCATTTAGAAAGCCCTGTATTTCGCTACCCCAACAGATCGATTTAGAAGGAAAAAACTTTTCGAAGACATTATGGCGTCAAAATCGGCCATTTTGATTTTCTACAATTTTGATAAAACTAGTGTCACTCGCAATTAAGACGCATCTAACTACACTCCAAGTTGAAACCCATCTAGCCATTTAGTCTACAGAGCGTGCTTACGAAATATACATACATACATGTATGTATATTTCGTAAAAAAGGCGATTATTCAACTACGGACTGCTGTCCCTCCCATAATCTCAAACTCAAACTCAAACTCATTTATTCCTTTAGATCTCAAGTATCCTTTGGACATAATCTTCATTACATTTTTTTTTATTAATGTATAGCCAATCGTTTGGCCGCCATCTTTTACATAATTCTGCACCACCCAGGGGGTACGTACTCAAGACGGTATTCACCTACGGACGCACACAACTGGACCCCCGTAACCTTTAGCACCACCCAGGGGGTACATACTCAGACAGTTTTCAACTACGGACGCGAGCGACTGGACCCCCTAACCTTTAGCACCACCTAGGAGGTACGTACTCAGACGGTTACTACGAACTCGAGCGACTGGACCTCCCTAATCTTTAGCACCACCCAGGGGGCCGGACCCCCCTAATCCTCACCTATGATCTGCAAGTATTTCTCCCGTTGTTCGTTCGTCATGGTGTTGGGGTGGTGCTTCAGATGATAGTTCAGATGGCTGCTCTGTAACAATGAAACAAAGAATAAGTAATAAAGAAATTACTTTTAATTACCTAATGGGGTCCCAATGACGTCACAACGCTGGTGCATAGAAGACCCCCTATTTTGAGTCTGGGGGTAAAATAACACCCCTTTATTGTGTCTAGAGTTAATAATCATACTTAAATAGATAGATAAACTCTTTATTGTTCACATCAGAAATTGTACAGAGAAACAAATAAAAAAATAACATATAATTGGTGGCACAATGGGCGGCCTTATCGCTAACAGCGATCTCTTCCAGGCAACCTTTGGATGGATACGATTTTAACAAAGAAAACAGGGGAGGCGGTGTCACAATAATATCTACTTATGTATAATATTGTAATAGAAAAATATGGGGTTCACTTTATATAAATTTAAAAGGTAATTTCTTGAACATACTTACTGTAAAACTAAAGAAATAAAAAAAAAATTATGGTGTGCAAGTACACTACTCATTACTCAATATATAGCAAAATAAAAATAATAACATACAAATATACTTATTTCAAGCATTCTCCGCCTATCCGTATTACTTGTGGTGAATTCCTTTGAGACGTTACAGGTGTTGCATCAAATGACCCCCTTAAAACCACTTATAAAACCCTCTTTTGAGTCTGAGGTAAAAAAAATCCCCCTAAGTCCCCCCTTTGGCCAAAAGTGGGGGGAATGGGGGATAATGGCAACAGCTGTTTCATGGAAGGACCTCTTCTGACTCCAATGGTTGAAAATCTATAAAACCCTCTTTTGAGTCTGAGGTAACAAAAAGCCCCTTTTGAGTCCCCCCTTTGGCCAACAGTGGGGGGAAGGAGGGGTTATTTTCATACCTATTTGACGTCACAGCTGTTGCATGGAAGGACCACTTTTGACTCCAACGATTGAAAAACTATAAAACCCTCTTGAGTCTGTAAAAACAAAAAGCTCCTTTTGAGTCCCCCCTTTGACCAAAAGTGGGGGGAAGGCGGGGTAATTGTAATACCTGTTTGACGTCACAGCTGTTGCATGTAAGACCCTCCTCTTTCGACTCTATAAAACCCTCTGAGTCTGAGGTTAAAAAAAGGGTCAAACGGGACCAAAAGTGGAGGGGTGGAAGGGTTATTGTCATACTTGTTTGACGTCACAGCTGTTGCAATAACCTCCTCTTTCGACTCTATAAAACCCTCTGAGTCTGAGGTTAAAAAAAGGGTCAAACGGGACCAAAAGCGGGGGGAAGGCGGGGTAATTGCAATACCTGTTTGAACCGCTTCTCGCACACGACGCACTGGAAGGGCATCACGTTGGTGTGCGTGCGCATGTGCTGGCGCAGGTGCACCGTCTGCACGAAGCTCTTGTTGCACACCACGCAGCGGAACGGTCTCTCCTTGGTGTGCGTGCGGATGTGCTGCTCAAGACCAGACTTCTGGGTGAAGGCCTTGGGGCAGTGCGGGCAGTGGTAGGGCCGGTCGCCGGTGTGCATGCGCATGTGTTGGATCAGACCGCCCTGTTACATGATTATACATGACAATCGATATTCGAGTTCCACCAACCCGGATTGGGATCCCGTGGTAGATTAGACCGTACACTCTCAATTATCGAGAGTAAGCCTGTGTGTGCAGTGGGAACATTTGAGGCTGGTATTGGATAAGACTTCGTGGTGGCCGAGGGGCACAGACGACTTTCAATCTGAAGGTTGCTGGTTCAAACCCACACGTGGACCAATGAGTTTTATCACTAGAAAAATTGATGTGCGCAATACCACGTTCTCACGGTGACGGAAAACATCGTGAGGAAACCGGTATGTCTTAGAACCATCAATTCGAAGACGTGACATCTACCAATCCGGATTGGGCTCCCGTGGTAGATCAAAGCCCGTACACTCTCTTTATCGAGAGTAGGCCGGTGTCTGCAGTGGGAACATTAGGAGCTGGTATTGATACGATTTCGAGGTGGCCCTTTAATTTTAATTATAATTTTTAATTGTTTAAAGTACATCACTACATAGTATAAAACAAAGTCGCTTTCTCTGTCCCTATATCGCTATGTATGCTTAAATCTTTAAAACTACGCAACGGATTTTGATGCGGTTTTAATAGATAGAGTGATTCAAGAGGAAGGTTTATATGTATAATACACTAGCAAGTCACCCCGGCTTCGCACGGGTAGTTTCTGATACTACACTGATGCTTTACTAACCGTGCGAAGCCGGGGCGGGTCGCTAGTTATATAATATATTAATTACCTGTGCAGAGAACCGCTTGTGGCACAGGGAACATTCGAATTTCTTCTTACGAGCGTGCTCCATCAGTTTGTGTTGAGCGAGATCCTGTGCATTGTCATACCCTTCCAAGCAGTGCTGCGAAAATCATATAACAATCACTTATGGGGGGTCCATTCCCTACACGTACCCCCTGGGTGGTGCTAAAGCAACCAAAAGTAGCAAAACTCGTGCCAAGCTCGTCCGGATCTACTGCCAGATCTTGAATCTCCCGTCAAGTAGTGCTCGCATTGCTGTGTTCCGGTGGAAGGGTGTGGGTGCCGGTGAAATCACATGCGCGTGTATCATCCCCGTCTCGGGTGATGGACTCGGGATGAGTGCGACTTAGTGTAAGATCCAAATCTCATACTGAGCATTACTGTTGTCATGGGCGGGGGTCGCCACTTACCAGGTGGGCCCTCAGCTCGATCCGTCCCTGAATCACATAAAAAAATTCAAGTCAGATTTTTAGGTCAAATCGTTCGCCTCTTTTTTGTCATACACACTACACAAACACACCTACATGAAACATTAGGTAATAGGTGTGTGAATATGACTCCGCCCCTTTTTGTCAAAATAAAACACATTTGTTCGCTTACAAAATTAAAAAAAAAATTATTGAAAGTATGCTCCATCTGCAGCTACAACCTTCGCCCATCGTTCAGGTAGTTTTCGTATTCCTTGCTGGAAGAAGTCCTGGTCTTTTGAGCTTATCCAGTTGTCAATCCAAATTTTGATACTTTCACATGAAGTAAACTTTTCTCCAGTAAGGTCTGTCTGCATCGTCCGGAATAGGTGGTAATCCGAAGGAGCTATGTCTGGTGAATATGGCGGGTGGGGTAACACTTCCCAGTCCTGTCCCTCTAAATATCTTTTTACGACTTCTGCGGTATGCGGTTTGGCATTGTCATGCTGAAGAACTAATTTGTTATGTCTATTCACCCATTCTGGTCGTTTTTCTTCTATGGCTCGCTTCAAACGCATTAGTTGTCGTAGGTAAACTTCTCCATTAATAGTTTCAGAGGGTTTGAGCAACTCATAATATACAATACCTTTCTGATCCCACCAAATACAGAGCATGACCTTGGCACAGTGAATATTTATTTTTGGCTGTGATGGGCCTGGTTCGCCTGGTTTCACCCAAGCTTTTTTGCGTTTAGGATTTTCGTAGTGTATCCATTTTTCGTCTCCTGTGACTATCCGATGCAAAAATCCTTTTCTTTGCTGTCTTTGAAGCAGCATTTCACAAATGGTTTTCCGACGTTCCATGTCTCTTTCTTTTAAATCATGTGGAACCCAGTCACCGGCTTTTTGAATCATTCCCATCATTTGTAAACGCTTTGCAACAGTTGAACGATCAACATTTAATGCTGCAGCTAATTCTGATTGAGTTTGGCAAGAATCTTCCGCCAATAATGCTTCCAATTCAGCATCTTCAAATTTTTTTGGTGGTTTTCCATGTTCTTTATCCTCAGTACTAAAATCGTTATTTTGAAATCGTCGAAACCATTCCTTGCAAGTTGTATTAGACGGAGCATGCTCACCATAAATCTCCACAAGCAAACGATAAGTTTCCGCTGCAGTTTTCTTCGCAATAAAATAATGTAATAACACTTCCCGCAAATGACGTTTATTTGGAATAAAAACCGACATTTTCGAAAAGGTGAAAACAATTGTTGCTTACACTTCAACCAAATATCATAAAATGCGTTAGATAGCTGACATTCAGTACTATCGAATACAAGTATGGTCATTTATTAGTACACGTAAACAATACTAAAAACGACATCTGTTGAGAAAGGGCGGAGTCATATTCACACACCAATATATGTAGTGCAGTGTGTAGGGCGAACAGCCGCAAATGATCCTACTTTATAGGTAGTTAAATAAATATAAGTTAATTTAACTATGCATGTTAAATTTCCAGGGGGGGGCAGGGGAGGCAGCTGCGCCCCCCTGGAAATGGAAATACATGCATACAGGGAGGGCAGCTGCCTCCCCCGCCCCCCCTGGGTACAGTAACGTACCTCGCATGGGAACGGCTTGGGCGTGTGGTTCTGGAGCAGCGGGCGCTCGCACACGACGCAGCGCGCGGCGCGCCGCCGCGGCCTCGTGTGCTCCAGCAGCTGGTGCTCCGAGTACTCGCAGCACGAGAAGAACATCTGGTGGCACACGCCGTCCGCGCCCAGCGAGGACGGCTCCAGGCACTCGAACGGGCCCCTGCATGCACTCGTACACATTACAATAATGTAAAAACACCTCACCTCGGGGTGTAATAATCCATACTTGAGATCTAAAGGAACAAATGAGGGTCAGTTTAAAGATACACGTGTGTGTGTGTGTGTATATGTGAGTCTGTGTGTGTGTGTCTGAGTGTGTGTGTGTGTGTGTGTGTGTGTGTGTGTGTCTGTGTGTGTGTCTGTGTGTGTGTGTGTGTGTGTGTCTGTGTGAGTGTGTACGTGTGTGTGTGTTGAGATTATGAAAATGAATAAATATGTTGGATTGAATATTTGTCACAAAATAAAATACATGAAAGTAGCGGGTAAGGGGGTCGCCAAATATTTCTTCATACTAAAGGGGCCGGGACATAAAAAAGGTTGAAAAATGCTGGTATGATGTATTATTATGTATGTATTATTATGATTCTGGCAATGATGGCTGGGAGGGTGGACTGCTTGCAAACCAGGCACTGCTGTGAATGCCACCTTCTCAGCAATCCTATTGGTTTTTAAGATTATTTTGTGTTTTCTAATACGAGTTGTGATGCTTGAAATAAATACTTTTTATTTTATTTATTTATTAGGCAAACCTAAATTAATTAATTAATTTTCCAGTTGCTCGCATCCGTAGGTGTGTAGTGTACCATTTGATTCCCTACACGTACCCCCTGGGTGGTGCTAAAGGAGCAACCAAAAGTAGAAGTAGAACTTGTGCCAAGTTTGTCCGGAGAGGTACTGCCACCACATCTGGAATCTGTCGCCAAGCAGTAGTGATTACATTACTGTGTTCCGGTGGAAGGGTGTGGGTGCCGGTGAAATCACATGCGCATGTATCATCCCCGTCTCGGGTGATGGACGCTGGATGAATGCGACTCAGTAAAGATTTGGATCTCATACTGAGTCGCGCGCATTACTGTTGTCATGGGCGAGGGTCACAACTTACCATCAGGTGGGCCCTCAGCTCGTTCCGTCACGCATTCACATAAAATGTAATACTCACGTGATAGCCTCCGGGGTCTTGGGTTCATCGACCTTCTTGGCCTCCTTGGCCTTCCTCTGCTTCCTCTCCTTGGGCTGTTCCTCCGACTTGATGATGATGTAACTGACGTTGCTTGACGCGAGGCTCGTCAAACTGACCGGCTTCATGGAAGACACTATCTCGTGGGTCCGCTGCAGTATCTCCAAGTTGATTTTGTCGTCTCTCTTTTCCGTTTTCGGTTTCACCCTCTGTTTTGGACTGACCTGAAATAGATTACAATTCAATGGTTATTTTTTTGCAATTCTTTATTTAATTTAATAAACCTTACAGAATAGTATTTCAGTGCGTTACATTTATGAAAATATTTACAAAATATTGAGAGTGTAGACCCAGGGGCCACACGTGCACCAATGAATTTTTTCACTTTATTTATTACAAAAATTTATGTGCGCAATACCACGTTCTCACGGTGACGGGAAACATCGTGAGGAAACCGGCATGTCTTAGAACCATAAATTCGACATGTGACATCTACCAATCCGGATTGGGCTCCCGTGGTAGATCAGAGCCCATTCACTCTCAATTGTCGAGAGTAGGCCGGTGTCCCTGCAGTGGGAACATTAGAGGCTGGTACGGTTACGGTTACAAAATATTACAAATAAAAAATAAGTTTGTACTTATATCTACACTAAATACTAACACAAGATGAGATCATTGATTGATAAATATTCATGGACAATTCACACAGCGCTAGATGGCGCTGTGTGAATGGACCCAAACTAAGTAAAGTGCTGTGAGTAAAAAACTATCCGACTTAAGTGACGGGACGGGCAGAAGACCCACCTGATGTTAAATAGCACTAATACACCTAATTATGAACTATACATTCCGTGGTGATAGCAGCGGTTGGCAATATAAAGTAACACTGCACATTTCCGGGATCAAAAGTAGCCATGTTTGAATGCAGGATAGAAGCTATCCTAGTACCAAATTTCATCATAATCACACGCAATTTTCCCCTTTATAATATTAGTGTGATTATGGGAACTTATATTTATTTTATTTTTTTTAACACTCTCATATCACCCATCTGCGACACAGGGAATCCTAGTGCAGAGGGCACTAGGATTCCGTGTCGCAGATGGCATGAACAAACACAGAAACACAAGACAAACACCCAAGACCTGAGAACAAACTTCAGGCTCACCACACAAAGTGTGTCCCGGGCAGGAATCGAACCGGGACCCCTTGCTTCGAAGGCAGGGCTACTATAACTAAGCCACGGAGCCGTCGAACCTATTATAGTCTCTCACAAATGTGGTTACAAAATTAAATGAAATACAAACAAGTGCACCTTAGTATTAAGTTTGTTAACCATGCGAGAGAAAATAAATCATATTATTATTGTACCGTTTCTTGCTCTGGTTCGTCGAGCGTCCACATAGTTGGGTCGCCCGTGGCATAGGCTTCTATGTGGGATATCTTAGCATGGTTCAAGAGTGCGGTGCTGTTAGCAAAGGTCTTCACACACAGCCTGCAGCTCACCTCGCTCTCCGTATCTGATAGAGGCTCAACCTGGAAGAAATAACAACATTATCACACTCGTACCTCTGCACTAGGATTCCCTGTGTCACAGATGGCATGTACAAACACAGGAACAAGACACACCCCCAAGAAATGAGAACAAACTTCATGCTCACCACACAGTGTGCCCTGGCCGGGAATCGAACCCGGGACCCCTCTCTCCAGAGCTACTACCAACTAAGCAATGGATCTGTCATATATAAAATAATATAGTGATATAAAAACATCGGGTTGGTCGGTTAAGGTTGGAATATTGGGTGTGTGAATATGACTCCGCCCTTTCTCAACAGATGTCGTTTTTAGTATTGTTTACGTGTACTAATAAATGACCATACTTGTATTCGATAGTACTGAATGTCAGCTATCTAACGCATTTTATGATATTTGGTTGAAGTGTAAGCAACAATTGTTTTCACCTTTTCGAAAATGTCGGTTTTTATTCCAAATAAACGTCATTTGCGGGAAGTGTTATTACATTATTTTATTGCGAAGAAAACTGCAGCGGAAACTTATCGTTTGCTTGTGGAGATTTATGGTGAGCATGCTCCGTCTAATACAACTTGCAAGGAATGGTTTCGACGATTTCAAAATAACGATTTTAGTACTGAGGATAAAGAACATGGAAAACCACCAAAAAAATTTGAAGATGCTGAATTGGAAGCATTATTGGCGGAAGATTCTTGCCAAACTCAATCAGAATTAGCTGCAGCATTAAATGTTGATCGTTCAACTGTTGCAAAGCGTTTACAAATGATGGGAATGATTCAAAAAGCCGGTGACTGGGTTCCACATGATTTAAAAGAAAGAGACATGGAACGTCGGAAAACCATTTGTGAAATGCTGCTTCAAAGACAGCAAAGAAAAGGATTTTTGCATCGGATAGTCACAGGAGACGAAAAATGGATACACTACGAAAATCCTAAACGCAAAAAAGCTTGGGTGAAACCAGGCGAACCAGGCCCATCACAGCCAAAAATAAATATTCACTGTGCCAAGGTCATGCTCTGTATTTGGTGGGATCAGAAAGGTATTGTATATTATGAGTTGCTCAAACCCTCTGAAACTATTAATGGAGAAGTTTACCGACGACAACTAATGCGTTTGAAGCGAGCCATAGAAGAAAAACGACCAGAATGGGTGAATAGACATAACAAATTAGTTCTTCAGCATGACAATGCCAAACCGCATACCGCAGAAGTCGTAAAAAGATATTTAGAGGGACAGGACTGGGAAGTGTTACCCCACCCGCCATATTCACCAGACATAGCTCCTTCGGATTACCACCTATTCCGGACGATGCAGACAGACCTTACTGGAGAAAAGTTTACTTCATGTGAAAGTATCAAAATTTGGATTGACAACTGGATAAGCTCAAAAGACCAGGACTTCTTCCAGCAAGGAATACGAAAACTACCTGAACGATGGGCGAAGGTTGTAGCTGCAGATGGAGCATACTTTCAATAATTTTTTTTTTAATTTTGTAAGCGAACAAATGTGTTTTATTTTGACAAAAAGGGGCGGAGTCATATTCACACACCCAATAGATGCAAACTTAACAAATAAGACTATCTAAAACATTAAAGCTATCTGTAATTTTGACATATCTGTGTGCATGTAATGTGCAGGACCTCCTGTGATCGGCCGAGACTTACTTTGTGTGGTGAGCATAAAGTTTGGACTGAGGTGTTGGTGTCTAATGCTTGGTGGGGGTGACTAGGCCTGCACTGACGTCCCACATAGGGGTGTATTGTGCATTGTCCCCCGTGGTTAACTAAACCCTACCCCAGCCATCCCAACTCCTTTCTATATTGGAGGACTCTGGGTTGTTGTTAGCGGCACTGTTTCAGCGTTTCCTCTGGTGAATCAGATCAGTGTTGGTGTGTCTTCTGTTTCTATTTGTCCGTGTCCTCTGCAATAAAGGGAATCCTAGTGCAGTGTTGGATAGTCAGAACAGACGCAACCTTAACAAATAAGACTAGCTAAAACATGAAACCTAACTGTAATCTGACATATCTGTGTACATGTAATGTGCCTAAAGAGCTCCTGTGACACATTATATGCTCACAAATATGTTTACTTGTTGTGTAAAATTTAAGATGTCCATACAATATCTACTTGATATATAAAGGAATACATGGGGAGGGGTCATGATGAGTATGTTGATGCAATCAATAGTGCAGCTAGGGTTCAGTTCAGCATCAACAAGGTCTTTAAGGCAGTTGAAACAGCTGCCAATAACCCAGTCCTCCATTACACGACACACCTCCGTTGGTGGGACTAGAGCAGTATTAGCTACAGGGATACTTACACACCCTTGCGTATATATATATAGGCCTATATATATATATAGGTAAACCAGTGTTTCCTGAGATAACAGCACACTGTTATAAGATAAGGATCCTGATACAGATCATATCAATATAAATATTCAAGCCAGATTTTGTATAGAAATATGGAAGGAACTTTATATACATGGCTTAATCAGTAGTAGAACTGCCTACAAGGGATTTTGGAGGACCAGACGCAGCAATTATGGAGTGGAGTGTATGGTATTTGTTTAGTACTATTGTATTATCGAAACTGTGTTTATGTTTGGTCTAATGACATCATATACATATTTACTGCAAGGTTCACTTACCTTTATCTTGGAAGGTGATATAGAATTAACCGCCTGCTCTGTTTCTGACATTGTTTTATCCAGAACACAGAGATAATCGTTGAGAATCTGAAATAATTTAACTACTGAGTCTCACAGATCCAACTAATATGTGAAAGGATTATTAGAACATAACCTATCAGAGATTTACCTGTAGACTAACGCAATGAGCCAATAAGTGTACATAAAAATACTTACGCCCTATTTATTTTATGTAAATAAAACTTAGATTCAAAGGAGAAATAAAAAAGCGGGAATCAGAAATCAAAACAAACAAACCAACCAATCCAAAAGCAAGTCAAGAAATAATAACTTTTTTAGAAAAAAAAAAATTGGCTATGGCGTCATTTTGGGTACAGCGGCAAAATGGAAAAGAGTCAGGGTATACGAGGACTCCGAGGAGAAAGCCAATGGCATATACATAAAAGCTACTGTATGCTAGTTGTCAGAGAGCTACTTCTTACGGCAATGGGCGCCATGATATTTTATTTACTCACTCAATTCATAATTTCATGCCACCGAGCGAGAATAGATTGATGTAGATTTTTTTTGTACCATTATTTTAAAAAGAAAAAACACAAAGGCTTAGAAAAAAAAAGAAAATGAAGTTATGGCGGACGGACGACTTGGTTACAAATAAGTCAAACTCACTGATTTGATTGATTTTGATGCAATTTTTAGAAATTATCGCTTCAATCCATAAAATACAAGGATTTTTATCAACAAAATTTCCAAAAATAGGCAAGAAGGCGAGATTACGTAGCAAAGATAGACACAAGTCGAAATGTTTTGTTCGATCGATATTTATGCGTGCACATACCGGAAATCAAACGTCAGGCGTTGCATGACATTTACGCTGGCGCCAAATGTTTAAATATGTGGAATGATGATTTCATGATTAATATTTATTCACACACACCAATTATTTTTTTAAATTTTACGAGCATATGTAATTGTTTATCAAATTTCACTACATAACTTTGAAGTGGGATCTTTAGCAGAATGTGGCTGCTTTGTCTCTTTCTTTCCTTGATCGACGTAATTCAATTAGCGTAACGACTTGTTAATTTATTTATTCTATGAGACAATTAAGCTGTGAAGTGTGGCTAACTCTCGACAGTACCTAGGTATTGGTTATGAAATTGAGACGACTGTATTACTTCTTCCTTCATATGATTGAATATCTCGTCATAACGAGATAAAAAGTCGATCTGAATCCAACCACTATCATCCACTATTTCAGAAGAATAACTCAAACTCTTAATTTTTTTAACTTATACATTAAATAACATCTCAAGTATCGTATATAGGTACACGTCAAAAAATAGTAGTAATGTCAAGTAAATCATGCACTTAAAACGAATCACAGAAGCTCCATGCACATAGATTGATCAATAATTAGTTACTAAGGCTATCTATTGCATAGATTTGTTCTAGATATTACCTGCGTTTAAATAATGGCAGTGGTTAAAGCTATGACAATTAAAGAAGCTATAAAAAAATGGGAAGATAAAACCGGACAGGACGCTACAACGGCTAAGGAAGTGAGTTTAATCTTCCAATGGCCGCCCATTGAAAAAATGGACAATACGCTAGGTACTCTTGTGAACTGCGAGTAAGTTAAACTTTTTTTTTAACATGTTATTTTATTTATTATTCGTATGGTACAATTAATAAATAAAAAACAAGTGGGTGATTACAAAAAATCGATGTCAATACTTTCATCTCGCCCTTAACTTATCATATTAAAAAAGTAACATCGAAATCGGAATACAATGGACGAAGAAAAAAGTCACAGGGAAGCAAAACATACAATTTAATTTATTTAGATGACATATTTTTCTAATTATTTGATTTAATTGCCAAAATATTGAACCGATTTTAATAAAATTAAAAAACAAATAAAAAAGTTTTTTCCAAGTCGGTCCAAACCTGCAGGTGAAGAAACATTCACGTCAAAATTACGCTGCTAACTTCAAAGTAGCCAAATTATCCTTGTGGCATTATCAACTGAATTCCAAAAGGAAAAGGTTTTCAATTCGGCTGTTTTTTTAATGTTCTTTCTTAATCAACCTGATTGACGGGACGAGCTGAAGGCCCACCTAATGTTAAGTGGCTACCTCCGCCCATAACATCAGTAATACGATTTAGGTAATCTCCGACCGAAATATACAAACGTTGCGCCCGAGACGGGGATGTTACGGTCTCATGCGACGATTTCACCGGCTTCCGGAACACAGCAATGCGAGTGCACCGCTGCTTGGCGGCAGATTATCAGACGTGGAGGTAGTACGGGCGAATTTTGCACAAGTTCTACTGCTACTTTTTGTTGCTGCTTTAGCACCACCCAGGGGGTACGTGTAGGGACTCTGAGGGAACTACGCGAGCAAGATGGTCATACACATTTTTTTTATTGCAGAAAATTGAGTCTTTCGACGAATACGTTGGAAAAAGTGACAGGATTGAACGGGCTCAAAAATCTACGTGTATTGTCTATTGGTAGAAACTACATCAAGTCCTTTACAGGCATGGTAAGCATCTACTTATTTAACGTGAATACGTCTTTACATTTGCTACAGAATTGACAGAAATTCTGACACAAATAGACGTAGTTATGCTAACAGGGCCCAAACCACAATTTGGTCGAAATGGAGTTAAGTGCACAGGGAGGTTGCTTGAATGTATTCTACATGCTCAAAAATATCTTGGCCAACTAGCGACTCTTAGAAAAGGTACGTGTAGGTAACATGGGAACTAACCCATATTGTGGTCTACACAAGTATAGGTATACTTTAAACTATTATCTCGAAAGTACTGTAAGTTTGTAAGTTTTGAAAGTATTGTAAGTTTGTATTTTTTTTATTAATTTCAATTAGTGACGGAACGAGCTGAGGGCCCACCTGATGGTAAGTGGTGACCCTCGCCCATGACAACAGTAATGCGACTCAGTATGAGATGACTCGCATTCATCCTGATGCGCCCATCACCCGAGACGGGGATGATACGTCTCATACGCATGTGATTTCACCGGCAGCCACACCCTTCCAGCGGTGGTTTGATTCCTGTTTGTATAAATACGTCCAAATGTATAGATGTATTCAGTCGGGGGATACAGTTTAACGCTGCAGCTATTATATATACATATTAGTGAAGTATCATGATTTTGAGGTCGTTTCGCTGCATCACGTAATGTCCGCTTAGGTACAATTTTTCTTTTCTTTTTTATATCTGATAAGGTGACGGAGCAAGCATAGGGCCCACCTCAAATGGTTACCGCCGCCCATGACAACAGCAACAAAACTCAGAGCAAGACTTGCGTCTTAGACTAAGCTTTATCCTGCTGCGTCCAGCACCAGAGACGGGTGTAGCCAGCGTTCATAGACTTATAAGACGTTATCACGTTAAAAAAATAATAGAAAAACTGTTATTTTTATTGAACTAAAGTACCTAGTTTATGGTCTTGTATTTCCTTTCGTAGGAATGCCTGGGGGATACACTCGAAGAGTTGTGGGTATCCTACAACCTCATCGAGAAGCTGAAAGGGATACATGTGCTGAGGAACTTGAAGGTGCTGTACATGAGCAACAACTTGGTGAAAGAGTGGAGCGAGTTCAACAAGCTACAGGTGTTTTTTTTTTTTTAATAATTTAATAATAATTTATTTTATTTATACAGACAACTAGATCCAAACGTGTTAGTAACTTAAGGCTAGGGGTTAGTACCTAATAATTAATACAGATTTTGTCCTCTGGGTGAGCTTCCACACCAGAGGACATGCATAGTTGTTTGCTATCACTTTCAGGATACTGTTGCTGCTCGCGCGCAATCTGCTTAACAAATAGGCAGTTTTTTCCGCCAGATGGCGTCGAAAGTATCTGTGCGCGCATCGGCGGACATACCTGAAGCACCACAAAAGCGCGGGAGCCGCAACAGCGTCCTGAAAGCATTATTAATAAGTGACGGAACAAGCTGAGGATCATTTTACGTGATAACGTAGGCCGATCGTGCCTCTCTATCGCTTGTTCCGCTCTCGCTCGCACGCTCGACTCAGGCGTGCTGTTTTTTTCGTGTACCTGTGTCGTACCGAGCGATACGGTATAAGAAAAATGTAAGATCTGGATCTTACACTGAGTCGCAATCTATCCTGCTGCGTCCATCACCCGAGACGGGGATGATACGTCTCATGCGTATGTGATTTCACCGGCACCCACACTTTTCCATCGGAACACAGTAATGCAAACACTACTGCTTGGCGGCAGATTCTAGGTGTGGTAGCAGTACCTTCGGACGAACTTGGCACAAGTTCTACTGCTACCTTTGGTTGCTCCTTTAGCACCACCCAGGGGGTACGTGTAGGGACTCTGAGTTGTATCTCATGAACCGTGATAGTTAGAGAGTTAAAATTTCACAGATAATGTATTTCTGTTGCCGCTGTAACAACAAATACTAAAAAAACAGAATAAAATAAATATTTAAGGGGACTCTCATACAAAAACGTGATTTTAAGTTTTCGATCGCTTTTGCTTGATATTATAGATGGTATGGAACCCTTTATGCGCGAGTCCGACTCGCACTTGTCCGGTTTTTTTTTAATTTAAACAAGAGCGGCCTTACATATTGCGAGGCTCCAGGCGATAGATCTTTGTGAGGCTCTTGGCGTGTGAGGAATTTAGGTGAGTTGGAAGTGTACAGGGCTGCTGGTAATCAGTCAGCATCCTCTTAAAGACAGCTGCAGTACATCGAAACAAAACGGGTTGTTCTGCGAGGGTGCGAGGCCCTGCAGAAGCGAGGCCCCGGGCGTTTGCCCTACTTGCCAACAGCTAAGGCCGCCACTGCGTGTAGGCATTTGGTACGGAACTCGAAATATGAAAATAACAATAAGAATAATATTAACAATAAGAATAATTTTAGGATTTTATTTCACTTAGCAACATTTAAGATGTTTTTTGTGAAGATATTTTCATTTTCAAAACAAGTCAGCGCTTGGTTTCTAGGAGCTACCCCACTTAGAAGATTTGTTGTTCGTTGGCAACCCTTTGTACGACGCGTGTGAACTGGAGGCCTGGCGCTCAGAAGCTGCTAGAAGACTCCCAAACCTGAAGAAACTGGACGGGGAGACGGTCCTGCGAGAAGATGACCCTCCGCTCACTGTGGCCATGCAGGCATTTATTTATTATAGACATAGACATAGACATACACATTTATTTATTTGTTTACTGAAATAGCACACATTATCATAACATATAACATAACATTTTACAAAAAATAAAACAACAGAATTTAACAAAAAATAACACAAAAGTACAAATAACATAAAAAAATGGCAACACTAATAGCACACAATAGACAAGCGTGCTCCATCGTCCGCATCTTCACTTTCCATCAGGTGAGATGGCGGCCAAAGCTAGGCTATACATCAATAAAAAAAAAAAAACATGAGTTAACAAACATTATGACCTACTCTCCAAATCCATAACCTTATTTCCTTTTTTACTTTTAATTCTGCGAAAAAATACACGCTAGTAAATACACACTGAAAAATAATAACCATGGCGAATGCATAAGTCGTGCGAAGCCAAAAAAAAAAGAAAAAAAAAAGTTCTAATTACATCTCCGCATATATCATACAGTTAGCTAAAAATATAAAGATAATAATAGAAAAAATGTACGAAAATTAAAACTAAGTTACAAAATAAAATAAAAACAAACAAAACTATAAATAATAACCTACTAACAGAATTATGAGTTGCATGCTAATTGCCGAAGGAGTCAAGAAAGGATGGTCTGCTCCGTCCATCAGCCTCTAACGTTCCCACTGCAGACACCGGCCTACTCTCGATAATTGAGGGTGAATGGGCTTTGATCCAACGGGAGCCCAATTGGTAGATGTCACATGTCATCGAATTTTTTGGCCGTTGACATTTCGGTTTCCTCGCGATGTTTTCCGTCACCGTGAGAACGTGGTATTGCGCACATAATTTTTTCAAGTGAAAAAACTCATTTGTTCACGTGTGGATTTGAACCAGCGACCTTCAGATTGAAAGTCGGCGTCTATGCCCCGGGACCACCACGCTCCCCTTATGCTCAATTCAACGGATTCCTTTGAATACTTAAATGTCAAAAATCTTTCCTTCCTTTTTCCAGCCGGATGGTGGTGATGCTGTGGAGACCCTGGTCAGTGCGGAAACCAATGATTGAGGAGTCAATTCAGATTCAGTCAATTCAGCAATACCATTCTGATTTTTTTTCGACCGATGTTCATAATTTTTTTTTATTTGATCATTTACTCATATGTTATTCTTATTTCGCCTGAGACACAGGATTTCCTAGTTCAGGCGTAGTGTACTTACCTTTAATTAGATGTTAGTTTACAATGTTAATCTTAGCACTAAGTCAATTAATAAAGATTATTATTATAGATAGTAGTATTTTAATTTGGTTGTACAAAAAATACAACATGCAAAAAAAAAAACAAAATAGTTTATATATCAAAAAAATGGATTAGAAATAAGACTTTGATTACTAGTGGTCCCCACTAGACGAAGTCTGTATCGCGGGAGGCAGAATACCTATTAGGGTTACTAAATACAAAAATTATATCAGGGCAAGACAAACATTGAAATATCTGTAAAATTATTTTCAACTTAACACTTGTTTTTTTTCTTACCTCAGTCATTTATAAACTGTTTTGAAACGTTATTTTTTAATAAAAAGATACAGGTATGATCCTGCGTGACACGTTATATGCTGACTAATATGTTTACTTGTGTGTAAAATTTGACGTGTCCAAACGATATTTGAGATTTAAAGGAATAAACTTGTTTAAATAATATATATTCCATGTCCTATTTTCCTTTTTACCTTTATTCAATTCGCGAAATATTCCTAAATTTTTAAACGCTAGTACACAATTTTATCATATTTAGTACTATAATTATAGAGTTTTATTATTTATACACACTGAAATATAATAAAACTCTGGACCATGCCGAATGCATAAGTTGTGCGAAGCCAAAGAAAAGAAGAAAAAAAAAATGAGTTTGAGTTTCCATAATAGGTTAGTCCAATCATAATAGGTTAGTCAAATTTTATTTGAATTTTGAATTTCGGTTCAATAGTTTGGTTGTTAAATCAAAATAACTGAAAAAAATATGTCATTCAAGTAAATGAAATTATATTTTGCTTTCTTTTGACATTTTTCTTAACCCGTTGAATAAAGATTATGATCATTTATTTTAAATTTATTATTATCATTTATATATTATACGTCATTTTTATACATTTATTTTAATTAAATTGTATAAAATTTAATTAAAATAAATGTATATATATTTTTTGAAATTTTTTATCTGTCCCTGTTGCTCTTTTCGCACCACCAGAGGGACACGTGTACGGACCCAAGGGAGTACTCCTTGGGTCCGTACACCCTTACTCCGTAATAATGGAGACAAGCAACATGTTATAAGTATAGGCAAACAAATGATTTACCTATATTTAAATTATATAAATAAATATTCATGGATATATTTCACACAGCCCCAAATTAAGCATAGCTTTTAATATGGGAACTAGTACTGATAGAATAAATAAAGTATTCTTTTTGTTATATATATACAACAATAATCCTACATCATCAATGGGGACAATTTTCACTTGTCGCAAATGTAGTCGTGGCTGCCGCTCTCGAATAGGCCTTTTCAGCCACGAGAAAAAGTGCCTATAACATTTGACTAACGCCGTTTAAATCATCTTTGTTAGATGTAAAGGCCAGATGATGATGATACAACAAACAACAAACATTTATGTTCGCACACAGCTTGTCCTGGGTTGGATACCCACGACCTGCAGAAGGCAGAGCTACTGCCACCTCATCTATGAGGCAATATCAACGGTTTAATGCTATAAATTTGTTTCTGTTAATTAAATTATGTTTTATATCTACTTACAATTTTATGAAACATTGATAACATTTATTAATATCCAAGTTTAACTACTTCAAGGTACACACACTTATCAACCAATGAAAACATTATTTATCTTGCTCATTTTTTATTACTGTATATATGGAAGTTCATTGCAAAAAATTGAAAAGAACCATAACAGATCTAGAGCATGGGATGCTTACTTAAAGGCAAAGAACAAAACGACAGAAAAAAAGATACCTCGCCAAAATGACAACCCTAATGATTATGAATCCGAGGAAGAAAAGAAGTCTAGCGAAGAGGATGGAGCGGGGTACGACTATTATTCTGATGAAGCAATGGCTACTGCACCAGTAGAAGTTATCACGGAAGTAAGATATTTTACATTCCCGAACAAACACCTTTAAACTCAATAACTATAGTGGGATAATTAAACTGCTCAAATAACTATTTATTTATTGAGATCCACAAAATTTACATGAATACATTCTTAGAAGCTAGGTTATAGACAAAGGTTACATGTAATTTCACTTAAAGATGAACACAGCCTATTGGGAACAGTATATATGGGAATAGAATAGTATGACGGCTCCGTGGCTTAGTTGGTAGTAGCCCTGCCTTCGAAGCGAGGGGTCCCGGGTTCGATTCCCGGCCGAGGCGCACTTTGTGTGGTGATCATGAAGTTTGTTCTCGGGTCTTGGGTGTTTGTCTTGTGTTTCTGTGTTCGTCCATGCCATCTGCGACACAGGGAATCCTAGTGCAGAGGTATGAGTGTGTTAACGAAAAAAAAAAAAAATATACAATCCCCCAAAGGTTATCTTCCTTTTTTTTTTTTTTTTTTTCGTGGGGAAATGCACTCGCATACCGCCCTGCCACGGGGAGACAGAGCGGTTATGTGGGACTAGACCCACTAAAACCCCACGGTGTCCTCCTCTGCCGCTTAGTGGCGGGAACACGGGAACGTTAACACACACATCCGCGAACCCGCCACGGCTGTCCGTCTCCGGACCCCTCTCATTTTGGCACTGAGTGCCACGCCTTAGTTACCGACACGCCAGAACACATAGCGTGTCGCAACCACCTCGGGGACCTGGCCAGCGAAAGGGCGTTAGATGACCCCGTATCTAAACGCCCTAGGTCCCCATGCGACGGGTCAGATATGTGGCCCCGTCGCCTGCCACTACGGCCGCAGAGGATAGGGACAGTGGCGCCTCTCAATACCAACACTCCTCTTCCCCTGCGGCTCCACCGCGTCCGCCATCTAGCGGTGGCGACCCCGCCGTGGCCGCGGAAGGTAGGGAGAGCGGCGCACCGCTATACCGGCACTCCTCTCCCGCCGCGGCCCCTAACCCTCAGCTGCGGTGCCGCCCATACGACACCGCAGCCCGCCTCAGTTGCGGTGCCCCCCATAAGGCACCGCCACCTACTGTGGCCGCTCCTAGTCGGCTTGGAGGCAAAGCCTAAAGGAGCAGCCCCTCCCGGGTTCCTCTTGGCTTCACCGTGGGCAGCCCAACCACGGTTACTAAGCCCCCCCGCCCCGACAAGGCGGGAACCCGCGGGGGGGCACTCGTTACCCTACCCCACGATAATTTTCTGTAGTAGATTAATTTTACTCCATATTTGTTCGTTTTATGTCGTTGCTAAGTTCATGGTGTAGTACCTGGGCGAGCGAGCTTCGCTCGTTTTATCACAAATTATATAACTTTCAAGTAACAGTAGATTGCAATACAATACCACAGAAATTAACTAGATGGCGCTGTATTCAATTATCAGCATAGTTTATTATAGCAAACCCACGGTCTTACATACAGGTGTTGCGACTCTGAGTTTCGACATGGGCCTCTTAACGTGTCAAACCGCTAGCGTCGCTGCGATCGAGGGATGCCCGGTGCGACAAGGATGACAATAGTCGCGCTTGCGCGTCACACGGGCGTGGAATCCTAACCCATACATTTTATTTACATATTATTATTTCTATAAATTTAGATTGTGCCAATAAAAAAATCACTTCGAAATTGTGAACGAAACACGATACGGAACACGCACGTCAAAGGCTTATTCAAACATTGTAGGTTATGTCGATGCATCCCTCGATCGCAGCTCCATCTGGATTTTTCTTCAACAGAGGAGCCACTCTCTACGATTGGAATTCTGTTAAGTCGCAAGACCTGTATGTAAGACCGCGAGCAAACCCTAAGTTCATGGGCGAGGGTCACCACTTACCATCAGGTGGGCCCTCTGCTCGTTCCATCACTTAATCACATAAAAAAACAAAAACAAATATACTTATTTCTTCAAAATAAACTATATTCTTTCGGTTTTCTAATCAGACCGTAGACTCGGACACAGAAGAAGTGAGCACGACAACGGAAATTGAAATATTCACGGAATTTGACATATATAAATACATGAACGTCACGGACAAGGATAGTATGTCGGAGTCCGAGTTGGAGGACCTCAGCGCTGCGACCTTCGCGGCCCTCATGAACCAAACTGATGATGCACCTGATGACGAGGAAGATGGTACGTGAGCTGTTCCATGGTAACCAGCCTGTATCTCTTTATATTGACACAGATGAAATATATATTATAATAGTATACACAATATATATACAATAATATGTATACACAATTTATGTATACAATAATTTAAAACACGAACTTATAGATAAACTAGCTGACTCGGCCACGCGTTGCTGTGGCTAACATTTTTTGTCATATTTGATAATATTGCGACTATAATTTGAGATTTAAACTATCCTATCTCTCAAGTTGGATCGAACTGCACATGGTGTGCGAATTTTATTATAATCGGTTAAGTGGTTTAGGAGTCCATTGAGGACAAACATTGTGACACGAGATTTATATATATTAAGATGGTGCGAAAACGGTAATCATTATTTATGGATTCACAGACAGCCAGATTATCAATTTCGCTAAGGTCGTATTTTATTTGCTTTAATATTATTATTTATTTTGTGTACTGTGAGGAGGGTTCCGTCCGTGATGTCAACCATTCCAAGCGCCGTCTGAAAACGGGTATGTTTAAGACGCAGCTCCAAGCTGAGACGGTGTCCTATGTAACCACATATTGTTATTGTTACTCTTGCATTTGTTTTCTTTTTCTCTATGTTAGTATTTAGGTTTATTTTATTTTACTTGTATATTGTTTTTGTGTGTGTGTGTGTGTGTGTGTGTGTGTCTAATAAAATATATTCTATTCTGTAATGTTCCCCCTGCAACCCCCTTGGCGCAGTTAAAACCTCCTTTGAAAGTCGGTTGTAAAGATAAATTGTATTACCGTACCGTACCAGCCTCTAATGTTCCCCTGGCGTGCCCTCGTTAATTGAGCGTGATTTTTGAAGAGAAAACTTTTGGCGCCTTTTCGTAATCGTTTATTTCAGTGTTACAACTTTATTGAGACTAAAGTTGTAACACTGAATTTCGCGTTAGTTTAAAACTGTTGCAGGAAAACAGTTATATTAACATTAAAAAAAATGAAAAATAATAAAAAAAAGGTTATATATTGTACAACACCCAAGACCCGAGAACAAACTTCAAGGTCACCACACAAAATGTGACCCGTCCGGGAATCGAACCCGGGACCCCTCACTCCGAAGGCAGGGTTACTACCAACTAAGCCACGGAGTCGTTAGATAAAATTAAAATGTAAGCAAAACTTAAAACGAAAAAAAAGTAATGTTTGTAGATCGATACAAGCCACTTTATTGCACAACAAAAAGATAACAATGGATTAAAAATAGAAATATTAACTAATAGAACAATGGGCAGTTTTACCGCTTTAAAGCAATCTCTTACATACAATTATTATATAATATTATTATTATTTTATATTATATAAGCTATTCAAAGGGAATAGTATCCTGTATCTTCGTAACCTTGCCTAAAGGGACTCCTCTTAATGATATATTTTAGATCTTATATTATATTTTTAAGCTTTTAGATAAAATAATTAATTGTCGTTTTATATATGACATTTTAAAACTTTCAAATTGATTATTATATAATATAAAAGTTTAAATATTTGGGAGAATTTTACTACTTTCCCGAGTCGGAAATCAAACTGATGCATTATTCGACAATTTTTTGCATCGTCACATGGCACCAGAATTCTAAATTCCCAGAAAACAATTGTCATTGTCAGAAAGCGCGTTTTTTTTTTTTTTCTTTCTTCTGGCGTCGCATTTTTATGCATTTGCAAAGCGCGTTTCACTCCTCGGTCTGCTTGTCAAATTACACCCGCCTTTTTGTGACGGTGCGAGTCCGTAGGGATGCGACATCTCACAGATAATAAATGACCACAAATATACATCACTCACTCACTCATATAGCTTTGTGTACGATTTATCTCACCCAAAATATATGTATTCAAAGTACAAAAATAATACATGGAAAGAAATCGAACGAAGTTTTAACTGCGAGGGCTTACGACTTATGTCACGTGAGTGAAATATAAACTGATGTGAACAGAAATTCCGTGACGGGGCTCGGACGATGTCAGCCCGTTCACGGCCCTGTCTCGTCCCGGACAGAGAATTAAGATTGAGCAAATTTACAGGGGACGTGTATAACGCGAACAAAGATTATTGGAAGATGTTTAGGCAGAAGATGACCATGTCGATGGAACATATGATGGGCTTGCACCACATCGGCTATCACGAACATCGAGTTCGGGGCTGTTACTTCATAGGAGTCAGTTACATAAACGCGTATGTATTCAGAGAACCATGGCATAGTCATAGTTTATTTATTAATAACAAATAGGCAATAACAAATAGGCAGTCCTCGACTTACGTCGTTTCGACTTACGTTGATATAATAATTAAATAAATAATTAAGTCAGAATCGGGCAATACATAATGAATTAAAATGAAAAACATTTTATGACTTTTTCGCCCCCCCCCCACGGGAACCGTGCTGAAATTCGGGATAAAAAGTATCCTATGTCCTACCTCGGAGTATGACCACAAATCGTGCCAAGTTTCATTTGAATCCGTCCAGTAGTTTCGGCGTGATGCGCGGCCAAGATACAGACAGACAGAGAGACAGACATGAATGAAAAAAATTACAGTTTTGGCTTCAGTATGTAACACAGAGGGCCCCCCAAAAAAATATTTCAAAATATCTTCAATGTACAGAATCGGATCTGTTACAGTTTTATTATAAGTATAGATAAATAAACTTGTTTCGAAAGCTTACCATAAAAATAAGATTTAATATCAAATCGTGTGCAGTGGCGGATTTACCAGCAGGCTGAGTAGGCTCGAGTCTGGGGCGGCAGATTTTGGGGACGGCAAATTTGGGGAACGTTTTTTTTTTTTACCTCATAGAAATCAAAAAGATTTTTCTATGACGGTTTTCTGATGTCTTACAGATAGAAAACTGCAACAAATTTGGTTTCCTGAATTTTATGAATTATTAATTGTTGAGGCAAGGGCGGCAAAAACTATTCAGCCTATACCTTGAAAATTTGTAAATCCGCCACTGATCGTGTGTTTTACGTGAATACATTAACTCAGTAAACTCATATTTCTAACGCTAGGTGCCAGTTGCTCATGTCCGTAGGCCCCCGAGTACCCCTAGGTGGTGCTAAAGGAGCAACCAAAAGATGCAGTAGAACTTGTGCCAAGTTCGTCCGGAGCGGTACTGCCACCACATCTGGTATATGCCTGGAAAGCACCTGGCAGTGCTCGCATTAATGTGTTCCGGTGGAAGGGTGTGGATGCCGGTGAAATCACACGCGGATGTATCATCCCCGTCTCGGGTGGTGGACTCAGGATGAGTGCGACTCAGTGTAAGATCCAAATCTTATACTGAGTCGCATTACTGTTGTCATGGGCGGGGGGCGCCACTTACCAGGTGGGCCCTCAGCTCGTTCCGTCGCTTATTCACATAAAAAAAACTTTTTATTCAGATATTTTGAACTCATATACTGTTTACATAAATTTTCAGCATAACGGACATCCACAATTATTCCAAGATCCGTTATTTGTATACTGACAATTTACACTACGAAGTTGGATATCTGGTGCAGGAGATAATAGGACATTACCAAATTGCCGTTGAATTGTACCACCTTATGCTCATGAAGTATGCCAAAAATAAGCACAAGTACGTACAGTGTTTTAATTTTGGGGGGGTCCAGTTGCTCGCGTCCGTAGGTGTGTACCCTTTGATTCCCTACACGTACCCCCTGGGTGGTGCTAAAGGAGCAACCAAAAGTAGCAGTAGAACTTGTGCCAAGTTCGTCCGGAGGTACTGCCACCATATCTGGAATCTGCCGCCAAGCAGTAGTGGTTGCATTACTGTGTTCCGGTGGAAGGGTGTGGCTGCCGGTGAAATCACATGCGCATGAGACGTATCACCCCCGTCTCGGGTGATGGACGCAGCATGAATGCGACTCAGTATAGATTTGGATCTCATACTGAGTCGCGCGCATTACTGTTGTCATGGGCGAGGGTCACCACTTACCATCAGGTGGGCCCTAAGCTCGTTCCGTCACATATTCAAATAAAAAAATATAAAAAATATAAAAAAAAATTAACTAGCTGCAACAGCTTTAGCAGCGGCGGCTTAAGAGGACAACAGAAGTAAACTTAACAAATAAGATAGCTTAAACATGAAAACTGACTGTAATTTGACATATCTGTGTGCATGTAATGTGCCTGGGGAGTTCCTGTGACACGTTACATGCTCACGAATATGTGTACATGTGTGTGTAAAATTTGACGTGTCCAAATGATACTTGAGATGTAAAGGAATAAATGAATTTGACTTTGACTTTGACTTTGGGGGTACGGTCCGGGCGTTTTCTTAACCACTTAAATTGAATACCTATTTCTACCATTCTAAACTAACATGTGTCTGTGTCGTGGACACGGCCGTGTGTTTTACGTGGATACGTGTACATAAACGGACATTGTGACGCAGCGAAACGACCTCAAAATGGCGGTGTTTCGGTGCTTCACAGTCTTCGCTCATTTTCAATTGTGTAATTATGTTGGATGTATTGGGTGTGTGAATATGACTCCGCCCTTTCTCAACAGATGTCGTTTTTAGTATTGTTTACGTGTACTAATAAATGACCATACTTGTATTCAATAGTACTGAATGTCAGCTATCTAACGCATTTTATGATATTTGGTTGAAGTGTAAGCAACAATTGTTTTCACCTTTTCGAAAATGTCGGTTTTTATTCCAAATAAACGTCATTTGCGGGAAGTGTTATTACATTATTTTATTGCGAAGAAAACTGCAGCGGAAACTTATCGTTTGCTTGTGGAGATTTATGGTGAGCATGCTCCGTCTAATACAACTTGCAAGGAATGGTTTCGACGATTTCAAAATAACGATTTTAGTACTGAGGATAAAGAACATGGAAAACCACCAAAAAAATTTGAAGATGCTGAATTGGAAGCATTATTGGCGGAAGATTCTTGCCAAACTCAATCAGAATTAGCTGCAGCATTAAATGTTGATCGTTCAACTGTTGCAAAGCGTTTACAAATGATGGGAATGATTCAAAAAGCCGGTGACTGGGTTCCACATGATTTAAAAGAAAGAGACATGGAACGTCGGAAAACCATTTGTGAAATGCTGCTTCAAAGACAGCAAAGAAAAGGATTTTTGCATCGGATAGTCACAGGAGACGAAAAATGGATACACTACGAAAATCCTAAACGCAAAAAAGCTTGGGTGAAACCAGGCGAACCAGGCCCATCACAGCCAAAAATAAATATTCACTGTGCCAAGGTCATGCTCTGTATTTGGTGGGATCAGAAAGGTATTGTATATTATGAGTTGCTCAAACCCTCTGAAACTATTAATGGAGAAGTTTACCGACGACAACTAATGCGTTTGAAGCGAGCCATAGAAGAAAAACGACCAGAATGGGTGAATAGACATAACAAATTAGTTCTTCAGCATGACAATGCCAAACCGCATACCGCAGAAGTCGTAAAAAGATATTTAGAGGGACAGGACTGGGAAGTGTTACCCCACCCGCCATATTCACCAGACATAGCTCCTTCGGATTACCACCTATTCCGGACGATGCAGACAGACCTTACTGGAGAAAAGTTTACTTCAGGTGAAAGTATCAAAATTTGGATTGACAACTGGATAAGCTCAAAAGACCAGGACTTCTTCCAGCAAGGAATACGAAAACTACCTGAACGATGGGCGAAGGTTGTAGCTGCAGATGGAGCATACTTTCAATAATTTTTTTTTAATTTTGTAAGCGAACAAATGTGTTTTATTTTGACAAAAGGGGGCGGAGTCATATTCACACACCTATTATAATGTTGGATGTATAATGTTGGATGTATAATGTTGGATGTAGATGATAGATATCTAGCAGCAAAGCAGCTACAATTGAATTTCCATGTTTGAAGGTTTTTTGCACCAACTATGTACATGTTATACATATATACAAACATATTGGACCAATGTAAGACCGTCATACATTTGAGCGCAATGTTGCATGAACTCGAGGGAAAGTATAAACATCACCCAAGAACCATATTTCAAGATGAAAAAGGCTGTAAGTTTGGAATCAATTACCGTCTTCACTACATGGTATAAAACAAAGTCGCTTTCTCTGTCCCTATATCCCTATGTATGCTTAAATCTTTAAAACTACGCAACGGATTTTGATGCGGTTTTTTAATAGATAGAGTGATTCAAGAGGAAGGTTTATATGTATAATACACTAGCAACTAACCCCGGTTTCGCACGGGTAGTTTCTGATACGACACTGATGCTTTACTAACCGTGCGAAGCCGGGGCGGGTCGCTAGTGTATACTAAAATACATAAATACATTACATAGATACCTATAGTATTAGCTAAATTTGTATGACTATCTTGTTTAGTGAGGTAATGTGCATATAATTTTGATTAGAATATACTCATGTATCATACACAAGGGCGGCCTTAGATATTGCGAGGCTCCGGGCGATAGATCTTTGTGAGGCTCTTGGGGTATGAGGAATTTAGGTGAGTTGGAAGTGTACAGGGTTCCTGGTAATCAGTCAGCATCCTCTGCAGACAGCTGCAGTACATCGAAACAAAACTAGTTGTTCTGCGAGGGCGCGAGGCGCTACAGAAGCGAGGCCCCGGGCGGTTGCCCTGCTTGCCACCCCCTAAGGCCGCCACTGATCATACATGATACATCGAATATCCACTGGGAGTACCACAGTTGGATGGCAGTAACAGTAAAGATGATATGCGTAAGGAGTGAGTACTGAGATGACGGCTGACAGAGGAATGGAAGAAAAATACATGTTGTGTGACCCACTTACTGTGGGATAAGGGCAGGGAGATGATGATAAACAATCATTAATTTTTGCAACATAAATTCAAATAATCTATACTAATCTATACTAATATTATAAAGCTGCAGTGTTTGTTTGTTTGTTTGTTTGAACGCGCAAATCTCTGGAACTACTGGTCCGATTTGAATGATTCTTTCAAAAACGTTAGCCACAGCAACGCGTGGCCCGGTCAGCTAGTTCTAAATAATTATAATAACTGGTCTCATAGCTCAGTTAGTAGTAGCTCTGCCCTCTGCGCAAGTCTTGGGTTTTATTCCCGGGACAAGCATTTGTGTGCGAACATAAATGTTTGTTCTGTGTCTGGGTGTTAATATGTATTTACAAAAAAAAAGTAATTTAAGCATTCTATCAGTTATCTAGTTCTAATATTACAAGCTATGCTTAGTTTGGGAGTAGGCGCTGTTTGAAATAGGTCAATAAATATATTTATTACTAGCTGACCTGGCCACGCGTTGCTGTGGCTAACGTTTTTGTCATACGATATTATAATTTGCAATAAAATAATATTGCGATCATAAATTGAGATGTGAGCTATCCTATCTTTCAAGTTGGATCAAACTGCACACGGTGTACAAATTTGATACACAAAATCGGTTATTGTGATTAAACCATGATAGCTAGATATATGTTCTCGCGGACTTTTTTTAGTTCTTAATGGGATCTACAAACCCGTAGTACATCATTTTGTTCTATTGTTTTTGCAGCGCACGCAAAAATAGGTTTTCGATTTTACACCTTGTGTTACAAAATAGCAATTAACTTACGGAACCCTAATTTTGAAAAATACATAGCCTATAGCCTTCCTCGATAAATGGACTACCCAACACTGAAAGAATCATTCAAATCGGACCAGTAGTTCCAGAGATTAGCGCGTTCAAACAAACAAACTCTGCAGCTTTATAATATTAGTATAGATTATTTATTCAACTATTTCCAGTCTTCAAAAACGCATCTAAAACTAGCGGTAATATGAACAGCTATCAGAATCACATACTGCAAGAGAAGAAACGCAGATTGAGGGAATACAAAAAGCAGAGGAAGCAACTCTTCAAGTCTGGAATCCTCACCTCTACGCAGCGGACACTGCGCCCAATTAAAGGGTGAGAGCATGGTGCACACCACAACTTTCAATCTGAAGGTCGCTGGTTCAAACCCACACGTGCACCAATGAGTTTTATCACTTGAAAAATGTATTTGCGCAATACTACGTTCTCACGGTGACGGAAAACATCGTGAGGAAACCGGCATGTCTTAGAACCTAAAATTCGACGACATGTGACATCTACCAATCCGTTGGGCTCCCGTTGGATCAGAGCCCATTCACTCTCAATTATCGAGAGTAGGCCGGTGTCAGTGGGAACATTGGAGGCTGGTACGGTAAAGGAAAATTTAAATTTCTTCAAACTTCTTGTTATTTTGTATGAGTAGCCAACTCTAGCTACTCATACAAGTCTTTAAGCCGCAAGAGGCCTCCGACATTCCTTAATGACTATAGTAACCGGGAACTATTGTAACTTACGCGATGTGTAAAAAACAGTCGGAAGGTCGGAAGTTGGATAAGTGACTATGTAGTTGTATTTGAATTGAACCCGTGCTTCGGAAGGCACGTTATGATGTCCCAGCTATAGTTAAGTTTCTTCAAACTCAAACTCATTTATTCCTTTAGATCTCAAGTATGGTTTGGACACGTCGAATTTTACACACACAAGTAAACATATTCATGAGCATGTAACGTCTCACAGGAGCTTAGAATATTCCGGGGGGTCCAGTTGCTCGCGTCCGTATATGAGTTCCCTTTGAATCCCTTACGTACCACCCGGATGGTGCCAAAGGAGCAACTAAAACTAGCAGTAGAACTTGTGCCAAGTTCGCCCAGAGAAGTACTGCCTCCACACCTGTTAATCCACCAAGTAGTGCTTGCATTGCTGTTCCGGTGGAAGGGTGTGGGTGCCGGTGAAATTACAAGAGTGTGTAAGCAATTATTTATGTTTCAGACCCTTCCCCCTTCACTACGGCTGGTCCATAGAAACTTGGTGATTGAGAATACAACATCGCACGCAAATTATATCAACATATATTTCCACATCGATCTAGTGTGTAAAAATTGATTTATAAATATAATAAAAATTGTTTTAAATATTTTAGCGTATATAAATTTTTCAAATATTTTAATATTATCCATATTGCATATATGAAAATCTATACTAATATTATAAAGCTGCAGTGTTTGTTTGTTTGTTTGAACGCGCTAATCTCTGGAACTACTGGTCCGATTTGAATGATTCTTTCAGTGTTGGGTAGTCCATTTATCGAGGAAGGCTATGTTTTATTTCAAAATTAGGGATCCGTAATAAAATTGCTATTTTGTAACACAAGGTGTAAAATCTAAAACCTTTTTTTGCGTGCGCTGATTCCACGGAAACGATAAATACACGGGTAAAACCGCGGAACACAGCTAGTTGATTAATAAGTATAATAAAAATTGTTTTAAATATTTTAGCGTATATATATTTTTCAAATGTTTTAATATTATCCATATTGCATATATAAACAAACAACAAAACAACAACGTTGACACACTCATACCTCTGCACTAGGATTCCCTGTGTTTCAGATGACATGGACAAACACAGAAACAAGACAAACACCCAAGACCCGAGAACAAACTTCATGCTCACCACACAGTGTGCCCCGGCCGAGAATCGAACCCGGGACCCCTCGCTTCGAAGGCTACTACCAACTAAGCCACGGAGCCGGAAAATATTAATATAACTATAATATATATTAAAATATTTTATCGTGTAATTATTCAATTATATAGTTTACGTTCTTTTCTATGCCATTAATGTGATGAATTTTCTACGCCAGTTGCTCGGGTCTGTAGGTATGTACCCGTAGATTCCCTACACGTACCCCCTGGGTGGTGCTAGGAGCAACCAAATGTAGCAGTAGAACTTGTGCCCAAGTTCGTCCGGAGAGATAATTGAGAGTGAATGGGCTTTGATCTACCACGGGAGCCCAATCCGGATTGGTAGATGTCACATGTCTTCGAATATTGGTTCTAGGACATGCCGGTTTCCTCACGATGTTTTCCTTCACCGTTTCGAGAATGGTATCGCGTACATTAAGTTTTCATAAACTCATTGCACGTGTGGTTTTGAACCAGCGACCTTCAGATTGAAAGTCAGTGTCTGTGCCTACTTTTATTTATAATAACTAGTTACAGTAAAAAAACAGTTTTAAACTTCATTCTCTTTATTTAAGTCTTCAATTTGACTCGGATCGGTCTTAATGTCGGTAGCGCGTATCCGCTTCCGGTGAGGTGTCTTCAGGTGCACCCCTTGCACGTGCACCTTCAGAGAGTTTGACTGACTGAAGCATTTTGAGCATACTTGACAGACGTAGGGTTTTGCGCCGGTATGTACCTGAAAAAAAAACTGTTTAATTTGATTTGATGGTGATGGATTTAACCTGATGGTAAGTGGTGACCCTCGCCCATGACAATAGTAATGCGCGCGACTCAGTATGAGATCCAAATCTTTACTGAGTCGCACTCATCCTGCTGCGTCCATCACGAGACGGGGATGATGCGTCTCATGCGCATGTGATTTCACCGGCACCCACACCCTTCCACCGGAACACAGCAATGCAAACACTACTGCTTGACGGCAGATTCCAGAAGAATTTCCGGAGAATTCTTAAAAAGAAACTTGAAAACGTCGCTTTTGACGTGATAACGTAGTATAAATCAATGAACGCTGCACGCACGAAAAAGCACGACTCATTGTCACGTTCCGCCTGAGCCGAGCGGAGCGGAACAGGCGATAGAGGCACAATTGTTTATGACGTTATCACGTAAAATTAGAGGCGTAGCCCCCCGAGTGGGTCCTCGGGCGGTGGCGGTCGGTGTCGAGGTCCATACATACCCTGAGGTGTCTGTTTAGGGCCGGCTTCTGGTTGAACCGCTTGGCGCACGTGCGGCACGCGTACGGCCGCTCCCCCGAGTGGGTCCTCGCGTGCACCCGCAGTTGGTTGCGGGACGCGAACCGCTTGCCGCACGTGGGGAGGGCGCACGCGTGCGGCCGCTCGCCCGTGTGCCGCCGCTGGTGGTACCGAAGCGACGCCGCAGACTATGGGAACATTCATTAAATATACATTTGCTTTAAATATACATAATGAAGTCAAAGTATACTTACCGTACCAGCCTCTAATGTTCCCACTGCAGACATCGGCCTACTCTCGATAATTGAGAGTGAATGGGCTCTGATCTACCACGGGAGCCCAATCCGGATTGGTAGATGTCACATGTCATCGAATTTTTAGCTCTAAGACATGCCGGTTTCCTCACGATGTTTTCCGTCACCGTTAGAACGTGGTATTGCGCACATAAATTTTTCAAGTGAACAAACTCATTGGTGCACGTGTGGGTTTGAACCAGCGACCTTCAGGTTGAAAGTCGGCGTCTGTGCCCCTCAATTATCGAGAGTAGGCCGGTGTCTGCAGTGGGAACATTAAGAGGCTGGTACGGAATAATTCCGGCACTCACCGTAAAGTTGTTACCGCAGACTTCGCACACCACGTGTTTGTTGTACTTGAGGCCGAGGTGCTTCCGACGCACGTGCGCCCGCAGTTTCGACCGGCACGTGAACGTGGCGCCACACTGTGGAAACCAAACTTCTGAATTTTAACACTTTTTTTAAGCGGCCGTTACCACTTAACATCAATCAAAATAATTAATTGATTGATGTTAAGTGGTTACAACCGCTTTAATTTAATTACATAAAAAAAATACAGTATCGAATACCATGTCTTTTTTAAATATATTTCCGTATGGGGTTGTAATTTACCATATAATTCTTAAATATATTTCCGTATGAGGTTGTAACTTACCATGTTTTTTTAAATATATTTCCATATGAGGTTGTAACTTACCATGTCTTTTAAAATATATTTCCGTATAGGGTTGTAGCTTACCATGTCTTTTTAAATATATTTCCGTATACGGTTGGAGCTTACCATGTCTTTCTTAAATATATTTCCATATGGGGTTGTAACTTACCATGTCTTTTTAAATATATTTCCGTATACGGTTGGAGCTTACCATATCTTTCATAAATACAATATATTTCCATATGGGGTTGAAATTTACCATGTCTTTAAAATATATTTCTGTATGAGGTTGTAGCTTACCATATCTTTCATAAATATATTTCCATATGGGGTTGTAGCTTACCATGTCACAGGGTAGTGCCGCCTGGACGGCCGCCAGGCTGAGGGTGGCTCTAGGCTGCAACAGCGCCCTCTTGTGGATCTTCAGATGCTCCGCGAGAGATGAACGGTCTGGATGTCGCTCAGCGCATATCAGACATTGCGTACTGGAAATATATTTCTATATATATAAGTCTAGGGTCTTTTGTGAAGAATTTCGCCGAAATAAACATGCGTTGCTATGTAAACAAAGTTTTAATTGGTAACAATACATCTATACTAATCTACACTAATATTATAAAGAGGAAAGATTTGTACCTATTTTTGTATGTTTGTATGTTTGTAATGAATAGGCTCAAAAAGTACTGGGCCGATTTAAAAAATTCTTTCACCAATAGAATGCTACATTCTTCCAATTTGACATAGGCTACATTTCATTTTGAAAAAAATTAGGGATCCTTGGTAAAATTTGAACAATGTAACCGAAGGTGTAGAAAAATGAGTCTTAAAATGTGTTTCGTCGAATGCGCTGCCGAAACTATTAGCGATAGAACAAAATAATGTACAACAATATTGAAGAACATCATAATGTCTACAAAAAACTCCGCGGTAGCATATGTCCAACTATTGTAGTTATGTCACTACATGAAAAAAAGTGTTTTATATCCAAATTTCCAAAAATAAATAATTGTCTACCCCGTGCGAAGCCGGGACGGGCTGCTAGTAATATTATAAAGCTGCAGGGTTTGTTTGTTTGAACGCGTTAATCTCTGTAACTACTGGTCCGATTTGAATGATTCTTTCAGTGTTGGGTAGACCATTTATATAATACAACGTCTCAAAACGGTGACGGAAAACATCGTGAGGAAACCGGCATGTCTTAGAACCAAAAATTCGATGACATGTGACATCTACCAATCCGTTGGCTCCCGTGGTAGATCAGGGCCCATTCACTCTTAATCATCGAGAGTAGGCCGGTGTCTGCAGTGGGAACATTAGAGGCTGGTACGGTTTATGTGTGGTATTTCCCTACATAGTATAAAACAAAGTCGCTTTCTCTGTCCCTATATCCCTATGTATGCTTAAATCTTTAAAACTACGCAACGGATTTTGATGCGGATTTTTAATAGATAGAGTGATTCAAGAGTAAGGTTTATATGTATAATACACTAGCAAGTCACCCCGGCTTCGCACGGGTAGTTTCTGATACGACACTGATGCTTTACTAACCGTACGAAGCCGGGGCGGGTCGCTAGTTAGTTAATAAATGTATATGTCTATGTCAATTTTCTTGCTTTCTTATATGCTCACCTGTCGCAGTTGGCAGAGTGCCGCACGGAGGTGAGCAGGTGGCGCTGGTACGCCTCGACATTCGTGAACAGAATGTCGCAGGTGGCACAAGTTCTGTCCTCAGCAGACCCCGACGACTCGTGCTGATAATAAGTTCGTTAACGGTACATGATAATTACAAATTTACGGTCAGAAAATAATATTTTAAATGCTTATATATTCATGGACATATTCAATTCAATTTATTTATTTCAGACTCATGTCCATATTGATATATTACATTCGGAAGAAAACTAAATAAATAAATAAATTATCAAATTAAATTACAATTAAACATATTATGGAATTAAATATATTTTATGAATTAGAATTAATAAATTAAAATATTATTTTATTTTATAATATTGTATATATCACACAGCGCCATCTAGCCCCAAACTAAGCATAGCTTGTAATATGGGAACTAGATAACTGATAGAATACATATAGTACTTTTTTGTGTAAATCTATACTAATATTATAAAGCTGCAGTGTTTGTTTGTTTGTTTGTTTGTTTGAACTCGCTAATCTCTGGAACTACTGGTCCGATTTGAATGATTCTTTCAGTGTTGGGTAGTCCATTTATCGAGGAAGGCCATGTTTTTCTTTTTTTCAAAATTAGGGATCCGTAATAAAATTGCTATTTTGTAACACAAGGTGTAAAATCGAAAACCTATTTTTGCGTGCGCTGTTTCCACGGAAACGAGAAAAACGCGGGTGAAACCGCGGAACACAGCTAGTACATACATATAATACATATTAACACCCAGACACAGAACAAACATTTCTCTTCGCACACAAATGCTCGCCCTGGGTGGGGATTCAACCCACGACCTGCAGCGCAGAAGGCAGAGAAAAATATACTTCACATTTTCACATTCTAAAAAAAAAAATGCTATCATTATAATAATAATAAACAAACGTTTACACACTCATACCTCTGCACTAGTATCCCCTGTCGCAGATGGCATGGACAAACACAAGACACCCAAGACCCGAGAACAAACTTCATGGTCTATATACAAAGTGTGCCCGGCCGGGAATCGAACCCAGGACCCCTCTCTCCAGAGCTACTACCAACTAAGCCACGGAGCCGTCAAATCCTTATTATTCCATCAATGTTTATCAGTTAAAATGGGGGTACCTGTGTCTCCCTTTTGTGAGATTTGCTCTTGTGGAGTAACAACCCGTTGGGTCCAACGAAGCTGTACCCACAGATCTCGCAGATACTCTCCGTGGGGTGGTGTTTACGGGTGTGGGTCAGGTACGACGTCCTTTTCCTGAAAAAGTCAATATTTATGATTATTATTATGAGAGCGTGGTGGCCCAGGGGCACAGACGCCGACTTTCAATCTGTCGCTGGTTCAAACCCACACGTGAACCAATGAGATTTTCACTTGAAAACATTTATGTGCGCAATACCACGTTCTCAAGGTGACGGAAAACATCGTGAGGAAACCGGCATGTCTTAGAACCAAAAATTCTAAGACATGTGACATCTACCAATCCGTTGGCTCCCGTGGTAGATCAGAGCCCATTCGCTCTCAATTATCGAGAGTAGGCCGGTGTCTGCAGTGGGAACATTAGAGGCTGGTACGGATGATTATGATTATAACTGTCAAAGTACGCAGTGGCATAAATTCCTATAGAAAATGATTTTTCACTTTCAATATAGCGGTAGCATATGTCCAACTATTGTAGTTATGTCACTACCCCGTGCGAAGCCGGGACGGGCTGCTAGTTCAAAATAAAAATAAAAGAATGGTTGTTTGTAAAGTCGGTTTACAGACAATAATTTTACGTGATAACGGCCGATGGAGTTTAAGAGAAATAGATGCGTCACAGGCCGAACGCTCGAAGACTCGAAAACAAAACACAGTGTGTCCCTGGGAATCGAACCCGGGACCACGTATCCGCTAGTTTATAATATCAATGTGTTAAGGCAGTACAAGCACCTGAATTTGAGACCGCAGAGTTGGCATTCGAACGTGTACCCCTCGTGCCACTTCTCATGGTCCCTGGCTTGGTTCCTGGAAATATATAATGTATGTTTGAGAGCGTGGTGGCCCAGGGGCAGACGCCGGCTTCCAATCTGAAGGTCGCTGGTTCAAACCCACACGTGCACCAATGAGATTTTCACTTGAAAAATGTAAGTGCGCAATAACACGTTCTCGAAACGGTGACGGAAAACATCTAATTTTTTTTTTAAACTATCATTTAAACCTAGCAGTTTTGCCCATGTAACTGCGTCGAAATATCGGGAGTCAACAAAACTCAGAAATCATGGTAAATATCTCGGTAACACGAATAATAATTAAGGAAAACATCGTGACGAAACGCAGGCCATATTCGCAAATATGTAATACTGTCTCCGAGGGGTTTTTTGTCTTTTTCTTACCCTCGGGTGGATCGGTTAGGGTTAGAACAGATGTAAACTTAACAAATAAGACTAGCAAAACATGAAAAATTACTGTAATTTTGACATATCTGTGTGCATGTAATGTGCCTGAGGAGCTCCTGTGACACGTTACATGCTCACCAGTATGTTTGCTTTAAAAATTACATGCTGTAGACTCACGTGGTATGAGACATGTGTGTACACTTGTTACATTTGAAGTAGCGAGAGTGTGCGGCCGCGGCGTGAGTGCGCAGCAGGCGGGCGCTGTGGTACCGGAGGGAGCACACGTCGCACGCGTACGCACCGCTACTCTGGAACCGCGAGAGTAGGCTGTAGATACCCAGAGTGGTCTATACAAGTAGCGAGAGTGGTCTATACAAGTAGCGAGAGTGGTCTATACAAGTAGCGAGAGTGGTCTATACAAGTGGCGAGTGGTCTATACAAGTAGCGAGAGTGGTCTATACAAGTAGCGAGAGTGGTCTATACAAGTAGCGAGAGTCGTCTATACAAGTAGCGAGAGTCGTCTATACAAGTAGCGAGAGTCGTCTATACAAGTAGCGAGAGTCGTCTATACAAGTAGCGAGAGTGGTCTATACAAGTAGCGAGAGTGGTCTATACAAGTAGCGAGAGTGGTCTATACAAGTAGCGAGAGTCGTCTATACAAGTAGCGAGAGTCGTCTATACAAGTAGCGAGAGTGGTCTATACAAGTAGCGAGAGTGGTCTATACAAATAGCGAGAGTGGTCTATACAAGTAGCGTAGATAGTCACATAAGCTACTTTTAATCTACAAAACTACCTCTCATCTACCTCATCATGTTTCTCAGCGTGGTTTCTGTACGTTTGACAGTTGACGAAGCCCCTGTAGCACAGGTGGCACTTAAACGGTGAGTTCAGGTAGTTTAAAGAGTTAGCTCGCGCTTTGACCTCGTCGATCTGTTGTTGCTTCGTGAGTAACACTTCTTGTGCATCTATTTTCATATCTGAAACGGTAATCACAGTAATCTTATAGTATGTATTATGACTATATTATTACTACTATTATATTTATTGAAAACCTCGACGTGTTGATTGAAATGAAATATCTCCTGATCATTAATACTCGTTATTATACTCTTTTATTAACTTCTCATTTATGTTAAACCAACAATTCAATCATTTTTACATTAGTTTCACCAGCTTCCTAACAATTAACTCCAGGGCCGATTTATCGTTGCCGCCAAAATATATCCACAGATAATAATACACTACAAATGACAATGACATATACTAAATATATTGCAAGCTTTGATTATTGACATCTATTTATTATAAAAACGTACTGCGTCGTCAATAAACAAAGAGAGAATGATTAGAAGAAAGTAAAGCAATTGTACTCTTCATAGAATTAAGAGACTAGTCTTAACAAGTTACGACATGTTTAAATTGAGGCGGAGGAATTTTTACATATGAAAACCGACATTACTTATGAGACACCCTCTGTATATGGCAGTATGGAATGCCAATAAACATTTATTTATTAATTTACTAACCTTTGTGATAGCGCCGTTTTTTCTTTTTAATTTTCACCTGATTGACAATTGTCTTAGCTACTTTGATAGCTGTCAATGGTATATTGTCATCGGAATCAGAGGAATCAAACACATCATCCATGGCTTGGTCCAAATCCATCTTAATATCAGCTGTTTCATCTTAAAATAAATCTCTCATGATATTTTTCTTTAGAGAAATGTTCTCATTTCATTTTTTCAGGCTACTTTGCAGAAGTAGCAGGCTATTTTAGGCTGCTACTTCTGCAAAGCCTGAAAAAGGAGCTGGTCTTTCCATGCAGCCTAAGGCTATGTTGTTTATGGGCGGCGGTAACCACTTACAGTACCGAGACGGAGGTGATACTCATGCGTATGTCATTTCACCAGCACAACCTTCCACCGGAACACAGTAATGCGAGCACTACTGCTTGGCGGCAGATTCTAGGTGTGGTGGCAGTGCCTCTGCAGGCAGAAGTAGTAATAAGCTACTAAGCATGAAGGTAGTATACACACTTTCGCCTTTATAATTATAAGTAATCTTACTTAAGGAATGCAATGGCTGATATATTATGGAAAGGCAGAATGGAATTTGCACCATTTAAAGTGAGCCCGACCGGAAATCGAAACCGGGACCCCTCGCTCTGAAGGAAGGGCTACTACCAACTAAGCCACGACTCAGTTGGTAGAAGTCCTGCCTTCAGAGCGAGGGGTTCCGGGTTCGATTCCCGGCTGGCGCACACTTTATGTGAGCATGAAGATTATTCTCGGGTCTTGGGTGTTTATATGAGTGTGTAAACGTTTTATTTGGAAATTTAGACATTTGGGGCCCTACGTCGCTCATTGGCTACACGTTGGAATACAGTATGTTAAATGAATTACCTATTTCCACTTTATTCACATAATCATCCGATTCTTCACATTTGACATCCACATTTGCGTTGTTTGTTTCATTAGGTATGTCATCCTTTAGAGAAATGTTCTCAATGGGAGTCTTTGTGAGGTTATATATTGGTGTATGGTTGATCATCAGTATTGTATTTTCTGATAACTGTAAATAGAAGTTACGGTATAAAAAAAAAATTACTAACTAATTAAAAGATCATCATGACGGCTATTAAAATCCATTGTAAAGATCCATTGTAAGATTGGATCTTTTTGCACCTTTATGTCCACTTTATCCAGGATTTTTGCCAAAGTGGATTTTTTTGTACTAAATGTGTCTGAGAATCCATTGTAAAATGGAATGGGCGACACATGCAACCTTCTTTTATAAACACATCCAACTTCCCTGGCTGAATCATAAAGTTTTGCATACACATTGTCAGCGGTACATCTGACATAAGTTTTATCCAGAAATAAATTATATTATTACAGGTGCAGCGAATGGCAAAAACAATTTGCTTATGAATGGTAATAAGCTATGGTTAGATTGGTGCTGTGTTCAGTTGTCCATGAATATTTATTTGTTACAAGCTAGCATGGTTTTTACTTTTTTACCATGGTACCCTAATTATATTTTTCTGAAGTAAAAGTAGCCTAAGCCAAATAACATCAGCTGTCTGCCAGTGAAAGTTTATCAGATTAGCTGGAACAAACAGACCGACAGACAAACATTTTTAAAATAGTTTTTATTTGTTATAGTTCCTGTATTTACTTTCAAATGCAATTAGTAAAATGCTATTATTTTGATATTACAGACATTAAATTTTTTTTATCCTATGATTAGTTAATGTAATAAAATTTGGTAGAGAGCCTATTCACTCTCCCTTGCCTATTGTAGGCCTGTTTCCCTACAGCGGGAAGATTAGATTAGCAGATAGTACAGTTTGTGTTATTTTTTTTAGTAGATATTCGTAACCTTACTTCAAAACCACTATCATAGAATTGTAGCAACATTTTCTCCGAACTTTGAGCCACTTCCAGCAGTTTCCGGCACCGTAGGAGCTGCGGGTAGCATAAGTAGCATATGGTGTCAAATCTTTCATCTGTGCTGAGCTGTAAATGAAAATGGTCTTTTATTAATAAGGCTTATTACTAAATTTATTAAATAAACTAGCTATTCTTTTTTGTGCAGGATCCAAATTTTTTTTATGTATAAGTATCCTAAGCTACTCCTAATTACATCAGCTATCTGGCAGTGAAATTTTTAAAATATTTTTCGGAGCGCTAATAATATACTTTGATCATGTACTATATCCTTAACCTACCTTTGTATTGACGAGATGTTCATAGATTTCCTTGAGTCCTGTATTTAAAAGTGAATGCATTCTTATATTACAAGCCAAACAAAGCCGGCATACAGTAAAATTAGGCATCGCCATATCAGTCTATGAACTTTCACTGTATGAATTTGCAATGAATCTTTGAAGCATTCACTTAATTCAGGGTAAGTTATTGTAGTATGCTTGTATACTTCATAAATTGATGTTAGGAAACACTAGCAAAATATAAATTACAATCAAATTAAATTATGTAAACAACTAAGCGGTCTGTGCTGTGGTAAACAATAAACTGTCGTTAAATAGACTGAGTCTATTCGTACGTAACTTTTTCGGAGCGCTTTACAAATCATTCATTCGAACGAAACGGCAATATAACTCGACTTATCTGCTGCATTAGCACAGATAATAAAATTCATACAGATTGAAACATTATGCACTCTATTACGTGAGAATAGCAGTGTTGCTGTTGTGGGTGGGTCTTAAAAGGGGTAATTGGATGCGTATAAGGAAATTTATATCTATCTACCGTTGTTAGACAGCACTTCCGTACAGAGCGTCATTTTTTTACATATTTGGTCAAAGTTTACGCGCAGTGTCGCACCGCATCTTTTCCCTAGCGTGACGCTATTTCATATAAACAATAATTGGTCGTATTGTGTCGCGCTGCTCCGCTGTAGTGCAGTTTCGCTTAATGTGTACCTATAGTGTGCGGTCTTACCTGTCCTGTCCAGTGAGCTTTCGTTCGCTTCATCTATTTCTACTATTCTAGTCTGTGGATAGGTGGTATTAAGTTACGTAGTAATTTAGATAGTCTGTGGAAAAACTACGAGTTGTTGTTTTTGTTTGTTTACTAAACTACCTACACCTACACTTAATAAACTCAAAAGCCATTGAAGAAGAGAAGTGAAGTGAAATAAATAAAAGCTAATAACGCACAGATGTGCTGTCATATTATAGTTATAAAATATTTACCATGACGATGGATATATGTTGCACTTGCCTGTCCAGAAATCGCAAGATGTTCCAATTGTGTAGAATTCCGGATGGATTAAATCTACTGTATACCCTACTGATGTGTGACCCAGACGCCTATAAGGTGAGAAAGTAGTCCCTATATAAATTTAATTTATCATGAGTTTGTCTTGGAGCAGAGATTTTTGATTTCGGAAAAAACGAGGGTCCAGCCTCGATTCCAGGCCGGGAACAATTTGTTCTCGGGTCGGGTCTTGTTTTGTGTAGATATATTTCGCATATCTTTGAAACGCCTCTAACGATTTGTATGAAATTTTGGTCTTAGGTGGGTTAACCTGTGTAATTGTAATTCATGTAAAAAATATTTTTTTTTTAAATAAAATGTTTTACTCAAATAAATCGTTTAGGTACTGAATATTAAAGTACAATATTCCAGGAAGGTTTCTACAAAGACACAGTCAGCTGGTTTGTGTGCTGGGAGTGCAGAGCAGTCGTGAACAATATTAAACAGTTCCGGTTACAAGCATGCACTGCCTTGAAACGCTTAAAAGATTTAGCTGAAGACATTAACAAACAGGTATTGTTTTTAACAATATTTTGATTGAATCACACTAATATTATAAAAGCGAAAGAGCTTATGTATTGTATGTGTGTATGTATGTTTGTTACTCCTTAACACTCAAACGGCTCAATGAATTTGTATGTAATTTGGATGGGGGTGCCTAGGCCTGCACTGATGTCCTGCTTATGGGTGTATTGCCCCCGTTGTTAACTAAACCCCAGACATCCATAAAATTGTCTGTTTGTAATGGCATAATAACAGCTTTTTACTAAAGCTTATATTCCGGCTAATCTCTGAAATTGCTGGACCTATTCTGACAGGATTTTCACTGGCAGATAGCTGATGTTATAAGGAGTAAAATAGGCTTTGATTATAGAAAAAGAGAAAATAATTAGAGATTAGTGATTATCTAGACTTGAATGTTTTATGTTAAATGTTTATTGTTGTAAATATTTCAGGATATAAGGAGTTTATCCCATCTCTCAACATATAATATCCCAGCAGAAACAGATGTAGAAAATTCTTCCGGTCCACCTAAACAAGAAAAATTGGACAATGTGATTCCAAAAGAAGTAGTCCCATTAATAAAAGATGAACACAGCTATGCGGATGATATTGGGAGTGTTGATGAAAATACGGAAGAGATCAAAATATCGGTAACAAAATTAATAAGTACATCGGATGTTTTGGAATATCCATGTTCTCAATGTAATATGACTTTTAAGTAAGTTTTTGACGTGAATACGTTTTTTTTAGCTTCCATAGCGGTTAGCAATTTAGAAAACTGTTGATAACACAATTGGGGGATACAGTTTGACGCTGCAGCTTCATATCTATCATCTACATTCAGAATGTAATTACATCCCTCGATAGGTAAAGGATCAAAGAATTGTGCGAGAGAGAAGCACCGCCATTTTGAGGTCGTTTCGCTGCGTCACATAATCTCCGTTTACGTACACGTATTCACGTAAAACACACGTAATTTTTTTATGATGGTACAAAAGGGACAGAACGAGCTGAAGGCCCATCTGATGATAAGTGTTTACCTCCGCCCATAACAACAGCAATACGACAGAAGTTCTCCTAAACCGAATTATTAGAAGATCTAAGTCGCACTCTGTTGCGCCCGTCTCCTATACAGGGATATTATGTCTCATGCGCAAGTGATTTCACCGGCACCCACACCCTTCCACTGGAACACGGCACTACGAGTGCACTGCTAGGCGGCAGATTACTGGGTATTGAGGCAGTACTTCTCCGGGCGAACTTTGCAAATTCTACTGCTACTTTTTGGTGATACTTTACTATAAAGGTGAAAGTTTGTATGTGTGCATATGTTTGTTCCTCCTTCGAGCTTAAACTTTTTAATGAATTTTTTACCACACCGCGGGGTGCGTTTACGAGTTTATGATATTATGATTGTTTCAGAAACTCTGGTACCAAATGGAAACACGTTCAGACACGTCACCGCGCTGGTTACAAGTGCACAGTATGTGAGAAATCATTCCCTTTCAAATATATCTTGGAGAAGCACAAACAGTGAGTATTTTAATTGGTATCTTCCCTTATATAATAAATATATTATTTTATTGACACAAAAACATGCATGAAGAATATAGGTAGAAGAAATCGGTGAAAAGTTCCAAATTACATTTACCTAAACATGTATTGTAAGTTGTATATATTTTTGTAAGCCATTTATTAAACCCTGTATTTTGATATCCCACTCAAAAGGAATTGAGGAAAAAACATTTTTCATACATAATATGGCGCCAATAATCGTCCATTTTATTTTTTATAATATTGATATATACAGTGACACTTTCTGGCGCATTACTTTAAAAAAACATCCTGATTTACAAACTTTGGAAGTTAAATACGTGCAAGAGTTTTAGATAAAGTTTTTGATTATAGGAATCACACGGCGAACCATCCTCTGACGCAGTGTGGCACGTGTCGCAAGATGGTCCGCACGAGTCTGTACGCGGCGCACGTTCGGACGCACGAGCCGCGGCAGGGGCACTCGTGCGCGCCGTGCGAGAAGGTGAGGGCCTAGCAAGATGCGCTATTGACGAAATAGATGATTGACATAAAAATATACTATAATTTGACATATCTGTGTGCATGTAATGTGCCTAAGGAGCTCATGAATATGTTTACTTGTGTGTGTAAAATTTGACCATCCAAGATGGCGGACTAGTTATTGTTTCTGCAGTACCACAGTATGGGTATTAAATGAAAGGGCTTGCTGAGAACACGTAAAAAGCTTGTTTATACAATAATATATTGTTTTACCATATTTGCAGACGTTCGTGTGCCGCGCGTCATACGAGAGCCACTTGAAGTATTCCTTCGCGCACGCAACTGTGAATGTATTCAGGTCAGCAAACCAGCTATGGGGGAGGCCTCAGTTCAATTGTGGACGTCTGTCCGTCTTCTCTTTAGGGTTCCAGCTCCGTGGCGTAGTTGCTAGTAGCCCTGCTATCGAAGCGAGGGGTCCCGGGCTCGATTCCCGGTTCTCGGGTCGTGTTTCTGTGTTTGTCCATGCCATCTGCGAGAGGAAATCCTAGTAAGAGTGTTAATGTTCACGCAGCATATTTTGACTCTGAGCTAATGATAACAGACGCCTGAACAGTTTTATCTACACTAATATTACAATATAAAGAGGAAAGATTTGTACCTATGTTTGTATGTTTGTAATGAATAGACTCAAAAAGTACTGGGCCGATTTAAAAAATTCTTTCACCAATAGAATGCTACATTCTTCCAATTTGACATAGGCTACAATACATTTCATTTTGAAAAAAAAATTAGAGATCCTTGGTAAAATTTGAACAATGTAACCGAAGGTGTAGAAAAATGAGTCTTAAAATGTCTTTCGTCGAATGCGCTGCCGAAACTATTAGCGATAGAACATAATAATGTACAACAATATTGAAGAACATCATAATGTCTACAAAAAACTCCGCGGTAGCATATGTCCAACTATTGTAGTTATGTCACTACAACAACTTTTTTCATTTTAAAATAATTGTCTACCCCGTGCGAAGCCGGGACGGGCTGCTAGTATATTATATATAAGAACTATCTCGATCACGTAAGCTTTTAAACAAAGCCACTGCTTTATTCGTCCATTCGTTTGGGAGTTACGATGCCACAGACAATATATATACGCTACAAACTAACATATCCCCTCTTTTAGGGGTTAAAAATAGGTTTGTTGCAGATACGCGTGTGACGTATGTGAAAAGAGGTATCGTTCGCGCGGCGAGCTCCGCGACCACATAGACTATCGACATAAGAACATATCGCGATATAAATGCCCCGTTTGCGACAAGGTATGTACAGTCGGCCAAATATAGCGCGTATGAAGTTTAGACCTACCCATGGGCGTACCCAGCTTCTGGGCAAGTCACATTTTTTTAGGTCGTATCGTTCGCGAGTTTTTTTCACTACTTGAAACATTAGGTATAATGTGTGGTGTGTAGGGCAGCCGGAAATGATCCTGCTTTATAGATAGTTAAATAAATATAAGTAAATTTGACTATGCATGCATTTTTATTTTAAATTTCCTTTTCCAGGGGGGGGGGGTAGCTGCCTCCCCCTGCCCCCCCTGGGTACGCCCATGGACCTACACGCTATCTAGGAAACCTCGTACTGCCTCCATTAATATTGTAATACCCGAACAAGGGTCCATAATGTGAAACTCAGAATGTAAACCAACAATATTACCTTGAACTATTATGCGAAGTAATAAATAAATTGAGTTTTGAGTATATCCTCTTCCACCCTATGGTTGAAGACCATTTATTATAAACAACTATTCTAAAAATATCATACGTCTCCAAACGTATATTTTTAGGGTTCTATATCTAAAGGGTTAAACGGGACCCTATTGCTAAGACTCCGCTGTCTCACGAACCGTGATAGTTAGAGATGAAATTTTCACAGATGATGTATTTCTGTTGCCGCTATAACAACAAATACTAAAAAGCAATAAAATAAATATTAAGGGGGCTCTCGTACAAAAATGTGATTTTTATTTTTTGTTTTATTGAACATACCCCCACACTCACACACACACACACTCACACACACACGCACATTTGTTTTTGTATATTACGTATTTGATAATGGTCCGGAACCCTTCGTGCGAACTTGTTTACAAAAAAAAAAACAGTCATCTAGATACCATAGTACGAGTTACGCTTAACTCTAAATGGCGCTGTGTGATTTATCATCCATGAATATTCACAGTCACTAGCGACGCGCCGGTGCGTCGCGCGGCACGTGAGGCGCGCGCACGAGGGCATCAAAGAGAACGCGCGCGATAAGGTGTGCGACCACTGTGGTAAAGTATTTAGGGTAAGTTTCTGTAGGTAATCGATTCTATTGACGGCTCCGTGGCTTAGTTGTAGCCCTGCCTTCGAAGCGAGGGGACCCGGGTTCGATTCCCGGCCGGGGCACGCTTTGTGTGGTGAGCATGAAGTTTGTTCTCGGTTCTTGGGTGTTTGCCTTGTGTTTCTGTGTTTGTCCATGCCATCTGCGACACAGGGAATCCTAGTGCAGAGGTATGAGTGTGTAAACGTTTATTTAACGTTTATTTTATTTATTGTATTTTCCCAACTTCCAATGGTTATGACATCAGCTGTATATTTTTGATGTTTTGTAGCTCAATAGTCCGTCGTTTATCAACTAACAAGATTTGTTTTTTTTTATCTACACTAATATTATAAAGAGGAAAGATTTGTACCTATTTTTGTATGTTTGTAATGAATAGGCTCAAAAAGTACTGGGCCGATATAAAAAATTCTTTCACCAATAGAATGCTACATTCTTCCAATTTGACATAGGCTACATTTCATTTAAAAAAAAAATTAGGGATCCTTGGTAAAATTTGAACAATGTAACCGAAGGTGTAGAAAAATGAGTCTTAAAATGTCTTTCGTCGAATGCGCTGCCGAAACTATTAGCGATAGAACAAAATAATGTACAACAATATTGAAGAACATCATAATGTCTACAAAAAACTCCGCGGTAGCATATGTCCAACTATTGTAGTTATGTCACTACAACAACTTTTCCCGTGCGAAGCCGGAGCGGGCCGCTAGTTCGACATAAAATCAAAATCACTAGATAAAATAATTATGTCATCCAAGAAATTGCGTATTTACAATACAATACAAAAATACTTTATTGTACCAAAGTTATGATTATGAACAAATATGTTTACTTTCCTGTGATTTTTTTCTTCGCCCGTTGTATACCGATTTGGCTGTTTCTTTTTATAAATGATATGGAGGGCGAGAAATCATTCAAATAAAAAAAGAAAGGGTTAAAATTATTAAAGTCTGTTAATTTCATTTATTTTTTTAAATAAAACTTCTTATTTGCTTAGTAATCCTTATTTACTACCTAAGAACTTAAATAACTCTTGGTATCGTCATTCAAGTGGGCCCTCAGATCGTTCCGTCACTCACATAAAAAAAAAAAACATTCTTTTTTTAAATCAGTCTCTTGTTTCAGGAGAAGAAAACTCTAGCTGAACATATGCTGATACACACTGGGGCTCGGCCGTTGTCCTGCGAGGTATGCGGCCGGTCGTTCCGCCAGCGAGCCGCGTTGTACACACACCAACGGAGACTGCACAACGCCAATAAAAAAACATAATCTACACTCGGTCCTATAGTTAAATAGTAAAATATATCATGCCCCTTTTAAAAAGCTCATTTTATTCACTATAAAAAATACTTTTTTATGCGCAAGGAGGTTTAGCATTGAGATGGAGGTCGAATATATTGGTCTGTTCTAAATTCAAACACCAAATTAGTGCTTATAATGATTTTTATTCACTGTTTTCAGTGAATAAAAATAGCTTTTCCAGATACATAGATGACAATTTATTGCATACCAAATAAATTTTACTTAAGTTTATATAGCTAATAGTAAGATAAGATGTTTAGCTTTACTATGTAATTAAAAGCTTTTTGTATAAACGAAACTAAATAAATGTATGAGAAGAATTCATCCTTTTTTTTCTTGTCTGATTATAATTTCAAAGTAGGAAATCCCAAAATCAATAGTGTCGTAGCAAGAGGGAAACCGTGGTCTCTCTGGGAAACAGGCGTAATGTTTGGTATGTATCAAATTCTGACTAGCAATACTAAAAACCTTTTTATTTTTATATATTTAAGGGTTAACTGTTCACGTTCACGTTGGGCCTATGGCAGGCAATTAGGCCGAGGATGGCTTCTCAGTGATGAATAGATAACATATCTCCACGATTATCATTTGACGTAGAATTAGAAAAATGTCTCCACGATTTACATAATCTATGGCTAATGTGACATTGACATTTGAAGAATCAATCAGCAAATTATATCACTCATTCATTTCTCAAATCAAAATAAGTTGTAAACGATCCGGTGTTATTGTTTTGCTTCGATTTATCAATTTTTTATTACGTAATTACAAAATATATAACTGCAAAATAAGTTTGTGCTGGTTCATCGAACTCATATTTACAAGTTCTAATTGTTACATTAGTGTTTTGTGTTACAATCGGCGCGATGAGAACCGATTTATAATTGATGTCAACAACTACAGTTCGGAGATGCTACCGACAGTGCTATACAATAATATGGAAGGCAGTTCTAGCGGGAACGGTAGTTTAAATTCGAGTTTCGGGCAGTTGTACGATGATAATGTTATATTGAATTGTGTTAGGAGTAGAAAGAAAGTGACTGAGTTACCAAACTGCCCCGTTTGCAGTTGTACTATAAGACAAGGAGAGCTTGAGTCCCATGTAGCTTTAGAAGTGGAGAGACTTCAGAAACTGTCCGCTTGTGGGAGTAAGAGGAAGCTGAGTGTGACGTCTGGGTTGGCTCTGCCAGGGCCTAGCACGAGTCCAGATGTTCCTGATGACCAGGAAGTAGATGTAAGCGGATGCCCTGGTAGTGATGTTTACCAGGTAAATATACAATGTGTTAAGTTTCAAATTAAAATAAATATTGTTGAAATATTCACTATAATATAAACTAGAAACTTGGATTTCTAGTTATAAAACTGGCTATGATTGAATTAAATTTTGAATTTTGAAAAAATTTGTACACAAAAGCTTCTGTGCTATTATTAATACACTAAAAAAAAAATTGTTGTAGGAATCACTGTTTTTTTATCCTTGGTTAAATATATAACATAACACATTCTATGAATATTTCATCAATAATCATTTTAATTTTAAAATTAACACCTATTATTTTATTGAACATATCTGGACAATTCATACTGTCCTATTTAACCCCAAACTAAGCATAGCTTATACTATAGGAACCAGATTATTTATACCGTGCTTGTATAGTAGTTTTCTTGTAAATACATACATATTATCACACAGACACAGCACAAACACCTATATCACACAAATGCTTGAATGGGAATTCAACCCACAACCTACAGTGCAGAAGGCAGTGCTACTACCAACTGAGGCCATTAGTACACCACTTTTGATATGAAAGACAGATATAATTTTTATGCATTATTAATAATAGGAGTAATAACTATCCTCCTGTTTTTTTTAAAATCTAAATGTAGGTGAATGTTTCTTCTTTTCAATAATGTTAAAATATATGCATGATAAACATATTAATGCCAGACACATGTCCACCACACAAACGCTTGTGTTGGGTGGGAATCAAACCCAGAACCTACAGAGTAGAAGGCAGAGCTAGTCAAACTGAGCTTTGAAGTCAGTCTAATAATCTTACTATTATTAAAAATGCAGAAGTTTGGATGGACGGATGTTTGTAACTCAATCACCAGAACGGCTGAATGGGTCTGGAGAAATCTGGCATGGACATAGATATATATTGTTTTATGTGAGTTAGTGATGGAACTAGCCATAGGCCCACCTGGTGGTAAGTGGCAACCCCCGCCCATGATAACAGTAATGCAACTCAGTATAAGATTTGGATGGTACATCGCATTCATCCTGCTGCGTCCATCACCCGATATTGGAGGGATGAGATACATAATCATGTGAGCCGTTTGAGCGTGAAGGTGGTACAAACATACAAACTTTCGCCTTTATAATATAAGTAAGATATTCTAAACATAGAAAATATTTCAGAGGGTACACGGAAACCGCCTCAGACGGCTGCGCGCGCGCCGTCGCAGCCCCCCACCACCACCCGCTCAAGACGGAGAGTGTCCTGTCTGCAACACCACACTGCCAGTGTCGCGGCTGCAGAGGCATGCGCTGCGCTGTCTTAAGCGGACCGGCGCGTCTATGGACGAGGACGTACCTGACACCAGCTCTGAGGAAGGCACTATTGATGTTGAGGTCAGTTCTTTACCAGTAATTTGATAAATATACGCCCTTTAATATAATAGTATGCCCTAAATAAACAAAACCAAACACATGTAACGGGGGTGGGCGTTGATGTCTGCGACACAGTTTTAATACTTCTGCAGTCATCATCGTTTTTCTTAACTTTTCTAATCCATTGTTATTTTGTTCCTCAATAAACTATATTTGATATGATTTGAAACTGGATCTTTTGCGTGATTAGGGTTAATTCATAAACTGGGTCTTTTGTGTAATTACAGTTAATTCATAAACTGGGTCTTTTGTGTAATTACAGTTAATTCATAAACTGGGTCTTTTTTGTGATTAGAGTTAATTCATAAACTGGGTCTTTTTTGTGATTAGAGTTAATTCATAAACTGGATCTTTGAACCGTCTATTGTCTTCTGAATATTGAATATTGTCGTCTGTTTCCCTCAGTCTCATGTTTATATAGAGATTAATCCATATTTTTCACATTATCGTACACAATTTTTCAAACATTTTCTTCCTGACAATGACAAATGACAAACAAATACGACAAAAATTAATTAACCAATTAAGCAGCTGTTCTGAAGTAATGACATACAGTCAGCAATTGATTTTTATTTATATAGATGAGCCATCCGTTCTTATAACTATGTTTAGCGCTTGTGATTCCAGGGCGACGAGCCGGGTGGTTTCGGCGCGGAGTACCAGTGGTGTGGACAGTGGCGCGTGCGAGCCACTGCCCTTCAGGAGAACGCCTCCCGCGCCGCTACCTGCGTGCGGCGCGCCTCCAACGACCGCGCGCTGGTCGGTACCACGGGGAATGATTTAACATGTTCATTTAACATAACGAGATATTGATTTATCATGTTCATTTAACATAACAAGACACTGATTTATCATGTTCATTTAACATAACAAGACACTGATTTATGAAGTTCATTTAACATAACAAGATACTGATTTATCATGTTTATTTAACATAACAAGACACTGATTTATCATGTTCATTTAACATAACAAGATACTGATTTATGATAAGATTAATGATTTATGATATTAACGAGATACTGATCATGTTCATTTAACTTAACGATAAGCTGATTTAATTTGATAACCATTATTGTATTTATTTTGTAAGAGCTAGAAATCATCATGATTGAACAATAAAAAAAAATATTTTTTTTTAATGATTTGTAATAATATCGTCAAAAAATATTACCTTACCATTAATAAACCTTACGAGATAGATCAAAATGATGTACCGTAATTGTATTGCGATCCACGTCACACTGTACCACCGTGCGAAGCCGGGGCGGGTCGCTAGTACAATTGATTTTGTCTGGTTAACATTGACAGGCAATTGGTGGATCGGTGGTAGATACTTCTATAAGAGAATTTCTTTAAGTTAATTTTGATTCTGTCTCAATTCCAGGTAGTTGATGGTGATGAGGACACAGAGTTGTACGGTCCCGCACAGTACTCACCGTCCAGGATAATATCTGATGTGAGTACCCGTACCAGCCTCTAATGTTCCCACTGCACAAACCGGCCTACTCTCGATAATTGAGAGTAAACGTTTACACGCTCATACCTCTGCACTAGAATTCCCTGTGTCGCAGATGGCATGGACAAACACAGAAACACAAGATAAACACCCAAGACCCGAGAACAAACTTCATGCTCACCACACAAAGTGTGCCCCGGCCGGGAATCGAACCCGGGACCCCTCGCTTCGAAGGCAGGGCTACTACCAACTAAGCCACGGAGCCGTCATAGCCGGATAATTGAGAGTGAATGGGCTTTGATCTACCACGGGAGCCCAATCTGGATTGATGTCACATGTCTTCGAATTTATGGTTCTAAGACATGCCGGTTTCCTCACGATGTTTTCCGTCACCGTTTCGAGAACGCACATACATTTTCATTTTCTCATTGGTTCTCGTGTGGGTTTGAACCAGCGACCTTCAGATTGAAAGTCAGCGTCTGTGCTCTGGGCCACCACGCTCTCTTCTAATGTGAGTACCTACTTATCAAACCTACATAATTATTTTAAAAAAAACTGTAATTTTTATATTCAATATATAAAATTCTGATTAAGGCTTTTTAACCACACAAATTGTCTTACTTGGATGGGTGACCATTTAGTGGCATTTGAAATAACCGCTTCCTTGCTTCGGAGGGCACGTTGAGATGTCGGTCCCGGGTATAGACGATAAGCCATGTTGTAGGTCTTCGGGCGACTTGAAAAATCCGACACTAGAGATTGCCACTACACGAGAAAGAAAAAATGTATGCCATACAAATTCTGCCAGTTACCCAAAAAAGAAACAAAGCTTGTTAATTCATGTTCTAACTTATTTATTTAGACAACAGTATTAAATCATTACAGGGTACCCTTACCCTAAGGCGATGATATATGTATGTATTTAATATAACCGTACTAGCCTCTAATGTTCCCACTGCAGGGACACCGGCCTACTCTCGATAATTGAGAGTGAATGGGTTTTGATCTACCACGGAAGCCCAATCCGGATTGGTAGATGTCACATGTCGTCGAATTTTTGGTTCTTAGACATGCCGGTTTCCTCACGATGTTTTCCGTCACCGTTTTGAGAACGTGGTATTGCGCACATCAATTTTTCAAGTGAAGAAACTCATTGGTGCACGTGTGTATTTGAACCAGCGACCTTCAGATTGAAAGTCGGCGTCTGTGCCCCTTGGCCACCACGCTCTCATTTTGAGATGATTAATATAAGGTTGGTGATTTAATATAGGGTAGGTACTAAAGGAAACATTTTGTTTCTATAACCACCTGTGCTATTTGTAATAGTTTCGGCAGGTTATTATGGAAAATATCTACTCTGTTCGCAGACAAGATATTGAGCAGATAGATAGCGAGTGACATGGGGGCAATCTACTTCTTCTTTACAGGAAGATGCTCCCGCTGATCAACCAGCTGAGTCACCACATGAGAATAGTGGACAAAACGATGAAGATAAGAATGATACACCGGAACACCACTCCAAACCCAACGGCCTAGTGGAAGCCAGTGCAGAGGTAATGTAGGGCTAGAGTTTTTTTAATGTGAAATAGTGACGGAACGAGCTGAGGGCCCACCTGGTAAGTGGCGACCCCCGCCCATGACAATAATGGTACTCAGTGTAAGATTTGGATCTTACACTGCGCTAGCGCATGTGATTTCACCGGCACCCACACCCTTCCATCGGAACACAGCAATGCGAGCACTACTGCTTGGGCGATCTTTGCACAAGTTCTACTGTTACTTTTTGTTGCTCCGTTGGCACCACCCAGGGTACTGTCTATGAACTCTTAAGGGTTGAACGGAGATAATGGATAATTTTTATTTTTCAGACTCGGATTCAAGCTTTAAAAGCGAAGATCAAGGATTTGGAGCAAAAACAAAATGTTGGTTCCGAGGTAAATATTTTTAATCCTAAAATTATATTTACTTAAGACGGTCATTGTCCTGTCTTGATTCACAATTATGTATACACGTGTCGCAGTCGCTGCTACACCGCGGCGCCGCTGATAATCAGCGCTGCAGCGCTGTCTGTAATCAAAGTATTTCTGTTTTTACCTATATCTGGTCTCTTAATCATAATCTGGACGCATTTGCTTAGCACATTACATACAAGAGCGTGGTGGCCCAGGGGCATAGACGCCGACTTTCAATCTGAAGGTCGCTGGTTCAAACACACACGTGCACCAATGAGTTTTTCCACTTGAAAAAATTATGTGCGCAATACCACGTTCTCAAAACGGTGACGGAAAACATCGCGAGGAAACCGGCATGTCTTAGAACCAAAAATTCGAAGACGTGACATCTACCAATCCGGATTGGGCTCCCGTGATAGATCAAAGCCCATTCACTCTCAATTATCGAGAGTAGGCCGGTCTCTGCAGTGGGAACATTAGAGGCTGGTGCGGTATTACATGCATACAATTAATATCAATTCTATCAAACAAATTGTTTTATATTTCAGGCGAAATGTTTGATATGCCTGGGTCCGTATGTGTCTCCCGCCGTCTCCATACAGTGCTGGCATGTCTACTGCGAGGTAACTTTTTTTTTTGTAACTGAAGTTAAAGGACAAGCTAGAGGCCCATCTGATGTTAAGTAGTTACCTCCGCCCACAACAACAGAAATGCAACTTAAATGACTGACCGAAATATGAGAAGACCCACGCACCCCGCTGCGCCTGTCACCCGAGACGAGGATATTACGTCTCATGTGCCTGTAATTTCACCGGCACCCACACCCTTCCACCGGAACACAGCAATGCGAGCATTACTTTTTGTCGGTAGATTATCAGGTGTGGAGGCAGTACTTCTCCGGGCGAACTTTGCACAAGTACTACTGCTCCTTTTTGTTGCTCCTTAGCATCATCTAGGGGGTATGTGTAGGGATTCAAAGGGTACTCACCTACGGACGTAAGCAACTGAACCCCCCAAACTGGTTCAATTCTGGTCAATATAATGTTATAGGTGTTCGGACAGGGTCAAACAGGCACCAAACTTCTTTTTTAAATACTACAACTGGGATGAGGTACAGATTTATTATTTTTTATGTTTATAAGTTGAGGGCCCACCCGGTGGTAAGTGGTAAAAGAATTAAGTGGGTTAGGAACGGGCAGTGTGAAAATTACTGGCCCTTAGCAGAACAATGACGGCTCCGTGGCTTAGTTGGTAGTAGCCCTGCCTTCGAAGCGAGAGGACCCGGGTTCACATTGTGTGATGAGTATAAAATTTGTCCTCGGGTCTTGGGTGTTCGTCTTGTGTTTGTGTTTGTCCATGCCGTCTGCGACATGGAATCCTAGTGCAGAGGTATGAGTGTGTTAATGTTTGGGAAATACACATCTAGGTTACTTTTTCAGGTATGCTGGCTGCAATCTCTTCATGCGAAGAAAATCTGCCCGCAGTGCAACGTGATCACATCTGCTCAACACCTGCGAAGAATCTACATATGAAGGATTTAGTGATATTGAATCCTTTACAGATAGACTGTATTGTATTAAACTTATGCATTTTGCCATCGGGCCCAAAACTAAGCATCACTTTGCACCTTTAGAATGAGAGCGATTTAATTCAAAATTTCTGTTAATTCAGATTTTGTTATAAACTAACCTTGAAACTTTAAAATAAATATAAAAAATATATAAATCCGTAAAAAATCATTCATTTCTACGGACAGGACAGTTATATTTAATAATGCAGCTCAGATGTTGTGTTTCGTTTTAATTACCAGCAGAATGGGGCCTGGTGGTGTAACAGGTTTTTCAAACCTATCGCAGGCTTCTCACTACGTAGGTTTTATTTAAACTTTTACTATAAGCTATTGTGAACGGAATAAATAGTACAATATATTATTATTTAAATTTATTCAACTATATACATTTCTGAAAACTTTATTTGTAATTTCCCACAAATTGCATTTTTTTGACTTAGGTCACTTATTCTAAGGGTGCGACTTGTACTATGGGAACCGAATTATTGATAATTTGTTGTCCAAGATCCGGGTGCAAGATATGTTCATGTTTTCTAAATTGGATGATAAATGATTAAGAACTGATGTAAAAAACATGAAAAATATAGCTGAATTAAAAACCTCACCTTAAGTCTTAAGTCTTAAAAAAATCACTTAATCGCTCAAGCTGTTCTTAATAAATATTACTCGGACGCATCAGCTGTGTGTGGAAGAGAGATAGATGCCACAAACCGAACGCTTAGACCGATCGCTACCGCTTGTTCCTCTCTCGCTCGCACGCACGGCTCAGGTGGAACGTGACAGTGAGTCATGCTTTTTCGTGCGTGCGCGTTCATCAATTTATTAGACGTTATCACGTTAAAAACTGTCAAATTGTGTTTTGCGCTATAAAATTATTTCACTTACGAGATAGGAAAGTTTATGTTAATCCATTGAGCTACTTTCCTAATGTTATACAAATCTATTCAGTTGTGGCGTGTAGTATCAAACATACATACAAACTTTTTAAAACTATCATGGTTATGAACATTATTATTCGTGTTACCGAGATATTTACCATGATTACCCGGGCAAACTGACGGGACCATGACGCATGTAACTGCGTCGAAATATCGGGAGTCAACAAAACTCACAAATCATGGTAAATATCTCGGTAACACTAATAATACATACAAACATTCGCATTTGTATTATTAGTATGGATAATATTTGTTTTATGATTCGAAATATCGCTCTAGATATGCCAACTTTTGCCAAAGAAACAATTTTTCACACTTTCTAGTTGCTAAAATCATAATGTAAGACTCAGACTCAAGTCATGACTGGTATCCCTTCGTGTGAGGTCGTCTGTCAAGTCGAAGCATACGGTTGAAATGATAAAAAAATAAATTTATGGTAAAAAAAACACGTTTTAAAAACAAGATTTTAGTTTCCGTGCTCTCAGCGAGCCCTTTCACTCAATACCCATACTGCGGTAGTGCAGAAACAATAACCAGTCCGCCATCTTGGATGATCCGCCATATTGGAATTAGAGTGACGTCACATAGCTAAGCACGCATTGTCATCCAAAACAAGCGTGTATACCAAATGTCAGCTCGGTCGGTTAAAGATAACTGATTTGAAATTCAGTTGCAAGATTCCACCCGGACATACATACATTGCAAGTTAAATAAAAGCTTGAATTGAATTAAACTTTAGTTAAGTTACTTCTGTGCTGTAGGTCCTGGGTCGATTCCTACAATACAATGTATGGCATAGATGTTCGTTCTGCGTCTCTTATAATGTATATTTAAAAAAATATACAGTTCATCCAAATATAATGGAAAACAATGTATCATTATCATTAAACTAGAATAAGAATTATATGGAAATGAATGCCTTGTGAAATACATTTAGAATTTATACATACAATGTGATTAGTAGGTTTATATGAGTTAGTTGTGTAAGTTTATAAGAGTAAGTTCGCGAATCGTATTAACCCAATCCAAAAAAGGGATGAGCAAGTTGATCCCATTGGATTTTCATTGCAAAATTGTATTCATAGGCGAAAATTGTGGCTGTGTCGTGGACACGGCGGTGTGTTTTACGTGAAAACGTCTAATTCAAAATGGCGGTGCTTCCCCCTCCGCCGCAAGTTACGCGTCAGTCCTCACTCAACGTCACGAATTCTTGATCCTTTAGGTATTGCTTAATTTTTTGTATATGGTTAGTTTATATGCTTGAGTGAGATAAAAGAGTACATTGGGATGCCTTCTATTGCAATATCCAACGGGTTCATATAACTATTACTATTGTGTTACCAGCTATATTCATCTATTGAGTTGATTTTTCATGCATTATATTGTTTTAGACCAGTAGTTAGCAACATCTATGTCGTCCTGTGCAAACCACAGTGGTGGATTTACCAGCGGGCTGAGTCGAGGGCGGCAGATTTTGGGGGCGGCAAATTTGGGGAAGAAAAATTTTGTAAATAGCATACTTTACCCCGCCCATACATGAATGAGCTTCGATTAGCTCAAAAATATACCGAAAAATTATTTCAACGAAATTGTTGCATTGTAAAAATAATGTATGATATGACAATTGTTGAGGCAAGGGCGGCAAAAAATATTCAGCCTATACCTTGAAAATTTGTAAATCCGCCACTGGCAAGCCATAAGGTTATCCGTGCAAGTGTAAAGGCAGGATGGGCATTCAACCAAGTGTGGCATAGTTTGGAGAATATTGCCACACTGACAGTCCGTCTCGGTGTCGCAAATAAAACCCCACTTTAATAAATAACAATGATTGAAATTTAATAATTGATTGAGTGTTTAGAATAGATATATCAGCATGCAAAGGGGGAGGATACAATTATAGTTGGATTTTCAATACAGTCACTTGTGTAAATTTTATTTTTGACATTGGATATGCAGTTTTTGCAAGGTTTATTTGTTTGGATTATTTTCATACTAGGAAACTAGTTTTCGCACGCGTTAATGTAGATTTTGTCGGTTAGCCTGGATGAAACCCTGTGCTATAATATTTTTTACCCCTGATATAGTGTATGCTAGAGTTTTTCAACCTTTATCATAACCTTCCCTTCCCGTTGATTTTGTTTTTCATGTATTTTATTTTGTGACAAATATTCGATGCAACATATTTATTTCATCATAATATTTTTTTTTTACTGCAATAGCTTTCCTAACATTTTGCAACATTTCAACTCTATCACGGTTCGTGAGATACAGCGGAGTCTTAGTAATAGGGACCGTTTTACTCTTTGGGTACGGAACATTAAAAACAGATTGTTCTGCGAGGATGCGACCTTAAAAAATACGAGGTCCCTAGCAGTTGCCCCTGCTTGCCACCTCTCAATGTAATATTAGTTCGCGTAGAATAGGATCCCGAGCTTTTGTATGTCCACGGTGTATGGTGGTGTCTATATAAGTTTTGTATAGTATTAGTAAGTGCAACGCCTTCTATGAAGATGTAAATATATTGTAATTTAAGGTTTAGTGTATGTAAATAAAATGTTATTTGTCTAATTCGTAGCTTTTTCTTTTTATATGGACGAAAGGAAGGGTATGTTGTCGATATCTGTTTCCCTGATAACGTGTATGCGAAATTTCATGATGATTGGTTGAGTAGTTAAGTATTAATCAACCTAGTTAAAATAAAAACCACTAAATCTTTCAATCACCTCCCATCTCTCACACACTCCGCATGAATATACCCGCGCTCCTACACACACACACACACATCTGATGCACTTAATTTGTAATAACATCTTTTTTCTTTTTTTCTGTTTTCGATCTTTTATGTAATTTTGTGTACCCTAATTGTAATCTTTTTTATAAACCTAGGTTAATTTGCCTTGAAATAATTAATCAATATATTATTTCGAGGCAAATTATATTATGGAAAAATGTGTCTACAATTTCGTACTCCCAAAACACAAGCTTTTAACAAGCTTAGTTTGGAATTCACTGATAACCTATTGTGTTAGATCCTTTCTGTTTGGCAAATAAAATTATTGTTATTGTTATGTATATGTGTCGTTATCTATTTTAAATTTTCTAGACGGCTTTCTATACTTTTTACCTAAAGATGGTACTGCACTGTTATGCGTATATTATTTGGTAGTACATTACTTACTCCAAATTTGACGTTGGAATAGACAAAACGTCAATGGCTTGATGCATAGTTCATGTTTGTTATTATCAAAAGTCAAACAAGTGCCTAACCTAGAAAATGCCATGCGAAATAATTTTCAATCCCATATAAATTAGAAAAATGTCCCCAGTACACATTGACGAAGTCTATCCGAAGGGTGAGGCATACCCGTTCGTTGTGAATTTCCAAAATGGATACCCCTCGGAACATTTTAAAAGTACACAGTGTATGGTATTGATCGATGAGAAAAAAAGGTGCAAAACTATCGTTACCGAAGTGGGGCAGACTCTATACCTGGGAGAGGAAACCAACGAAGGGCTGGGCAAGACATTAATACTGGCGCGCAATCGTAACACCGGTAAAGTAAGGTTGATAGAAGCAGGTACTATAGAACTTAAACCTGATCAAAAAAATGACCTGGAAAAGTCACAGCTCCTCGACAATTCTGCCCTGGAGCTCGGCAGAAAGTTTGGCTCGAAGAAGTATAAGAAAGTTTTGGAGCAGCGGGAGAAACTTAAACAGAATGAGCAAGCAGTTGTGGCGCAGATGGCAAATGTATCTCAGTCCCTCACTGCAGATCAAATTGACGTGTCATTCTCCAACACTCAAGACTCTAATGATTTCTACACACCTCCTATCAACAGGGATGCTACAACAGTCTCTGAGGTGTATGATCTAGACACAATTTTAACCCCGGAACAATATGAAGCCATTTCAAATGAAATTGAAAACACAGATTATATGGAACAACTACATTCATTCGTCAAAGGATCGATGAAAAAGGATTTGTCAAAGAAAGAGAAAGTTTTGGCATTGTATGCAAGTTCACTGTACAATTCATACTTTGTTAAATGTAGCGATTTTAATAAAAAGTCTTTCATAGTCTGTTATGAGTCATTGACATTAAATAAACATATTCTGGATAATTTTTTTAATTATGTGAATGGAAAGAGATATCGCCCTACTCAGTATAGAGACAAGGCATTGATATACTCAATTGTTCTACTGTTTCTCATAAGTAATTATAAATTTAACTTTGATGAGTTTTGCCGAGTGACTAAATATGCTGTTCGGACTATGGTCTCTAAACTATCAATGACTGGTGGGAGTTCCAAACAAGTTGATGGAGTTAGACTAGCGGTGCTAAAACTACCTCTGAGTAAACCCAGCGCTAGAAGGAAAAGTGCTAAATTGTAATAAATATATTTTTACAGAAAAATTGCTTTTTTTAATTGATTAACACTATACCTACCGCCTCTGTAAGTAAGTACTGCTGTGTTCATGAGAACAAATATATAATATATTATATTTACATAATACTTTTTTGGTAATTATCAACACCAGAATAAACATCTATGTTCGTGGCAGAAATGTTGGTACTTGTCAAAGTAGAATCGAACCCATGACCTGCAGCTCTAATGTACTGTAAATCACCTGGAAAAAAAAGTCATGATTTTTTTCTTCGCAAGTTGTATACCGATTTGGATGTCTTTTTTCAACCCTGTTGAGGGCGAGAAATTGAATATGAATCGTATTTTTTTTTAATCAGTCATTGTTTTCATTCAACACACAAACAAGTACAAATTTGTCGCAAGTGCGAGAGAGAACTATTCCGAAATAAATCACAACTATTCTGTAGTAAAAGATTTATTTATTACATACTGAAGATAATGGCTTTGTCACATCATTATGAAATATAAAAGTTACGATTAAATGCATGGGTACATATATAGGTACTTCTCTACTGAATTTGAACCCTCAAAACACTATGAGTAGTATCATTACTAACCGTTAAGAGTAACGGTGTAGAACAAATCCCGTATTCAAATCTTTCATCATATACCATTGGAAGACAACAATAGTAATTGAATCAGATCTATAGGAATAGTGGGTCAGATTGGGCAGTAGGGTCCAATTTAACATCGCTTGTTGTGCTTTCCGGTTCCATGTACTCGTGTATGGAGCCAAACCCTGAACAAGAGGCTTCGTCGTCACTCATATGTGTAGTGCACAATTCGCTTAGAACCATCTTGGACTTATTCGTTTCAAAGCTGGCCTTTTGGCGTTGTATAGCAAACTCTAACGAGCTGTACGACGATTTACAAGTCTCACACTTAAATACAACAGAATCACGGAAATGTTTCACGTTATTGTAAATGTTTATGAAGAATTCATCGGTGAAACTTTTAACGCATTCCTCGCAGTCCACACTGAATGTTCTTTTCCAAGATCCATACGTGGCGAGTTCGTCCACCTCGAAATCCGCATGGAAATTTTTTATGTGCCGCTTCAGAGTTTTCCTCGTGCTGAAATCTTTCATGCATATGATGCATCGTGGAAGGACTTTCTGCTTCACAGGTGATACAAGCGCGTGGCAATGCTCATTGTGCTCCTCGAAATTCTGGGGCCCTTTGAAAACCATATTGCAGTCTTCGCATTTATATATCTCATCCTCTGTCAAATGTTTAGTCTTCAAATGTATTTTGAGAGCTTCTTTCGAGCCGAACGACATAGAACATAAGTCACACGGATAAGTGTTCATATTAAATGAGTGCAGCAGTTTCAGGTGTATTTTACAAGACTTGGCAGATTCGAATCTTTTGTGGCAGATATGGCATTGCGGAAAGCAAGCAGAGTCGGGGTGCTTTGTTCGGACATGTTTACGCAGGCTACGTTTCTCTTTGAACAGTGTCTCGCATTCTATGCACTTGTACCTCTGCATTCCCATGTGCGTGTATTCGATGTGTCTACGTATATTCCTTTTAGATTTAAACTGCTTTTCACAATAATCGCATCTTGCCCAAGTGGCGTTGTTGTGGACTATTTTTATATGCGAAGCGAGATAGTATTTGTTGTTGCATAGTTTCCCACAAAATTCGCACTCGACTGCTTCGTCCGTGCTGTGTTTCAACTTGATATGATGTTTTAACGATCGATCTGTGTAGTACATTCGATCGCAGTGGCGGCATTTGTACGAGCACACGTCACTTGGGTCCTCTTTCGTCGATGATATAAAGGAATCCGCGATTTGAGATTGTGGATGGAAAATTCTGGTGTGGAACTCCAAACTGGATATATCAGTGAAGAGTTTGTCACAGTAGCCGCAGGAGTTTACGTTGGGTGGTGGGAGGCATATTTTCTTATGCTCCGTCAGAGTTTCTTTACTGTAGAACTTGTTGAAACACACATTGCAAGTCGACAGGCAGTACTCGATATCATGATGTATTTTCATATGGTCTTTCAATTCATATACATTCAAGAAAGCTGTGAAACAGAACTCGCATTTGTAAACTATCTGCATCACAACTGGTTCCTCTCTAAATTGTTGGCGTTCCAAATAATTTTTACAGTACTGATAGAATATATCAAAGGTATGGTCAAGTTTTATGTGTCTTCTCAGCAGTTTTTCTTCGTTGAAAGATTTGTTGCAATAGTCGCAAAAATACGCGTTCATTTCATTGGTGTAGTCATTAGAATCGTCATCACTATCGTTGTAATCTACGAGGGATTTGCCATTGGTTTTGTATTCATCGACTTCTGTTTCATGTGCCGTTCTAACATGGCGTCTCAGACTTTGGTTTGATGTGTACACTTTAGGGCATACATTGCATTTATATTCAGCCTTTTCTCCGTGAAACATCTCCGTATGTCTCTTGAGATTCCTGTTATTTGTGTATGCCTTCTCACATAGATTGCATTTGACTAGTTTGTCAGTTCCATTGTGAAATGCATGTATATGTGCTACTAAAGAATGTTTACTCTTGAAGACTCTGTTGCATGCATCACAAGTAGGATAGTCTACGTCAGGGTTGTGGAGTATGCTCATATGTCTCCTCAAATTCCTGTCTGTAGTGAAAAGTTTGTAGCAGACTTTGCACCTAATTTCTGGTCCGACACCTTGAAGGTGAACGGTGATCATATGAGATGTAATATTTTGTTTTCTTGTGAATATTTTGCCACAAATATCGCATTCTGGCAATGGTTTGCCAAATCTGTTGTGACCGCGGGAGAGATGCACCTGTAGCCCAGCAGGACTTCCGAACCTGCAGTCGCAAATGTCACAGGAGCAAGATGTATTGATGTGACAATTTTCTATGTGAGTTTGGAGATTGTACTTCCTAGTGAATGAACGATCACAATAGTCACAATAGTAATCTAAGTAATTATGGTACATTTGAGCCATTTTAGTATATCTATCACAATATGATTCAAATCATTAATAAGAGTACTACAAGGCCATATACTGGAACCTATATTCTTAATCTTATATGTATACCAACTTATGCATAATTAAATGCCTAATAGATTGTTACACAGCTTACAATTACTGTTGATGTATAAAATGACAATATGAAATAATAAATATGTCTACCGTTGACATGAAACAAGAGTTATACAGAGTATGTTTGCTTACTTGAATTAAGATCAAAATTAAACCTAGCAATAAACAATACCATACAAATGAGACATGATTTTATGACTTATTTTAATTAATCTTAAACTACTACAATAACTCACTAAATATTTAAGATAAAACTGTATGCACAATCTTCATTTTTTACAAAGATTGGATTAAAGCCTATCTACGGCTTTGAAATACAACTTCAGTATACATTGTATTTGGTTGTTCAGGATGCATGCAGTACCTGAAAAAACCAAATAAATATATATATACATAAACTCTCGGCTGAGACGGCTCCGTGGCTCAGTTGGTAGTAGCCCTGCCTTCGAAGCGAGGGGTGCCGGGTTCGATTCCCGGCCGGGGCACACTTTGTGTGGTGAGCATGAAGTTTGTTCTCGGGTCTTGGGTCTTTATCTTGTGTTTCTGTATTTGTCCATGCCATCTGCGACACAGGGAATCCTAGTGCAGAGGTATGAGTGTGTAAACGTTTTAAAAAAAAAATTCTTTGAACGGCAACATAGGTTTACTCAGATAGCACTTTCTTCTACAAAAATATGTTCATCAATAGTCTAACAGTCTGGAAAAATCTTTTACCTATTATCAAGTCCTGGTATTGATACAGACAACTATGTAGCTTAATTATTAGTAACCCTGCCTTCGAAGCAAGTTCAATTCCCAGCCAAAGCAAATTTTGTGTAATGAGTATAAATTTAGTTCTCGTGTCTTAGATGTTTGTCTTGTGTTTCTGTTTTTTCATGCCACCTGTGACACGAGAAACCAATTGCATGTATAAAGTTTATTATCATTATATTTATCTATGGTATGATTTATAGCTATTAGATTATTATGTATGGATAAATTTTACTAGGGCACAGTTAGCTGAATTGTTTGTAGACACTGGAGTCCAAACTCACACACTGGACTCCAAATCATTGGAGACACTGAGCTCACCTCATGTCACGTGTACGTTTCGACAATAGTATAGCCCACAGGGTGAAAAGTGGCCTACTGTTTCAGAGGTTCTCTTTTTGAATTCTTAAGAAAATGCCGCTTTGTTTTGGGTTCTGAATGTTTCTACTTACCATTTGATTGAGAAAAAATTCCATCAGGAATATGATACAATAACTTAAGTTTTCTCCTCTTTGTTCAAATGCTTTTTACTGCACTGCATAGCCATATCGTATCACACAGTGCGCTTAGCTCCGTTCATGTCTAACAATATGTTACATACTTTATAGAATATAGCCGAAAACAAAACACACCTACAACTCAGTAAGTAGTAGATTTTAAATAAATTTATCAACAAAGAAGATTGTGAGATAGTACTCCGCCATCAATCAAATGCTTTTTCAATTGACGTACAAATAGAAATTCAATAAACGTCTACTCCTTAGCATTAGCACCATCTAGTGTCGAGTAGATATACTTTTTGTAAGTAACTTAAAAGTGTTCTTGTGAATAGCCTGGCCCACTAATACTATAAACTAATAAAATTTTATATCTGTGCCCACCCACTGATTAAGGATTCGTAGTTCAAAGGCTCATCTTTTGTTTTAGCTAACAATTTTATGAATAAAAATGGATCAAAATTTAAACAAATGCAACACGTGCTTATGTGGTGATCGCCAATTAATGTGTGTATCGCAAATGCACTCAATAGTTAATGAAATACATTTATTTAAGGTAAATTTTATTAAATAGGGCTTTGTTATTATTCGAATATTTATTAGTAAACATTGACTTCTAACAATAGCAGTATAATAACGGAATAAATATTAAGCGCTATTATTTTTATAAACCTTATTTTCAGATACTCAATTTAAAAGGTTCAATATCAATATGCTGGGAATGTCACAAATATATTGAAAATTTTCATAAATTCGTCAGACAAGCGAAACGAGCTCAAAATGAAATATCGAGAAATATTGAGGTAATAACAACAACGTTTACACACTCAGACCTCTGCACTAGTATTCCCTGTGTCGCAGATGGCATGGACAAACACAGAAACACAAGACAAACACCCAAGACCCGAGAACAAACTTCACGCTCACCACACAAAGTGTGCCCCGGCCGGGAATCGAACCCGGGACCCCTTGCTTCGAAGGCAGGTCTACTACCAACTAAGCCACGGAGCCGTCTAATGTGTACTAACATTATGAATAAATTATAAATCCAATCTTTAACATATTTCATAGCAGTAAAGTAGAAATTAGACATTTTCAAAATTTTAAATATTTTATTTTTGGAAATGTGGGCATAATAATAAATTTATTTTTAATTAACTAAGTATTATTTTAATGAATCTGCATGCTGTTAAGCAGAAACATGGCTGTGCCTTAATTTATATTCTAAACTGTCATCATTGTAACCTATATTTCATAAATAAATGATTTGAATTTGAATTTAGACAGCGCATCATTTACCTAAATCTGCTAAATTGACGTGACATTTTTTTATGAACAACCATGTGCATACCCTGGATTATTTTAGTTATGTTCGAGTAACATTAGTTACGAAAAGCCCTGGGCCAAAAGCTGGGTACGCCCATGAGAACAATGATTAAATAATAATATTAATCTGATGATCAATGATTAATTATTAATCGGGTAATCGTAAGTTGATACCCACGATACAGGCTTAGCCTAGTGTGAGAATCATTGGTAAATATTTTTTATTTGGCAAAACTCTCTACTTAGACTTGTACTGATGATATATCCTTTATGTATTACTATAAGTAGTTTAAGTTGCAATAAACATTTTTTCATTTTAATTTTTTCCATAATTATTTATTTCAATTCAAGCACAATCGTCATTGAACATACAAGCATTATAAATACAACTGACTTGGGTTTTTATGAGTTTGTTTGCAATGCCTACACTAAGTACAGAGATTTGTGTTGTAGGTAAAGCATAAAAAAGTTCAAATTGGTAGCTTGGGGCTAGATGGCCCTGTTTAAATGATGAATGTTTTTCAGAATGTCAATATTAAATCGCTCAGTAGTTTAACAGTAAATACAAAACAATATTACGACTATGAGTTTACATACTGTGATCCGCTTCTATGCATAAATGATTATCCTAAGACCAAAGTTAAAATTGAACCAAAACAGGAACCAGGGTATCCCATAGAATTGGAAAACTACAATTCAAAGTCCATTTCAGACTCAGAATTTGAAAACTTGGGCAAATCAAAGCCCATTTCAGACTCAGTATATGAAAACTTGGAAAAATCAGAACCAGTTTCAGACTCAGAATACGGAAACTTGGACAAATCAGAGCCCGTTTCAGACTCAGAATACCAAAACTTGGACAAACCAAAGTCTGTTTCCGACTCTGATTCTGATGATGAACCGCTTAGCGCAATTTTTGCTGAAAAGATATCTGAAAAACAAGATTTAACAATAATTAAGGAAAAAAGTATTATTGATATCAGGACAGATATATTAAAAGACACATTTGAAATGGTTGTTCTCACCGATGAGGAAATGCTTAGAAGCAGAGAGGAGAAACAGAATCAGCCTAGTTTTAAGAGGACCCCTTTTAAATGCGACTCTTGTGTGATGGGGTTTTTGAAGGAAGAGCATTATACATCACATATGGTTAAAAAACATGAAAAGGTGATTATAATTTTTTTTAATTTACTACTAATTTTTAATTTTCTTTTTGGGGGGTCCAGTTGCTCGCGTCCACGTACCCTTTGATTCCCTACACGTACCCCCTGGGTGGTGCTAAAGGAGCAACCAAAAGTAGCAGTAGAACTTGTGCCAAGTTCCATATCTGGAATCTGCCGCCAAGCAGTAGTGGTTGTATTACTGTGTTCCAGTGGAAGGGTGTGGCTGCCGGTGAAATCACATGCGCATGAAACATATCACAGCAGGATAAATGTGACTCGGTAAAGATTTGGATCTCATACTGAGTCGCGCGCATTACTGTTGTCATGGGCGAGGGTCACCACTTACCATCAGGTGGGCCCTCAGCTCGTTCCGTCAAACGCGTTATATTAGTATTATTAAAAAATAATATTATAATATAATAGTATAAACGCGAAGTTTGTATGGATGACTGTTTGTTGCCACACCAGGTCGACTGATCAGATCTGAATGTAATTTGGCACAGACATAGATTATTGTGTTAGCACGTTTTGTAGCAGTAAAACTTGTGCCAAGTTCGTCCGGAGAAGTACTGCCTCCAAACCTGGTAATCTGCCGCCAAGCAGTGGTGCTCGTATTGTTGTGTTCCGGTGGGAGGGTGTGGGTGTCGGTGAGAGTGTAAACGTAATAAAAAAAAATTACGTTTTCGTGTAAAATTTATCGATGATTTGTTCATCGTTTCCAGAACGCGGGCCCCCACATCTGCAACGTTTGCCAAACACGGTTCACATCAAAATTATTAGCAAACGACCATATATCGAGACACTATGTCCTGTACAAGTGTAGACTCTGCGACTACCAGATCTCGTTAGCCACAGCAGCCATCACCCACGCCCGGGCGAAACACGCTGATGATAGAGAGGACAGGATACATTGCAAACAGTGTGATTTTGTCGCCAGGTATGTACTCGCTGCTGGATCACTATAATCACCAAGCCACCAAGGCGCAAGGAAGGGAAATCTATACTTAATATTATAAAGCTGCAGTGTTTGTTTGTTTGTTTGAACGCGCTAATCTCTGGAACTACTGGCCCGATATGAATGATTCTTTCAGTGTTGTGTAGTCCATTTATCGAGGAAAGCTATAGGCTATGTTTTTCTTTTTTCAAAATTAGGGATCCATAATAAACTTGCTATTTTGTAACACAAGGTGTAAAATCGAAAACCTATTATTGCGTGCGCTGTTTCCACGGAAACGAGAAAAACGCGGGTGAAACCGCGGGGCACAGCTAGTTAGTGATAACTATCCTGCCTTGCCGTGGGCAGGGTGGTGGGATGGTGCTAAAGTAGGAGCAGAACTTGTGCAATATATGTTATATTCTATTCTATTCTGTGTTCCGGTGGAAGGGTATTGGCGCCGGTGAAATCATAGGTGTATGAGGTCGGAGGAACTAGGTTGTATCGCTGTTATGGGCGTAGGTAACTATTTAACATCAGGTGGGCGTTCAACTCCCGTCATGTATGTCTAATGTATAATTTTTTTCTTATTTACAGTACTGCAAAAGAGATATCAGAACACGTTAGCGTAGAACATCTGTTTGTCTGTAAGGAATGCGGAGTGAAGTTCAAACACAAAAGCACGCTGAGGGCACACTTGACGTGAGTTTTATATATATATTTATTTTTTGGAGAATCAACAGCTTATTATATTTAAATAGACGGCTCCATGACTTAGTTAGTAGTAGCCCTGCCTTCGAAGCGAGGGGTGCCGGGTTCGATTCCTGGCCGGGGCACGCTTTGTGTAGTGAACATGAGCAGCTGCCCCCCCTGGAAATTTAAAGTAAGCGATTAAAATGCATGCATAGTCAAATTTACTTATATTTATTTAACTACCTATAAAGCAGGATCATTTGTATTACAAAAAAGCCACAAACAATTCGACTAAAAAAATCTGACTTGCCCCCCTAGGCCAGAAGCTGGGTACGCCCATGTCACCACACAAGTGTGGCCGGGAATCGAACCCGGGACCCACGCTTCGAATTCTACTAAACTAAGCCACTGTATACAAGGGCGGCCTTAGATATTGCGAGGCTCCGGGCGATAGATCTTTGAGGCACTTGGCGTGTGAGGAATTTAGGTGAGTTGGAATTGTACAGGGCTCCTAGTAATCAGTCAGCATCCTCTTTACAGCTGCAGTACATCGAAACAAAACTGGTTGTTCTGCGAGGGTGCGAGGCCGTACAAAGCGAGGCCCCGGGCGGTTGCCCTGCTTGCCACCCCCTAAGGCCGCCACTGACTGTATATTCTGTATTCCAGACGCATACACAGTGTGAACCGCGAGTTCGTATGCGAGGTGTGTTCTAGAACGTTTCCGAACAAGTCCCGACTGGAGACGCATTCGGCGCGGCACAGCGCCGCCCTGGCCGCCAGCCTGTCGTACTGCGCCGCGTGCCGCGTGCAGTACAAGAGCGTGCATGTGTACAGGAACCATCTTAAAAGCAGTCCCAGACATGTCCAGGATAAGTAGGTTTAAGTAAAATAAAATAAAATACAGGCAGTCCTCGTACTTACGGCATGTTAGGTTCTCGAAACACGCGACGTAAGTCGAAACGACGTAAGTCGAGACATATTTTTTCGTATGTTTACATGTAAAAGGGTTAGGATCCACACCCGCGATCTTTGAGTTTTAAAATCTTAGATTTAACCTCCATTGTAATTGTCTTTCTTACTCTCTTCTCCACTTTACTATTACTGTCTTGTTTAGGTGGCATAGTTTAAAATTCACTTAAATATGTATGTAAAAACAAAAAAAAAAACAAAAAAAAAAAAAACAACGTTAACACAATCATACCTCTGCACTAGGATTCCCTGTGTCGCAGATGGCATGGACGAACACAGAAACACAAGACAAACACCCAAGACCCGAGAACAAACTTCATGGTCACCACACAAAGTGTGCCCCGGCCGGGAATCGAACCCGGGACCCCTCGCTTCGAAGGCAGGGCTACTACCAACTAAGCCACGGAGCCGTCAAAAACTGTGAAAGATGCAAAAAAAAACTAATGTACTACGTCTTGATTGTCCGTTGTTCCTGAAGTAAATAAACAAAATCAGCGGGTAATCCCCGTTCGCTGACACCGCGCCCCGCCGCCCCACGGTCATTGGGATCGCGACAAGTCAATTCTCGTATGCCGGAAATCGAAACAAATGACGTATGCTTGAGGAATAGTGTCAAAACATTGTTCGACGTAACTTGAAACGACGTAAGTCGACGACTGCCTGTAAAATAAAATAAAATAAAATAGCCCTTTATTTCTACTACACATAAAATTTACAATCATTTTCCCTTTAACATTAACATTAAGTAGTCGCCTCCTTGGCGTAGGCCTCCCCTAAACTTCTCCACAAGTCTCTTCCTCTTGCCTTCCTCATCCAATCATCCAATCTTTGCATGAAGATGTGGACCATCTCTTTCTTTATCTTCCTTTCTTCCTCTTACAGTTCCATGGGGTCCATTCTGTGACTTTTTTTGTCCATCACCCGAGTTTATTATAGTAACTGTTTTTTAAATCGTGTTTTATTTGTAGCTGTAGATTTTTAATCTAGTTCCATAAAAAAATACTATTATAGATGGCGCTGTATTAAATTTCAGTGTGGTTTATTAAAAAAATCTTTTTTTTTTTTGTAAGATTATGCCTTTTGCAAGAAATATAAAATATCTAGTACCATAAAAATTTACGAGATGGCGCTGTAGTAAATTTCAGTGTGGTTTATTAAAAAAATCTTTTTTTTTTGTAAGATTATGCCTTTTGCAAGAAATATAAAATATCTAGTACCATAAAAATTTACGAGATGGCGCTGTATTAAACTTCAGTGTAGATTATTAAAAAAAAAATTTATTTTTCTATTTTTTAAAATTTAAATTTTTTATTTGTAAAATTATGCCTTTTTACAAGAAATATAAAGTATCTTAAGGTTATTTTTCTTGTAAAATATGTTTTATCTGTAACAGTACCAATCTAGTACCACAAAAATTTACGAGATGGCGCTGTATTAAATTTTCAGCATAGTTTAATATAAAAAACATTTACGTTTTTTTGAAAAATCGTATTTTATCGGTAGTTTATTATTCAAGAACATTAGTAATTAGGGTGTAATTATTTTTCTCTTTTCAGAATAAGTTGCCCGGATTGCGGCAAGAAATTCTCATCCAAACATTACTGGTCGCAACATTACAATTTCTATCATTTGGGAAAATCGCAACATAAATGCGTGGAGTGTAACAAGGTAAAAACAACGTTTTCTCCCCCCTACCTCTACTTACATGATTTCCTGTGTCGCGGTGGTATGGACAAACAGAAACATAATATCAAACACCCAAGACCTGAGAAACTATTAGCATACCGCGTTTTAAGTCAACATGAGATATTGAGAAAAAAACTGACATATATTTTTTTTAAAGTCACAGAAAAATCTTTCTTATGTGTCGCACATGGCATGGACAAACACAAGACAAACGCCCAAGACCCGAGAACAAATCTCATGCTCACCACACAAAGTGTGTCCCGGCAGGGAATCGAACTCGAACAGAGCTACTAAAAATATTGAAATAACAATTATATTTTGCAGATTTTCATATCAGAATTCCGTCTCAAGCTTCACAAGCAAGTGAACCACGGCCTGACTCGAACCCGGGACCACGCTTGTACTCAGTGCCCCAAAAAGTTCTTTGTAAGTATCTCAACTTCACTACATAGTATAAAACAAAGTCGCTCTCTCTGTCCCTATATCCCTATGTATGCTTAAATCTTTAAAACTACGCAACGGATTTTGATGCGGTTTTTTTTAATAGATAGAGTGATTCAAGAGGAAGGTTTATATGTATAATACACTAGCAAGTCACCCCGGCTTCGCACGGGTAGTTTCTGATACGACACTGATGCTTTTACTAACCGTGCGAAGCCGGGGCGGGTCGCTAGTAATATATAAAACACAAAAACTATTTCTACCTATGTCCGTTATAGACTTTGAAAATATCCAACCGATGTGTCAACCGGTTTCATTAGAAAGGCAATGAGAAGATGGTTAAAGACCACTAAAACAATGCATTAGGAACAAAATGTATCCACAATTGTCTATATGAATGTATTTATGAACACAAAGTACTATGCAAGTATTCTATCAGTTATCTAGTTCCCATATTACAAGCTATGCTTAGTTTGAGGCTAGATGGCGCTGTGTGAAAAATCCATGAATACATACTTATAATACACTAGCTGACCGGGCCACGCGTTGCTGTGGCTAACGTTTTTGTCATACGATATTATAATTTGCAATAAAATAATAAAAAATATTGCGATCATAATATTTTTATATCTGTCACTTGTCTGCTTTTTTACTTGCGTTGTTACAGACGATTTTTTTTTCTGTCACTTGTAATAATATTTGTTTCAGACGAAGGCGACCCTAACCTCCCACTCGTTGCTGCACGGCAGCGCGCGTGCATTCATGTGCGCTACGTGCGGGGATACCTTCCGACAAAGCGCCGCTCTCTACACCCACACCCGTCTCCTCCACAAGAACAAATAACTCAGCCTCATCTCTCCATCGCATGTCTTTTACGTGAATACGTCTCGAAAACTGTTGATGTCATCGGGGGAAACAGTTTGATGCTGCAGATATTAGATATAACACTTACATACTAAATTAAAAAAAAAAAAGTTTACACACTTATACCTCTTCACTAGGATTCCCTGTGTCGCAGATGGCATGGACAAACACAGAAACAAAGGACAAACACCTAAGACCCAAAACAAACTTTATGCTCACCATACAAAGTGTGCCCCGGCCGGGAATCGAACCCGGGACCCCTCGCTTCGAAGGCAGGGTTACTACCAACTAAGCCACGGAGTCATCATACTCGATAGCTTTTTTACGTGAATACGTCTATAAATTTGGTTCCATAGTGGGAATGCAAAAAACTGATGATGACAACAGGGGAAACAGTTTGATGCTGCAGCTACTATATCATCTGAGGGGTCCAGTTGCTCGCGTCCGTAGATGTGTACCCTTTGATTCCCTACACGTACCCCCTGGGTGGCGCTAAAGGAGCAACCAAAAGTAGCAGTAGAACATGTGCAAATTCGTCCGGAGAGGTAGGCACTGCCACCACATTAAAATTTAGTTTTCAAGCCGCCTGAAGAACTGCGACATGGCTTATCGTCGGCATACAACCAAGACCGACATCTTAACGTGCCCTCCGAAGCACTCAGTTCAAATGCCACTTAGTGGTCGAACATCTAAGTACTGATGTCTGATCTGTATGTATGAGATCTGTACATACAGATCAGAACATCTATAGAACGAACGTAAAACACATCTAAAGCAAGCATCAAAGAACATGAAAACTTAGCGCTTGTTCAAACCCTATCCGACCCTCCATGGGAAGAACAGGCAGAAGATCGATTTATTATAAAATGCAAGATCGGGACCATGGCCCCAGGTTAATTCTGTCTAAAGAGTTACCCCAGGATAGAAAATAAACTGGTTTTTGTAACAATATTTTATTTTTTGTGATATATAAATTTAATTTTAATAAATTATTACTTTACGTTATTGTACAATATATTAATTATTTTGCTGGAAGTCACCATTAAGTACAATGAAAATAAAATTAAGTACAAAATTGAGTCTTTTAAATAATTTCCTAGATTATTTTTAGGTCATAAAAAAAATTGCGTTTTACATTTTTTTTTATAACCAAATTGTGAATTTTCTGGTCAATGACTTCTTTCAACCAATGTGAGGGCACAAAAACCGGCTAAGTGCGAGTCGGACTCGCGCACGAAGGGTTCCGTATCTATAACAAAAACTACAAAAATCATGTCTGTTGTATGGAAGTCGTTGGCTGCGCACCAAAATCATGTCGATAACGAAACGCAACGATAGCGCGAGCTAAAAAACAAGTGGCGCCATCTAGTTTCTCCATATGGAACTATATCCTAAAAATCACTTTTGTACTAGAGCCCCTTAAATATATATTTTATTCTGTTTTTTAGTATTTGTTATTACAGCGGCAACAGAAATAATCACCTAACTATCACGAAATACCGTGATGTAGTTGCCTTTTTGCCTTATTACTAAGACCCCGCTGTCCGTCTGTCTGTCACCACCCTATTAGTAAGACTCCTGTATATCATGAACCGTGATATTTAGAGGCAACTACACCTAGCAACTCAAATCGTTCCTTACAAAAGACATGCAACATTCAATGGTGGAGTGTCACTCGTGGGGGGTGCGGGACGGCCGCGTCTTGAGTTTGAGGTGCACCCCCCTGGTGTGCGTGGCGAGGGAGCTCTTCTGGCTGAAGGCGGCGTCGCAGATCTCACAACGGAATGGCTTCTCGCCAGTGTGTACGCGGATGTGGTTGCTCAGCATGAACTTCGTCTGAAACAAATTATTCGGCATAAACTTCGTCTGAATAAAATTATTACTCAGAATGATCTTCGTCTGAAACAAATGATTACTCAGCATGAACTTCGTCTGAAACAAATTATTACGAAGATAATTTTTTTTGTAAGATAAAAGTATTTCGTATTTAAATAATACGAAAAATAAAATAAGAATATATAAGCAAAATATTCCATTACTAAGTTACATAGAACATCATATCTGCCAGTGAAAGTCCCGTCAACAAGAGACGATTTTTTTTGTATGTTCCATAAATACTTTCAAATGAATTTGGCAAAAAGCTGTTATTATGAAATTTCAAAAACTTCACCATTATTTATATAACGGACATAGGTATAAATAATGGTGAAGTGTATATCACTACATAGTACAATATAAAACAAAGTCGCTATCTCTGTCCCTATATCCCTATGTATGCTTAAATCTTTAAAACTACGCAACGGATTTTGATGCGGTTTTAATAGATAGAGTGATTCAAGAGGAAGGTTTATATGTATAATACACTAGCAAGTCACCCCGGCTTCGCACGGGTAGTTTCTGATACGACACTGATGCTTTACTAACCGTGCGAAGCCGGGGCGGGTCGCTAGTTATTTATATACTGTATACATTAGATTTGAGACGATGACTACAGCAATGCTTACCCTGAACCCGCGACCACAGATATGACATATCTTGTCCTTGGGCGCCTCCACACCCTCGTGCTTGTGGAGCACGTGGACCCGAAGTCTGCACTGGGCGTCGAATCTCTGCACCAAGAGTTTTTTGTCGTTTCAACATTTTTTTTTTATGTGAATGAGTGACGGAACGAGCTGAGGGCCCACCTGATGGTAAGTGACCCTCGCCCATGACAACAGTAACGCGACTCAGTATGAGATCCAAATCTTTACTGAGTCGCATTCATCCTGAGTCCATCGCCCGAGACGGGGATGATACGTCTCATGCGCATGTGATTTCACCGGCAGCCACACCCTTCCACCGGAACACAGTAATGCAACCACTACTGCTTGGCGGCAGATTCCAGATGTGGTGGCAGTACCTCCGGACGAACTTGGCACAAGTTCTTCAAGGGTAACTATACTTTTCAAAATGGCTGAGTCAAGTTCAAAAACCGGTTTCAATTTCATCCCTGTTTCTCGGCATTAGGGGAGAAATAGGGGTGAAATTATAGGATGTGCTCTTACCTTATCACATCTGTCGCATTTAAAGGGCGGCTCTTCCTTCAAATGTCGCGCCAACGTGTGCTTCCTCAGGAGGGTAGAATTAATAGTTTTAAAGTCGCAATACGTGCAAGCATATCTGAAATAAATATATAAATATTTGTAAAAAACCACAGCCTTGTAAAAAATATAGTATTTATAAATAAATATAAAAATCTAAAAAAAAAAAATACTAACTCTATCCTGAGTCTCTCAGGGGGTCAATACTCACTTGAGTCTCTCCGGGGGACAATACTGTGTCTTTCCGGGGGTCAATACTGTCTTTTCAGGGGTCAATATTGAGTCTCAGGGGGTCAATATTGAGTCTCTCTAGGGGTCAATATTGAGTCTATCAGGAGTCAATATTGAGTCTCAGGGGGTCAATACTGAGTCTCTCTAGGGGTCAATATTGAGTCTATCAGGGGTCAATACTGTCTTTTCAGGGGTCAATACTGAGTCTCTCAGGGGTCAACAATGAGTCTAAGGGATTAATACTGAGTTTCTCTAGGGGTCAATACTGAGTTTCTCTAGGGGTCAATACTGAGTCTCTCAGGGGTCAATACTGAGTCTCTCAAAGGTCAATACTAGGTCTCTCAGGGGTCAATACTGTGTGTCTCAGGGGTCAATACTGAGTCTCTCAGGGGTCAATACTAGGTCTCTCAGGGGTCAATACTGAGTCTCTCAGGGGTCAATACTGAGTCTCTCAAAGGTCAATACTAGGTCTCTCAGGGGTCAATACTGTGTGTCTCAGGGGTCAATACTGAGTCTCTCAAAGGTCAATACTAGGTCTCTCAGGGGTCAATACTGAGTCTCTCAAAGGTCAATACTAGGTCTCTCAGGGGTCAATACTGTGTGTCTCAGGGGTCAATACTGAGTCTCTCAGGGGTCAATACTGAGTTTCTCTAGGGGTCAATACTGAGTCTCTCTCAGGGGTCAATACCGAGTCTCTCAGGGGTCAATACTGAGTCTCTCTAGGGGGTCAATACTGAGTCTCTCAGGGGTCAATACTAGGTCTCTCAGGGGTCAATACTGAGTCTCTCAGGGGTCAATACTGAGTCTCTCAAAGGTCAATACTAGGTCTCTCAGGGGTCAATACTGTGTGTCTCAGGGGTCAATACTGAGTCTCTCAAAGGTCAATACTAGGTCTCTCAGGGGTGAATACTGAGTCTCTCAAAGGTCAATACTAGGTCTCTCAGGGGTCAATACTGTGTGTCTCAGGGGTCAATACTGAGTCTCTCAGGGGTCAATACTGAGTTTCTCTAGGGGTCAATACTGAGTCTCTCTCAGGGGTCAATACCGAGTCTCTCAGGGGTCAATACTGAGTCTCTCAGGGGTCAATACTGAGTCTCTCAGGGGTCAATACTGAGTCTCTCAGGGGTCAATACTGAGTCTCTCAGGGGTCAATACTGAGTCTCTCAGGGGTCAATACTGAGTCTCTCAGGGGTCAATACTGAGTCTCTCTAGGGTGTCAATACTGAGTCTCTCAGGGGTCAATACTGAGTCTCTCAGGGGTCAATACTGAGTCTCTCTAGGGGGTCAATACTGAGTCTCTCAGGGGTCAATACTGAGTCTCTCAGGGGTCAATACTGAGTCTCTCTAGGGGGTCAATACTGAGTCTCTCAGGGGTCAATACTGAGTCTCTCAGGGGTCAATACTGAGTCTCTCAGGGGTCAATACTGAGTCTCTCAGGGGTCAATACTAGGTCTCTCAGGGGTCAATACTGAGTCTCTCAGGGGTCAATACTGAGTCTCTCAAAGGTCAATACTAGGTCTCTCAGGGGTCAATACTGTGTGTCTCAGGGGTCAATACTGAGTCTCTCAAAGGTCAATACTAGGTCTCTCAGGGGTCAACAATGAGTCTAAGGGATTAATACTGAGTTTCTCTAGGGGTCAATACTGAGTTTCTCTAGGGGTCAATACTGAGTCTCTCAGGGGTCAATACTGAGTCTCTCAAAGGTCAATACTAGGTCTCTCAGGGGTCAATACTGTGTGTCTCAGGGGTCAATACTGAGTCTCTCAGGGGTCAATACTGAGTCTCTCAGGGGTCAATACTGAGTCTCTCAGGGGTCAATACTGAGTCTCTCAGGGGTCAATACTGAGTCTCTCAGGGGTCAATACTGAGTCTCTCAGGGGTCAATACTGAGTCTCTCAGGGGTCAATACTGAGTCTCTCTAGGGGGTCAATACTGAGTCTCTCAGGGGTCAATACTGAGTCTCTCAGGGGTCAATACTGAGTCTCTCTAGGGTGTCAATACTGAGTCTCTCAGGGGTCAATACTGAGTCTCTCAGGGGTCAATACTGAGTCTCTCTAGGGGGTCAATACTGAGTCTCTCAGGGGTCAATACTGAGTCTCTCAGGGGTCAATACTGAGTCTCTCTAGGGGGTCAATACTGAGTCTCTCAGGGGTCAATACTGAGTCTCTCAGGGGTCAATACTGAGTCTCTCAGGGGTCAATACTGAGTCTCTCAGGGGTCAATACTGAGTCTCTCAGGGGTCAATACTGAGTCTCTCAGGGGTCAATACTGAGTCTCTCAGGGGTCAATACTGAGTCTCTCTAGGGGGTCAATACTGAGTCCCTAAGGGATTAATACTGAGTTTCTCTAGGGGTCAATACTGAGTTTCTCTAGGGGTCAATACTAGGTCTCTCAGGGGTCAATACTGAGTCTCTCAGTGGTCAATACCGAGTCTCTCAGGGGTCAATACTGACTCTCTCAAAGGTCAATACTAGGTCTCTCAGGGGTCAATACTGAGTCTCTCAGGGGTCAATACTGAGTCTCTCAGGGGTCAATACTGAGTCTCTCAGGGGTCAATACTGAGTCTCTCTAGGGGGTCAATACTGAGTCCCTAAGGGATTAATACTGAGTTTCTCTAGGGGTCAATACTGACTCTCTCAAAGGTCAATACTAGGTCTCTCAGGGGTCAATACTGAGGCTCTCAGGGGTCAATACTGAGTCTCTAGGGGTCAATACTCACTTGAGCCTCTCCGGGGGTCGATGTTTCGCTGCGAACTTGAGGTGGTTCTTGTACACTTGCATCGTTGCAAATCTCAGGTCGCATTCGGCGCAGTACGCCGCTTCAGGCTACGAATACAAACTCAAAATAATTTATCCCTTTAGATCTCAAGTATCATTTGGACACGTCAAATTTTACACACACATGTACACATATTCGTGAGCATATAACGTGTCACAATACAATACAGTACCAGCCTCTAATGTTCCCATTGACACCGGCCTACTCTCGATAATTGAGAGTGAATGGGCTCTGATCTACCACGGGAGCCCAATCCGGATTGGTAGATGTCACATGTCGTCGAATTTTTGGTACCAATCCGTTGGCTCCCGTGGTAGATCAGAGCCCATTCACTCTCAGTTATCGAGAGTAGGCCGGTGTCAGTGGGAACATTAGAGGCTGGCACGAACTACCTGTGTAAATGTTCTGTTCTGTTTATGTTTTTGAATTGTGATGTGAATAATTTGTACTTTTGATTTCATTTATAATTTTAGTTAGGATTATGATATTGGGTGTGTGAATATGACTCCGCCCTTTCTCAACAGATGTCGTTTTTAGTATTGTTTACGTGTACTAATAAATGACCATACTTGTATTCGATAGTACTGAATGTCAGCTATCTAACGCATTTTATGATATTTGGTTGAAGTGTAAGCAACAATTGTTTTCACCTTTTCGAAAATGTCGGTTTTTATTCCAAATAAACGTCATTTGCGGGAAGTGTTATTACATTATTTTATTGCGAAGAAAACTGCAGCGGAAACTTATCGTTTGCTTGTGGAGATTTATGGTGAGCATGCTCCGTCTAATACAACTTGCAAGGAATGGTTTCGACGATTTCAAAATAACGATTTTAGTACTGAGGATAAAGAACATGGAAAACCACCAAAAAAATTTGAAGATGCTGAATTGGAAGCATTATTGGCGGAAGATTCTTGCCAAACTCAATCAGAATTAGCTGCAGCATTAAATGTTGATCGTTCAACTGTTGCAAAGCGTTTACAAATGATGGGAATGATTCAAAAAGCCAGTTACTGGGTTCCACATGATTTAAAAGAAAGAGACATGGAACGTCGGAAAACCATTTGTGAAATGCTGCTTCAAAGACAGCAAAGAAAAGGATTTTTGCATCGGATAGTCACAGGAGACGAAAAATGGATACACTACGAAAATCCTAAACGCAAAAAAGCTTGGGTGAAACCAGGCGAACCAGGCCCATCACAGCCAAAAATAAATATTCACTGTGCCAAGGTCATGCTCTGTATTTGGTGGGATCAGAAAGGTATTGTATATTATGAGTTGCTCAAACCCTCTGAAACTATTAATGGAGAAGTTTACCGACGACAACTAATGCGTTGGAAGCGAGCCATAGAAGAAAAACGACCAGAATGGGTGAATAGACATAACAAATTAGTTCTTCAGAATGACAATGCCAAACCGCATACCGCAGAAGTCGTAAAAAGATATTTAGAGGGACAGGACTGGGAAGTGTTACCCCACCCGCCATATTCACCAGACATAGCTCCTTCGGATTACCACCTATTCCGGACGATGCAGACAGACCTTACTGGAGAAAAGTTTACTTCATGTGAAAGTATCAAAATTTGGATTGACAACTGGATAAGCTCAAAAGACCAGGACTTCTTCCAGCAAGGAATACGAAAACTACCTGAACGATGGGCGAAGGTTGTAGCTGCAGATGGAGCATACTTTCAATAATTTTTTTTTTTAATTTTGTAAGCGAACAAATGTGTTTTATTTTGACAAAAAGGGGCGGAGTCATATTCACACACCCAATACATAGCGCCATCTAGCCCCAAACTAAACATAGCTCGTACTATGGGAAATAAGACAGTTGATACAATACTTATAAAGTACTAGCAGACCCGGCGAACTCCGTTTCGCCACCAGATGGCTTCGTTTTATGTAACATTTATGAAAAAAGATTTTCACGCTTTTCTGTTGAAATTTTTTCCTGAATTTTCTTTGCTATAAACCACACGGAGCCCGAGACCTTTCCAACGAATGCAAAACCGTGGAAATCGGTTCGTGCGTTATGGAGTTATAGCGTCAGGAAGGAAAACCCGACTTATTTTTATATTAAAGTATTGTAATACATATTAGACAGACAGAATAACATTTATGTTCGAAAAGAAATGCTTGTTCTGGGTAGAAATCGAAACCCATGACCTCCAGCGCTTAGCTACCACGCGTACCTTGTCTTTGTGTTTGAGCATGTGCGCCGCCATGTGCCTCACGCGTGCCCCACATAGATGGCACTCGCTCAGCGGCTTCAGACTGTGAACTAATCTGCAACAAAACATTTAGTCAACATGTTGAAAGTGCAACAAAACATTTAGTCAATATGTTGAAAGTGTAACAAAACATTTAGTCAACATGTTGAAAGTGCAACAAAACATTTAATCAATATGTTGAAAGTGTAACAAATAATTTTGTCAAGATTTAAAAGTGCAAAAAATCATTTTGTCAACATGTTGAAAGTGAAACAAAACATTTAGTCAACATGTTGAAAGTGCAACAAAACATTTAGTCAACATGTTGAAAGTGAAAAAAATCATTTCGTCAAGATTTTGAAAGTGCATCAAAATTTATGCTTATAATTTGTATTTGTGTATGAAATCGTAGCTCCCAAACGAATGGAGCCAATAAAAAAAAGTATTTTTTTGTAAATACAGTGCAACCTCGATATAACAAATCGGAGGGGAACAAGAAAATATTCGTAATATCAAGTAATTCGTTGAACTGAGGTTAGTTATGTTGAGGTTACATTGGTCTAAAAAGAGGTAAAAGAATAGTTTTATTCACCTCAATATTACGTACTTATCTTGTTATAGCGAACAACTTCTACTAATAAATCCCGAACTTATTAGCTATGTCTAATTTTTTCGTCATGGGATTTTGGTCAACATAATTAATGATGTTTCGCTTTTCTGCGACCGATAAGGAATACCTTTTACGTTTCTGAGCCATTTTAACTTAAATCTTTAACAATAGTGACGAGCAGAGGTGTTTACATTACTTTCCATCAAAACAACAATGATTACTGTACAAACAAAAGCGTGTCGAAACATGTCGAGACATGAATCACATTATAAGATTAAGAGTTATATTATTGGTGGAAACTTTATATAAAGGTTTTGGGTTGGCAAAATTCGTTAATTAGAGGTATGAATACTTTTTCTTGATAGTTGAAAATTCGTTATAAAGAGGTTGTACGCAAAGAATGTTCGCAATGTAAAGGTATATTTTATATTGACTCTTATGGACAATTCAAGGGGATTACGAAAAATTTGTTAAATCGAGGAAGTCGTTATATTGAGGTACCTACGCGTAATATTAAGGTTGCACTGTATATGCATTTTTACAACAAATAAATTTAAACAGGTAAACTTACATAACAAAACCCTATCTAAACACAAAATTTCATCCAAATCATTTGAGCCGTTTCCGAGATATACGAAATATACAAGAATTGCTTGTAGAGATAAGATAAGATAAGAAGGCACTATCACTTCTTAAAGTATACTCACTGCATGTGCACGGTGAGGTACTTTTTAGCCTTGAACACCTTACCACACGTGTCGCATTTTACGGGGGTGGGAACCGCATGCGCGTTCATGCGGTGGTACTTCAGAGCGCCGGGGGAACTGAGAAGAATAAAAAAATCATTTTTTTTTACTTGGAAGCTTATAAATAGTCAAAATTCTTTATTGCTGGGGAACTGAGAATAAAACCATTATTTTACACGGAAGAACAGCTTTTAGTAAATAGTCAATTTTTTTTATTTAATACTCACGGCAAATCCTCCCAGTGGAAGGGTGTGGGTAACAGACAGAGCAACACCCCAAATACTCACGGCAAATCCTTCCCACATATGGTGCATGAGAATCTCGATATGCCATGTTGGGCTACATCATGCTGCGCCATTTCCGGTACATCGTATCCGACGAAGCCGCACCTACATAGGTACTTCCGGTGGTGCGATGCCACGTGCTGGCGTAGATTGTTCGACCGCAGGAACCTGGTGTGGCATATAGGGCATATATGTTTACCGGCCTCCTGAAATTAAATGAAATTTATTTGTACCATAGCATAGCATCTTCAGTTGAAATCCAAAGGTGTGCTTAACTTAACGTTTCTTAACTTTTTTAACGTGATAACGTGTTATAAACCGATGAAGGCCGGCTGCACGCACGAAAAAGCATGACTCTCACGTTCCGCCTGAGTCGAGCGTGTAAGAGAGAGCGCGGAACAAACGATAGAGAGGCACGATCAGCTCAGCTTTCAGCTTTCATCAATGTTTTCATGACGTTATCACGTAAAATTCCGATCCACGATATACACACCGTAGAGGCAGTACTCTGAGCGAACTTTGCACTTTTTTTCCTATAGCACCACCCAGGGGACACCTGTACGGATTCTGACGCGATTCTGACGTAACTGGACCCCCCAAACTCAAAAAGTTCTTGACATGTTCAATACTGACCTCAGAATGCCTTATTTTCGTATGCCTCTCAAATTTGATTTTACTCGTGAACCCAATAATGCACGTTTCACATTTATATTTACATCTATTTCTGTATCTCTCCGATTGTCTGTCCTTATCTCTTTTCGCTTCCAACTCTTCATCGCCCATAAACAATATTGTATAGTTTTCTTTTACTCTTTTCCCATCACTTTCAGCGTTAACCCGTTTTTTAACAGAATCACCATTCTTTCTTTTTTTTACTCCGCCAGAACGAATAGACTTTTTACTTTTTTCACTTCCTTTAGACACTCTGTCGCTTTTATCTGCAGAATCATCTTCGTATATGTGAGACATTTCAACTGTATTAAAATCACAATCATATTCATCGCCCAAATCATTCTCTTCTTTGATATTGTTGAGCAAGTTGTCCGTTTTCGTGATACATTCAAGTTGCAAGTCCGATGCACTGAATATATCAGTATTTGGATCACATGTGATGTTTGTAAATGTTGTCGTTGATAATGTTAATTTTGATAGCGGTTGTAAATCTAATGGAAGCTGCAACAATTTGTTAATTATAATTAGGATTTGGGATGTTTGCATCCCATGATTAGAATGTTCGGAATGTTCAGTTTTGTATATAATAATGATATAAGCCTTTATTTTAGACCACAAAATCTTAATCCTTAAAACTTAAGGGTCTATAAATGTTTGTTTACCCAGCTTTAGCGAAGACCTCCAAATAGGTCCTTGGTTTATTAATCTATGTTTGTCTCGTAAGTTTTTATCTTTATGTGATAACTAGACATACCCTGTGGTTTTCTGCTGTAAAAAGTAGCCTGTGTCAATCCAGGATATAAGCTATCCTGCTACCAAATTTCTTCAAAATCCATTGAGACGTTTGAATGTGAAAGAGTAACAAATATCACATATATATATAAACAAGATATATTTTATAACACACACCAAAGACCTAAGAACAATCTTTATGCTTTGCACACAAAGTATGCGCCAGTCAGGAATCAAACACGAGAACCGTTGCTACCAAGGCTACTATAAAATAAATCATAAACCAGTAATTATAGCATAATATTTGGTTGCTACCTCATGTGCCATGTTGTCCAAGCACTCCTGAGCTCGGAACACCTGCATTCTGAAATTCTGCAGCCTCCGGAACAGTGCGGAACATTCCCAACACACCAAAATCACCTTCATTTCGACCTGAAAAATTCCATAGCTACCATGAACATCATGTTAAATATTGGAACATTGACAGCCAAAATTATGAGCACCTTAATATATCCTATAATACAAATTGGTGCAGAATATAATTATTTTTATGTAACAAAGGCGATGGGACAAGCTGAAGGCCCACCTGATGTTAAGTGGTTAACAACAGCCCATAACAACAATTATACTACTTAGGTCCTCTACACAGCTAAGCGATTGCACCGCTGCCTGAAAGGAAAATTACCAGGTATGGTATCATTCATTAAGTAATGAGAATTTAACACAAGTTCAAGCAAGCACAAGCTTTGTTAGTGAGTTAGAATATTAAGAAACATACTTTTCTATCGCTGATTATAGACCAGAATTTGACCATATCTAATTTTTGTAGCACTCTATCTTGGCTTAGGCATGTAGAACAGATGGTCAGCATTTTTTTAGATCAACAGTATCTGTTTTTATTTAGATTTACACATTTAGAACAATTAAATTCGTAAAAGCAAAGCAAATACGAAATGACAATATTTATTCACATATAAATACTATTTGTACGGCAGGTAAATGAACTTGACACTTGACAAGTAGCATTCGAACATAAAAATTAAAAATGTAAACTAAAAATGCTACTCAACAATAGATGGCAGGTTCGTATGCTTGAGTAGTTTTTACAGCCTCTATGGTGACACTTAAACCACAGGCTCTTAACTTTTTTTCATTAAGTCGGTCGATTTAAATAAAATGTAAATGTATATGATTTTGTTGTACTCTGTACTAATACTCCCTTTATTACATCTGTGGTTTTGAACCAATAACAAAAACAGCTTTGTGAGCTTGCTTGTATGATATGCCATCTCCAAGTTTGTAACTAATTTAGCAGTTGTGTAATTCTAAAGTGACCAAATGTTGGGTTTGTGTTTCACATGCCTGAGCCAAGATAGAACGGTTAGGCCATTAGATATGGCCAAATTTACATCCCTATTTGAAAACAAAAAGGTAAAGTTGAGATCAATTGAAATATGCCTAGAAATCAAGTTAAAGCTCGCGTAAAGTTTTCAAGAGCATATGCGGCTAACATTCAGTCCATAAAAAATCAGTTTCAGTCAGTTTTCTCTTAGAAAACTGCTCAAGGACCTAATTCTGGGTAGGGGTGACTAGGCCTGCACTGACTGCAACGGGGGATAATGCATAGGGGTGTATTGTGCATTGTCCCCCGTTGTTAACTATACCATACACCAGCCATCCCAACTCCTACATGTACCGGAGAAGAACTGATTGGTTGATGTTGCCAGAACATCAACCCAGGACTTTTATTGTAGTTTATAAAAAGATCGCGATATCTTGTAGGTGCATATTTATATATAAAAAATTATGATAGTTATTACAATATTAATAGGGTTACTTTGTTGTTCATCATCTGTCAAGTAAGAGCCCATTTCTCAGGAACGCTTGGAGATATCAAGTTGAAATTAATATCAAATACTCAGTAAAATATTTCAGGATGCCATATGTTTTCAAGACACTAAAGTCTACATGGTGTGTTGGGAATGCGCAGCACTGTTCCGGAAGCTTCACAATTTCAAAATGCAAGTGCTACATGCTCAGGAGTGCTTGCAAAACATAATCCTAGAGGTATTTCAAAGCTTAATTGAACTAATTGCTTAACTAAATAACTTTTTATATAGAAGGCTACTAGTAGTCTGAGATCCAGGTGCAAGGTTATTACATTAACTAAGTTTTTAATTAATTGGAATCTATTGTTTATTTATAATTATGAAAGGGGGAATATATTTTTGCCTAGATGCCTATAAATAAGTGGCCATTAGTATTTTTAACTAAAATAATTTTCACAGTTGATTCCGAAAAAAAACATTTGTTCAATATTGTTGTTATTTAATTTGTACATAATGATGATTACCGCAATAAAAACAACAATACGACTTAGTTCCTCCCTAACCAAATAATGAGAAAACACAAGCGCAAGTGATTTTACTGGCACCCACCACTCCACTGGAATGTGAGTGCTTGGCGGAAGATACCCATGTGGATGCAATACTTCTCCGGATGAATTTGGTACAAGTTCTACTGCTACTACCTTGTCTTAAACTTACGAATAATGCAATAATTTGACAGCAAATATTAGCTTTTAGTAATAATGTGTTTTTTTTTATAGGCACCCACAGATATGCAGCCGTTGACCCACCTCTCTTACTCAAAAATGAACTTTACGAGTGTCTATGAATTTCGTATAAACAGTCCAGACTGTATATTAAATGTGGGCACAAATATTATAAAATATGACGAAAATTTCGTAACAAATGATACAATTAAGGCCGAGACTGAGGATATGGGCGATGACAATTTCTTAGACTCTCAAATAAGCAGTAGCGTACAAGCATTTGAAATAGAATGTACTGAGATGAAGGAAGAAGGTGTCCATAGAAGAACTACAAGATCAAAAGCGAAAAGAAAAAAAAGCATTAACTCTGAAAAAGTAGATAAGAAAATTAAAAAAGCTAAAATAGGTGCAGAGACTTTGAATGATGTGGATAAAATCATGAAAGATGAAAAAGTAGTAAAAGCTATGAAACAAAACTACACAATTCTGTTTATGGGCGATGAAGAGTTGCAAGCGAAGAGAGAACGTGACAGACAGTCGGACAGATACAAAAATAAACCTAAATATAAATGCGAGAGTTGTATATTTGGTTTTATGGTTAAAGAAAAATATGAAAAGCACATGCAACGTAGGCATTCAGAGGTGAGAATGGCATTAATTTGATTTGACAGATACCTCCTACTTTTAATTTCGAAATATGACATAAATTATATATAATACATGTATGTAGAGATAACCAAAATTGCGTATTTTGCTTTGACTTTTCTTTTCCCGTTGTGTACTGATTTGGGTGTATCTTTTTGTTAATCGCAGTACACCCTGCCAACCCAACCCAAACTATTCAAGTTCTTAACATGTATTACTGTAAATTGAATTATAATTTACTAGAAAAAAAAAAAAAAAAACATGCTATAGTTATTATTTAAACGATTTTTGATAAAATTTCTATGGGACTAAGCCGAAAGCATAACCTTTCAATTAATATTCCAAATCAGTTAATAAATGACGGAGAAAAGAGGTGACAAAAAAAATACAGCCGAATTTTTATGGCAGTCGCTGGAAAACAAGATTTCGATTAAAAACTCGATGAAGGTAGTAATCTTGCAACCGGATCTTTGACTATCTACCTGCATACTTTGTGCCAAAGCTTTGCAGTCTTCGCGCGTTGCAGGAGGCGGGCAAGCACATATGCGTGATATGCCGCACGCGATTCATCCGCGAAAACAACCTGCGCCAACACGTGGCTAGCCACCACAGGAAGTACCTGTGTAAATGCGGCTTCGTCGGCTACGATCTGCCGGAAATGGCGCAGCATGACGTCACAGAGCACGGCGTGCCGCGGTTCTCGTGCACGGTCTGCGGGAAACACTTTCCGTGAGTTTATCTGTGCAACTATTCTAACAGTTTTTAGATCGCGCAAGCGTTGCGTTTTGATTTCTTTATGGGGTTTCGGAGAGTATTTTGTTTTGCATTAGATACATTTGTGGTAGCACTTTGTTAGTTATACGAATTCTAATGTAGATTTGTTTTGTTATGACTATGACACTTTATCTTAATATATATAAATTACGTGTCACGATGTTTGTCCGCGATGGACTCCTAAACTACTTAACCGATTTTAATCAAATTTGTACACCGTGTGCAGTTTGATCCAATTTGAAAGATAGGATAGCTCACATCTCAATTTATGATCGCAATATTATTTTATTGCAAATTATAATATCGTATGACAAAAACGTTAGCCACAGCAACGCGTGGCCCGGTCAGCTAGCTATATATATTTTTTATTATAATATTTATACTATACATTTATATATATATATTTTTTTATGTGAATGATGAGGCACACAAGCTAACGGCCCACCTGATGGTAAGTGGCTACCGTCGCCTATAGACGCTAGTAACACTTGAGGTGTTGCCAACGCGGTGCCATCAGCCTATTATAACTCTTTTTATTTCAGCACATACGGAACGCTGAGGTATCACCGAATGAATGGGCATGCGACGATTAAGTGCAAGACATGTGGGAAGGTGTTCAAAGCTAAATCATACCTCGCCACTCATATAGAGTGAGTACTCAAACATACCGACCACTTATATGAGTAATACACACAAATATACCAACCACTGATATAGTATTTTAGTTGATTATGGGTGGCGGTTACCACTTAACATCGGGATGGAATGTCCATGGAAAAACTTGTTTTAAGTGAAGACCGTCACTTCTTAAAATAAAACGGAACACAGAAGTGCGAATGCACCGCTGCTTGGCGAATGAAAGTCGGTATATTTTCAACCGGGAGAATTGATATTCTCAAAGGAAGGTACCAAAACACCAAGTTACAAATAAAATATATTTATTTCTATCTTTCTATCAATCACTTGTTAAATCAGTCATTTATTAAAACAATCACTTGTTAAATCAGTCATTTATTAAATCAATCACTTGTTAAACCAATCAATTTATAAATCAATAACTTGTTAAATCAATCAATTGTTAAATCAATCACTTGTTAAACCAACCACTTGTTAAACCAATCACTTGTTAAGTCAACCACTTGTTAAATCAATGACTTGTTAAACCAATCAATCGTTAAACCAATCAATTGTTAAATCACTTATCTTTTGACAGGTTGATGCATGGATCGTATGCTTTGAAACAGTGCGGGGTCTGTGGAGTCAAGCTAAGGCATCTAGCCGCACACATGCGCAAACATCAAGCCAAGGTAGGTTGCTCAACGGAGTTCCAAAGGATAAAGTTTTCAATTCAAATTATTTAATTTTTTTAATTATTGTTACCTCAGAACTTCTCCACAGACTATCTATTCGCATTATGAATATAAAACAAAGGTGCTTTTTATTCGAGTTTACATTCAAGAAATATTGAGTTTTTGTAATATCCGACTGCTTTGGAGTCCTATCCATTAAGCTTATTCGTTAAGTACACAGGCCAGATTGAGATGAGCCGTACGTTCAAAGGTTCCTGTACATTCCAGGGTTCAAGTTTGTATGGTGAACATGAAGTTTGTTTTCGGCTCTTGGGTGTTTGTGAAGAAGTAACAAACATATACACACCAATACATACAAGCCTTTAATATAAGTGGGATTATTAAAATGTATAGTCTTGTTTTTGCAGCCGGAAGCGGCATACTGCGCGGAATGCGACATCCGTTTCGCCTCAATGCCGATTTACAAGAGTCATATAAAGTACGCGGCGGCACACAACCCCGCCGAGTCACTGAAGTGAGTCATAATCACAACTTTTTATTTTTATTTTAAAAATATTATTTTCTAACTTCCAATACAGGTTTATTATGTGGTATATTTTTTTTCTTTTTATTTGTTTTAGAAATCGAAATACCTTTCAATATATGTCAATATTTATATTCTTTATTTTTCACACGTAGGGAGAACATCCTACCAGGATTTTGACAACGGACATTTTTTTTTTTGACATTTTGACAACGGGCGATGAAAAAATCGAAGGAAAACAAAATACGTAATTTCGTTTCTTGGATGACATATTTTTTTCAGTTATTTTGATTCAACAACCAAACTAATAATGTTGAACGGATTTTGATACTTGGGACCAATCTAAAACCATATCCTTTCAAATAATTTTCCATATCGGTTGAATTGACTTTGGAGGTAAATTTCCAAAAGCCGGTGTGCCTTTGGAAATCGTTTGTAAAGAGTAAGACCTCGATTGTATTGTATATATTTCAGACGGTCCTGCAGCTACTGTGACTTCAAGACGGTGAATTTGAACACCCTCCAGAAACACATCACGGTGAAACATCTCAAGAAAGAACGCCCCTTCAAATGTCACATTTGCGATAAGGTAACCTAAAAAAAAAATTACTGGTAATAACCCGGACGACTCCGTGGCTTAGTTGGTAGCAGCCCTGCCTTCGATGCGAGGGGTCCCGGGTTCGATTCCCGGCCGTGGCATACTTTAGTGGTGAGCATAAAATTTGTTCCCGGGTCTTGGGTGTTTGTCCATGCCATCTGTGACACAGGAAATCCTAGTTCAGAGGTATGAGTGTGTAAAAGGTACGTTATTTTTTAAAAACAAAATACGTGTCAAGTGCGATTTGGATACCCGCACTAACTTGTAGATTTTTCATGTATATTTTTTTATGATGTTACTACAAATTTGCAGTTTTTGAATGTATTACTTTACTTGTACTACATGAAATTGCTTCTTGCCAAATTTCATGGTTCTAGGTCAACAGGACCCTAAGGTTTTGATTCGAATAATCCAGATGTTCCAATGATCATGACCCACGGATATGTTGCAGGGGTTCTACGCGAAGTGTCGTCTCAAAACGCACGTGTCTATCAAGCACGAGGGAGTTGAAAAACCACGGGACAAGATATGCCACGTGTGCGGTCGCGGGTTCACGGTAAGTGCTGTTACGTTTTTTAGTGATTGTAGCATTTTTGATGTGAAACGTATAATCTTACTGTCTATAACTTGAAGAACAAACTTAAATCTTATTTTCTAGCAAATATGGAACTTTATCAATAATTGCAAATAATTAAATTAATGTGTACTCACTTAGTTCCACCCAAGTAGGTAGGTAGGTACATGAATTTGTGTAGGCATGTGATAGCAATTTATTTAGAAAAAAATTTAAAGACTCGTTTGCTTTTTTTTGTAAACCCTAGTGGTTTTTTTAAATGCTATGCATATGTTTATTTTATATTCAAATCTTTATATATAAATAAATAGCGCGGTAGGGGAGGGGAGGACTCTTGGCGTGGCGACGCCGTGGCGACGCGCCGCACAGTTCGGCGTTATCATCTCTTTCCATACTCTGATACTCATTTATTTCACCGTAGGACCGTACACTTGGATATGTTTAATCTACATACAATATATCGCATATAAAAAAAACGAAATTATTCTATCACTTGTATACTTCCCATAGTGCGCTATGCTTACCTTAGTTTGGGGGTAGACGACAGTGTGAAAAGTTTCAAAAAAATAAAAATTTAAGAAATAAATGAGTTTGAGTTTACAGACAAAGGCGATGCTGAGCAACCACATCCGCGTGCACACTGGCGAGAAGCCGTTCCGTTGCGAGATCTGCGACGCCGCCTTCAGCCAGAAGAGCTCCCTCGCCACGCACACCAGGGGGGTGCACCTCAAGCAGAAGTCGCGCCCGGGGAACCTTAATAGCACTTAAATAAATGATTTTTACTAAGAAATTGTTGGTCTTAATAACTTTACTAGAGGTTATTATTCGTGTTACCGAGATATTTACCATGATTTGTGAGTTTTGTTGACTCCCGATATTTCGACGCAGTTACATGCGTCATGGTCCCGGGCAAACTGAAGTCTTTGCGAAGTGGAGTGTGCAAAATCATTGGCAGACATAACACGAATAATAATGTTCATAACCATGATAGTTTTAAAATTTACTAGAGGTTTTGTTCCCAGAATTTTACCCACAGATTTTTTCTTTGACTCAGTATGTCTCAGTATGAGATCCAAATCTTTACTGAGTCGCATTCATCCAGCGTCCATCACCCGAGACGGGGATGATACACATGCGCATGTGATTTCACCGGCAGCCACACCCTTCCACCGGAACACAGTAATGCAACCACTACTGCTTGGCGGCAGATTCCAGATGTGGTGGCAGTACCTCTCCGGACGAACTTGGCACAAGTTCTACTGCTACTTTTACTTTTTGAAGCACAAAGTAATAACTGATTTACTATGTAATTATTGGAACTGTAATTTTATTTAAACGAGCTTTATATAACGGCATCGGCTCCTAACGATTTGGATGAAATTTAGTATTATAATTAGATAGGGATAGAGAATTTAGGTATTTTAATAATTCGATATTTTAATAATAATACTTCTTTAATAGTAACATCAATGTTTTATTACTTTTTTTAAATAGCATTGCTATTTTTCTAACACATATTCACCATGATAAAAGTGAATAAATTTAATGAATGACCGAATATAAATACATCTATACATTCTTCTTTTTCCGAGTGGCCAACTCTGGTGTTGGAGATTTCAAGTCGCCCGTAGACCTCCGACATAGTTTATTGACTAGCATTGTCAAGTACGACATTCTAAAGCGCCCTCCGCAGCAACGATAAGTTTAAATACCACTTAACGGTCACCCATCACAAAACGTACCGAGCAAGAGTTTCTTACTTAGATGATCTGTAAAAAACATCTAAGCAAGCTTTGCCATGAGTGATTCATTCTCTATACATAGTTATTTAGTTATAAAATTATAAATGCTATATGGATAAAGAGATTTCCTTAAAACATATTACTTACTATATAATAGGTGATATATTTATAAATGAACTAAGACAAAAAGGTCCTAACATAGACCCTTGTGGTACACCATCATAAAAGTGATCCCAGGCAAGCTTTTAATAGAATTGATGATCAACTCTGGTTAACGTAGGAGTCATTAATTAATTACGTATGTGTCTCGAGTGAGGTTTTTAAAAATTATCCACATGTCTATCTAATAAAATAATATATAAATAAGTCGGAAATACCAGTCCAAGGGCTATACAAGTCAGAAAGAGCGTTATTCAATGTCGAGTGATTGAGGCCAGAGCGTTAGATAAAGCAACAATAACCTGTTTGTTCATTTTTAATGTTTAATTGTATTGAAGTACGGATTTTGCACAGACTGAAATAAAAATAATTGATCAATCCTTATAACCTGATCTTTGATCATTTACACTTTAACTCGCAATTTGCCATAAAATTGCAAGGTTTAGTTCCTTTTTCTAACGACATTTAACTTTAAAAACTAGGTAGAATCATATAAGAGGGGCAGGGAGAAAAATAATGCTTACGTAAATAATGAATACACAAAGGGTCAGAGTACAGGCCCCTGGAGGAACCCCTGACTGATTCAATAGATATGTGGGAGTATTGAAAGTTTGCGGAGTATTAGTATAGGATTCTCACCAATGGTGGTGGACATTTTAATGTAATTTCCATACATAAATAAGTATTCATAGGCCTTATACATCTAGCCCCAAACAAAGCATAGCTTGTACTATAGGAGCCAGATATCTGATAGAATACTTAAATGGTACTTATTTTGTAAATACATACATAGTACCTACATATTAACACCCAGCCACAGAACAAACATATATGTATACACAAATGCTTGTTCTGAGTGGGATTGAACCAATAACCGTGCAGAAGGCAGACCAACGAACTAAGTTGTGAAGACAAACCCAAATGAATCAGTCTTTTATTCTTGGATCACATTTTAAAAAGTGACTACTGCTATTAATGTATCCAGATGTCCAGTTAACTGTTTACAGAGGCAGCGGAGACTATCTTCTGATAACAGGTTCTGGTTATTGTATATTCAAGCTTTACATGAAATAATCATCAGTTCAATATATCTAACCACTGACATTGCTATCATTTGTATTTAGTTTTTCTATATGAATCTTCCTATGCCGTTGCAAATTATAATTAGAAGTAAATGTTTTACCGCAATCGTTGCACGGATGCGGTTTCTCGCCCGTATGCGTTCTCATATGAGCCCGCAAGTGACAAGCATGATTAAACGACTTATTGCAGATGCGGCACATATGAGGGTTCTCCCCAGTGTGGATTCTCATATGTATCTGCAACCCTCCCTTTTGATAAAACGCCGCATCACATTTATCACAGGCAAATGGCTTTTCTCCAGTGTGAATTCTCATATGCCGCGGTATATGGCTTTTGCGTGCGAACTTCTTATTACACCTTGTGCAAGCGTATAACTTGTTTCCGGAGTGACGGGTCATATGTTGTTGTAAATGACCTTTCATTTTGAATTTCCTCTCACATATGTGGCAGGCATATGGCTTCTCTTCCGTGTGAATTCTCATATGTCTGTGCCAATTACTGCTTGATATGAATGTTTTGAAGCACCTACTGCAAGCAAAAGGTTTCTCTCCTGTGTGTATTCTTATATGTCTTATTAATGCGCTTTTGTAATTGAATGTTTTGCGACAAACATCACAAGTATAAGGGCCATCGGTGAAATGCATTGGAGGTGCTTCTTTTTCTTTAAGTCTTTTTGGATCCCATTGAGTATGTAATGGCTTAATTCCTATTTGTTTATTTAATTCATATTGCAAACTATCATGGTTATTTTCCACATGTTTCTGATAAGAATCTTCTAAAGAGATCTTTTTATTATGAATTCTCATATGTCGACTCCTATTACTGCTAGTTGTGAATGACTTATTGCACACACTGCAGATGAATAATTTATTTTCATTGTGACTAAGGACATGTAGGTAATGTTTCTCCTTTGAGAAGAATTGTTTATTGCACCGTTTGCAGTAGTATTGCATATATTTCTGTATGTCATCATTACTTGATGACTGAGCACCTTCTGGTTTAAATTTAACAATTTCAAGTTTAGTATCCTCAACTTTAATGATCTCTTTTTTAATAATTATAACATTGCTTTTACTTTCATTATATGCTTCAAGTTCACAGGCATGGTCAGCTTCCTCTATGGGATTTAATTCTTTTTTTATAACAAAACCTTTTGCATCTTCTGTATTGTTCCACGCATCTATTTCCCCTTCAGATGTTTGTGTATCCTCAGTTACTTCTAATTTAATGAATACCTCATTTTTTAAAGTGGTTTCTTTGTTGTCTATGTTTGTCATGTTACTGTAACATGCAATTGGTGTGGGAGTGACAGACATGTCTCATCCTGTTATGATTTAGCACTTATATTGCATGATCTGAAACAAGTAATTTATAAAATAAATTGCTTGGTACTTAGAGCAAGTTATATTAAGCCTGTTTTAACTCTGGTTTCTTTTGCAATGTATAAACGCTTACAAACTCATACCCCTGCAATAGGATTCCCTGTATCGCAGATGGCATGGATAAACACAGAAATACATGAATAAACTACATGCTCCCCACACAAAGTGTGCCCCGGCGGGAATCTAACCCGGGAACCTTTGCTTTGAAGACATAGCTACATCTAAGCTATTTATCTGTTTTAACAAAATGTATGGCAAAATATACCACTGTTTCCTTCTCCAACATGCATCCTAAGATAGACGATTTTGATGTGAATCCTTTATCAATCATTCAATCAATTATTTATTTCATTTATTAAACACATAAGTGCTCTTTTGAATGTTCTACAGAATAATAAAATAACAATTAAGAAATAGCAAACAGTTAAACAAAAAAAATTGTGGCACTTTATAATTATCAAACCAATTACAAATTAAATTGATTTATTAATTTAAATTAATTCTTTATTAATTAAACAATTAATTATTAATTCTTTATAAATTTATATTAAATAACTATACGAGATCAACTGCTTGAGTGGTATTTTTATCAAGCAGGAATTTGTTTTTATCAAGCAGGTTTTTAATAAGCTTGTTTATTAAGTTTACTGCTTTACATTTACAGTGTCAAACATTTTGCCAGCATTTTATAATAACATAAACAGTTAACAAAAAAAATTCTTGGGTTATTTATTTCTTGTGGGTAATAAAAATTTAATACATATCTATTGATATTTTTATAGGTATGTAATATATTATCTTTTTTGTCTTAGATCTACAGCTCTCTTTCTGTCTAGAATAACTCAAATGAGCAGAATGGAAAGCTACGCCAACGCCCAATAACTAAAACATATCTAATTATATTAACTAAAATTAATGATAGTAATCATATTTAATAATAATAATGAACTAATGTTAATGTCAATTTAATATTTATATTTATATGTTATGTAAATACATTTCATTGCATAGTAAATAATGAAATATGAAGTAAACAATCCGTGCTGTCGCAGTATCTAATATTTATCTGATTTTAAATACTGTATATGCAGCAGAGCTTAAATTATTTCACAATTCGGATATTCAATATAAAATCTGGAGGTACTAATTAAGTAACCAGAGTCTTTAAGTAACTACCATATCAAATATATTCATGATTTTAAATGTTTATGACTTAATAGTAGACTTATAACAGTATGGTAATTTTATGATGGGTCAATAAAATTACAAAATAATATTGTCATTTGATAGAGCTTCTTTTGCATTCGATACGAATTGAAGCTCCCAACCGCCCCAAACCATTTGATCCAGGTGTAATTAATCATTCTGTAGAAGTATTTAAGCAGTTATACATATTTCCCTTTGTACAAGCTATGCTTAATTTGTGGCTAGATGGTGCTGGTGTGTTATTTAGTAACACTAGTATAATTATCTCAAAGCACGGCTCATGTTGAATCTGAAATACTTGTCAGTAAAACTAAGATACGATTGCTTTAGTACAATCTAAAAAAAATACATTACATTATTATATTTCTTAGTAGGTACCGATGTGTACAAACCTTTTTTTATAAAGATCTGAATTTATGGACACTGCAGAGCAATCTGCGCCTGGTTTTATTTATATATAATCAAACCACTATACAATTCCATACCAATACCATACATTCTTACAAGATTTACTTACACAAAGAACACAGATTAGTAACTATACGAACCACAGATAAATTATATTAGTAAGAATCTGTGGTAAGAATATTGACAAATATTACAGATTAATTAGATGTACGATTTTGCAGACAAAACTTGCGAACGTACATTAACTCGGACATTGGCAGAATTTGTGTGGCATAAATCACGGAAAAGGCCAAAAATAAGAAGAAGAAGATTTCCATTATAAGTACTTTGTGGATGTCAGGCGGCGTCAAAATCAGCGAATTAATTGTCCTTATAATTTTGTGTAGCATACGAAATGAAACCATAGAACGGAAAAAGCACAACCATTTCTCATACGCCCGAAATTTCCATGGACCGCTTTCCATAGTGAAAACTCACTTAGTTTTTGTTTCAGCTTGTGTGCGGTAATTTCGTGGTGTTCTTAAATAATTTTTATTTCGTATTGTTATTTCTTTGACTTTTGCCTGCATAACGAGCCCTAACAAGCTCACTTTTCATTTATTTCTAATCTTCTTTTGTCCCGAAAGTATTTTTTTTTTTTATTATAATCAATCGAATGTTGACTTTGACATTCATTTTGTTATTGACATCCTACTACAAAGCAGCGCCATCTGGTATCGATGGTAGAAATATGGCCGCGAAAGCCCTCATTGTTTTTGAACATTACTAAGAAAAGAAAATTATGCTGCAGAATACCAAACATAGGAAGAATGGTGGTATACAAGCGACGACAGACACAAACGTGACAGTGGCGAATGGCTGTCCCAATCGAAGCCGAATCGAAGAAAAGAAGAAGATTCTGATGCGACTGTCATGTGATAGAGATTGTTTGTCTTTATTGTACCTATACTATAAATAATATTTTTGAATTTCACTCACTTTATCATCTTATTCCAATGATAAATCAAGACAAGACAAGACTACCAAGATATCCTGCGAGCGATGATACGATGAAAAACTCGTTAAAAATACTCCAGGTTTGATTATTCTTAATTAAAAGTGCTCCAGAAATTTGGTAACAGCTTACATTCAAGCCAAAAATCCTACCCTCAAAACAATCAAAATTTACCTACATAACGAACACATACAAAGAACAGATTTCAGTCAAATCCTTATTTAAAAACAATTCTTTACTAGCTACTCCCTCTGGCTTCGCATGGTTGTGCAGTGTGACGTAAATTGTTATACAATTTCGTAGTACAACATTTTGATCATGTCGTCCTATAAAGGGTCACAAATGTTTAATTCCATCCAAAGGTTGTCTGGAAGAAATCGCTCTCAGCGATAAGACCGCCCGTTGTCCCAAATTAAGAATAATGTTTTATGAATAAGCTACCATCTAAAAAATTCTGTTGGTGTACAATAAAGTATTTATTAATTCATTCATACGGTTTAGCCAGAATTAGCAATATCCATACCAGCCTCTAATGTCCCACTGCAGGGACACCGGCCTATTCTCGATAATTGAGAGTGAATGGGCTTTGATCTGCGATGGGAGCCCAATCCCAATGTCACATGATTTCGAATCTATGGTTCTAAGACATGCCGGTTTACTCACGATGTTTTCCGTCACCGTTTCGAGAACGTGTAATAGCGCACATAAATTTTTAGTGAAAAAACTCATTGGTTCCCGTGTGGGTTCGCACCAGCGACCTTTAGATTGAAAGTTGACGTCTATGGCCCTGGGCCACCACGCTCTCGCTATTAGCAATAAAAGCGCCCTCAAATTATTTTTACGATATCTTTACTAATTTAAGTATGTATTATACAATGTACCCTTTGTGTTAAAATGATCTTAATTGCTGATGAAAACCGCATCAAAATCAGTTGCATGTTTTAGCAGTTAGCGGATAAACAGGTGAACAAAAAAAAATATATATATAAACAGGTTGACGCAAACAGGTAAACGCTACTGAGAAATAATGTCAAGACCATTATTATTAATTATTTTCCAAATCCAATATTATATTATACCTTCAATTAATAAATATGAAATAATATCTCTATGAAACAATACTGATTTCTATACGACACGAAAAAAGCTAAAATTAAGATTGTCCGGTTGATCGCGAGGAAACCCTCTAGTTTCCCAACACAAACCCCTTGGGCAGTGCCGAAGGAGCAACTAAAAGCAGCAGAACTTGTGCCAAGTTCGTCCGGAGAAGTACTGCCTCCATAGATTGTTGCGGGCGGTCCAGTTGCTCGCGTCCGTAGATGTGTACCCTTTGATTCCCTACTAGTAGCAGTAGAACTTGTTCCATGTTCGTCCGGAGGTACTGCCACCACACCTGGAATCTGTTGCCAAGCAGTAGTGCTCGCGTTATTGTATTCCGGTGGAAAGGAGTGGGTGCCGGTGAAATCACGCATGAGACGTATCATCCCCGTCTCGGGTGATGGACGCGACAGGATAAATGCGACTCAGTGTAAGATCAAAATCTTATACTGAGTCGCATTACTGTTGTCATGGGCGGGGGGCGCCACTTACCATCAGGTGGGCTCAGCACGTACCGTCACTCATTCACATTAAAAAAAAAAAAAAAAAACAATTGACAATGACAAGCCTCGCCACCGTCAACGCGCGCTGCATACCGGAACTGAGTTACAGGCTTTCCCTAGTTTGTAACCCACTGCAAAAACGGTGCAATGATATTACCGGAGTATCAATATTGTATGTCCGAAAAGAACTGTTGTCACCATATAAATTTATTGTTTTGATTCCAGTAAAGCGACCCGCGATTAAAAAGTCGTAATAAGACGGCGGGAAAAACTAACAACCACTTAATAAAAAATAAAAAAAATCTTTACTTTTTCAGAATAAAAATAAAATGTACAGCATGTTAATACAGGGTACGAGCTACCTTCTTAACAAACAAACATACACTTTCGCATTTATAATAATAGTAGTTTAAGAATGGAAGAAAGTTCTGCCGCGCCAATAAGTGAAGCGGCAAAAACGCTGATAAATTATTTTTTAATATTATTCAATAAGGATTGAAATTTAAGATCGACATAATGGTCTGACATATCAAATAATGACTCAAAGACGCTTAAAATAATAAAGATTAAAAAAAAGGAAGTTCTACGTTTGTATAGTATACAAAAGTAATTTATTATATGAACACAAACGCGCAACATAAAACGCGTGTACTGAGAAAGTAACCGTAAATACCTCAAAAGTTTTTTTTTTTATAATAAGACAATGGTAGACACGATCACGCCACACCGTCCATTATAACGAGACCTACAAAAACTTGAGAAGCCCATCCCGCCCCACTAAAGAAGTCCCATCGCTGTGGCGCTAGCTTCTATCCGAGACGAAGAAGTTGAAGCACGTATATTGTTTTCTTTTACTGCCGCGTGGGACTTGTATTATGGAACAGGCTGTATATTGGAATGCGGCCGACGAAGATATTGGACACACAAGAGTGGTTTGACGTCATGGTCGACGAGCCTCCCGCCACAGAATAGTTACCAGTAACTAGGACATGCTATGCTCCAATGCATACCTTGAACATACTCAGAATAACCATGCCGCTGATTTACTGTTAAAGGCCCTTGATTTCCGCTACAGTAGGTGCATAAATTGTTCAGTTTTAAAAACGTGAAAGTTTGTAATCCTTGCTAATAAGACTGGACTTACGATCTTTTCAAAGTACGCAAGGACGAATCCAAGTTCACCGTTCGCTGGTGTCGAGACAGGCGAGGCGAGGTCTCGCGCGTCATTTCATTTGAAATTCGAATCCGAGCCGGGCCGACGTTACCGCGCGCATTGTGGAATCCGGAAATACGAGAAAAATATCAAACAATGAGATTGCGATAATTTATTGAAACAAGTGGTATCACAGATTTCCATGATATCAAAAATAAAGAAATAATATTAACTTAGTGGTGAAGTGTGTTTGTGTAATTTGAGTGCCGGCCGACAGTTTTTCGTTTGGGATACGTGATTTGAGCAGGATGGCGGTAATTTTTTTTTTAAATTATGTTCTGCTATATATTGTGTTGTGTTCTTCCCAAATAATAGGTCTATTGTAATATTTATTTTACCAGCAAATCGAATTATTTAGTAGAAAGCGTCATGCAACGGAACGTAAAATATGTTTCTTTTTAAATAACTTTATTTTTTATCACCCAGTGCCTAATTTGTCCCTATAATACATACATAAATTACAAAAATGACTTTAAAATTTAATTCGACTTAGTTGAACTCGTCATTATCCTGAAAGCTTGTGATTAAATCGAAAACATTTATCAGGAAAACAATAAATAAATAACTATGTTTTCCCGAAACTTAAAAATCTAAATATGTCAGTTATTTAACTGAGTAAATCCGTGGTTCTGGTGGATCGACCGATTAAAAATGCCGTTAGTTCTCGGGTAATTTGAAACGAGTTGGTGGGTCTAAGGAAAACACAATACTAGTTTTTAATGGTTCCTTATTTCTTTCGTGTGAGCAAATGGCCAGCTATTGTTGGAGTTTTGAAACCGCCCGAAGGCCTTCCACATGGTTTAAAGACCAGTTAAGCCGGGGCTGACATCTAACCTCCGAATGGTCACCCATCCAATTTCTGACCGGGCCGAATGTTGCTTAACCTTGATGATCAATGAACAGCTAAGCAAACTACGCCATGAAGGCCGTCGATGTGTTACGTAAGTTCATTATCTGGCTTCCAGCTAAAACACGGTTATATAGTCTTTTCTGAATAGTTTTATTACAAGATTTATATTTTACCTGCAATATGTATATAGTTAAAAAAAATGCAACTAGTTTCGTTTTCAATCGACTTCGGAGTAGATTATCAATTCGGCTGTATTTTTTTTCTCCGTATTTTACCGTCACCCACACCCTGCCACCGGAATAATGTGGCAATGCAATACAGCGGAAACAGTTTCCTGGCCACTATTTCCAATAAACTAGATTGTCCCATAATGTATAAAATTTCGCAAAAGACTAAATCTGTTATTAAGTACTAACAACATCTTAAGTTTTATACTAACCCCATGGTCCAAGTTGACTGAATAAAGATGATTATTATTATTATTATAATAGCTTACAGCATATCGTGTTTGGGCTCGTTAAGTTAGTATTCAAAAAAAACTTTTTTGTATATGAGACTATGTGACCGGGTCTAAAACGAAACAAAAGCTCGTTTTAAAAAAAATGATTAATTTAATTTTTGAACACTAATTTTTACGTTTTATTTATTATAGTTTTTAAAAATTATTGCAATTATTAGCACAATATTAAGGTATAAAGTAAATTTAGGTGTTGATTTGAAAACATTTTATAAAAAAAAATAAGCAAAACCGCAATAGTCAATTTTGTATACTTTCATTCGTGCTGTATAGCCGTGTAACAAACTTGAAAAATGACAGCGCAGTGCTTTTACTGGTCCATGGAAAAATATTTTGTTTACCTGTATCTAGCAATAATATATAATACATTACCGCGGTAAAATCAGAATCCAAATAATAAAAAATATTTTGTTAAAAGAATAAACCGGAAGCTATTGGCGGTCGAGTTAAAAAATAAAATTAATCTATGCTCCAGATGTGTGAAACTTTTTTGTTTATACCTTTTTTGTGGCAACCTTGATTTAAAAATAGAACGCGGGAATATATAGCTCCAAGAATAACACAATTAGGTTTTTATCTGAAACACACTTAGCGTAAAGAGCGTGAGGATTAGTAGGTTGAAAAAATATTTCATCGATCGATCGTTAAGGAAAGTTCATATTTAAAATTCTTTCAGATTGGTTTATAATCAGATCTCATTAAAATCAGTTCAACAGTTTTTTAATAATAATAATAATAATAAATTATTTATTGACGTTATAAAAAAGCGTTACATAGGTATTGATAGTGTGGGATCTCTTCTGGTATAATAGACCTGTATTAGAAGAGCCCCCTGTGGTCTGTCGACGGTAACACAATTGAAAAATTAAACAAGTTAGCATGGGTACAAGGCATTGTATGAAAGATAAAATTAAGTTATTAGTGTTATGAACATGACATGGGTTGAGTGAGTGAGCGAATACACTCGATAACTCCAGATTCTTAGGAATCTGGTAACCGAGTGATTACAGGAGTAAGTCATCGTTGTAAGGTGCGCGCGCGCGCGCGCGCGTGCGCGTAAGTGTGTGTGTGTATGTATGTGTGTGTGTGTGTGTGTGTGTGTGTGTGTGTGTGTGTGTGTGTGTGTTTAGTTGTTATATCAAAGTGACTCGAAAAAATATATCATCTAAGTAACTGAAATTGCGCATTTTAGTTTTGGAAGTGTAAAAGTCGTTTTTTTCGATTTTTAAATCATTTGCTTGTGGAATTGTATTACGACCTAAAACCTTGCTATGCGGGGGCGGGTTGCTATTTGTTTTATAATGTAGTGTTGCCAACTTGCTACCGGAAGAGACCACAACGGTAATAATATGGCGATATGCACCAGTTAAAAGCCAGCGATTTAATTTGATAAGACTCAATCACAATATAAAACGGGTTCACGTACTTAGTAATAATTATTATATATATAAAAACAAATAAAATTGAAGTGTCTGTGAGCAATGTCAAAGAAACAGCTTTTTACTAAATGCATTTGAAAAAATCGTGTATATGATAGCCACATTCATGAGGAAGGCTATGAGCGATCTAGCATTACGCTAAAGTTTTTCGTTAGCCTTAAATATTGATATTTGTAAAGTAAGACGTAAGATAAAGGGGTCGGTCCGTTCTCGCCCAGACCCGTATTCACCCGGTCCGTTCTCCCCCGATTTGGTTTAGGTTTTTCAAGTAGCAGTAGAACTTGTGCCAAGTTCGTCCGGAGAGGTACTGCCACCACATCTGGATTCTACCGCCAAGCAGGTGGTTGCATTACTGTGTTCCGGTGGAAGGGTGTGGCTGCTGGTGAAATCACATGCGCATGACACGTACCATCCCCGTTTCGGGTGATGGATATCGCAGGATGAATGCGACTCAGTAAAGATTTGGATCTCATACTGAGTCTCGCGCATTACTGTTGTCATCGGCGAGGGTCACCACTTACCATCAGGTGGGCCCTAAACTCGTTCCGTCACGCACTCACATAAAAAAAAGGTATAATCAATTTTTTACGAAAAGTACTGGCAGGTACGGAATGTGTTCGGTTTTAGTAATGTAATATTTGTATAAATATTATTTTTAATTGGGGGAAAACGGTCCGAACCCAGAAAAAGCGTTATAGAACTGCTTAATCCGCATGCGCTGGGGTATTGTCTAATTATACGTAAGTACCGTGCACTGTAATATTAAGTCTGCCCTTAATATCTTTAAACTATATTTGGATAAAACCGCGAGCGATTTCTTCCAGGCAACCTTTGGATGGACTCGATTGTCTGGATTGATTTGGACGGCAATTAAGGCAATTATTGCTTCTAAACTAAAAATAACTTTAATCTTAGTTACCACACAATAAGATTTAAATGGACATATTATTCAAACGATGTAATAAAGTATAATTAAAATTTATAACAGGTAAATTAACATTTGAAATGTACGAAAATCTTAAATTCCAACAAGTTTCTCCGTACCAGCCTCTAATGTTCCCACTGCAGACACCGGCCTACTCTCGATAATTGAGAGTGAATGGGCTCTGATCCACCACGGGAGCCAACTGATTGGTAGATGTCACATGTTAACACACTCATATGCCTCTGCACTAGGATTCCCTGTGTCGCAGATGGCATAGACAAACGTTCTTTTTTAACATAACGCACACGCAGGGCAATATTATAATGTCAATATATGCCTTCAGCTCGTTTCACCAAACTTTCATATTAAAATAAAATGTGATTGTATCACTACATAGTATAAAACAAAGTCGCTTTCTCTGTCCCTATATCCCTATGTATGCTTAAATCTTTAAAACTACGCAACGGATTTAGATGCGGTTTTTTTTAATAGATAGATTGATTCAAGAGGAAGGTTTATATGTATAATACACTAGCAAGTCACCCCGGCTTCGCACGGGTAGTTTCTGATACGACACTGATACTTTACTAACCGTGCGAAGCCGGGGCGGGTCGCTAGTATTTGATATAACCAAGTATTCACGTATGATTGTGTAGCAGAGTGCAATAGGCGACGGTGACCACTTAACATAAGGTGGGTCGTTAGCCTGTTTGAATACTGAATGACGCTACACAATTTCTGCAATGCTAATGATACGACTCAATTCTTACGTACAAGTGTGAATTAATGGTTAGCGCAATCTATGTCCGTATTAGCTTATATTGTTACACTGAAGATATATCTCTACCAAGTCAATGTTATACGATCTAAAACGTTAACACACTCATACCTCTGCACTAGGATTCCTTGTCGCAGATGGCATGGACAAACACAGAAACACAAGACAAACACCCAAGTACAAACAAACTTCATGCTCACCACACAAAGTATGCCCCGGCCGGAAATCGAACCCGGGACCCCTCGCTTCGAAGGCAGGGCTACTACCAACTAAGCCACGGAGCCGTCAAATCTAATCATATTAATAGTAGATATAAGTTTGGGGGGTCCAGTTGGTCGCGTCCGAAGGTGTGTACCCTTTGATTCCCTACACGTACCCCCTGGGTGCTAGGAGCAACCAAAAGTAGCAATAGAACCTGTGCCAAGTTCGTCGCTTTCATCCTGCTGCGTCCATCACCCGAGACGGGGATGATACGTCTCACGCGCATGTGATTTCACCGGCAGCCACACCCTTCCACCGGAACACAGTAATGTAACCACTACTGCTTGGCGGCAGATTCCAGGTGTGGTGGCAGTACCTCCGGACGAACTTGGCACAAGTTCTACTGCTACTTTTGGTTGCTCCTTTAACACCACCCAGGGGGTACGTGTAGGGAATCAAAGGGTACACACCTACGGACGCGAGCAAGTGGACCCCGCAAAAATTTTATTGGAAAATTTCGTTTCAAATTTATTCATATTCAAGACATTACCGATTGGTGACGTAAGATTATAAAAAAAATCCACACATTCAGGTTTTTTATAATACGACTCCTTTTATGTTTGTATGAGTCATATGGCCTCAAGGCCAACGTCTCATACAATCCACTAATATCTTAGAAACTGGTGAGACGAGCTTGGAAAAGAATTCATCTGTACAAATAAATAAAATTAATGTGTCTGTTTGTCTCAATATCAGCTTTACACTTAATGCATTTGAAAGTAGGTGTAAAACAGATTATTTTTAAATTATTGTTTGTCTGTTTGTTCCGGCTAAAAGTATCTTGGATACTTTTATTTTGGAAAAAGAAAAAAGAATTTGGTCTCCGCGAAAAAATATTATTGAACTTCGAAGCGAGGGGTCCCGGGTTCGATTCCCGGCCGGGGCACAATTTGTGTGGTGAGCATGAAGTTTGTTCCCGGGTCTTGGGTGTTTGTCTTGTGTTTCTGTGTTTGTCCATGCCATCTGCATAGGGAATCCTAGTGCAGAGGTATGAGTGTGTAAACGTTTATTATACTGAATAATATCAATATATTTTATTATTAATTGTGTCATGCGATGACACAATTAAAATGTATTGACTTGTAACTACATGTTATGAATAAAATTATCTGAATCCATAGGTTGCAATGCGCATGCGCCCCAAATATGTCCACATGTTTAGCCAAGGCTCTCATATGTTATGACGCGTCTGTTTGTTTAACCGAGCATCGGCTTCTAATTGTTACTGAGAATTTATGTAACGTGATTACTGCGATGCCTGATTTCGGAAGAGAAATTTTGTTTCGAAGAATATCTTTGAAACAAGAAATTAGTGAAAAAAACCGAATGCGTGAATCCAAATTACATTTCAACACAATACTTTATAAAATATGAGGAAATAAAAATTTTCGATGTCATTTATTATGGCGCCAAAATCGGCCATTTTGATTTAGATATAGTCTGTGTCACTCTCACAATTAAGACAGATCAAACAAAACCCCAAGCTAAAATCTATCAAGTTTAGTCTACAAAGCATGGCAACGAAATATACATACATACATATGTACTTTAAAAACATAATTCGGTTTTATTTTTTTATGTTGATATCCATATTTTACAGTTTTTATTTTTTAACCCCCAACGAAAAAGGGGAATATTATAAGTTTGTAGTGTGTATCTGTGTTTTTGTCTGTGGCATCATCCTTAATTAACAGATGAACCGATTTGATTACGGTTTTCAAACCGTATAAAATCGGTTCATTAAGCTGACGTCATTGAGATGGTTCTTAGCTATAATTTAGCATCTGTTCAAGTGTTTGAAGATCATTTAGCGTAAAATTAACTTGTGTATTTAGGATATAGTACATATTTTCATATTGGTCCTAGATATTTCATCAAAATTTGTTCAATAGTTGGAAAGAATATGTTGTTCAAAAATTTGCGTATTACGCTTTCATGTGATATTTTTCTTCGCTCGTTGTATATGGATTTGAAAGTTAATTGAATCCTGAAGGCTAGAAATAAGGAATAATGGTATAAAAGTCCGTTGTTTATGGTAACATGCGAGATCGGGCCGAAAAAAAAGGTCCTGGCTAGTTATCAATAATGATTTAACTTCAATTCGTGTGAGAAAGTGGTCAACCCTGCTGTCGGAGTTTCGATGGCCTCCGACATGGCTTAACGACTAGTATAGCCGGGACCGACATCTAAAAGCACGGAAGTTCAAACGGTCACCCATCCAACTTCTGACCGGGCGGAAAGTTGCTTCACTTTGATGATCTGTAAAGAACGGCTAAGCAAGTGCTTCAACTTGTTTCATTTAAGTACGTGCTAAGATTAAATTGATTTATTGCATTCATTGTGACAGAGATAGCACAGTTACAAAAGAAACAACGCAACTTATAAAAAATATATTTCTTTATCTATGAGAATACGCATAATAACATGAATAAATATTAATAACATTTTATATTTATAACATCTCGACGGCTTAGTGGCAGGAGACCTGCCTTCGAAGCGAGGGGTCCCGGGTTCGATTCCCGGCCGCGGCACACTTTGTGTGGAGAGCATGAAGTTTTTCTCGGATCTTAAGTATTTTTCTTGTGTTTCTGTGTTTTTCCATGCCATCTGCGACACAGGGAGTCTTAGTGCAGAGGTATGAGTGTGTGAACGTTTATTTATTAAACAATAGTAATGTAAATATCCTACTTTTTGGTCTCACAGCTTAGATGGTAGTAGGTATGCCTTCTGCTCTGTAGGTCGCAGGTTCAATCTAGGATAAACATGTCCCACGAATAAACATTAATGACATTCTATATTTGTAACTCCTGGACGGCCCCTTGGCTTAGTGGTAGCAGCCCTGCCTTCGAAGCGAGGGGCCCCGGGTTCGTTTCCCGGCCGGGGCACACTTTGTGCGGCGAGCATGAAGTTAGTTAATGATCTTTGTTCTGTGTCTAGGTTTTAATAAATAAATATTCACGAACAGCGCTATTTTACCCCAAACTAAGCATAGCTTGTTCTATGGGAACCAGGTATCTGAGAAATCACTACATAGTATAAAACAAAGTCGCTTTCTCTGTCCCTATATCCCTATGTATGCTTAAATCTTTAAAACCACGCAACGGATTTTGATGCGGTTTTTTTTTAATAGATAGAGTGATTCAAGAGGAAGGTTTATATGTATAATACACTAGCAAGTCACCCCGGCTTCGCACGGGTGGTTTCTGATACGACACTGATGCTTTACTAATCGTGCGAAGCCGGGGCGGGTCGCTGGTTATATATATAGCCCTTTTTTTGTAATTAAATACATATCACACTTATATTATAAAGGCGAAAGTTTGTATGTATGTACGTGTATGTTTGTTCCTCTTTCACGCTTAAACGGCTCAACGGATTTGGATAAAATTTGTTGCCAGGATAGCTTATATTTTGGATTAACACGAAGGCTACTTTTGATCCCGGGAAACCGGATAATACCCGCTGTATTACCCGGTTTCCCGGGATCAAAAGTAACCTCCGTAAAAGTAGCCAAAAGTAGCGTAGCTAGTATTAAATATTAACACCCTGACACAACACCTATGTTGGTCGCACCAATTCTTGTCTTGGATGGGACTCGAACACACGACCTACAGAGCAGAAGGCAGACCAACTGAGATCCAGGGCCAGTTGTCGAGTCGCTTCATTCATTGTAACTGTTACCTCTGTTTAAATTAACAGTTACATAATTAATATTCATAAACCACGTTTTAATATTCAACCTTCGTTATTGTGATTTATGTCACGCTATCGCTCAAGTGCCTTGGACATGAAAGCATTTCATTCTACTGTTGCCCCCGTCCGTAAAAGTACCCTTAGAATCTGCACGTATCTAAAAGTAGATGTACCGACCCAAAGTAGCGGTAGAACTTGTGCCAAGTTAATACGGAGATTACGAATTAAATAAAGCAATTTAAAAGTTAAAAGAGTGTTTTGATCTTCCAAAACACACTCTTTTAACTTTTATCTTTTTACGTGTGATGTTTTGTCGCGTCCGTAGGACCTTTAGATGTTCTAAATGTGTCCCCTGGGTGGTGCCAAAGGACCAACCACAATGGTGATGTTTATGCCATTAAAATTCTATGGGATATGGATCTTATTAAATCCTACTAATATTAAAAATAATACATGACGAAAATATGTCATCAACATATTTTTTCACATTATTTTGATTTAATCAATAATTTAATAATTGATTAATAATTTAATAATAATTAATCAATCAAAATAATGTGAAAAAATATGTCATCGAACGCAATTGCATAATTTATTTTTCTGTGACTTTTTTCTTCGCCCGTTGTATATCGATTTGGATTTATTTGACTGTTTCTTATTTATAATAGTAGGGTGTACCCCCTTACGGCGACATCTTCAATACTTTCATCCCTTATACAACGGGCGAAGAAAAAAGTCACAGGAAAAATTCTTTTGAATTTTATATCAGTCACTTGTTGTCACACCGCATCCATTTTTTTTCTATCACCAACACCTCTAACCCGTCCGTAATGCAAACAAAGCTACTGTTGTGGACTTAACAAACATAATTCATCATCTTTAGATAAAAATTACCTTTATGCGAAAGGCAAGCGGTTCTCAAGGACGAGTTGGGAAAACATGTTTTAGCTTCAAAATGTCGGAACGTGACTTTTTGATTTCATCATAATTAATAATATAGCAAATTTTTTCTTGGTTTTTTTTCACGCCTAAACCGCTGATTCGATTATGATAATAATATTTTTTATGGATTTTTCACACAGCGCCATCTAGCCCCAAACCAAGCACACATAACTGATAGAATACTTAAATAATACATTTTTTTTGTAAAGACATAATTGTAATACTTATTAACGGACATATATCTATACTAATATTATAAAGCTGCAGTGTTTGTTTGTTTGTTTGAACGCGCTAATCTCTGGAACTACTGGTCCGATTTGAATGATTCTTTCAGTGTTGGATAGTCCATTTATCGAGGAAGGGTATAGGCTATGTTTTTTTTTCAAAATTAGGGATCCGTAATAAAATTGCTATTTTGTAACTATTGCTATTTGTCGAAAACCTATTTTTGCGTGCGCTGTTTCCACGGAAACGACAAAAACGCGGGTGAAACCGCGGAACACAGCTAGTCATATATATTTATAATATTTTTTTATATAGAGATAGATGGGATCCCGAAGGCGGTTATAGGCTACTATTTCTCTAAAAACTTGCATGAAACAAACGGAATTGGTTGACAAAACTAACATTAACGCAAGCGAAGCCTTGGGTCAAAGCTAGTATTAATATAAGTACCTGGGTGACTGACCTTCCCTCAGTTTTTTTGCAAAAGATTGTATTTTTATAAGAAATGCAATTAAATTAATTTATACAGCTAAGCCCTACCTAAACACACAACATGAAATAATTAAATATAATTAATATTAAATATATATTCCGAGATACGCAAAAGATATTTAAATATACAAGAATTGCTAGTTTACAGTAATAATACATACCTACTATATGAGAGCGTGGTGTCCCAGGGGCACAGACGCCGACTTCAATCTGAAGGTCGCTGGTTCAAACCCACACGTGCACCAATGAGTTTTATCACTTGAAAAAATTTATGTGCGCAATACCACGTTCTCGAAACGGTGACGGAAAACATCGTGAGGAAACCGGCATGTCTTAGAACCAACAGTTCGACGTCATGTGACATCTACCAATCCGGATTGGTCTCCCGTGGTAGATCAGAGCCCATTCACTCTCAATTATCGAGAGTAGGCCGGTGTCTGCAGTGGGAACATTAGAGGGTTAACTTCATCATCATCACATACTACACGAGAAGTGTCAACTAGACCCTAGTAAAATCCGTTACTTCTTGTCCATCCAAGGTTGTCTGTAAGACATCGCTTTAAAGCGATAAGACCGCCCATTGTTTTAGATTACCTGTGTAATATTTTTTTATGATTTCTGTTATTTTGTTTATGTGAGTAATAAAGTGTTATTTATCTATGTGTACTTGTTCTCAGTTAATATTATAATAACTTAATTGCTCTAAGAAAAACTGTACCACTATTGAATAAAATAATAATTATTAATTATTTTCAGGGTATGAACGTACGTCTGGCGTTCGCCATCATCTCCTCTGCTTGCTGGTCTGCCTTCCAGCACGGATACAATACAGGTGTACTGAACAACCCACAAAATGTAAGCTTTTTATAAGAATATTATACTTATTACTATGCGGATACCCGGCGTGTGCTACTAAAAAAAACATATACATTTTATGCCTAATGCATTGTTTTAGTGGTCTAAAACCATCTTCGCATTATTGCCTTTCTAATGAAACCGGTTTGGGGCACATCGGTTTGATGGTTTTAAAGTCTATAACGGACATAGGTAGAAACAATTTTTGTGGAAACCATCCAACCGATTTGCCTCAAACGGTTTCATTTATACAATAACAGTCACGGACGAGCTGAAGGCCCACTTGATGTTAAGTGGTTACATCGACTCGCGGCTTCCTCTACCGAAGTTTGGAGCCCCAAGTCGCATCTTTTTGCGCCCGTTACCCGAGACGGGGATGTATTGTCTCCTGCGCCTGTAATTGCGTGATAGCATAGTAAAATAATAAATAAATAAACATTGTCAAACCCACACGCGCACCAATGAGTTTTTTCACTTGAAAAAAATTATGTGCGCAATACCGTTCTCGAAACGGTGACGGAAAACATCGCGAGGAAACCGGCATGTCTTAGAACCAAAAATTCGACGACATGTGACATCTACCAACCCGGATTGGGCTCCCGTGGCAGATCAGAGCCCATTCACTCTCGATTATCGAGAGTAGGCCGGTGCACTGGGAACATTAGAGGCTGGTACGTACTCTTATATTTCCTCATTCCCGATTTCAGGTGATGTCGAAATGGCTGCAAGAGTCATTAGTGGGGACCAACTCCTCGTTCGCGCCCACCAAAGACCCCAAAGTGACCACTATGTGGTCCGTGGCTGTGTCCATATACTGCGTCGGTGGCATGATAGGTGGTGTACTCACAGGAGTCATAGCGGACAGGTAATACTAGCTCCATCTAGTGGCGAGTAGTTGAAGCTTCGAGGCGTTACTAGCTCCATCTAGTGTCGAGTAGTTGAAGCTTCGAGGCGTTACTAGCTCCATCTTGTGTCGAGTAGTTGAAGCTTCGAGGCGTTACTAGCTCTATCTAGTGTTAAGTAATTGAAGCTCCTTTATAGATCTTCAGAAGATCTATAAAGAAAATTATGTAGCAGTAGAACTTGTGCCAAGTCCGTCCGGAGAGGTAATAGTGCTCCCATTGGTGGGTAGGTGAGATAAACAACTTGTAAAAGTACTCCTGTATTTATTTGCTATTTGAAACTAATATCCATTAATTTTTTGCCCCTTTTATGAATAAATTTACACAATAATAATTCTACTTCACCTGCCATAAATCGCCATCTCCTACCATAGCACTTTTAAACTTTCTTGGAGTCTCACTGCAAACACAACAACATGGAGGCCACGACCTTGTCCGAGGTCATTCATTCCATCAATGACCGGATGGCTAAGTTTGAAGGAGAGCTACTGAAGTCTTCATCTCTCATCACTGTTGAAGCCATAGCAGCAGATTACGCCGCCTTCAAGACCTTCACCGTATCGGTTCTCAAGGCTATTCAGCAGCAAGTCACTATGCTCGCGCGTGACGCCGACCAACAGGAGATGCGCAGCCGGCGGAAGATTCTTCTTTTGCACGGGGTATCCGAAGAGAGCAAGGAGGACACAGCTGTGGTGGTGGCGAAGATTATGAGCACCCAACTCAAGCTGACTTTCAGTCAAGCTCATATTAGTCGGTGTCATCGGATGGGGCGAGCTTCTAACTCCGATCGGCCACGTCCAATTCTTGTGAAGATGCGTGATGTGGCAACGCGAGACCAGGTTTGGTTTGCTAAAACCAATCTCAAGGGAAGTAACATCACGCTGTCGGAGTTTTTGACCAAGCCAAGACACAATGCCTTTATGCAAGCCAGGGAACTTTTTGGTGTGAAAAACTGCTGGACGAGGAACGGACACATCCATATCATAACTCCCGGCGGTGTTAGACACCGTATTAGCAGTGTTGGTGAGCTCAGCAAGTTGATGCCGTCAGACGCTCAGAAACCAGCTCATACGGCGAAGGCAACGACGGCCGCCAAGGACCTCAGACCGCCGTCGACTCGGCTGGCCGCCGCCAAAGGTGCTTCCAAAAAGTAGCATCTTCATATTTATCAAACAAGGTAACACTTTACCCACAATTTTGGTTTTCAATCGTTTCTTTTTGTCATATTTCTTGATTGTTTACTTTGCAAGTCAAACCTCTTCCTAACTTCAGTTTCTAATAATATAGCTAACTTCATAGCCATGAAAAGGACATTGACGTTGACAGTCAACTTTGTTCACAGTTCACTCTATCATAGCCGGCTATAGTAGTTTTTAGTCTTTTCTTTTGTTTAATAGTTGTTTTACGTTATATTTGTGTTTGAATGATTCTGTACTGTAGGTAGTTATATTCTTGTGGGAAAAGTGCCTCTCGTTCGCGTGTAGGTTAATAATTAGATAATTGTTTTTCTCTTCTATTTATTGTTTCTCAAAATCCGGAAAGCTGGCAGGTGGAGATTATAGTATGAACCGGTATTGAATTACATCTATTATAAAATATATTAGTATTTAGAGATTTTATCTTTAAACCATATATTTTATTATTATTATTTATTTATTATTATTATTATTATTTTTTTTTTTTTTAGTGTTATTATATTATATTATTTATAATTCGTATAATATTTGTAGTATATTCAAATTTGGTGAATTATGTCTAATGTACGTAGCGATAGCGATGATGACGACTTTGTTTCTTTGGATTCACTTGATTCAAGTAATAGTAGCGAAAGTAGTTTTGTGAGCATTCCATCTCTTTCTGACAATCTAGTTGGCATTTTCTCAGATGTGGCGAAAAACTTCAACGTTGTTCATATAAATGCTCAGAGTATTCCGGCTCATTTTCCCGACATGCTGGCGTCATTTGATAATAAAAATATCCATGCTATACTAGTCTCCGAATCCTGGCTTAAGCCAAGTCTGCCTTCTACCTTATATTCCCTTCCAGGGTATAATTTAATCCGCAACGACAGAACCAACAGTGGTGGTGGTGGTGTTGCTATTTATCTTCGTTCCTATATTCCTTTTGCCATAATAAATATGTCTACACAACCGCCCCCCTCAAACGCTGGTGAACATCTGTTCATTGAAGTGACGCTCTCTCACACCAAAATTCTTCTCGGAGTTTATTATAGCCCTTCTTTGCGCATAAACTTTTTTTCTTCCCTTGAAAAACTTTTCGAAGAGCTCTCTCCATCTTATAGTCACTCTATCATGATGGGTGACTTCAACACATGTCTTTTGAAAAATGACTCACGGTCTACACGTTTTGAATCTCTTGTTAAGTCAAGCAACATGCATATCCTTTCTCAGGGGCCCACTCATCACTTTCCTAATTCCACTCCCTCGCTTCTTGACCTAGTATTAGTATCATCCATGCAGCATGTTGCTAAACACGGCCAATGCTCCGCTGACGCTTTCTCGTATCACGATCTTATTTTTCTATCCTACAAAATTCGTCCTCCAAAACCTAAACCTAAAATTCTTCTGCAGCGTAATTTTAGTGCTATGGATGTAAAACAATTGAAAGCTGATGCAAAGGACATTGATTGGTCTGCAGTGGTGGCAGCCAATACTATAGATGACAAAGTCACTATTTTTAACTCCCTCATCACTCAACTCTTTGACCGACATGCACCAATCCGAGCTGTAAAAATGAGACATCCACCGGCACCTTGGTTAACTGACAATATTAAACAATACTTGCGCAAAAAATCTGCTTCAAAATTGAAATTTAAACTTAAAGCTACCGATGATAATAAAGATAAATTTATTCTTGCTAGGAATCGCTGCAATAGAGAATGTAGGGATGCACAACGTCGCCATATTCACACCTCAGTCTCGAACGATGACCCAAGTAAGGTTTGGAAATTCCTTCGAACATTAGGAGTTGGGAAATCTCGCAATGACCAAACTTTTTCAAAAGATCTGAATATTGATTTACTTAACCAACATTTTTCTGCCTCGTCTGAAATCGACCTCATCGACAAAAACAAGACACTTAATTACCTGTCTTCTCTACCAACTCCTAACTACCCTCCCTTCGTTTTAAGTCAATTTGTCGCTTGTGATGTTAAAAAGAGCATTCTATCAATTACTTCTAATGCCATGGGAAGTGATAATATCGGTCGTAAGATGTTGACTCCTATCATAGACGAAATTCTATTGATATTATGTCACATCCTTAACTTTACTGTGACCACTGGCGCTATTCCTTCCTTATGGAAAGAAGCTCACATAATTCCCCTACCCAAAAAATCAAAGCCCACTTCATTCACTGATTATCGTCCTATTTCTATTCTGCCATTCTTATCTAAGGTCCTGGAACGCCTTGTATTTAACCAGACTAGTTCTTTTCTCAATATTAATAATTTACTAAATCCCCTCCAGTCTGGTTTTCGACCTGGCCATAGTACTGTAACAGCCCTCGTCAAAATTACAGATGATATACGTTTTGGCATGGAAAACGGGCAGTTAACCATCCTCACTTTACTTGATTTCAGTAATGCTTTCAATACTGTTAATTACGACATCCTTCTGGGTTTGCTCAGCTCAATTAACATATCTCCAACGGCAGTTGACTGGTTTCGCAATTATTTGCACGGTCGCCGGCAACGTGTACGTCTCGACGATAAACTTTCGTCTTGGTGTAGCACAACTGCTGGTGTACCGCAAGGTGGCGTGCTATCTCCTCTTTTATTTGCACTTTTCATCAATTCTATATCTCACAAACTTACTTCTTCCTACCATCTCTATGCAGACGATCTCCAAATTTACACCCAAGCCTCGCTTGATGATTTACCTAAGGCTATCATTAGTACCAACGAGGACTTACTTAGAATTGGCGATTGGAGTAAGGCTTATGGCCTCAAAGTCAATCCTGCGAAAACTCAAGTAATCATAGTTGGTAGTTCTCGCATGGTCTCAAAAATTTGTTATTCTACATTACCTAAAATTAAATTTGACGGAGTCACGGTACCTATTTCAAAAACTGTAAAAAGTTTGGGTATTTATATCGATAGCTGCATGTCTTGGATTCCGCAGATGGAATCTGTTAGTCGCAAGCTGTTTGCATCCGCCGGTTCGCTTAGGAGATTACGTAACTTTTTACCTACTGCGACTAAAATTACGCTTGCTCAAACTCTTCTTCTACCTGTTTTAGATTATGCTGACGCCAGTTACCTTGATCTTACGGAGGACCAGCTCAGTAAACTCGAGCGTCTTCAAAATTTTTGTATTCGGTTTATTTTCGGTCTTCGTAAATACGACCATATTTCTGAATTTCGTCATAAACTCAAGTGGCTTCCAATACGCCTTCGCCGGAATACTCATATTCTTTCGCTAGTATATAATCTCCTTCACAATCCTTCTACACCTAGTTATTTGAAGGAGCGCTTCGAATTCCTCTGCATTGGAAATCCTCGCCCTACTCGTCCTTCAAAAAGCTTACTACTCAAAACACCTGCTCACAAAACTTGTTTTTACGGTAAGTCGTTTACCGTTCAAGCTGTCAGATTATGGAATGCGCTACCAGTATCCATCAAACAGGCACCATCACTCGCTGTTTTTAAAACTCGTGTGAAGGCCTTTTATTTATCTGAAGACTCGTAATTTTTCATAATTTTATATTCTCATTTGTATCTAGGTATATATATATTATATATATATATATATATATATATTTTATTTATTTATAGTTATAGGTATATTATATTTATTATGTATTTGACGTATCGTTTATTTACTACTTATAAGTTTTTATGTTTAGGGAAATTTTCCCCATAGCAATTTACACCGCCGACCAATGTAGCTTACTTTAAAATTCCTCTCCATCCAAAGGTTGCCTGGAAGAGATCGCTTCTTAGCGATAAGGCCGCCCATTGTACATTAACTTGTCTTCAAGTAAGTTATTTATATTTGTTCATAAAGTGTGGTGTACAATAAAGTATTTTTGTATTGTATTGTATTGTATTGTATTGTATTGTGTTCTGGTGGAAGGGTGTGGGTGTCGGTGAAATCACATGCGCATGAGACGTATCATCCCCGTCTCGGGTGATGGACTCAGGATGAGTGCGACTCAGTGTAAGATAAAAATCTTATATAGAGTCGCATTGCTGTTGTCATGGGCGGGGGTAAATTAAAGTATGTTAAAAGTGTCTTCTTTCATATATAGATCTTGATAGACGCTTTAAAGGAGTTGGACCTTGCTTTTTTTTAGATTTGGCAGGAAAGGCGGGCTTCTCATGAACAATTTGCTGGTGTTCATTGGCGCGGCGTGCGAGGGCACTGCTAAAGCAGCCAGTTCTGCCAACCTCCTCATCGTAGGACGGTAAGAATCCAAACCACCCTTCAAGCTCAAAAAATTATATTTAACTAGCTGTAAACTATTCAAGCATTTTCATAAAAAAAAATATGGCACCAAAAAATGGCTTACAAAAATTTATACAACTTATATGTTTATATCAACGAAAGAATTTAATTCCATTTCGATTTAAATTCGATTATAATCTTGAATCAATCTATTGTCATACGGTTACCCGCGGTTGGACTTCCCACGGGAACCGTACATATTTCCGGGATAAAAAGCAGCCTACGTGCTATTCTAGACTATAATCTATCTCTGTGCCACATTTCATCCAGGTCCGTTCAGCCGTTCTGGCGTGATTGAGTAACAAACATCCATCCAAACATCCAAACATTCGCGTTTATAATATTAGTAGGATATTAATAAATAAATAACAATAAACCTTTACACACTCATACCTCTGCACTAGGATTCCTTGTGTCGCAGATGGCATGGACAACACACAGAAACAAGATAAACACCCAAGACCCGAGAACAAAGTCAATTCTCACCACTATAAATGAATGAATGAATACTCTTTATTGTAAGCCTCGATGGAAACATACATAACAAAAATCATATTCATATACTATTATAAAGGCGAAAGTTTGTAAGTATGGATGTATGGATGTATGGATGTATGGATGTTTGTTACTCTTTCACGTAAAAACTACTGAATGGATTTGAATGAAACTTTACCAAAATATAGCTTATACATCAGAATAACATATAGGCTACAATTTTTGAGGTTTCTATAAAATCTATATATATAAAAGAAGTCGTGTTTGTTACAACACTTATAACTCGAGAACGGCTGGACCGATTGCCATGGTTTTTGATTTGTTGGATTTGTTTCCGTCCCGAATAGCAGAATAACTATTAAAACATTGGAAAATTAACGAAAAAAATAAAATCAATTTATCCCCGTATTCTCCACGGGAACGGGAACTATGCGGGTGAAACCGCGGGGCGCAGCTAGTAAAATTAATAAAACAGTCACAAAAAAAGAGGTTACAATGGGCGTCCTTATCGCTAATAGCGATCTACCAACCTTTGGATGGAATGAAATTAAAAACTGGTAGGAGGTGCACCAAAAATCAAGCTGAGTTACTTGCAACTATGTTTCTATTTACCCCTTAGGGACGAGAAGGAAGGAATAAAAAAATAAAAAAAAAAAAACGTTTACACACTCATACCTCTGCACTAGGATTCCCTGTGTCGCAGATGGCATGGACAAACACAGAAACACAAGACAAACACCCAAGATTCGAGAACAAACTCCATGCTCACCACACAAAGTGTGCCCCGGCCGGGAATCGAAACCGGGACCCCTCGCTTCGAAGGCAGGGCTACTACCAACTAAGCCACGGAGCCGTGTAATAAAAGTATTGAAGTCAGTTTTTTTCGATGTTTTAATCTACCACTGGTTTTCTATAAACGAAATAAACGTTTATTTCAGCTTATTCATCGGCATCAATAACGGATTGAACGCGGGTCTTGCGCCGCTTTACCTGTCAGAAATATCTCCCGTCTCACTCAGGGGATCGGTATGTACCTACCTAATTCTAGGTGGGGGGGGGCTGGGTCTGACGTGATTAAATGACTGGTCTGAGGGGCCATCTGGTAAGTGGCGCCCCCCATGACAACAGTAATGCGACTCAGTATAAGATTTGGATCTTACACTGAGTCGCACTCATCCTGAGTCCATCACCCGAGACGGGGATGATACGCATGCGCATGTGATTTCACCGGCACCCACACCCTTCACCGGAACGCAGTTATGCGACCACTACTGCTTGCAGATTCCAGGTGTGGTGGCAGTACTTCTCCGGACGAACTTGGCACAAGTTCTGCTGCTTCTTTTGGTTGCTCCTTTAGCACCACCCAGGGGGTACGTGTAGGGAATGCAAAGGCAAGAGCAACTAAACCAGAAAAGGACTCTGGGTTGTTGTTGGCAGCACTGTTTCAGCGTTTCCTATGAATCAGATCCTATTAGTCTCTGTAAGTCTGTTCGTACCCTGATTTCTTCAGTAGCTGCGTAATATATGCTTGCCTATGTACCATACCTACATTTTGTTGCTCCTTTAGCACCACCCAGGGGGTACCTCTAGGGACTAAAGGTATTCACCTACGGAAGTGATCAAATAAACCCCACAAAAATGATTTATAACATACCTATATATATCTACGCTATTAGCTTAAAATCATAAGTATTTTTTCTGATTTATGTAATAAAAAAATAAAGTATTTTTATTACTAATATAGATCGGAACAGTGTACCAACTCGTCATCACAATAACCATTCTACTCTCGCAAGTACTGGGCCTGGAATCAGTACTGGGCACCGAGAGTGGGTGGCCGTACCTGCTCGCCTTGACGGCGATACCGGCAGTACTGCAATGCGCTACCCTACCGCTGTGCCCTGAGTCGCCGAAGTACCTTCTGCTCAATAGGGGACAGGAGTTACACGCTCAGAGAGGTGAGTTAACAAAAAGAGGGGTGTTTATAAATCTTTAGTGTAAAAAGAGGGGTGTTTATAAGTCTGTAGTGTAAAAAGAGGGGTGTTTATAAGTATGTAGTGTGAAAAAGAGGAGTGTTTAAAAGTCTGTAGTGTGAAAAAGAGGGGTGTTTATAAGGCTGTAGTGTGAAAAAGAGGGGTGTTATAAGTCTTTGCACATAAACGAAATACTTGTCAATCCAGTTCCGGCCCTCACCACGCAATACCACGTTCTCACGGTGAAGGAAAACATCGTGAGTAAACTAGTATGTCTTAACCAAAATATTCAAAGAGATGTGGCATCTACCAATCCGGATTGGGCTCCCGTGCTAGAAAGCCCATTCACTCTCAATCATCGAGAGTGGGCCGGTGTGCAGTGGGAACATTAGAGGCTCATATGGATCTTTGGTTACAGCTCTTAACTGGTTGAGAGGTGATGTGGCGGTACACGGAGAAATGGAAGAAATGCATCAGGTAAGTGACGTAGCTTTGAATATTACGCGCTGGGTTCTCAAAGTCAGTGATGTTTTACTACGAAATAATATATATTTCAGTAGTTTGCAGTGGAATTTTAATTTAAATTAGCACATAAAAGTATTTACAATAAAACGAACATAAAATATAATTTTCTTCAAACTGACAACTAAATATAAAAACATCTAATCAACAACTACTCGTTGCCTAGGATACCATAAGTGTCATTTTAACATTGTCGATTACTAGGTTCTAGACAACACCCCCACTTAATCCACAATGTCTTGTACAGAAGTCATGCTTCTGCCTTGGAACTCCCTTTGTTAACATGTCAGCAGGCATAAGGGTAGTCTCACAATATTTTATACAAAGTACCCTTTGCTCCGCTAATTCTCTAATAAAATGATACTTGATGTTTACATGCTTAGACCGTTTTCCTATTGCAGGAGAATACACAAGCTTGCTAGCACTTTGGCTATCACTAAAAATACTAATAATGTCTGTCCGGTCAGTCAGTTCAGCATATAAACCGTTAACAGCTATGACTTCCTTCGCAACTTCACATATTGCGATATATTCAGCTTCAGCAGTACTTAATGCTACGCATCGTTGTTTCTTAGACTGCCAAGCTATTGCAGCACCACCGAAATTGAGGGTATAACCAGAAAAAGATTTCCCATCAGGCCCGTTCCCCCAATCAGCATCAGCATATGCAACCAAAGGTTTGTTACACTTTTTGTAACATAGCGATAAATCTATCGTCCCCTTCAAATACCTGAGTACGCGCTTTAGTGCTGCCATATGAGTTGAATCATTACAGGTGTTGAATTGACTCAACATCGTTACTGCAAACGATATATCTGGTCTTGTACAACACGCCAGATACATAAGTGAACCTATGATCTCTTGATATCGCGTGTCAACATTCTTTGGACCAGGTTTCAGGTGAAGATTTGCTTCTACCGGAGTGCTTACGGGTTTGCAGTCCTGCATACCATATTTTTCAAGCACTTTCTTGGTGTAGGACTTTTGTGAGAGCCGAATTTCATTTTTATCCTTATTGTAGTCAATTTTCATGCCTAAGCATTCTCTCGCTTCTCCAAGATCCTTTATGTTGAAGGAATCACCAATCTGCTCCTTCACCCTCGTAGCTTCTTTATCTTTATTTGTAAATATATAAAAATCATCAACATAAAGAGCAATAGCTACAAAAATCTCGCTTCTCTTCTTAGTGTAAACACACGGATCATATTTCGATCGCGTGAAACCCATTTTCACAATGTGCGCATGAATTTTCTCGTTCCAACACCTCGCAGCTTGTTTTAAACCATATATAGATTTCTTCAGCTTACAAACTTTGCGATCTTCCCCCTTTTGAACGAAAAATTCTGGCTGCTCCATGTAAATATCCTCCTGCAAATCACCATTTAGAAAAGCTGTTGTAACATCAACATGATGTATCTTTAAACTCTTCTCAGCTGCCAGCGCTACCAGAAGACGAATTGAAGACATCTTGACAACAGGTGCAAACGTTTCGAAGTAATCTTGGCCTGGTTTTTGCGAATAACCTTTTGCGACCAGCCTTGCTTTATAGCGCTGAACGAGTCCATCCGCTCCAACCTTCAGCTTAAAAACCCATTTCGACTTTACGACGTTTGCGTCTCTTGGTCGATCAACTAGTTCCCAGGTGTTATTTGCCTTCAGAGAACCGTACTCTGTCTTCATTGCATCCAACCACAATTTCTTGTCCGAGCGCTCCATGGCATCTTGAACCGATACAGGATCAGGATAATCTACTACCTCAAAGTTATAGACCATGTCTTCATCACGTTTCGGACGTCTATCACGAAGAGGGTAACGGCGATCAGGAGCATCACCACTCGCGTGTTCAGGAACATCTACATTCGCTGAATCTTGTATATCCTCTGTCTCAGAAACCTCATCAACAGTATCGAAAAAGTTTTCTCCATAGTCTGAATCCGTTGCACTCGAAGAACTTCTTTGAATGACAACAGGACTCCCCTGACTGAATTCTTCTTCATTCTGTTCATGACTGGACTGGACGTTCGAACGAAACCTTGGAACCCCCACTGCAACTCGTCTGGTAGACATTGATCCCTCCTGATCAGTGGTAGTATGATTAGTTCCAGTAACGTCATTTCGTAAATATAGCTCTACGGTGTCTTTCTTTGAAACTATATTTTCTTTTCTCTCAACTAAAGACAAATTCTCAAAAAATGTTGCGTCTCGAGCGATAAAAACACGTGTAGGGTCCTTTTCCATATTAATGAATCGGTAAGCCTTTTGATTAGTTGAGTAACCAGTCATTATCATCGTCGCCGTCTTTGGATCAAACTTCTTTCGACTATGATCCTTTATAAGAACCTGAGCCCTGGACCCGAACACTCGTAGATGCGATAGGTCGACTCTATCTCCGGTAAATACTTCTTCGGGAATTTTGTCCTTCAGAGCCATTGTTGGAGACCTGTTTTTAAGATAGACAGCACACAGTACGGCTTCTCCCCATACTTTTTTATTCAAGCCAGCATCATGCACCATACACCTGGCTTTTTCCGTAATGGTCCGAATCGAGCGCTCAGCTACTCCATTCTGTTGCGGAGTGTGAGGCACAGATCTTTGATGCAGGATACCATTCTTCTTAAGAAATTCTTGAAATTGACCGTTAGTATACTCGGTTCCGTTATCGCTTCGCAGTTTTTTGATCTTCTTGCCTGTTTGATTTTCAACAAGTGCCTTAAACTCTTTGAATTTGGCGAATACGTCCGTTTTCGATTTTAGCAAATATACAAAAGTTTTGCGGCTAAAATCATCTATGAAAATCACATAGTACCTGTTGCCCCCATAGGATTCCACTTCCATCGGGCCTGCCAAATCAGTATGCACTAGTTCAAGCAATCCTCTTGCTCTCTTACCTTTCCTCTTTGGAAATTTTTTGACGCACTCTTTCCCTTTGCAGCAACCTTCACAAGATTCCATCTTCACAGATCCATATGACAGACCATCTGCCATACCTTTTAATCTTTCCATCAAAGATCCACTCAAGTGCCCTAATCTTCTGTGCCATAATTCGAAAGCGCCAGAAGCACTTGACGTATCTGGAGGAGACGTAAGAACCATCGCTGCCTCTTTATCTAAAACATATAAACCCTGTTTCAGTGGTGCTGTTAATAACTCATTACCAGCTATAGTGACGTCATTATTTTTGTAAACTTTACAAAATTGGTTATCAAAAACTACAGTTAAGCCCTTACTACACACCTTACTCATAGATAACAAATTTGTCATCAAACCTGGTAGCAACATTACATCCTCAAACCTTATGGAACGCCCCATAGCAAACACATCCCCTTTCATGTGGGAAACAATCTTGTCATTGTTCGCAGTTGTCACCACCTTTGAACCAATGCTTTCAATGTTTTCCAAGATGCGTTTATCTGACGTCATATGAGATGTCGCTCCGGAATCTATGACCCATTGATCATCAACCATCATTGGCATAGCTGTTATAAGTCCAACGCTATTCTTTTTATCCTTCTTCTCGTGAGATGTGGTACCTTTTTCTTTAGTTTTTCTTTCTTTGCACTGCCATTTGAAATGTCCCTTCTTGTGACAAAAATGACATATAACATTTTTTGTTTTATCATTTTTTGACATCAGTGCCGCAGATTCGTCGTCAGTTGTCGTTTTTCTTATACTTTCTTTTAGTAGCGCTGCTGTCACTGATTCCGTTGACACTTTCACATTTGAGTGTTCTAATGTCATCACCAAGGAGTTATAATCATCAGTCAGACCTGCCAACATGATGATTCCGATGAACTCATCATCTAATCCAGCTTTTATGCTTAATAAAGCTTGACTAGTCTTCTGAATATCATTTAGATATTCCTCCATGGTATTGAACGAAGACAGCTTGACGTTGAATAGCTTCCGCAGTAGATATAGCCGCCGCAGTAAACCTCCATCAGCATACGCTCTCTTTAGTGCTAACCAAGTATCTCTCGCCGTCTTGACATGCATTATCATGGGATAAATCTTCTCGGTACACATGAGACAGATCTTACTTCGAGCCTTAGCGTCTCTCTTCTGCTCTACATCTGTGTCAGCCGTGAAATTTTCATCGATGCAATCCCACAAATCTACATCAGTCAGAAACATCTCCATTGCGAAGGCCCACGTGCCATAATTGGCTTGACCCGAGAGTTTCTCAAAATTTGTAACAGCTTGCATTTTCACATTAGATACTTTTCCACAGTATTAGGATAAATAGCCAGATAGTTCTGGTAAGCCCTGGGCCCATAACCTGATGTTTTACTACGAAATAATATATATTTCAGTAGTTTGCAGTGGAATTTTAATTTAAATTAGCACATAAAAGTATTTACAATAAAACGAACATAAAATATAATTTTCTTCAAACTGACAACTAAATATAAAAACATCTAATCAACAACTACTCGTTGCCTAGGATACCATAAGTGTCATTTTAACATTGTCGATTACTAGGTTCTAGACAACAGTCAGAGTCAAAGTCAAAGTATACTTTATTGTTTGAAATACATGTAGGTATATAAGATGTCAATATTATTATTAGTATCAATGTACTCTACCTTTCGGCAGCAATATTATAATTGAGTCACAAACATTGAAAACTATTATCTGAATATAAATTTGAAAATATTTAAAACAAAAAAAAACAAGTCAAAAATTAATTATTCTGGATACTCCAAATTACCAGTATTTTGTGGAACTTGATGCAAATAAATGTATTCGGAGGAGCGCGTTAATACTTGCGACACAGTATTTTACTCCTGCAGGTGTCACCGTTATTCTTAATTTTTTTTGTTTTTGTTCCAAAATAAACTTATTATTATTTTGTCGCAGATTTATTCATCTATATTTTTTTATGTTAGTTAGTGACTGTACGAGCTGAGAGCCCACCTGGTTAGTGGCGCCCCCCGCCCATGACAACAGTAATGCGACTCAGTATAAGATTTGGATCTTACACTGAGTCGCACTCATCCTGAGTCCATCACCCGAGACGGGGATGATACGCATGTGCACCCACACCCTTCCACCGGAACACAATAACGCGAGCACTATTAAAACTAACACAAACATAATATTTAACACTGTGTGGTCAAATAGGACACCGTCTCAGCTTGAAGCTGTTAAACTGAGCCGTTTAAGACGCAGCGCTGGTTTTCAGTCGGCGCGAATGGAATGGTTGACATCACGGATCACTCTCTCGTTACCCACCTTTTTTAATGACAGCGCGCGTTCCCGACATTTATGCTTTCGTTCGGGAACGCTACATATCGAAGTCGTTTTTTTCGATATTTAAATCCGTCGCTGTTTAAACATTTGCCCAATAAATATTCCAGGCCTGAGCGGGTGGCAAGCAGGGCAACCGCCCGGAGCCTCGCTTTTGTAAGGCCTCGCACCCTCGCAGAACAATTCGTTTTTTTTATGTACTGTAGCTGTCTTTAAGAGGATGCTGACTGATTACCAGGAGCCCTGTACACTTCCAACTCACCTAAATTCCTCACACCCCAAGAGCCTCACAAAGATCTATCGCCCGGAGCCTCGCTTTTGTAAGGCCTCGCACCCTCGCAGAACAACCCGTTGTTGTTTCGATGTACTGCAGCTGTCTTTAGGAGGATGCTGACTGATTACCAGGAGCCCTGTACACTTCCAACTCACCTAAATTCCTCATACGTCAAGTGCCAAAGATCTATCGCCCGGAGCCTCGCTATATCTAACGCTGCCCTTGATTCCAGGAAGCGGAAAAGAACAAAGTCACGAGAAAAGTTACACTACGCGAGTTGTTCTCGAATCGTCAGCTGCGCCAGCCGATGATTGTCGCGATGGTGGTGATGGTGGCACAGCAGCTCTCCGGGATCAATGCGGTCATTTTCTTCTCAACGGATATATTCCTGAAGGTCAATTTGAGCGAGATGCACTCTCAGTACGCCACCCTTGGTAAGATGTTTAGAAAGTTCTAGGTCACCTGTCAAAAAGTCAAGTTCAAGTTCATTTTCAAGTTTAACGTGAAGTTACTACGCATGACATCAACGCAGTCATTTTGTTCTCAACGGACATATTTCTGAAAGTTAATCAAAGTGAGATGCACTTCCAGTACGCCACCCTTGGTAAGATGTTTAGAAAGTTCTAAGTCAGAGGTTAACTGTCAAAGGTCTAGTTCAAGAATAAAATAGATTACTTTATTGTACACCATAACGTCAAAAGTAATCATACAAAAATAGAACAGAGTTCAAGTTCATTTTCAAGCTCAAAACCAAGTTCAAGGTTAAGTTTAAACTACGCATGACATCTTGCGTAGGTGTCATGTAATTTTATTCTAAACGGACATGTTTCTGAAGGTCAGTTTGAGCGAGATGCACTCTCAGTACGCCACCCTTGGTAAGATGTTTAGAAAGTTCTAGGTCACCTGTCAAAAAGTCAAGTTCAAGTTCATTTTCAAGTTCAACGTGAAGTTACTACGCATGACATCAACGCAGTCATTTTGTTCTCAACGGACATATTTCTGAAAGTTAATCAAAGTGAGATGCACTTCCAGTACGCCACCCTTGGTAAGATGTTTAGAAAGTTCTAAGTCAGAGGTTAACTGTCAAAGGTCTAGTTCAAGAATAAAATAGATTACTTTATTGTACACCATAACGTCAAAAGTAATCATACAAAAATAGAACAGAGTTCAAGTTCATTTTCAAGCTCAAAACCAAGTTCAAGGTTAAGTTTAAACTACGCATGACATCTTGCGTAGGTGTCATGTAATTTTATTCTAAACGGACATGTTTCTGAAGGTCAGTTTGAGCGAGATGCACTCTCAGTACGCCACCCTTGGTAAGATGTTTAGAAAGTTCTAGGTCAACTGTCAAAAAGTCAAGTTCAAGTTCATTTTCAAGTTCATCGTGAAGTTTAAACTACGCATGACATCAACGCAGTCATTTTGTTCTCAACGGACATATTCCTGAAGGTCAATTCGCTACCCTTGGTAAGATGTTTAGAAAGTGCTAGGTCAGAGGTTAACTGTCAAAGGTCTAGTTCAAGTTCATTTTCAAGCTCAAAACCAAGTTCAAGGTTAAGTTAAAACTACGCATGACATCAACGCGGTCACTGGCTTAGGACGGCCCCGTGGCTTAGTTGGTAGTAGCCCTGCCTTCGAAGCGAGGGGTCCTGGGTTCGATTCCCGGCCGGGGCATACTTTGTGTGGTGAGCATGAAGTTTGTTCTCGGGTCTTGGGTGTTTGTCTTGTGTTTCTGTGTTTGTCCATGCCATCTGCGACACAGGGATTCCTAGTGCAGAGGTATGAGTGTGTTAACGTTTGTTTATTTATTATTTTCTTCTCAACGGACATATTTCTGAAGGTCAATTAAAGTGAGAGACAATAATCTCTAATTATAATAGTATTTGAATTTTTTTTTTTTAGATTTTGACTTATTTGCTCCACTCTAGACGCAGGACCATATTCGCGAATATGTAGTACTGTCTCCGAGGGGTTTCTTGTCTGTTTCTTCCCCTCGGGTTGGTCGGTTAGGGTTGGAACAGACGTAAACTTAACAAATAAGATAAGCTTAAACGTGAAAACTGACTGTAATTTGACATATCTGTGTGCATGTAATGTGCCTGGGAGTTCCTGTGACACGTTATATGCTCACGAATATGTGTACATGCATGTGTAAAATTTGACGTGTCCAAATGATACTTGAGGTCTAAAGGAATAAATGAATTTGACTTTGACTTTGACTTTATTGCAGGGATGGGCGCCATGAATGTAATAATGACCCTAATCAGTCTCCTGCTGGTTGAGAGGGCGGGTCGGAAGACCCTCCTTCTGACTGGCTTCGCTGGTATGTTTGTCTGCACCGTGGCTCTCTGTATCGCCAACTTATACGTGAGTATATTCTGTAAATTCAAATTCAATTTTTTTTTAACTTTTACACACTCATACCTCTGCTCAAGGATACCCTGTGTCGCAGATGGCTTGGACAAACACATAAACACAAGACAAACACCCAAGACCCGAGAACAAACGTTATGCTCACCACACAAAGAATGCCGAATGGAATCGAACCCGGGACCCCTCGCTTCGAAGGCAGGGCTACTACCAACTAAGCCACGGAGCCGTCGATGAGACGTATCATCCTCGTCTCGGGTGATGGACGCAGGATGAATGCGACTCAGTCAAGATTTGGATCTCATACTGAGTCGCGCGCATTACTGTTGTGATGGGCGAGGGTCACCACTTACCATCAGGTGGGGCCTCAGCTCGTTCAGTCACTCATTAACAAAAAAAATTGTAACGCTTCCAATTCACGTTTTCAATACTGCTGTATTTTTTTTTATAATGTTTCTTTCCTCAGTTCGCTGTCATCTAATAAAGCGGTTTTTTTTTTATTTGAAAGGATATGCTTCCAGATTGGTCCCATAGAAATTTTATTAAAATCGGTTCAATAGATTGGTTGTTAAATCGAAAAACTTAAAAAAATTGTCAACCAAGTAAACGAAATTGTATGTGTTGACTTTTTTCTTCGCCCGTTGTGTTATTAATGGTTCTTTTTTAATTTGTAGGGTGTATCAGCCCGTTCCGCTTCTTTAAATAAATCCCATCCTACTAATATTATAAACGCGAATGTTTGTAAGTATGAATGGATGTTTGTTACTCAATCACGCCAGAACTGAACGGACCTGGATGAAATTTGGCACAGAGATAGATTATAGTCTGGAATAGCACATAGGCTGCTTTTTATCCCGGAAATATGTACGGTTCGAAAGGAAGTCCAACCGCGGGTAACCGCGGGGCGCAACTAGTAAAAAAAATCTAATAAAGAGGGGGTTTTCGTAAAATTAACTTGTTCATATATTATATATACGCATTATTACTTTTGTTGAAACATCTTTTCTTCTCGAGTCATATTAGCTCGGTTTTACTAAGCACCCGCTCTGAGACCCTCAGGGAAAAGGTTGCTCAGATTCCCCCTCATTATTATTACCACCCCCCCGATTGACGAAAACTGTATCCCCAAGGACTTTAATGATTATCGTAACTGTGTGAATGGCTGCTTGTTTCTGTATGATGTTTATGATATGCGCATTATATTATACACATATATTATATATATATATATATTATATATAAGCATTAGATAAATCAGTAATTTTATATTTTAGACTTTATAATAATAAATATCTTTCAGATAAACGTGATGTGGGTATCATATTTATGCATCGCGTTGGTGATCCTCTTCGTGGTGATGTTCGCGGTGGGTCCGGGGTCCATACCCTGGTTCCTCGTCACCGGTAAGTACTTTTTCCTTCGTGTGAGCGAGTGGCCAACCCTAGTGTCTGAGTCAAATCACCCGAAGGCCTCCGACTTGGCATAACGACGTGGAAGCGCTCAGTACAAATAGAATTTGAGAAGTTTCAGAGCTGTTTATCAGAGCTTCCGTACCAGCCCCTAATGTCCCCGCTGCAGACAATTATGAGTGAATTTGATCTAGCACGGGAGCCCAATCCGGATTGGTAGATGCCACATCTCTTTGAATATTTTGGTTAAGACATGCTAGTTTACTCACCGTTTTCCTTCACCGTTCCGAGAACGTGGTATTGCGTGGTGAGGGCCGGAACTGGATTGACAAGTATTTTGTTTTTGCACAAACACTTATAACAACCCTCTTTTTCACTCTACAGACTTATGAACACCCCTCTTTTTCACACTAAAGATTTATGAACAACCCTCTTTTACACACTACAAACTTATAAACACCCCACTTTTTCACACCAAAGACTAATAAACACCCCTCTGTTCTCACACCAAAGACTAATAAACACCCCTCTGTTCTCACATTATATTTTCAAGTGAAAAACTCGTGCACGTGTGGGTTTGAAACAGCGACCTCCAGATTGAAAGTCGGCGTCTGTGCGCCTGGGCCACCACGCTCTCTTCAAAACATGCAGCATAGTTTATGCTTCTATTTATATTTTCAGAGCTATTCAACCAGAACTCGCGGCCCGCGGCTTCGGCTGTGGCCGTCACTGTTAACTGGATGGCCAACTTTGTCGTGGGTCTCAGCTTTTTGCCGCTATCGGTAAGTTATACAAATCTTAACCTACTTATTTATTTATTTATTTATTATAAACAGAATAAACACTTCCAGAGGTTATCAATTCTAATGTAGTTTTAATGTTTGTTCTCAGTTCTTCGTCATTTACCAACCAATATGTGTTTTTTTTATTTATTATTGATATGATGGAATTTTAATTAAAATCGATTCAATAGTTTGGTAATTAAATCAAAATAATTAGAAAAAATGTGTTATTCAAGTAAACGAAATTGCATTCGCCCGTTGTATACCGATTTGCATTCCTACCTTTTCTTAAATGGTAGGGTTTTTTATGGGAATAGTTGACTGTACGAGCTGAGGGCCCACCTGATGGTAAGTGGTGACCCTCGCCCATGACAACAGTAATGCGACTCGGTAAAAGATTTGGATCTTACACTGAGTCGCACTCATCCTGCTGCGTCCATCACCCGAGACGGGGATGGCTACTATGTTTTATGTACTAATGTTCCCACTGCAGACACCGGCCTACTCTCGATAATTGAGAGTGAATGGGCTTCGATCTACCACGGGAGCCCAATTCGGATTCGTAGATGTCACATGTATTAGAATTTTTGGTTCTTAGACACGCCGGTTTCCTCAAGATATTTAAACAAACAACAAACAACGTTAACACACTCATACCTCTGCACTAGGATTCCCTGTCGCAGATGGCATGGACAAACACAGAAACACAAGACAAACACCCAAGACCCGAGAACAAACTTCATGCTCACCACACAAAGTGTGCCCTGGCCGGGAATCGAACCCGGAACCCCTCGCTTCGAAGGCAGGGCTACTACCAACTAAGCCACGGAGTCATTTTCCTTTTAACATTCATTTTTAAAACCTTATTGGTGCAAGTGTGGATTTTAACCAGCGACCTGCAGATTGAAAGTCGTCTGCGCCCCTGGGCCGCTGTCTATGGATCTGACATTGTAAATTGTTTTTTTCTTTGTTTCAGCTCATTCTTGGAACGAATGTGTTCATAATATTCGCTGTGTTGCAGTTGTCGTTCATCTTGTTCATTTACCTCAAAGTACCAGAGACTAAAAACAAGCCGATAGAGGAAATCACCGCTATGTTTAGACAGCATATGTAATTATGTTAGTTTTCAACAATGCCTTTACAAAAATGTAAAAACCCTCGTGGGAACAGTGCTGGATTAACTACGTAGCAAGAGTAGCAATTGCTACGGGACCCGCGAAAAATAGGGCCCCGCGACAAAAAGGGACCTCTGCCTGAGTGTAATTTTTTTTTTTATTAATGTTTAGCCAAGCGTTTGGCCGCCATCTCACCTGATGGGAAGTGAAGATGCTAGAAAAAGAAGTAATTTTTTGAGTGAAACTCATGAAGAGGAATACATACACTTAAATTTACTTATATATATTATTTAAATATATACACTTTGAATTTACTTAACGTAACAAAAGGTAGATTTAAACACCAACAAAATTGTCAGATGGCAAATCGTATTGGGTATTGAATTTTTTTAGCACTTTAGACTTAAGATATAGAACAAGGGCCCTTCTTTCGAATTAGCTACGGGCCATGGGCGTACCCAGCTTCTGGCCTAGGGGGGGTGCACACCTACATGAAACATTAGGTATATGTAGTGCAGTGTGTGGGGCGAACAGCCGCAAATGATCCTACTTTATAGGTAGTTAAATAAATATAAGTCAATTTGACTATGCATACATTTTTATTTTATTTTAATCGCTTCTTAATTTAAATTTCCAGGGGGGGCAGCTGCCCCTCCTGACCCCCCCTGGGTACGCCCATGTTACGGGCCCCGCACTTTCTTAATCCAGCACTGGGTGTACTGATACAAACGCCTGAACAGGTCTTCATAAATCATAGCTAAGAATCTTCTCAATCACGTCAGCTTTCAAAAGCAAAAAATCGGAATTGGCCCATTTATTCGGGAGCTACAGACAAACATACACACTGCAAAATACCGGTTTTTTTTCGGGTTTATTAATTCATACAAATCAGTTCATACAATTTTAGATCATACGGAACATTTAGATCACATCAGAATTCAAATCAGTTTTTGTTTACCATTATAAGTTTCTTGTCTTTTTGATTAAAATAACTAATGCCTATTTCACCTTATTACTTTCGTATAAAAACGAGTTTATTGCCCAATAATTACAGTAGAATTTAATGACGTAAACTCAAAATTCTCTCAACCGGCTTTAGTTCAGCTGTAGGTAAGAGTCTGACCGGCTTTAGTTCAGCTGTAGGTAAGAGTCCGACCGGCTTTAGTTCAGCAGTAGGTAAGAGTCCGACGGGCTTTAGTTCAGCTGTAGGTAAGAGTACGACCGGCTTTAGTTCAACTATAGGTAAGAGTACGACCGGCTTTAGTTCAATCGCGTTTGACTGATATAACAAATACCTATTTATTTATTTATTTATATATAGTTACATCAACAAAGTGTACACTAACACAATGCTTAAAAACTAATATACACACAATTATAAATGCCAAGTGTCACCTCACTTACAGATGTAAACCTCTTTACAATTTAGACAGCAGTGTTTACATGAATAGTTAAGAAAATCAAATATAAATTGTTATAAAAAAAAAAAAATAAAGTATGTTAAATATGAGATTGTATAAATAAATATTAATGAATACTCCATTACAGTGCCTCCAAATAGAATTTGAATTTTTTAAAGCAATTTGAAAATATATCAATTTCTTGATATACAATACTTCCACATCGCGTCCATCCTTGTCATTTAACTAACTAGCTATGAAAAATAAACGATTTTATTGCCCAATATTCAAAATAAGAATTCAATTCTTTTTTTGGCGGCTCCGTGGCTTAGTTGGCAGTAGCCCTGCCTTCGGAGCGAGGGGTCCCGGGTTCGATTCCCGGCCGAGGCACACTTTGTGTGGTCTTGTGCTTCTGTGTTTGTCCATGCCATCTGCCATATCCTAGTGCAGAGGTATGAGTGTGTACGTTTTGTTTTTAATTCTGACTCAATCTCACAATTGTTTTTTATTAAAATAACGAATGCCTATTTAACTAATTACCGACTTACGTATATTAAACGTCTTTATTGCCAATATTTAAAGAATTTAATTCTGACTCAAAATCATAATTCTCATAACCGACTTAAGCCTAGCTATAGGTTAGGGTCCGACCGGCTTTAGTTCGGTCACGTTTGACTGATAACTATTTAACTCATTAGCTATGAAAAGTAATCGATTTTATTGTCCAATATTTAAAGAACGTGGGTTTGTACCAGCAACCTTTAGATTAAATGTCTGCGTCTTTGCCCCTGGGCCACCACGCTCTCATGTAGTACTTATGCCAAATTCATCAGAAGTACTGCCTCCACACCTGGCAATCTGCCGCCAAGCAGTGTTCCGGTGGAAGGATGTGGGTGCTGGTGAAATTACATACGCATGAGACGTAACATCCCCGTCCTACCTGGGAGGACCTAATTCATATTGCTGTTATGGGCGGAGGTAACCGTTTAAATCAGGTGGGCCTTTAGCTAAGATTTCAGAACAAAAAAGTTTCAGTGTAAGATAAGTGAGGATTTTTTAGGTGAATAATTGCTATGGCGATGATTTCAAGAACGCTAGGAATCCAGCATTTTTTTTTTTTTAGTGACGTCTATTTATTAGCTTGGTATAAGTTATATCACGTAGAATAGTAATTATTATGTATGTGGACTGTCAACAAAGGTAGCTTTATAAAAACTTTTGCAATAAAATATTTGAATTATTGTTTTTGTATTTTTTTTAATACCCGGCCCGACAGATTGTCAAACTGACAGCAAAGGACCAAGAATAGAAATCCCATAGAAATATGCACCTACTTTTTCCGTAAAATTTTCCAACTTTTCCGACAGATCTTTTCCTGTCAGTTTGACAGCTGTCAAACTGACAGATTGTCAAACTGACAGCAAAGGACCAAGAATAGAAATCCCATAGAAATATGCACCCACTTTTTCCGTTAAATTTTCCAACTTTTCCGACAGATCTTTTCCTGTCAGTTTGACAGCTGTTTTGACAGATTGTCAAACTGACAGCAAAGGACCAAGAATAGAAATCCCATAGAAATATGCACCTACTTTTTCCGTAAAATTTTCAAACTTTTTTTCCTTATATTATACAAACCTTTTCCTTGCAATTACCAACACAAGTATTATTAGAAGTAGAGTTAGCCAAGTCGGTGGAACCGTTTTCGAGTTTTACGAGGCTAACGAACAGCAATTGATTTTCATCTATACTAATATTATAAAGCTGCAGAGTTTGTTTGTTTGTTTGAACGCGCTAGTCTCTGGAACTACTGGTCCGATAAGAATGATTCTTTCAGTGTTAGGTAGTCCATTTATCGACAAAGGCTATAGGCTATGTTATTTTTTTCAATATTAGGGATCCGTAAGTAAATTGCTATTTGTAACACAAGGTGTAAAATCGAAAACCTATTTTTGCGTGCGCTGCAAAAACTATTGACAATAGAACAAAATGATGTACTACGGGTTTGTAGATCCCATTAAGACCTACAAAAAAGTCCGCGAGAACATATATCTAGCTATCATGGTTTAATCACAATAACCGATTTTGTGTATCAAATTTGTACACCGTGTGCAGTTTGATCCAACTTGAAAGATAGGATAGCTCACATCTCAATTTATGATCGCAATATTATTTTATTGCAAATTATAATATCGTATCACAAAAACGTTAGCCACAGCAACGCGTGGCCCGGTCAGCTAGTACTATATATAGATATAGATATTCAAATTCCATAGTCCAAAATGGTGATTTTCATTGAATTCTTATAAAATCAATTGGATATGTAAATTTTTTATATATAAATGTACATCCAAGATCACGCGGTCTTATTGCTGTTCAAACTAGTCGATACTCAATGGAGAAGAAACCTAAATGGAGATGGGATATTTCAATAAAAAAATGCAATTTTAATAATAATAAATATAATAACAATCAACAAACAATATTTTATGTTTACATAAAATATTATGTAATACTAGCTGCGCCCCGCGGTCCGCGGTTGGACTTCCTACGGGAACCGTACATATTTCCAGGATAAAAAACAGCCTACGTGCTATTCCAGACTATAATGTATCTTTGTGCCAAATTTCATCCAGGTCCGTTCAGCCGTTCTGGCGTGATTGAGTAACAAACATCCATCCATACTCACAAACTTTCGCGTTTATAATATTAGTAGGATACTAGCCCGCCCCGGCTTCACCCGGCTTTACTTATGAAAAAAATAGAACAAATCTTCACAATACAAACAAGTAATTAAATAATATTACAAGTTATAAAAATTTGGTACTAGGACAGCTTATATCCCGGATTGACACATAGGCCACTTTTGATCCCGGAAATATGCAATTGATCCCTTTTGTAGGCCAACCGAGGCGCAGCACTATTTGGAACTTATAAATTCATTGAGCGCTGGCATGTATTGTTTCCGCGACGCAGAAAGATTCCTTTGGGTGAAATATCTCAATGTTTTGTTATCTAAATGTTCGGGCAATATTTCTTCAGTTAGTTCTAAAGATGGCTTCCATTCTTCAAGGTATGTGCAGAGCTGAAAATAATACAAAAATATATACAACTTATGTTTAAATATAATAAAAAAATCCTACTTACTATCCTAAACGAGGTGGTTGATGAAATAAAACTTTTGACCAATAAATGCTAATTTTTAGGGATAATAACAACGACAACAACAACGTTAACACACTCATACCTCTGCACCAGGATTCCCTGTGTCGCAGATGGCATGGACAAACACAGAAACACAAGACAAACACCCAAGACCCGAGCCCAAACTTCATGCTCACCACACAAAGTGTGCCCCGGCCGGGAATCACACCCCTCGCTTCGAAGGCAGGGCTACTACCAACTAAGCCACGGAGCCGTTTAAATATAATATAATACAAATTGCCAATATAAAAATTGCAGGTCGTGGATTTGATTCTCACAACACAAGTATTTGTGTGACGAACATAAATGTGTGTTCTGTTTGGATCAAAAAAAAAAACAAAGTATTTTTTAAGTGTTCTATCAGTTAATTAGGTCCCATAACACAAGCTATGCTTAGTTTGGGGCAAGATGGCGCCGTGTGAATTAATATAAAAGAAAAAACTAATTTATTGACGCAGTTGGGTTTTTCTTCAATAGTTGTCTGTTAAAATTCAATACTCAATACTGCTTTGACAAACCTTTTGTAAATAGAACTTTTTTTGTAAATACAAGCATGATAAAAATATATATGAACACCCAGACATACAGACAGAACCAATGTACATGTCACACAAATGCTTGTCCAGGGAGTCAAACCCACGAACAACAGCGCTACTACCTACTGAACTGTCAGCCAGTCAAAATTCATTATATTATTTACTAGCGACCCGCCCCAGCTTCGCACGGTTAGTAAAGCATCAGTGTCGTATCAGAAACTACCCGTGCGAAGCCGGGGTGACTTGCTAGTGTATTATACATATAAACCTTCCTCTTGAATCACTCTATCTATTAAAAAAAACGCATCAAAATCCGTTGCGTAGTTTCAAAGATTTAAGCATACATAAGGATATAGGGACAGAGAAAGCGACTTTGTTTTATACTATTATATGTAGTGATGTGGAACTAAATTTATTTATCTATTTAATTATTGGGTGTGTGAATATGACTCCGCCCTTTCTCAACAGATGTCGTTTTTAGTATTGTTTACGTGTACTAATAAATGACCATACTTGTATTCGATAGTACTGAATGTCAGCTATCTAACGCATTTTATGATATTTGGTTGAAGTGTAAGCAACAATTGTTTTCACCTTTTCGAAAATGTCGGTTTTTATTCCAAATAAACGTCATTTGCGGGAAGTGTTATTACATTATTTTATTGCGAAGAAAACTGCAGCGGAAACTTATCGTTTGCTTGTGGAGATTTATGGTGAGCATGCTCCGTCTAATACAACTTGCAAGGAATGGTTTCGACGATTTCAAAATAACGATTTTAGTACTGAGGATAAAGAACATGGAAAACCACCAAAAAAATTTGAAGATGCTGAATTGGAAGCATTATTGGCGGAAGATTCTTGCCAAACTCAATCAGAATTAGCTGCAGCATTAAATGTTGATCGTTCAACTGTTGCAAAGCGTTTACAAATGATGGGAATGATTCAAAAAGCCGGTGACTGGGTTCCACATGATTTAAAAGAAAGAGACATGGAACGTCGGAAAACCATTTGTGAAATGCTGCTTCAAAGACAGCAAAGAAAAGGATTTTTGCATCGGATAGTCACAGGAGACGAAAAATGGATACACTACGAAAATCCTAAACGCAAAAAAGCTTGGGTGAAACCAGGCGAACCAGGCCCATCACAGCCAAAAATAAATATTCACTGTGCCAAGGTCATGCTCTGTATTTGGTGGGATCAGAAAGGTATTGTATATTATGAGTTGCTCAAACCCTCTGAAACTATTAATGGAGAAGTTTACCGACGACAACTAATGCGTTTGAAGCGAGCCATAGAAGAAAAACGACCAGAATGGGTGAATAGACATGACAAATTAGTTCTTCAGCATGACAATGCCAAACCGCATACCGCAGAAGTCGTAAAAAGATATTTAGAGGGACAGGACTGGGAAGTGTTACCCCACCCGCCATATTCACCAGACATAGCTCCTTCGGATTACCACCTATTCCGGACGATGCAGACAGACCTTACTGGAGAAAAGTTTACTTTATGTGAAAGTATCAAAATTTGGATTGACAACTGGATAAGCTCAAAAGACCAGGACTTCTTCCAGCAAGGAATACGAAAACTACCTGAACGATGGGCGAAGGTTGTAGCTGCAGATGGAGCATACTTTCAATAATTTTTTTTTTAATTTTGTAAGCGAACAAATGTGTTTTATTTTGACAAAAAGGGGCGGAGTCATATTCACACACCTATTAAAACGGTTGGCACCAATTACATTAATTAAGATTAAAGACAATAATATAAAAAAAAACAAATAAAAACAAGTACATTAGAATTTAAAAAAAAAATAAAAAAGGTATTTTATAATAATAACAACAGAGTCAGCATTAATTACATAAAAATATCACACAATACAACCATCCACACAAAAAATCATAACATTCACTCACAAAATGAATGTACTATTTCTTATTCGTTTTATTTTATTTCTTACGGAATCCTAAAAAAATTGCGTAATTGTAAATACTTGTTGCTAAATAAATTACGTTTGATAATTTCACATTAATCTATATGAGCATCGATGGTTCAGTGGTAGAATGCTCGCCTGCCACGCGGGCGGCCCGGGTTCGATTCCCGGTCGATGCATAACACTTTTTGCGTTTTTTTTTTTTAAACTGCATTCAATAGTTATGTAAAAGAGTTACTCAATTCGTTTTTTTTTTTCATATTTTTGCAATCCGATTTTTTTTTCTGTTTAATTTTGGATTAGTTTTCTTCGGTTGTGGAATAAAACGTTTACACACTCATACATCTGTACTAGGATCTGTGTCGCAGATGGTAGTAGCCCTGACACTATTGCGCATACATATATCAAAATATATAACAAAAGGTGGGCTTAACGCTAAAAGCATTTTCTACCAGCCAACCCCACCGGTCGAGATAAAGGTTGGCGTGCTAACAATTAAAATATATATAAATATTTATAAAGAGACAAACCGTACCGTACCAGCCTAATGTTCCCACTGCAGACACCGGCCTACTCTCGATTATTGAGAGCGAATGGGCTCTGATCTACCACGGGAGCCCAATCCGGATTGGTAGATGTCACATGTCGTCGAATGTTTGGTTCTAAGACATGCCGGTTTCCTCACGATTTTTTCCGTCACCGTGAGAACGTGGTATTGCGCACATAAATTTTTCAAGTGAACAAACTCATGCACCTGTGGGTTTGAACCAGCGACCTTCAGATTGAAAGTCGGCGTTTATGCCCCTGGGCCACCACGCTCTGCTTTCTATGTATTTTTTCTATCCTAGTAACACACACCGAGTATCCGCTAGTTATACCTGGCCTGTTCTCCCGTCTGCCGCCGGGCAGAAGACCGCGGCGTCGCGCCGTAAACCACCGCTGAGATCCATGCCGAGAAGCAGAGCCGCATTGCACCCGCGCCGCGTCAGTGCCTCCGCTACAGCGTGCAGTGCTTCAGGGCGCAGGAGGAAATCCTGGAATTTACAAGACCCCCAAATTACCCGACTGCGCAAGAAGGGTTATTTTTATGTGAATGAGTGACGGAACGAGCTGAGGTCCCACCTGATGGTAAGTGGTGACCCTCGCCCATGACAACAGTAATGCGCGCGACTCAGTATGAGATACAAATCTTTACTGAGTCGCATTTAAAACAACGTTAACACACTCATACCTCTGCATTAGGATTCCCTGTGTCGCAGATGGCATGGACAAACACAGAAACACAAGAAAACCACCCAAGACCCGAGAACAAACTTCATGCTCACCACACAAAGTGTGCCCCGGCCGGGAATCGAACCTGGAACCCCTCGCTTCGTAGGCAGAGCTACTACCAACTAAGCCACGGAGCCGTCAATTTCCTCATTCCGGCATTCATCCTGCCGCGTCCATACCTTGACCAGTAGGGGGAAGCTGGGAACCAGGATGTCAGCAACCACCTTCACATCCTTGTCCACCAGCTGCGCCGCACTCAGAGACGATGTGTCTCTCCTGGCGCTGACAAGATCTTCCAACTTTTGTTTCCTACAAGCAAAAGTTAATTTTGAACCAAATGTAAAGAATGAGAAAGAAAAGAAAAGGAAGAAAAGAAAGAAAAGAAAGAAAAGAAAGAAAAGAAAAGAAAAGAAAAGAAAAGAAAAGAAATAAAAGAAAAATAATTTTATTTATCAAAAAATCATATAAAGGTTATGCACATAATGATGGTGATGCAGCAGGATGTACTTAATCATCTAGATATGCGTTTGTTACCAGTAACCCTGTCTGTCAGAGAGCGTGGTGGCCCAGTGGCACAGACGCCGACCTGAAGGTCGCTGGTTCAAACCCACACGTGCACCAATGAGTTTTCCCTTGAAAAATTGACGTGCGCAATACCAATCTCGAAACGGTGGCGGAAAATCATGAGGAAACCGACATGTCTTAGAACCAAAAATTCGACGACACGTGACATCTACCAACCTATTGGGCTCCCGTGGTAGATCAGAGCCCATTCACTCTCAACTATCAAGAGTAGGCCGGTGTCTGTAGGAACATTGGTACGGAGAGAGATTAAACTGAGGGGAGTCTCACAAAAGTAACCACTAGAAAGAGACAAAGCGACTGTAGAGACAATATCTGTCTTAGTTACACACGCATAGAACTATAGTTATAGCTATAGTTTCTCTTCTATCTGTTTATTGTATTGTATGTGTGCTAAACATCAAATAAATGAGTGTCTATGTCTAGGTGTATGTCTATGTCTATGTATATGTCTATGTCTATGTCTATGTCTATGTCTATGTCTATGTCTATGTCTATGCCTATGTTTATGTCAATGTCTATGTGTATGTCTATGCCTATGTCTATGTCTAGGTGTATGCCTATGTCTATGCGTATGTCTATGTGTTTATCTATGTCTATGCCTATGTCTATGTCTATGTCTATGTCTATGCCTATGCCTATGTCTATGTCTATGTCTATGCCTATGTCTATGTCTATGTCTATAGTCCTGGCCAGTGTCCGTCTGTCACATCATACCTCACTCTCTCCTTATCACTCAGGTTCAGTTTATTCTCCAAATATTCAATAATTTCTTCATCGTGGGGCGTGGCTTTGCTTACTTCCTTAGAAAAATTCACAGTGTCCAACACAATTGTAGCTGAAACAATAGATGGAAGAGCCTGGATGGATGGAAGAGATCGCTTTTAGCGATAAGGCCGCAATTGTGCCGCTATCTGTTTTATTTATTTTTGTATGATTTTTTTAATAATAAAAGTTTTTTTAAATTAATTTTATAAAATAAAAAGTATAAAAAATAATAAAATACTTTTTGTGTACAATAAAGTAATATTCTATTCTAATAAAAGTGGAATTATTCTGGAAAACCGCGGGGCGCAACTAGTATATATATATAATAAAAAATCGGCAAGTGCGAGTCGGACATAATCCAGGATATAAGCTATCCTGGCACCAAATTTCATTCAAATCCGTCGAGCCGTTTGAGCGTGAAGAACAAACATACACACATACACAACTTTCGCCTTTATAATTTAAGTTGGTAGTAGCCCTTCGAAGCGAGGGGTCGCGGGTCTTGGGTGTTTGTCTTGTGTTTGTCCATGCCATCTGCGACACAGGGAATCCTGGTGCAGAGGTATGAGTGTGTAAACGTTTATTTAACTTACAATGCAACAGATCACAGCAAACAGGGTAGTCGTTAAAGAAATCCGTTTTCTTAGCAAACAACGCACTCAGGTCAATGATCCTCTGAGCGACCAGTGTGGCACAGGAACCCACCACCTCTATAGTGGATCTCGTATCCACCCGATAGACCCACTGAGACTTATCTGAAATATTTTAATAAAACATTTTAACACCTCTCACTAGCATAAAGAAAGAAAGAAAGAAACTAGCATAAAGAAAGAAAGAAGAAATGAAGAAATGAAGAAATGAAGAAATGAAGGAATGAAGAAATAAAGAAATGAAGAAATAAAGAAATAAAGAAATGAAGAAATAAAGAAATAAAGAAATGAAGAAATAAAGAAATAAAGAAATGAAGAAATAAAGAAATGAAGAAATGAAGAAGTGAAGGAATGAAGAAATAAAGAAATAAAGAAATGAAGAAATGAAGAAATAAAGAAATGAAGAAATAAAGAAATGAAGAAATAAAGAAATGAAGAAATAAAGAAATGAAGAAATAAAGAAATGAAGAAATGAAGAAATAAAGAAATGAAGAAATAAAGAAATGAAGAAATAAAGAAATAAAGAAATGAAGAAATGAAGAAATAAAGAAATGAAGAAATGAAGAAATGAAGGAATGAAGAAATGAAGAAATGAAGAAATAACTTACCTATAGGACGATGGTCGATAATTTCTGTGACATACGGAGCCAGCATCCTGTCAGATGAGGCTAGCACATGGTGGTCAACCAAGATGACATTCACTTCCGGAGACATCACTTCCGGCAGAGCTATGTCGTCTCTGTAACCAGAACAAAATCATCCATAAACATCCCAAAACATGTGCACCCTACTACCCCCTGGGTGGTGCGAATCCTGCTAATATTATAATATAGTGGTGAGCAAGGGCGGCCTTAGATATTGCGAGGCTCCGGGCGATAGATCTTTGAGGCTCTTGGGGTATGAGGAATTTAGGTGAGTTGGAAGTGTACAGGGCTGCTGGTAATCAGTCAGCATCCTCTTAAAGACAGCTGCAGTACATTGAAACAAGAAACGGGTTGTTCTGCGAGGGTGGGAGGCCCTCCAAAAGCGATGCCCCGGGCGGATGCCCTGCTTGTCACCCGCTAAGGCCGCCCCTGGTGACAGTTCTCGGGTCTTGGGTGTTTATCTTGTTTCTGTGTTTGTCCATGCCATCTGCGACACAGGGAATCCTAGTGCAGAGGTATGAGTGTGTAAACATTTATTATTATTTATTTATTATTATCCTGCTAATATTATAAACGCGAAAGTTTGTAAGTATGGATGGATGTTTGTTACTCAATCACGCCAGAACGGCTGAACGGACCTGGATGAAATGTGGCACAGAGATAGATTATAGTCTGCAATAGCACATAGGCTGCTTTTTATCCCGGAAATATGTACGGTTCCCGTAGGAAGTCCAACCACGGGAAACACCGCGGGGCGCAGCTAGTTAGCAATAAAAGGTAACTTTTAAAATCAAAGTCAAAAATCTTTATTTCCGTTGGATTAAAAAAAAATGCTTTGATATGTCAATTTCTTTTTTTAAATAAGTACCTACGTTCTTAAAACTAAGTATAGTTGGTGTAAGTTTGTTGCGCTTGGATTCCCTGTGTCGCAGATGGGATGGACAAACACAGGGAAGAGACAAACAACAAGAGAACAAACCTCACGATCACCACACAGTGAGCCCCGGCCGGGAATCGAAACCCAGGACCCCTCGCTCCGAAGGCAGGGCTATTACTGCCGTATTGTATTGGGTGTTTGTCTGGTGTTTCAGTTGGTCCATGCCATCAGCGACACAGGGAATCCTAGTGCAGAGGTATGAAGTAGTAAACGTTTATATAAATATCTTATTTAAATAGTTAACAGAAACTCACTTAAAAACCAAATTCCCAGCACCAATTCCTTTTTGTCGCAAGCAGAAGACCACCTCCGTTTTAATTTCGTAGTCCTCGCGCGCTACGTTAAGAACCGGCAGAAACAGATCGTCCTTAGCATCCTCTGCCCGTTTGGACCTGGTGCAGACCGAGCATTTCATGTGGTCGTGCTGCCAGGCTAGGAATGATGCGTACACAACTGCAGACACGGCTGAATCTAGATCACAGCTTTCGTTGCCAATAACTATATTCAACGTGGCATAATCTTGTGTGAGCTGCAGAGAATTGATGTTGATTATGTAATTGAGCGTTGTGGCCCAGGGGCACAGACGCCGACTTTCAATCTGACGCTGGTTCAAACCCACGCGTGCACCAATGAGTTTTTTCACTTGAAACATTTATGTGCGCAATACCACGTTCTCACGGTGACGGAAAACATCGTGAGGAAACCGGCATGTCTTAGAACCATAAATTCGAAGACATGTGACATCTATTAATCCGATGGCTCCCGTGGTAGAAAGCCCATTTGCTCTCAATTATCGAGAGTAGGCCGGTGTCTGCAGTGGGAACATTAGAGGCTACAATACAATTTTTGGACTGATTTATTAGATTATTTTTACCATACCTATGGTACCATAGATATTTTTCATGAAGAAATTTCAACTTTATAGGCGAGAGGAGGATTTTATATAAATGCTTATTGCCCAGTGGAATGATTATTGTGACAATTGAGTAATAAATAACTGACTCAAATCTATTTCCTTACCAATTTTTCACGTGTGGTATTTAAAAACTCGTTCATGTCGTAAAATCGAAATTACTTTTCTTTTTACGTTGAAATTACTTCAGTAGTCCGTCTGAAAAAAACAAGAAAAAATCAGACGATTTTTAATGTTTTCAAAGATATTTTTTTTATATTTGAATTGGAATTATTTCTAACCTACATCAGAGGGCCTAAACAAGACGTGGCGAAAACGCTAGTAGAATTTAATGGCTAATTAATTAATTGTTGTCACGAAATTTGATCTAACATTTCGAAGATTTGTTTGTTTACATTTATATGTCACTCACTCGCGTTTAGTCGTTTCCACAGACTAAAAATATCCATGCTGTGCTTGTTGGCATAAACAGATCCTATGCTAAACATTTTTGAGATTTTTTAACAACGCCCTAATTTTAATTTAATTCATTACCTGCAATACTTTACTTTTTTTTTTGGTTATACTACGTAGTATTTGGAAGTTATTTCTAAGCCATGTTTGATGACAAATGGTGGTGCTAATTTTGATTTTATGTAGCTCTGTAAATACATATTTTTTGTATTTTTGGTTAATTCAGATCAGGTCTAATCGTAATAGTTTTTGTCTCCTAACAAATAGAGCAATTTTCAGCTTTAAAATACGCCGTTAACTGTTAAACCACTCGCGATACATCGGTATATGCATGTTTTTTGGACCTGAGTCGGGCATTTGATCGTATGAATTATATTTTATTACGCAAATCGCAAATCGATCAGACGTACCAATGGCAATTGTTGAGCTGTTGAGTTACATAAGGAAATCTGTGGCATGACGTGATTATAGACTGGACTGCGGAGACAGCCAGGGGGAGTGACATCTTCTGATCTTTTAATGATGATCAATTATCAATGATTTCATCGGAGAACTGAGAAGCATCAAAATCGGCTGCCATATTGGCAGCCGATTTTGATGCTTTGATGGTATCATGTGTTCCTAAAAAAAAGAAATTACACTTAAATATAAAAATAATACTATTTAGTAATTGATTCATAAAACCCTGTAGATCTTTTCGTACCACAAAAATTTTTGGAAGACATTATGGCGCCAAAAATCGTATATTTTAATTTTTATAACTTTCAAGATAAAATACACCAAACCGTTTAAGCTACAGAACGTACTATAGAAATAATTGTACGTACATACATTAAAAAGGTTGTTGACAAAAATGCAAAATCATGCCTAGAATTTCAGTTACTACAGCTAATTATATTATAATATCTGCAAAGATAATAATTATTAATATAATCAAAAATACATCTTCATCTTAGAAACTACTTAAATCAAACAAATAGATAGTAAAATTAGACTACAATAAAAAAATATATCGTGGGGTAGGGTGCCAAGAACACTGGCTACATTTTGCAATTGTTAATTTTCTGCTTACCCCATCTCACTCTTTTTTACATATTCTATAATAAGATTTTGTCTATATTTTGTTTTTAATTCATGTCAAATTTGTATCACACGAAATGTGCCTAGTTTTATTTTAATTAGTGCATGCGGTCACCTGTAAATGAGGGAGCACTATAACCTAAAAATTAGTAAATATATTTTGTAAGAGACAGTCTTCGTTGGTGATTCAATAAATAAATAATTTATTTATTGGATTTAGTAGATTTATTTATTATAAATAAATAGATAAAATAGAAGATTTATTTATTAAAAATAAGTCTACTTCTAATTGACTATGTATTACTTAGTCACTTTGAATAAATCCCTGAAAATAACAATCAATTACCTAAGGAAGAAGTAAGAAGCATGCAAAGCCGGGGTACAAGCTAGTGTAATTTGGCTAAAGCGAGTGTGCTGAATATAAAGGCTTTTTATTGATCCTTAAATAAAACTATAAAAACATGTAGGTACAAAATAATCTCAGTTTTGCTTCTGTTGCAACAGTAGCCTAACCTAGGTACAATGGATTATAAACTTGTGCTACTATTTTTAGGTGGGTCATGATTACATTTATAAAGAGAAGTTTCTCAATATAATAGGTAATTCATAATGAGTAGTGAAGCGAAAGCGTGACGCAAATTAGCAAAACATGTGCCAAGTTCGTCGGGAGTACTGCCACATCTCGTATTCTGCCTAGTTCTGGGGAAAATGTGGAGGTGTCGTGGAAATACTGGCGCATTAAATTATTAAATTACTAGCGACCCGCCCCGGCTTCGCACGGTTAGTAAAGTAGGTATCAGTGTCGTATCAGAAACTACCCGTGCGAAGCCGGGGTGACTTGCTAGTGTATTATACATATAAACCTTCCTCTTGAATCACTCTATCTATTAAAAAAAACCGCATCAAAATCCGTTGCGTAGTTTTAAAGATTTAAGCATACATAGGGATATAGGGACAGAGAAAGCGACTTTGTTTTATACTATGTAGTGATTTAGGTGGAATAACTTGGGCCTTGGGTCTACTTCGATATGGGAGGACGGGCCGGACCGTTTTGTGTTTTTAAGCTACAGTAACCACTTTACTGCAAGTGGGTGGTCAGCTAGACCCGTCATAGATGTTACATAACAAATTAAAAACACCGGCTAAGTGCGAGTCAGACTCGCGCACCGTGTTCCGTACTAACTTGTTGGTTTTTTGCTGTTTTTGTGATGTAATTACAAATTTACGGTTTTCGGATTTATTCTTTTACTTTTACTACATGCCATTGCTTCTTGCCAAAGTTTTAGGTAAATTGGATAAACTATAGGTTTTAATTCCCTTGCGAGTGTCAAAAAAAGTCGTAAACGGTCGTTGACTAAGAAGTTTGATTTTTTCACTGCTCCTAGAAATTAAATTGAGTGTTTTATATTAATTTCAACTTGACACCTCCACGCGTTCCTGTCATCAAGGGTCTTGACGGACAAGGAAGTGATTTTATACGGATTCCGAAAGTATAGATGGGACGTGTAGTCTAATGGGCTTATTTTCCTTGCAGCTTATATTTTATCAAGGGAAAGACATATTCAAGATTGCTAGTTTTATTGTAAACGTCTGATTAGGATTTTGACTACATTGTAATCTTCTGAGTGGGATAATATTATTCGTTTTACTATTCTATTTTAGCCCTCTATTCGGCAGATGCAAAGAAATACGCAAAACAAGAGAAAAAAACATTATTTCATAACAACAGAGACTGCGTAAAAATAAAATGCCCTTATATTGATAAGCCTGTTTGCGTTAAACTCGTTCACAAAGATGGCGGCAACGAAACAGCGCCAATATACATTTTGATGATAAATAAATGTGAAATGAAATATGCAAAATGTCTCAAAGGTAAGGATTTTGTTGACTCATAATAGTCTAGCTACTGTTACCACAACATCTATCTTTATTTATTTATTTATTAAGGTAACGCCAACAGCAACAATAGATATAGGATTAACAAAAAAATTATAATAACATTGTATAGAATGTGTGCCAATTAAAGGCTTGCATAACATTCTCCGCATTACAGACGACAGCAAGCTAAAAATATAAAAATAAAAATAGAAAAACAATGCACGAAAATTTAAACTAAGATACAATAAAAAAAAAAAAACAATTATAATTTACATACTATTTTTTTTTTTTTATAACTGCCTATCTTATTTATAATAAAACAATTCTAATTGTGTACAAAGAAGATAATATGTTTTTTTTGTGGGGCGCTTTATTGTATATAGATATCGTAGCCAAAACTGTTTTTTTAATGTTTTATGTTAGCGTGATGCGTAGCTAAGACGCCGCGCATCACGCCTTCACGATACGCGTTATTTCAATAAAAATGAAACTTGGCACGATTTGAGTTCATACTACGAGATATACTTCATATTTCATCCTTTTTATCCCGAAATTCAGTACGGTTCCCTTGGGAGACGGAATGAAAGTCAATATGGATTCTTAGTTGTAGTTCATAAAGGCATTGTTCGATTTCATTTCATAAATTTTTTAGAAAGCAGCCTACTTCATTGTCCCGTAAATATTTCAAGGCCATCGGTTTTGTAGTTCAGGGACAGATAACACAACGCTAAGTAAGTCCAAATAACTTGAAACCCAGAATGTAGTAGGTACTTGGACTTTTGGCTCAATTACAACGAAGAAGACATTATGACATTTATCGCCTCTCCAAAGGGAACCTTACTGAATTTCGGGATCAAAGAGACAAAAATAAAAATTATTTGTATTTAGTATCTATTACAGCGTGCCGTTTTATTCAAAAGTAACGAGCGATGCTCTGTAGCCCAGATAAGTAATACTTTTTAAATGTTCTTCGCTTGTTAGTAATATTTATAATTTATTACAGTACTGAATACTAAAATAGTACCAATTGAGAACTGTTATCACAATGGAACTCAGAAAGCAGGTGAGATATTTTCTGTATGCTTTTTACAAGACTTTAGAAACCTAGGCTTTCGTACTACCGATTTTTTGTATATTTGTTCAGATGTCCAGTAAGTTAGTACACATATTCTGTGAAATATTCTCCGGCTCCGTGGCTTAGTTGGTAGTAGCCCTGCCTACGAAGCGAGGAGTCCTGGGTTCGATTCCCGGCCGGGGCACACTTTGTGTGGTGAGCATGAAGTTTGTTCTCGGGTCTTGGGTGTTTGTCTTGTGTTTCTGTGTTTGTCCATGCCATCTGCGACACAGAGAATCCTAGTGCAGAGGTATGAGTGTGTAAATCGTTTATTCAGCCCGCTTGGTGGTTTTGATTAAGAATGGACATATTTATCACATAAATTTACATAAAATACTATGTTACTAATTGCTACCACTCTACGCTTTATATCAAAACATTTTGATGTGAAATTAATTGTAATCTATAATAAAATTTATATAGTTGAAGAGTTTGTACAAATTCAAATAAATAAAACTTTTCCTTCATACGTAAAAGATGGCTTGCGATACATTCTTATCAGCTAGCTTTCCTGAGAACATTAGTTATATTGAATTAATCATCTTATAGCATTGTTTAATAACTTTATTATATTATTCAACTTTCAGAGAGCAAGCGCGTCAAGCGGCAAATTCAAGGTATGGTATACAAGGATGTTTATGTAACGAGTGGTGTAAATAAATTTTAGATGTAAATGATAGATATATAGCTGCAGCATCAAACTGTATCTCTCGATTTTATTATCATCCGTTTTCTGACTCGCTTCCCGCTATGGGAATAAGTTTAAAGACGTATTCACGTCAACGTTATTAAAATCTATACTATTATTATATTATCTATACTAATATTATAAAGCTGCAGTGTTTGTTTGTTTGTTTGTTTGAACTCGCTAATCTCTGGAACTACTGGTCCGATTTGAATGATACTTTCAGTGTTGGGTAGTCCATTTATAGAGGAAGGCTATAGGCTATGTTTTAAAAAAACTAAAAAAAAAACTAGAAAAACGCGGGTGAAACCGCGGGGCAAAGCTAGTAATTTATAATTTCTCAGCCATTTTGCAATCGTTCTGGGGTCGTTGCATTAATTTAAATTTATTTTTTATGTAACATGTAATGGCGGCCGACTCTTGTGTGGCGACGCCGTGGCGACGCACCGCTCATGGTTGTTCTTATCTTGTTTGTTATGTTTTTGAAAATCATATTCTATGTTTATATTATATGTATCTATTGTACTAATGTATGTTCCTTTGTGTTTTAATTGATGTTTATTGTGTATTTCTAGTATAACGCATTAGATAAATCTGTAATGTTATATTTTAGACTATAATAGTAAATAAATAAAATCTGCCAGGCGCCCGTGTCGGCTCATTATCACTGAGTGAGCTTAAAAGCCAACAGATTTCTTCCATGACAACAGCACGTTAAAGGCCCTTATGCCAAAGTCGCAACCCGTTTGGAGACCCGCTGTCTTGAGTTTACTAATATCACTTATATTCATCTCCAGCCTCACAACAAATACGAACTACAAAAAATGTCAATCTTGGGAAACCTATGAGATTTGTCCGTACTAACCAAACAATTAAAAATAAACAAACAGCGCAATATACGAATCAGGGGAGCTCTAACAAAACACAGGTCATTAAATTGAAAATGCTGCAAAAAAAGAAAAAAAAAGATGGAGGTGAATATTTTTATGAAACAAATAATTATGATGGGGAGATTGAGGAAGGCCAGGAACAAGAGGCCGATGAATATGAACAATATGAAGAGGAAGATGGGCCCGAAGATGCTACAGGTATATTTTTTTTTAAAACTATACGATAAAGATATTTGTCACAGGTTTGTGTTGTCTCTGTATTTGTCTGTGGCGTCATAGCACCTGAACGAATGAACCAATTATGAGGTACGGTATGAACGTTAAAAAAACATCCATGTCAAAATCAAAGTCAAAGTCAAACTCATCTCAAGTATCGTTTGGACACGTCAAATTTTACACACACAAGTAAACATATTCATGAGCATGTAACGTGTCACAAGAACTAACACATTACATGCACACAGATATGTAAAATTATAGTCAGTTTTCATGTTTAAGCTAATCTTATTTGTTAAGTTTACGTCTGTTCCAACCCTAACCGACCAACCCTAGGGGAAGAAACAGACAAGAAACCCTTCCGAGACAGTATTACATAATCGCGAATTTCCTCAACGTTGAAATCGATTCAATAGTACGATTTAAATCGAAATGAAATTGTATTTTTTTTTCGCATTTCACAGGTAACCTTTAGTCGAAAGTCGAAAAACACTCAGGATTCGAAAGAGATCGTTAGTCAAAGTCAAACTCATTTATTCCTTTAGATCTCAAGTATCATTTAGACACGTCAAATTTCAAATTTTATCGCCTATGGTACGATGGAAGGCTTTAGATTTTACTATTTGTTTGACCTATCGCACAAACCAAGGCACAATGGTGTAATTTATTTATTTATTGGATCACCAACGAAAGATACACAGTCTTACAAAATATATTTACAAATATTTAGGTCAATGTGCTCCCTCATTTACTGGTTATAGTTATAATTAAAATACAACTAGGCACTTTTTTTTTTCTTCTGGCCTCGTAGGCTCATTTTGTGTGTAATAAATTTGACAACACTAATTCACGTCAAAATATAGGAAAAAAATCTTAAAATAAGGTTATAAAAAGAATATGTAAAAAAGAGTGAGATGAGGTAAGCAGAAAAGTTCCAAAAAAATAATTTTAAATTATGGATTGGTACAAGTAATTCACAAAATGAACAGATTTCGTTGAGATCGCATTCATGTGTTGCGTGATGGATGCGGGTGCCAGTGAAATTACGGGCACATGAGACGTTACATCCCCATCTTGGGTGACGGGTGCGATAAAATGCGACTTGTGTCTCATACTTCGATAAATGACAACCTGGGTCGTTTCGGCAACCATTAATAATCATGTTTGTTTTTTCAGATAGCAAAGTGGATGGAGAAGGTAATTTATAATTCTGTTATTATTCTGTTATGTGTCTCATACTTCGATAAGTGAGGACCTAGGTCGTATCGGCAACCATAAATAATCATGATTTTTTTTCAGATAGCAAAGTGGATGGAGAAGGTAATTTATAATTCTGTTATTTTTGTGTTACGTGTCTCATACTTCGATAAATGACAACCTAGGTCGTATCGGCAACCATAAATAATCATGATTTTTTTTCAGATAGCAAAGTGGATGGAGAAGGTAATTTATAATTCTGTTATTTTTGTGTTACGTGTCTCATACTTCGATAAATGACAACCTAGGTCGTATCGGCAACCATAAATAATCATGATTTTTTTTCAGATAGCAAAGTGGATGGAGAAGGTAATTTATAATTTTGTTAATATTCTGTTATTTTTCTGTTATGAGTCTCATACTTAGATAAGTGAGGACCTAGGTCGTATCGGCAACCATTAATAATCATGATTTTTTCTCAGATGGCAAAGTGGATGGAGAAGGTAATTTATAATTCTGTTAATATTCTGTTATGTGTCTCATACTTCGATAAGTGAGGACCTAGGTCGTATCAGCAACCATAAATAATCATGATTTTTTTTCAGATAGCAAAGTGGATGGAGAAGGTAATTTATAATTCTGTTATTTTTGTGTTACGTGTCTCATACTTCGATAAATGACAACCTAGGTCGTATCGGCAACCATAAATAATCATGATTTTTTTTCAGATAGCAAAGTGGATGGAGAAGGTAATTTATAATTTTGTTAATATTCTGTTATTTTTCTGTTATGAGTCTCATACTTAGATAAGTGAGGACCTAGGTCGTATCGGCAACCATAAATAATCATGATTTTTTTTCAGATAGCAAAGTGGATGGAGAAGGTAATTTATAATTCTGTTATTTTTGTGTTACGTGTCTCATACTTCGATAAATGACAACCTAGGTCGTATCGGCAACCATAAATAATCATGATTTTTTTTCAGATAGCAAAGTGGATGGAGAAGGTAATTTATAATTCTGTTAATATTCTGTTATTTTTCTGTTATGTGTCTCATATAAGTGAGGACCTAGGTCGTACCGGCAACCATTAATAATCATGTTTTTTTTTTCAGATGGCAAATTGGATAGAGAACGTAATTTATAATTCTGTTAATGTTCTGTTATTTTTCACACTTTTTTTTTAAATACAAAACTTGTCCAACAATTACAAATAACAAAAATATAATAAGCCAAACAGGTGCAAGCTTTTTAAGTTTACCTGTATAATTTTATTTCTTATAAAAACGATTATGTATAACAAAATTTTATTTGTATTTACTTGTTGATGTTAATTTTTATTTTTTGCATTTAGTCCGTACTATGAATATTTAGTTTGGATGTAGTTAGTGCTACATTACGTTTCTGTCTAATTTCGTAACACCATTTCGTTTTTTTTTTTTTCAGTTATTCAACAAGACAGTGAAGGTCCGTATCAACCTCTAATTAACTAACTCTCGATACGTGAGTGTATGCTATCTGCCACGGGAGCCCAATCCATATGGACCTATTACAAATCATCGAATTTTTGAAAGATGCTTCTCTTTCGGGAGCTTGTAAATGTACTCATATATTCTTCTTCTTCTTCTATGGCTTTTTGTGTTAGCCACACAAATTCTGCCAGTGTCTGGTGTTTAGCTAATGGATTCTTAAATTAATAGGGCGAGAGTACATAAGAATATGACCAGTGTGAAACAGGTGGGTCATTAATTTAAATAAAATTGATTACTCCAAAACATTACATGTAAAACTGCACCAAAAATAGAACAACTCAGTGTGCTCATATATTTCAAGTGACTTGACATCTATGCTTTCTTTTTTTTAAGATAAAGATAAAGATATTTGCATAAATAATATTTATATGTGTACATATTATGTGTAGATTCCATTGCATGCAAGGTTATATTTTGGTTTGTCACAACACATTTTACCGATTACGGTGTGCAAAATATGAAAAGACGCCAAATCTGTTTTTAAAACTAATGAGTCTACATCACACTAAACTAGGAAAATAATACAAGTCAGGAAAAAAGAAAATATATATAATAACATTTGTCAATATCATAATAACATTTGTCAATTAGCAATCTTTTAAAATTATTCTTAAATAAATTGATATTGGAGTCTCGGTAGCATTTAGGAACTTTATTATAAATTCTGGGAGCCGTACATATTATGCTTTTTTGTAATAATGTAGTGTATGCAGTACTTCATTGTAATAATGTAGTGTATGCAGTACTTCTTTGTAATAATGTAGTGTATGCAGTACTTCTTTGTAATAATGTAGTGTATGTAGTAATAATGTAGTTAGACGAGTGCAACTGTAGTCTTTTGTCATCGGGTCTATTTCGGATGACAATGTCAGATTGACGTGGAAATAGATGGGGATTATTCCTCACGAATAGTGATACTTCTAATATATATAGTGACGGAAGGTTAGAATTCTATGCTTAGTAAGTAATGGTTTACAACTGTCAGTACTTTTTAGTTTAAACATCACTCGTAAACATCAATTTTGACGTTTGAAAATGACAGTTCTGTCTGTGGAGTTTCCCCAAAAAATAATTCCATATCTAAGTACAGATTCAACCATACCGTAGCAAGCTATCAGCAATGTTTCTGTGTTCAAGAGTTATTACTGCATTTCAGTGGACTCTGCACAGTACAACGCAGACTGTCCCACCGTCTGTCCATCCCTGGGGGTGATGGTCTGCGCACGCAACCAGCACGGAGTGTACCGGACCTTTCTGTCCAGCTGTCACATGAGAATGGTCATGTGCAGGAGTTCCGAAGAGGGTAAGTTATTAAAAAAATTAGTTTTTTTTTTTTTACTTTTCGGCTGTGGTCGTACGAGCTGAAGGCTCACCTATGTAAGTGATTACCTTCTGCCATAACAGATATCACTTGGTCGTATACCTGGGTCTTCTCACGCTTCGGTCGGGACTGAGGACGTAACGCTGTAGTAACGGGCGGATGCAACCACTTACATAAATTGTGCCTTCAACTCGTCCTGTCACCCGTTTACAGTTTTCCTCTGTATCGGAGCTGGCCGGTTGACGAAACGAAACGAGACGAAGAATATTCATATTAATTTATTATTAATTTATTATTCGTCGAATTTTTGGTTCTAAGACATGCCGGTTTCCTCACGATGTTTTCCCTCACCGTGAGAACGTGGTATTTAATTTTATTTGACTTACTAAAACACTAACACTTCTTTCCAGTTCTAGAGCTCGTATCGCGTTTGCCATGCATGATGACAGCGTCATATCTCTCTGAGAAGTGGCTGCAGCCGAAAGGTCACATCCCAGGTGAAGTGGACGAAGTGCTAAGGTTCATTCTGTGCAGGGAGATGACGCAGCAGTCGAGAGAAGGTAAAAACAATGTGGATCTTTTTTTTCTTAAACAGGATCTTGATAGTGATAAAATAAAAGCGGTGAAATACAAGTGGCGCCATCTAGTTTCTTCATATGGAACTATATCCTAAAAATCATATTTTTTTATGAAAGCCCCCTCAAATATTTAATTTTTTCTTTTTATCTTGATAGTGATAAAATGAAAGCGGTAAAATACAAGTGGCGCCATCTAAATAGTTTCTTCATATGGAACTATATCCTAAAAATCATATTTTTTGTATGAAAGTCCCCTTAAATATTTATTCTATTTTTTAGTATTTGTTGTTATTGCGGCAACAGAAATACATCATCTGTAAAATTATCTCACTATCACGATTCATGAGATCCAGCTTGGTGACAGACGGACAGCGGAGTCTGGGTCCCGTTTCACCCTTTGGGTACGGAACAAAAAAATCCCAATTTTTGTGTCTTGGCTGGTTGCATTTTAAACATAATATGTCGCTACACTGTTTTATGTAAGAAATTCATTTTACCAGTACAACAATACTCATAGACATGAGATAGATATATATTGTTTGTAAATCTCATGTCTACGTCTATAGCGTACCATAGACTAAATAAAAAAAAATTAAAAAATTCAATTAATTAAATAAAACTAGCTGACCTATGTGGTTATGCTGTTGTTATGGGCGAAGGTAACCACTTAACATCAGGTGCCGTCGGTTCTATTTCCGGGATATTTGAATCGATGTTTTAATTTTCAGATGATCCTAGATGCGAAGGCATTGACATAGAACAGCCTGTTTCAGATATATCGCAAAACGAAGACCGGAATGTTGATCATGGAAATTATTAAAATTATGAACACTAATGCTGTTTTATTTTATTAATTAACAGACTTCAAGACAGGAGAAGATTCTTAGTTCGACAGAATGTTTTTTTTTTTTTTTATTTATGTATGTTACGCAATCATTCCGCCAATTATTAATCAATTTTGATGATTCTTTTTTTGTTTGGCAGATCATACTACAAAGGTCTTATATAAATTTTAACGTAATCGAACGAGGTTTTTGAAATCTAAAAATTTGTATATATTGTAACGCCTAGCCTCAACAAGGCCAACCCAGCCATGCGACCCAGCCATGCCACCCAGCCAAGTTCGCCCGGACAGCCATGTCCACAGCTCTGAATAGCGCGCCAAACCACACTTCACATCCGCCGCGTTATCGCAGTGCCGCCCGTAAAAGGAAGGGGATGCCAGCATAAATACTGGCGGAGCTCATTTTTAGTTTTAATTCGATATAAGTCACGAAGTAGAGCGACGGCTCCGTGGCTTAGTTGGTAGTAGCCCTGCCTTCGAAGCGAGGGGTCCCGGGTTCGATTCCCGGCCGGGGCACACTTTGTGTGGTGAGCATGAAGTTTGTTCTCGGGTCTTGGGTGTTTGTCTTGTGTTTCTGTGTTTGTCCATGCCATCTGCGACACAGGGAATCCTAGTGCAGAGGTATGAGTGTGTTAACGTTTAACGTTTTTAATCTCTATCCGTTGACGTCGCTGAGAATAAATTGATTAAAGTATCATTTTGGTTTCTATTCCCTTCCGTTTCAATATCTATGATATTTTATTCGAATTAACTCAAAGAAACTTTCTTTATGTTATATAGCTCAAATAAACTATCTTTATCTTTAATTAGTTTACTTCGAAACTTATCTCATTGGAGCAGTGCGTTTAGTTGGCGTACCCTTATTATATCATTATCTTCCTGCCCTTATCCCACACTGAGTGGGTAGCACAACATGTACATATTTTTCTTCCATTTCCCTCTATCAGACGTCATCTCAGTACTCACTCCTTACGCATATCATCTCTCACACAATCCATCCATCTTTTCTTTGGCCTACCTCTTGTCTTATATCCTTCCACATCCATATTTAAGACTTGTTTTGTTATATGCCATTCATCCCTCCGCATAAATTATATGTTTATATTAAAATGGTAGGGTGTACCTGTACCATCCAGAAGTCAGAGATAAAAGAATAAAAAGTCGTTTTTTTTTTGGATTTTGATATCTGCCACTTGTCATACAGTTCAATTAATGTGCATATAACTCTTTTTTACCCAAATTCGCCATTATGGTGCATTCTTTGGCACGCTTCGTAGCCTAAACGACTTTTATTTAAGCTTTATGGATTTTGCCTAAGAGATTATAATTTTTCGTTAGATTTGTTTTGGAGTGACACTAGTTAGATACAAAAAACCTTACGTTTATGTTCTGATTGTGGTATTGTAAAGTTTGAGAATGTGTCCTTGTTTATTTCTCGCTGCTACATATCTTTTATGATTTTATTTAATGATCATATTTCAGTTTCATATTTCAGTCAGTCATCCGGACTCAACCGGACAACAGCTTTTAGTGCGTGATCTTTTGAAAATATTTTTGTTAATAGTAAAAAGCTTAAATTCAGTGAAAATAATTAAATAATTAGAAGCATAATAAGTATTTAAATACTTAAGACTGATAAATAATTAGTTAAACAAAGAGATTATCATAATATTATTAAATCTCCAAAAAAAATACCAGTGAATAGAATAATTTTAAGGCCGATGACCTTGGACATGGCACACGACACGAACGCGTAAGTTACGACTACTGTGAACTTAATCTGTGGCGGTGTTTTCGCGCTTTTAACTTTTGACTAACATTCTGCTTAATTAATAAGTGTTTCGTATTGGGAGCTTTCACATTATTGTTAAACAGATAATAGGTTTAACTGTGCATTACCATAATAACATTATTTTCCTAATAACTACTCCGCCCTCCCTTTGAATACAAAATTTGTTACTAACAAAAATAGTGAAAAATAATGTCGGCTAGAGAATGCGCTGGTTGTCTTAACCCTATTGAAACCCAGGAGTGCATGAAATGCTTCTTTTGTCAACAATGGTATGACCTGGTTTGTGCTAACGTGCCTGTAAAACTTTATCCGCATTTGAAGGAAGGAAAGGAGGTACGGAAAAATAAATGGGAATGTCCTGGCTGTCGCAACAATAAGCCGAAGAGAGACAACACCGATACTCCCGCCGTAGCTCGCTTCGAAAAACCGTTAACTCGTTCTAAGACTAAAGTCCCACAGTTCATCCCGGCTGGAACACGCAACCAAAAGTCGCATGCAGTTCCCCACCGGCAGCCAGCTTTAACACAACGGCTCCAGACTTCGCCTCAGCAATCTCTTGATCTAAAACAGCAGCCTGTATCTCCACCTCGCCAGTCTGAAGTGGTAGTCCAACGGATAGAAACCCCATCTAAAATATCTCAGACTGCATACAGTCGGGAGCCAGAGTATACGAATGAAGACGAGGTACCCTTAACTGGTAAAGCTCTTAAGGCGATCATAAACCAAGAAATAAGTTGTAAGCTAAGCAGCATCTTAAGCGAACAAAAAAGCTTAAAGGATCTCGTGGATAGTTTTCAACAAACTGTATTATTCTTCAGCGAAAAATACGACGAGATCAAGGAAGCACTAGACGACAAAACTACGAGGATACTCTCTCTGGAAAAGGAGAATACGATACTACGCGACTCCATCCAAAGTCTTACCAAACGTGTGAACAACACAGAACAACACGCAAGAGCTAATAACGTGGAATTACAGTGTGTACCAGAAAACAAATCGGAAAATTTGATAAAGACCGTACTTAACATCGGCAAGGCAGTTAACAGTACCATTAAAGACGCCGACATCTCACACGTCACAAGAATAGCAAAGAAAAACTCAGACAGTAACCGGCCCAGATCAATCCTTGTTAAGTTCAACACTCCACGACACCGGGACGAATTTCTTGCTACCACGGCAAATTACAACAAGAGCAACCCAAAAAATCGACTAAACACTAGCCACATTGGAGCTCATGACAAGACTCCAATCTACGTCGTAGAACACCTATCAGCTGACAATAAATCTCTTCACGCAGCAGCTCGTTCTAGAGCAAAAGAACTAGGCTACCGATTCGTATGGGTGCGGAATGGTCGGATTTTTATGAAAAAAAGTGAAGAATCCGACCGCATTGTTGTTGAAAACACTGAAATTCTTAATCTACTGTATTAGTAGATAGTTTAAGTTAGAATATATCCACTGTCCGTAATTTATACTCTATATTTTATCGAATAGTTATTAAACTCAAATTAGTATGTGGAACAAAAGTAATATAAGTGTGTACTACCAGAACATTCGAGGTCTCAAAACTAAAACGAACAGTTTCTTTCAAAACATTTTGCTGCAAAGCTTTGATGTTATAGTGCTTACCGAGACTTGGTTGATAGTGTATTTGACTCGGAACTATTTGATAATAGATACCACATATTTAGACGAGACCGTGAGACTAGTATCTATAAAAAGAGAAAAGATGGTGGCGGAGTTCTCATAGCAGTATCTAAAAAACTTAATTCTTGCAGACTGTCCAAATTTGAAAGCAATTACGAGGACCTTTGGGTGAAAATTAATGGTAACAGGAATAACAGGAGTAATGAGTCCTTGTATATATGTGCTGCGTACCTACCACCACCATTACGCGCGGACGCCTTGAATACATTCATAAATAGTGCGCAAAAAACTATGAATTCAGAAAACCATGTTCTTATTCTCGGAGATTTTAATTTGAGTGACATTACATGGAAAGATGATAACACAGCCACTTCGTCTACTATTCCCAATGCTACGAACTCAGAAGTAAACTTAAATTTCTTAGAATTCATGGCTTTGAACGACCTAACGCAATTTAATAACATATATAATAGTAACGAAAAGATATTAGACTTAGTACTTAGTAATAAATCTGTCAATCATTTTCAATACTGTAGAAATTCACTAGCTTCTGAAGACAAACACCATCCGTCAATTCAATTTAAAATTCCTACACTTATACACAAACTACTTCCTCCAAAGTTTGCCCCAAGGCCTAACTACTTTAAAGCTGATTATGACAGCATTATATTTTCACTGGATTCCGTGGATTGGTGTAAAGAATTCCTGTGTTGCACATCAGTCAATGACATGACTGAAATATTTTATACTGTACTGAGGGATACAATTAAAAAATACGTACCATTAAAATCACCATCATCCCATAAATACCCAGTCTGGTATTCTCGTGAATTAATAAAGATGCTCAAAGAAAAATACATGTTCCATAAGAACTACAAAAAATATAATAACCCACTTGACTTGGCGAAATTCGAAACGCTCAGGGATGAATGCACAAGAGCACAAACCAATTGCTACAAAAATTACATACATCTCATAGAAAATGCCGTTGATGAAAATCCTAAACTTTTTTGGTCTTACGTCAAGAATAAAAAACAAAGCGTTGGTACGTACCCTGCTCAAATGCAACTTGAAGATAAGATCGCTTATATTGGTGACGATATCTGCAACCTTTTCGCTGAAAATTTTATCAAAGCGTACAACACCCCCTTGACAAATCATACTCCATCGGCTGATTTCAAAACAGCTAATATATCTAGATCACTATGTAGTATAACGTTTAGTACTGCTGATATTAAAGTCCGCCTGAAATCACTGGATTCCAATAAAGGAGCTGGATCCGATGGAATTCCACCAATTTTCATCAAAAGATGTGCATTGTCACTAGACAAACCACTTAAGATAATCTTTAATAAATCAATGGAAGATGGTATATTTCCCAACTTATGGAAGGAAGCCTTGGTTGTCCCCATACACAAAAATGGTGAAAAGAATAAAGTGATAAACTACCGACCTATTTCATTGCTTGTCACTTTCGGGAAAATCCTAGAAAAGCTAGTTGCCGATCGACTAACTTGGCATTTGAAACAACATATAACCATTCACCAGCACGGTTTTATGAAGTCTCGATCTACAGCATCGAATTTAGTTTGTTATACTTCAGACCTGATTAATTCCCTAGATGACCGCTCATCTGTAGACTCTGTGTATACTGATTTCAGCAAGGCTTTCGATAAGGTTGACCACTCTATCCTTTTACAAAAGCTCTCGTATCTCGGTGTTTCAGGTGCCTTGCTTAAGTGGTTCTCATCATACCTACTAAATAGATCATCCAAAGTCGCCATCAGTGGATATCTTTCTGAAGAATTTACACCAACCTCTGGTGTCCCACAGGGATCCCATCTAGGACCTATACTATTTAATGTATTCATCAATGATATTCCTGATTGTTTTATAAATTCTAAGATATACTTGTTTGCTGACGACCTTAAAATTATGCGACCCATTTCCTCACCAAAGGATAAAGATCTTTTACAAGAAGACCTAGACAGATTGTCTGCTTGGTGTTTTAGAAACAACATGTCACTTAATACCAACAAATGTCAGCATATCCATTTTAATCGCTGCTCATCTACTCAAACCCGCAACAAGTATGTTTTAAATGGACAAGAGTTACAAAGTGTTGATCAAGTGCGGGATTTGGGTATAATTATTGACGCGAAGCTTAGATTTGACATCCATACTCAGAAAACAGTTTCTAAGTGTTTCAAGCTGTTAGGTTTCATCATCCGTAACAGCAAGGATTTTAAGCTTTCCTCTACCAGGATAAAACTATTTGAATGCTTGGTCCGCCCTGTGGTTGAATATTGTTCGGTTGTTTGGAATCCACGATATGACGTTTATTCTAAGAGACTAGAAAGCATTCAAAAACGCTTTCTGTATAATTTATCTTATAAAGACAATATAGCCAAAAAAGTACCCAGTTATATAGGCAGACTAAATCTATATAAAATGTCAACACTTTCGCAACGTAGAAGGGAACTAGATTTGCTATTCCTTCATAGAATATTTAATGGTACAATCGACTGCATTGATCTGACTTGTAGACTATCCATCAACGCCCCTTCTCGATTGCCCCGGAAAAATGCTTTCAACTTTTTTTCTCTGCCTTTCTCTAATACCAACCTCGGTCAGCATTCCGTTCTGCCAAGACTTTGCAAGCAATACAACACTTTGTCTAAATCTGGTAACTTAGACTTGTCAGATTCTCTACCAAAATTCAAAAAATGTCTACGTGAACTCATGGATATTAATTAATTCCGTACTGCAAATGTTTCATTATACTATATTCCATTACATTCTATATTTTCATTTATTAATGTTTTACCTAAGTTCTAAGTAAGTACTAATTTTCGTTACTTTTATACGTGTCAGCAACTTTCAGGTACTTTTAACTTTTTTGTATTTTATTACTATATGTTTTTGTTTTGTTTATGCAGAATTTACTCTACATAGATATTATTTCAATTCTCATCGCATGTTTGTCCAAATGTTTTGTTTTTCTCTATTTTTTTCTTATATTCTCAACTTTTGATTGTTGTTTTGTTTTGTTTTTCTTTCGCATGCATTAACCTATTTTTCTTTCTTATATTTTGTACTTTTCTTTTTTAAATGTTGTCTGGTTGTTCTCCATTAACACGCTGTGACGCCCTATAATTGCGGGACCACTATTGTTTAAGACCTTTTATTATTTTCAATTGCATGTTCAGTGTATCTTGTGTTGGGAGTCCTATATAAATAAATAAATAAATAAATAAATAAATCATTGTTGTCTTGTATGTGTGCTGCTAGAATGCATGTCGTTACCAAGTATTAGCATTATTGTAATTAAGTTCTTCTTGTACCTAAGGTAAATAAATAAACTATAAACTAAATTTAGATACATTTAGGTAGATTTAGATGACATAAACAATTGGTTTTTCATTCAATAATAGAAATACACCCGCCATTTTGGTGATTCATTTTGTTTTTATAATAATGTCTGCATTCAAATAAGTACTTTTATTGGTAGATATAAATTGGTGAAAATCAGCTCATCCGTTTCGGAGATTAGCCGGACAGACATTTTTTTTTTAAATATTGTTTATTTGTGTTATGTACTATAAATACCAAAACTTATTTAAAAGTAATAACATAAAAATGCATTAAAAGCTGTAATCACAAACATTCAATTATATTTATTTAGGTATACAGTGCAACCTCGATATAACAAATCGGAGGGGAACAAGAAAATATTCGTAATATCAAGTAATTCGTTGAACTGAGGTTAGTTATGTTGAGGTTACATTGGTCTAAAATTCGTTATAAAGAGGTAAAAGAATAGTTTTCTGTGTAGTTAGTTCTGAAAACTTATCTTTAAATTTTAAAATTGTAGCCAATGTGCTTGCGGGAATCCCGAACTTATTAGCTATGTCTAATTTTTTCGTCATGGGATTTTGGTCAACATAATTAATGATGTTTCGCTTTTCTGCGACCGATAAGGAATACCTTTTACGTTTCTGAGCCATTTTAACTTAAATCTTTAACAATAGTGACGAGCAGAGGTGTTTACATTACTTTCCATCAAAACAACAATGATTACTGTACAAACAAAAGCGTGTCGAAACATGTCGAGACATGAATCACATTATAAGATTAAGAGTTATATTATTGGTGGAAACTTTATATAAAGGTTTTGGGTTGTCAAAATTCGTTAATTAGAGGTATGAATACTTTTTCTTGATAGTTGAAAATTCATCGTTATATTGAGGTACGTTATATTAAGGTTGCACTGTATCATGAAAATATAATAAGTAGTCTACTTTCGCCATATAAAATACCTGTCTATTAATTGGGTATACCTAATACAAAAAAATAAAAACAGTTTTTTTTTTTATTTATTTTTGTTTTGGATATCGTAATATTTGCCATTTACTTTCAGTTTTTTATAAACAATATTTTTGGGTTCTCCATCAGATAGTTCTCTATCCATTCTTAAGTTTTCGTCAGCCAGCAATCCGTCTTCATTTTGGTCAGATAGGTTATCAGCAATCAAATCATCTTCAGGGTGATAAGGATTGTTATAGGCTCTGGAAAATGGGCCCAATAATACGCCTAAATCACTTCTGTTAGGTTTTACATCTACACGTAATATTTCTTCGCTCTTATATATATGCAATGCATTAGCTGTAATAAAACAAAAATTAAATTAAGCAACCCCTAATAAACTATTTTAAATATTCGCTATGGACTGGTCACAGCTTAGTTGTTACTGGCTCTGCCTTCAGCTCTGTACGTGGGTTTGATTCCCAACCACAGAAATTAGTGTGAAGAATATAAATTAGTGAGTAGGCAAATATTTTGTACAAAACGTGCAATATAAGTCTGGTTTACATAGTACAACCTATGCTTAGTTTGTAACTAAATGGTCTTGTGTGAAATGTCCATATATATGTACAAATACAATATGTCCACTGTCTTTTACCTATAAATACAATTTAAAATTGGAATACAATCAGATAAATAAAATAATGGCATTATTTTATTTATCTGATGTCACAGATATATAAAACTAAAATGTTAAAATGTCACAGATATATAAAACTAAAATGTCAATAAATACCTACAAGAAGGTTTTTATCTAACCTTGTCTTGTTATATTCAGTAATGCCTTATCTACGAGTAATGCAATTAGCTTTCCTAATAATGAACATTTACAAATTAATAAACAATAATTGTCCTTAGTGCAAATAAGTCCCGAAGCAGTCTATATAACCCTTGGCGCCATTCCGTAGACACTTTTTGTAAACATCTGTCTTACCACTGCACACATCATAAGTTTAAATTGTTTTGATTTCAACTGGCCAATGTGGCTTTTATTCATTTTCATATTATTATCTAATTTACTAACCGAATATCATAAATATTATTGCAATTATCATGACATAATTGGTATGAAATCCAATAAACATTAGTTGAAATTTTTAGGCCTATCATATATCGGTCTCACAGACCAATATTTATTATGTTTCAAATGATCGAGGGCATCAAACTACATTTAATAATGAAAAAAAAAAACATTTTGAACATACGCCCCATACATCCTTAATCCGATTATTGTAATACCGGATTTAGGAAGCGCGGGGCTCGTAGAAAATTCTGTAGAGGGGTCCTTAAATATGAGTTCTTTAAAAAATGCAATATATTTATTTGCTAACGATGGTAAATAAATGTATATAATATCCATATGTTAAAATTTTGTTGGTATTTCATTGTACCTACTGTAGAATACTATTGTGACAACAAGAAACTTTATTATACCACGTCTTAATAAGTTTTATTAGTCCTGCCTTCGAAGCGAGGGTTCCCGGTTTTCATTCCCGGCCGGGGCACACTTTGTGTGGCGAGCATGAAGTTTGTTCCCGAGTCTTGGGTGTTTTTCGTGTTTCTGTGTTTGTCCATACCATCTGAGACACAAGGAATCCTAGTGCAAAGTGTGTTAACGTTGTTGTTTTGTTTCACTCAAAAAATTAAGCTCGGGTGGGAGTTTGGATACGCGGGACACCATTATACGCGGAGTTCGTAGCAATTACAATACTACTCTTGTTACGTGGTGAATCCAGTACTGACTCCATATGTCTAAAATGCATTAATAAATGCTTAACATTCAGGACTTATACTTTGATAAGTGACGATGAATGCTAGCTGTTTTTATTATTTCGCTTAGATAAATGTTTCAATTTAACAATACCTCTAAAATAAAATATCGTTCAATAACTATATGAAATTATTATCTGTTTATAAATATAATTAAAAATCTATTACTTATTAAAGTTTAATCTGTTGATATAATCTGTTATTTAAATATTATTGAAAAATCTGTTATTTTGGCAAACATAAATCTTTGTGCAATGTCAAATAATTGCGTTTTACTAAATGAATATGACACATATACATACACATATTATTTATTTTTCTGTCCGTCCGTCTGTTTGTTCCGGTTAATTCCGAAACGACAACCAATTTTGACGGGACTTCCATTGGCAGATAGCTGTTATCATATGGAGTAACTTAGGCTACTATTACTATGAGAGAAGAAAAAAAATATTAGGGTTCCGAGCAAAAAATATAACCACACGGACGAAGACGCGGGGAACGGCTAGTCTGAAATAATTTTATATCAAAACCGTATCGGGAACCGTTTTACATGGAAAACGGTGTTGGTTAAACATTACGTGTATCTTAGATTCGTAATTGTTTTTCTAGGTATTTTGATTTAACAACCAAACGATCGAACCGATTTTGATAAAATTTCTATGGAACCAATCTAAAAGCATTTCCTATCAAATAAAAAAGAATTAAATTGGTTGACAAATGACGGAGCACTGAGGTAGCAGACGTAAAAAAACAGCCAAATTTATATCTTCCTCTGGAAGTCGGTTGAAATATAAAATAGACATATTATTGTAATATTGTTAGAATGCCACTAAAAGTATAGGTTATATAAATATAAATTAGACGTATATATTGCTTGTTCCTCAAAAGAAGCCATATGTTTACCCTTAGAATGATGGCCTCGATAATTATGGAGAACTAGGTACAACTTAAAGCTGATAAACAACAGTCTGTGAGCCCGCTGGAATACGAACAGGAACTTAAATTACTAACAACTAGTTCTTACGAATTAATTTGAATCAACACCCAAACTACGTAGCGTATTCATATGTAGCCAATTTAATAGGCACTTTATAGTCCCCGTAATATTTTTATAGCATTGCCATAAAAAAACAATAAAATTTTATCTATAATAGACTTATTCCTTCGATTCGATTGTAGTAGATAATGTATAGACATACAATTATTTTGCGCCACCTCAAGTCGAAGTAAATGATATAAATTATTAACACTCAATAGGATTTTTTTTTTTTTTTTTCGTAATATGTTCCTACAAGATCACGCGCGTATTTAAAAATAGTTTCGATCATTTCAATCCCAGGTCTCCAAACTTTTTGATATCACTTGCTATGGTTTTGGCTAGCGCCATGCATAGCGAGTCCATAATATTATTATTCGTGTTACCAAGATATTTACCATGATTTGTGAGTTTTGATGACTCATGGTAAATATCTCGGTAACACGAATAATAATGTTCATAACCATAATAGTTTTATAATGAGTACATAATGGTTTTATGCAAAATATAGAAAATGAAATACATGTGTTTGAAGTTAATTATATGCATAATAATTATTAACTGATTTTCTATTCACGGAAAGATAAAATTAAAATAACCTGCCAAAATGAGATCTACTTTCGTCGATCTCAAAAATAACAATGTAGACCTCATTTTTGTGTCGCTGACAAAGACCTTTTTACATATTGTCGTTGACCACTTTAGATTTCAGTGATATAAAGTAACTAGGTTTTGTCCGAACTAGCTCGCGACCCCTCAACATTAAACTGGAAGATTTTATTAATTTATTTTATTTTTTATTTTATTTAATAGGTGTGTGAATATGACTCCGCCCCTTTTTGTCAAAATAAAACACATTTGTTCGCTTACAAAATTAAAAAAAAAATTATTGAAAGTATGCTCCATCTGCAGCTACAACCTTCGCCCATCGTTCAGGTAGTTTTCGTATTCCTTGCTGGAAGAAGTCCTGGTCTTTTGAGCTTATCCAGTTGTCAATCCAAATTTTGATACTTTCACATGAAGTAAACTTTTCTCCAGTAAGGTCTGTCTGCATCGTCCGGAATAGGTGGTAATCGGAAGGAGCTATGTCTGGTGAATATGGCGGGTGGGGTAACACTTCCCAGTCCTGTCCCTCTAAATATCTTTTTACGACTTCTGCGGTATGCGGTTTGGCATTGTTATGCTGAAGAACTAATTTGTTATGTCTATTCACCCATTCTGGTCGTTTTTCTTCTATGGCTCGCTTCAAACGCATTAGTTGTCGTCGGTAAACTTCTCCATTAATAGTTTCAGAGGGTTTGAGCAACTCATAATATACAATACCTTTCTGATCCCACCAAATACAGAGCATGACCTTGGCACAGTGAATATTTATTTTTGGCTGTGATGGGCCTGGTTCGCCTGGTTTCACCCAAGCTTTTTTGCGTTTAGGATTTTCGTAGTGTATCCATTTTTCGTCTCCTGTGACTATCCGATGCAAAAATCCTTTTCTTTGCTGTCTTTGAAGCAGCATTTCACAAATGGTTTTCCGACGTTCCATGTCTCTTTCTTTTAAATCATGTGGAACCCAGTCACCGGCTTTTTGAATCATTCCCATCATTTGTAAACGCTTTGCAACAGTTGAACGATCAACATTTAATGCTGCAGCTAATTCTGATTGAGTTTGGCAAGAATCTTCCGCCAATAATGCTTCCAATTCAGCATCTTCAAATTTTTTTGGTGGTTTTCCATGTTCTTTATCCTCAGTACTAAAATCGTTATTTTGAAATCGTTGAAACCATTCCTTGCAAGTTGTATTAGACGGAGCATGCTCACCATAAATCTCCACAAGCAAACGATAAGTTTCCGCTGCAGTTTTCTTCGCAATAAAATAATGTATTAACACTTCCCGCAAATGACGTTTATTTGGAATAAAAACCGACATTTTCGAAAAGGTGAAAACAATTGTTGCTTACACTTCAACCAAATATCATAAAATGCGTTAGATAGCTGACATTCAGTACTATCGAATACAAGTATGGTCATTTATTAGTACACGTAAACAATACTAAAAACGACATCTGTTGAGAAAGGGCGGAGTCATATTCACACACCCAATATTTTGCTTTATTTGGGAAACAAACAGTACATAATTGTTTATTATTAATGATACATCTAAAAATACATAGACCAGCGAAGTTTCCTCCATTAAGTAATACAGTTTTTGATTAGCTTGTGAGACAGTATGGTCTATTTTGGATGACATTTCTAATTTCAGACTTCTATTTCTTTAAGTACTTCCATACAACCGAATTGTAGTGTATGTGTGGAATCTATAAGAATAAAGTGTACATTTTTGATAATTGATATGACAACTTACCAATATGTTTTTTGTTTCGGCCTAGCTTCGTAAGCAATATTTTGGGCAGACTGGCTAACTCTCACTTTCAGTTTTCTTGTAATTTTGCCACACAAACTACACGTCAGTTGACAATAGATACGCTGCTGAAAAGTTCAGTACTAATTACGCGTCCAGTAAGTACATAAGTACCCTTTAGTACATACAAGGTTATATTTTGTCGTTTTTTTAACTTTACTCCAAGTTCCACTACAAATCCACGAGAACATCATTTTGTACAAAACTGTCATAGGTACATCACTAGGATAGGTTATTTAATATACTATTTTCATTGCTTGCAGCAGTTACTTTAATTATTTACAGCTTAATGCGAACAATTTCACTGTCTATGACGCTGAAGTACGTGGTCTGAAAAGGTCCCAGGCAAAAAGTGTTGATTCAACTTCTTTTTTTCGTCTTTTGAAAGTGTTGACTATAAAGCTGACATTAGTATGATGTGCTTTAACTGGTCGTGCATGAGTCTTCAAATACAATAGGGTCTATATTTATGAATGTATTATTAGGGAGCCTTTATTGTGTAGTCTAGTTTTAATCTGAGTTATCTGTGGACTAATATAGTCATCTGTGGTTTGTATTAAATAATTTGGTATTTTTAATCTTTGGAATTTTTATTTTAAGGTACCGGTCGTCGTTGGTCGTGTCGTTTAGAGGAAGATAATTTTGTACTAAATTTTCTCTGTATTTACTAAACACGTATAAAAATTAAAGATAACAATTGTTTCAATGCATAAAGTAAGTATGAATACGGGATTAACTGATTCTGTAGTTAAACTTGTTCTGGTTCCTAAATACTCCCCCAATTAAATTAGTTCGTACGTTTGTTAATATCTTTTGCCTTTCGTGCTTCGATTATTGAGCTATTATGTACCGTTCGTTATGTTTTTTCTTTCATAACTCACGGTTATACAATTAATTACCTACATTTATCATTGGTATGGTAATCTCGGCACTTGAAAAGAAACTAAAGTGCCATTTGATATTAACATTATCACCAATATGTACCGAAGTCTAAAATAAATACATAAATAAATTGCCGAGTGCGTATCGGGCTACGCACAACAAAGGATTTCTTAGTCTAAATATACGAAATAGCCTGCAACCTAAAAGAAGCCATTTAAATATTTGCAAAAATATACAAGTCTACAAAGGTAGAATAAAAATTTATTTAGATATTTTTACCTTTTGCTCAACAGGATGCTATTATTGTTAAGTTCGACGGGGTTAGTTGGGGGATTCTTATTTTCCTTTCTGCTGGGTTTTGTTTAATTATTAAAATGTAAAATCAGTTGTGCAAATATCCAAAAAAAATGTGCAAAAATAAAAGCATAATTTCATTTGTGTTTTGTGGTTACCATCACTCGTAAGAGGTTAACTTAGGTTCTCCCCTACCCCCCTTCCGTATGAGAAGACCCAATAATAATATACAAGTATTTATTTACAAACATGTAGGTACATAATCAGATGTTACATGTCAGTTTTGAAGCGAGCCTATACATGCAACCTCATTGTAAAGGCGTGTAAACTTATTATAGTTCCAACTACTAATCAAAATAAAAATAAGATGTCAAAAATGCCTAATTAATTACATACATAGAAAACATTAATTATCATCACATTGCTTCTGTTATATCAAGGGATGTTACATCTCATGTGACAGCCATTTGAATACCACTGCCTGGTAGTGGATGCCCAGGTGTGTTGGCACGAGTTCTACTGCTTAATTTGCTCCTTTTACACCCCCTGGGGGATGTGTGTAGATACTCTTGGGTTGAGGGTACTCACCCACAACACGTCTGATGGAATACTCATTCTATTTCCACCGTAGGATCATTCATGAACACTTGGTTATGTCAAATTATACTATTACAGTAATTATGTAGGTCTGTAGTATCATATAATTACAATATCACAGGCATAATAGCTAAAGAAATACTTAAAATTAATTCAATTAAAATTTCACATTAAATTAAATATAATAAAAAAATTGCTGCTGTATATACAATACATAATAGAGCTGGTGCGGCTTGTGAAGCAGCTGAAAAAGCTAAAATATGCAAATACAGGGGTCTAGGTGCCAAATATGATTTTGTCCCATTCGGTGTCGAGACCCTTGGTCCGTGGGGTCCTAGCGCTATAAGACTTTTTAAAGAAATAGCAAATACATCACAGGAGACCGAAGAGCTGGCACTTACCTCGGACAAAGAATAAGTTTAGCTATTCAAAGGGGGAACGCTGCCAGTATCTTTGGAACCTTGCCTAAAGGGACTCCTTTTAATAATATATTGTATGTTAGTTCTTATAGTATATTTTTAAGATTTTAGTTTTAGATTTATTATTGCTTGTAATGTGTAATCTGTGTCTAAATAAATTTTCCATACATAAAGTATAGTGGCATATCAAATAAATTTAATTGTCTTAGATTTAATTGTTATTAATTAATTTAGCTGCTGTGATGTAATGAGAAGTAATCCTTGTTTAATTTGTACAAATTCCAGACATACTTAGATCATGGCCTCTTTGAATATCACGGAAACAGGCCAGTTTTCTTACAGACCGTTTATAAACCACTTTAATATGTTTATTGGCAACTCACCGTTATGGAGTACAGGAAATGTTTTCAAAGAAGAATATTTTAGTGTTGAAGTGGGGGAACAGGAGATACCTTTGGAGAAAAGCACTGGTAAGAAAGTTTTAGCTGTTCGTATTTAAGGGGCATACTCTTTTTTCTGTGAGTGGCCAAATCATACTTGTCACTTCACAACATGTATTTAACCCGATTAATTAAGAGAGCTGCCTCTAAAACAATTCCTGCAGCTTATAGCAGCTGCGGGGTTTGGTGGTGACCTCTAGTAATCCTATGTGGCGATGGAACAAATACTGTCGGAGTGATATTAAAGCTACTAAATAAATAAATAAAAATATGGCGAACTCTGGTGTTCGCCATTCAAGTCTGAAACTCTGACATAGCTTATTGACTAGAATACCTGGGACAGACAATAATGTGCCCCCGAAGCATGGCAGCGCTCAATACAAATGCCACTAAATGGTTGCAGTGTTATAAGTTTAATATGTATATCTGGATGCCTGCCTGTGGCATTATAGATTCTAAACAAACTAACCGATTTTAATGCGGTTAAGTCTGTTTGAAAGCTGACATGATCAAGATGATTCTTAGCTATAATATAATTTGTGAAGAGGGGGGTTTGGACATTTCACACAGCCCCAAAATAAGCTTACTATGGTGTTGTGTCTATTAGATGTGGGTACTGTACTTGCTAAACCTTCTTGGCTATAAATAAGGTAGTTTAAGTAGGGTAGATATATATTTTTCAAACTTTGATTATTACTTGCTGTGATACGAAGCTCAATACATGTTTTAAAATAATTACGGTGTTTTATTGGACATAATATATGGGCACCAGAGTACTGATACAGAAAAACAAACATGTATGTTTATCACACAAATGCATGTACTGGGTGGGAATTGAACACACAACCCACATCACAAAAGACAGAGCCAACTGAGCTCAGTTGGCTATCAGTCCAGTCAAGTAGCAGTAGAACTTGTGCAAAGTTCACTTCACTGTCTCCCACTTGGTAATCTGCTGCCAAGCAGTGGTGCACTCGCATTGCTGTGTTCTGGTAGAAGGGTAGTATTGAAATCTGATGTGCATGAGATGTACTCGGTTGATGACTGCAATGGGATGTCACTTGGGTCTGCTTTTACTTTGGTTGGGGAGGACCTTGCATTGCAGTTGTTATGGGAAGAGGTAACAATTTAACATTAGTTGGGTCTTCAGCTCCTCCCGTCACTTTAGTTCCAAAGTAAAAGATAATTATGAGGTAAATTTATCAATTCCAGGTGATATCCTTAACATGAACACATATAAATGCTACATTTGCAACATTAACATACCTAAATCGCATATAAATGAGCACAACAACAGCGAAAAACATAAAACTTGCATCAAAATAGCCGATTTGGCTGTTGATAGAATGAGACAACAAATGAAGTTAGATATGAAAGAATCCAAAATTCATGTTGCAGACACATACTTTTGTGAACCTTGCGCTTTGATAGTTCAAAAACCTAATAAAATAAACCATGAAAATTCTAGGAACCATTTGAGATCATTAAAACATGATCAACTTTTAAAACAATTTCTGATGGTTTACGAAGATGTTGATGCTGTTGATTTTGTTGAGAAAGATAATTTTAAAACAGATAAGTCGATTTGTGAAACTATAGAAACAGGTTTAAATGAGCCTCCTTTGTTCAATGATAGTGATGGTAATAATCCTAGTCTACATGTAAGCGATACTGAAGATATTCAATCAGCTATATCTGAAGCATCTGCGGAACATATGACAGAAACAGGTGCCACCGATACTAAAGCACAAGCATTAGAATTAAAAACTGAACCGCATCACGACAATTTGGAGATATCTGATGCTTCGGACATGTCAAAAAGGATGGTCGAACAGTTATCAGATTGTTTGACAAAGTATTTCCCTGAGAAATTAGAAAACTCAACGAAGGCTGAAAAGAAAGAGAATTCTCAAAAGGCTAGTGCAGATTTAGTGAACTACTTGAAAACGATAACAGACAAATCTGACACGGAACCAATACACACTGTAGAAGCTTTAACAGACAAATTGATATTGATAACGGCTATTAATGGCGACAAAATTAAGATTCCCGTACATAACTTTCACAGTTTTCATAATCAGAAGGACAAGACATTTTGTAAAATATGCGAAGACCCCAACGTTGGTTTTTGGCATGACACTTCCGAAGAACACATGGGCAAAGTAATGATTCCTATTGAAGATAAGAATGGGATTCGTAAGGTAGGCATTCCGTATCAGCCTCTAATGTTCCTGCAGGTACCTCGGGAGCCCAATCCGGATTGGGCGTCACATGTCATCGAATTTTTGGTTCTAAGACATGCCGGTTTCCTCACGATGTTTTCCTTCACCGTTTTGGAGAACGTGGTATTGAGCACGTACCACTTACCACCAGGTGGGCCCTCAGCTCGTTCCATCACTAATACACATTAAATAAAAAACGTCTTTCAAGTGAAAACCTCGTTGGTTCTCGTATGGCTTTGAACCAGCTACCTTCAGATTGACATTCGGCGTCTGTGCTCTCGGCCACCACGCTCTCCATAAGGCATTATTATTTAATATGTTTAATTTAATTGGGGTTGAAGGCTCCGTATAGGGGTGTATTGTCCCCCAATTTTATAATTACCCCATCCAGACTTATATCAGTATACAAACTATCAGCGAGTAACAAGGGCGGAATATATTTTTTTTTTAAATTGCGAGTCCTACAATAATTGCAATAATATAGCCAAATAATGACGGCTAATTTTTAACACGTTGTTATCAAAAATTAACCTTAATTACTTTTACATCTGATGATACATAATAATAACTTAAACCTTTTTTTTTAACGACAATTTCTAATCGTGTTCGATAAAGATATGATTTATCTGTAATGGTCTCTTAGTTTTTTTCTTTTTGACATGTTATCCTTTTTTTTTTTTTTTGCTACTCTTCTTTTTTTTTACATTTCTTTTGACATATTAATTATTTAAATTTGACATTAAATATAATTTTAAACTTCTGTATATTCACATGCCTGTAAAGGTAGGATTTGGCGGATATATATAGCTATAAGACCTTATTGTACCTAATTCCTTGGTGAATAATAAATGAATATGAATATGAATATGAATATAAATTTTATTAAAATCGGTTCAATACTTTAGTAATTAAATCAAGAAAATCTAGAAAAGTTATTATGTCATCCAAGTAAATGAACATGCATGTTTTGCTTTGCAGCACAAAGATAAACAGATAGTAATACAGGACCTTCCCAAGTTCAACCCACACTCGACTGGTTTAATTTGCATTACAGGTCGACGATATCTGGAGCCATTGTGTCCTATGCAACGACTTAACAAAGAACATAACATTCCATCTCAACAGTCTACTACACAAGAATAAATTGAAACAATGCTTCGTCGAGGTCAAGGATATAAATGAGAACATAGTCCAGAAATCACCAAATATGGACACAACTCAACTTATACTAGAACATAGTTTGATTGTCTCACATGATAACTCTGAGATTACTTGTAATATTTGTGATGTTACCATACACAACGCAGTCCAAAGCATCACGGATCATATTAAAGCGTTTGAACACATAACCAATTATGATGCTGTCATTGAAGGGAACAACCTCAATGAGATTGATGATTTGCAGTACTACTGTGTACCCTGTGATTTATGCGTGCCGAAATGCTACGCTATAGGGCATTGCAATGGCAAAAAACACCTGAAACATCTCTCAGATTTCATCGGAAAGGATAAAGAGGATGACAGCACACAAATTTTACTGCCATCAATTTCGCAGCAGATAAAGAGGCAGGGCAACTCTAAGACAATGGACTCTGATTTGATTTGCTTCGTCTGCAATGTTGTTCTGTACTGTGTCAACGAGCACATGAACTCTTTGGAGCACAAGAAGAGTTATTTCGCTTATTTGGAATCGAATAAGTTGAATGAGATCGAGGAAGATACATTTTACTGCATTCCGTGCAACACTGTCATCTTGATAGACTATCTGATGAGCCACTGTACTTCTAAGAAGCACAGCAATGCTTTAAAAGATTTTATGAGCAATGCGGAGAGTGTGCAAAACAACCCAGCTCAAAACACTGGGCAACTGATCGCAGAAAACACACACATATCACGGTCTATTAAAAAATTGCAGAACGCTCAACCATCCACACCGGACAAGGAGCTGGTATCACAAAATGGGATCTTCGACACAGCAATACCTCTAAAATTCCTTTATCAGTACCGGGAGATGTCCAATTCGAGGAACTTACTTTGCACTATATGCGATGAGGAGGTACCTTACAGAAAGTATGAGGTTCAAAGCCACGTTAATGTGATTGACCACGTTGTTGCTTTCAACCTGATGATGTTGTGGAACAAAATTAGAAGGAAGAATGATACATACTTCTGTGGTTTTTGCAAAGTGGACATAACATACTTTAGCGAGTTGACTCATATAGCTAGCTCGCAGCATATAGATATTATTTCTAAGCAGCCCAAGGGAACAGTTTATGAGTATGATAAGACACTGCTTACTTTGGACTATGCCATGTCACATAAGGTCGGGGATAGAGTCCGACCAAGCTCGCTGATTTCCGTTCAGAAATCTAAATGTGGTACGAATTTGTGATTGCATAAGTACATTTAAAGTTAACGTTAGTCATACCTCTGCGGATTCCCTGAGTCGCAGATGGCATGGACAAAGAAACTATACAATCACCCAAGAGCTGAGACTGATTTCATGCTCACAATGTGTGTCCGGGTATTCAACCCATGTGACGTCTCGTTAGCTTAGTTGGTCTTTGAAGCGAGGGGTCCCTGGATCTATTCCCTGTATGGTGTCTCTTTGCCCATGCCATCTGCGACACAGGGAATTAAGTGCAGAGGTATGAATTTGTCTATTAAACACCTATAATATGTAGGTGCTTAAACCACGGTTATAATATTTAGTATGATAATAATTTTTTGCACTTATATTGTCTTTTAGATTATTATTCGAGTTATTGAGATATTTACTGTGGAGTTTTGTTGACTTCCGATATTTCGACGCAGTTTCATGCGTCATGTTCACGGCTTACAAATAACAAAAACACGGTAACTCGAATAATAATGTTCATAACCATAATAGTTTAAAAAAAAAGCTTTTAGATTGCTAATAATATAAGATTTCTTTGTTAGTTTTAAGTACTAAGCATTTCATTATAGGGGTACGTACCCATACTACTTGTCCCGTTAAGAGGGAGAGGGGGTCTTCAAAATAACAGTCACTGGGGGGGGGCTTAGGTTAGGATAGCGCCAAGCGCCGTATTTAATAAAGGCATGAGTGAAATTATTTTTTCTTAATTTTTGTTTGTAAAGATTTAAAATTATTCCCCAGTATGGGTAATCCAAAGTATGGGTACGTTCCCCTTAGTTTTCAGTATTATAGGTGATACAGGGTGTAAGTAAATAGGTGCTTGTAACATCTTAATTGCTGTCTTATTGGATCTGTGTAACCCTGTTATGGAGCAGCTAGGTAGATTTAGACTAAAACGATCCCAAGCGATTTTTTTTTCCTGTGATCTTCATTTAGAAATTACTTTGCTTAAAATGTTTCTATGGAGTGATGATATCTTCCATAACATGAGCAGTAGAACTTGCAACATTCGCATGGTAATCTGCCGCTAAGCAGTGCTCGCATTGCTGTTCCGGTGGGAGGGTATGGGTGCCGGGGAATTGGCATGCGCGTTACACGTAAAATTACATCTCGGGTGCAACAGGGTGCGACTTGAGTCTTATAATTCGGTCGGGGAGGAAGTTGCATTGCTTTTGTTATGGGCGTAGGTAACCACTTGATATCAGGTGAGTCTCAAACTCAAGTCACAAATGCTACATTAATAGTGTGACTCGATGAGGTGTTACTGGTTGGGGAACCACCGGCGGTACCACCGTGGATTTGATTCCCGCCCAGGACAAATTGTTTGCGGTACATCTATAAAATTATGTTCCTATATAAGCTAGGCTTAGTTTGGCGCTAGATGGCGTTGTGCGAAATGTGTTTTTGTAACTACCCGCATTTGCATTTATGAAATAAAAGTGAATTAAACCTGTGATTAAATTCTGAAGACATTTTGTAATAAGCATTCCTTTAGTATAAGTAGCTATGTAACGCAGTCCCCTCCTGCGCGGGGAAGCTTCTTAGCTATATAACTTAGTCCCCGGGAACTTCTACCGCCATACATTCAATTCTGAAACCACATTTTGTAATAAGCATTCCTTTAGTATAAGTAGCTATGTAACGCAGTCCCCTCCTGCGCGAGGAAGCTTCTTAGCTATATAACTTAGTCCCCGGGAACTTCTACCGCCATACATTAAATTCTGAAAAGGAGTTTTGTAATAAGCATTCCTTTAGTATAAGTAGCTATGTAACGCAGTCCCTCCTACGTGAGGAAGCTTCTTTGCTATGTAGCTCAGTCCCCGGGGAACTTCTACCGAAATACATTCAATTCTGAAACCACATTTTGTAATAAGCATTCCTTTAGTATAAGTAGCTATGTAACTCAGCCCATCCTGCGTGAGGAAGCTTCTTAGCTATATAACTCAGTCCCCTGGGAACTTCTACCGCCATACATTAAATTCTGAAAAGACATTTTGTAATAAGCATTCCTTTAGTATAAGTAGCTATGTAACGCAGTCCCTCCTGCGCGAGAAAGCTTCTTAGCTATATAACTCAGTCCCCGGGGAACTTCTACCGCCATACATTCAATTCTGAAACCACATTTTGTAATAAGCATTCCTTTAGTATAAGTAGCTATGTAACGCAGTCCCCTCCTGCGCGAGGAAGCTTCTTAGCTATATAACTCAGTCCCCGGGAACTTCTACCGCCATACATTCAATTCTGAAACCACATTTTGTAATAAGCATTCCTTTAGTATAAGTAGCTATGTAACGCAGTCCCCTCCTGCGCGAGAAAGCTTCTTAGCTATATAACTCAGTCCCGGGAACTTATACCGCCATACATTAAATTCTGAAAAGACATTTTGTAATAAGCATTCTTTTAGTATAAGTAGCTACGTAACGCAGTCCCCTCCTGCGCGGGGAAGCTTCTAGTTTGCCGATTAGTTCTAAGTTTTTACATTTATATACTTTTCTATAAAATGTATTGAGCCAATGTGCCATGAATAAAACTGATTTTGAAAAATATTGAATTTTATTCTGGTTTTTGACTGAACTTTTTTCATTTTATACGTTTACACACTCATACCTCTGCACTAGGAAACCCTGTGTCGCAGATGGTATGGAAAAACAGAAACACAAGACAAACACCCAAGACCCGACAACAAACTTCATGCTTACCACATAGTGAGCCCCGTCCGGGAATTGACCCCGGGACCCCTCGCTTCGAAGGCAGGGCTACTAACAACTAAGCCACGGAACCGTCATTGTCCGGCAGATATAAATAAAAAGGAGTTCTACAGTTCCTAATACCTTTTAGAAGCAATCTGTAGCAGTAGAACTTGAGCCAAGTTCGTCCGGAGGTACTGCCACCACACCTGGAATCTGCCGCCAAGCAGTAGTGCTCGCATTACTGTGTTCCGGTGGAAAGGTGTGGCTGCCGGTGAAATCACATGCGCATCTGTAACATCCCCTTCTCGGATTATGCGCAGCAGGATGAGAGCGACTCAGTGTAAGATCCAAATCTTATACCGAGTCGTATTACTGTTGTCATGGGCGGGGGGCGCCACTAACCAGGTGGGCCCTCAGCTCGTTCCGTCACTTAATCACAAAAAAACAATGAGCGCAGACAAAACAAACAAACAAGTAAAACACGCAATTTTGTTTACTTAGATGAAATATTGTCATTTTAATTTAAAAAAAAAACTTGACAACGATTTCGAAGAAATTTCTGAGACCAAATTAAAAGCAAATTTTTTGAAAAAAAAAAAAAAAAAAAAACTACTAATTTGATGACGTCATAAAAGAGTTTAGAGGTCATTAGAGTTTTTGTAATGTTTTTAATGTTTTATTTTTCTGTGTGCTTAATTTGTTTTATTTTATTATTATTATTATTATTATTTTCATTTTATAATTAATTAATGGATGTTATGTCTGAAATAAATAAATTATTATTATTATTATTATAAAAGAGTCGGGGTCGGGTTGAAAAAAAAAAATACATTTATATATCGTCAATCTTTATTTCTTTTTATCTTTTCAACATATCTTATCACTATCTTAAAACGGTTGTCATTCTATAAAATTCTGAGCGTTGGCAGTTGACAGTACCTCTGCCTTCTGCGCTGTAGGTCGTGGGTGTTAATATGTTTTGTAAGTGAAGTGAAACGACAGTTGCAATATTAGAAGTTTTTAACAGAAGTAAGTGATTACATCCGGTCATAACAAAAGCAATGCAACGTAGGCCCTCCCCCGTCACCCGAGACGAGGACGATACGTCATGCAACTGTGATTTCACCGGCACACACACCCTTCCACCGGAACAAAGTTTATTCGCTAAAATCAGTATTACCTCTGTCACGATAACAATAAATGCATGCAGACAATTTTTTTTTTATTTATGTACCCTATTGATTAGCTATCGACAATCGTTAACACAATATACAATAATAAGTATGTAATTCCAAAAAATATGTACTATATAAGTATATATTCTATCTTGTACCCATAGTACAAGCTTTTACAAGCTTTGTTTGGGGTGTGTGCAACCTTGAAGTGTGCGACAACATAAACAAATCATCTATCTACATGCCCACAAGTGGACAAAATGCGAGGCGAGAACAGAACCCGCGACCTGCAGAGCGTGTCACGAGCGGAGTTACCGTTTGTCGTCGTGCCTGCGTCGCTTGCGGCGCGGCGGCGCCTCCAGCCCGGCGTGCGCCTGCGCAGCCAACAACATTCCCAGCTGGCAAGCCGCCTGGAACATACGAGAACATGTGTGAACAGCTCCGTGGCTTTCCGGGTTCGATTCCCGGCCGGGCCTGCGATTTGAATGGACCAGCGACCTAGTCCTTGAAAGTCGGCGTCTAGCCCTGGTCTATACTCTATGGTTCGGAATCCTTCGTGCGCGAGTCCGACTCGCACTTGGCCGGTTTTGTATTTACCTCCTCGTGCATCTCCTTGGCCATGCTGAAGACGCTGTGCTCGCTGCTGTTGTACATTACAGCGTTGGACAGCATGAGTAGCACGTCCCGTTGAAACTCTGCCGTATTCCTATAAACACAATCATAACAAATAATCGATATAAAAATCGATAAAACCCGACTGCAATGCTTCAAAAGTAGCAAAATAGGCAATTTCGTTTATTTGGATAACATATTTTTTTGAGTTATTTTTGGCAACCCTAACTGTAGTGTTACCTTATGACTCAGTGGCAACCCTAAAGTAGTATTATCTTATGACTCAGTGGCAACCCTAACTGTAGTATTACCTTATAGCTCAGTGACAACCCTAACTTGAGTATTACCTTATGGCTAGGTGGGAACCCTAACTTGAGTATTACCTTATAACTCCGTGGTAACCCTAACTGTAGTATTACCTTATAGCTCAGTGACAACCCTAACTTGAGTATTACCTTATGGCTAGGTGGGAACCCTAACTTGAGTATTACCTTATAGCTCAGTGACAACCCTAACTTGAGTATTACCTTATGGCTAGGTGGGAACCCTAACTTGAGTATTACCTTATAACTCCGTGGTAACCCTAACTGTAGTATTACCTTATGGCTAGGTGGGAACCCTAACTTGAGTATTACCTTATGGTTCAGTGGCAACCCTAACTGTAGTAATACCTTATAGCTCAGTGACAACCCTAACTGTAGTATTACCTTATAGCTCAGTGACAACCCTAACTGTAGTATTACCTTATAGCTCAGTGACAACCCTAACTGTAGTATTACCTTATAGCTCAGTGACAACCCTAACTTGAGTATTACCTTATGGCTAGGTGGGAACCCTAACTTGAGTATTACCTTATAACTCCGTGGTAACCCTAACTGTAGTATTACCTTATGGCTAGGTGGGAACCCTAACTTGAGTATTACCTTATGGTTCAGTGACAACCCTAACTTGAGTATTACCTTATGGCTAGGTGGGAACCCTAACTTGAGTATTACCTTATGGTTCAGTGGCAACCCTAACTGCAGTATTACCTTATGACTCCGTTGTCAATGTTGCGCCGGATGGTGGAAAGGTCCATGGGCCTCTTGACGACCGCGCTGTACCCGGGCGCCTCCTCGTCCGTGATGGGGCGCAGGAATAGCGACGCGTACTTGTGGGCGCATAACCTGACAACGATAGGACACCCGATTTAAAGATTGAAAAAATAAATATTAACATTCTTGCAGCAGACTGTACCTGCAGTAGACCATACCTCATACCTGGTGTAAACCATACTTGCAGTAGACCATACCTGCATTACACCATACCCGCAGTAGACCATATCCGCAGTAGACCATACCTGCAGACCCCAACTGCAGTAGACCATACCTGCAGTAGACCCCACCCGCAGTAGACCATACCTGGAGAAGACCATACCCGCAGTAGACCATACCCGCAGATCATACCTGCAGTAGGCCATACCTGCAGTAGACCATACCCGCAGTAGACCATACCTGCCGTAGACCCTACCTGCAGTAGACCATACCTGCAGAGCATACCTGCAGTAGACCATACCTGCAGTAGACCATACTTGCAGAGCATACCTGCAGTAGACCATACCTGCATTACACCATACCTGCAGTAGACCCCACCTGCAGTAGACCATACCTGCAGTAGACCGTACCTGGAGTAGACCATACTTGCAGAGCATACCTGCAGTACACCATACCTGCAGTAGAGCATACCTGCTGTAGACCAGCATGACGGACTTCTTCCACAGCCGGTGCTGTCTCTCCGCGTCGCTGGCGTGCGGCGACTCCGGGGCGCTCGCCTCGCACGCGCTCTCCGAGCCAGAACATGCTGGAGAAAACAACAATACGATAATGTAAACCTGGATCTGGGGTATGTACTGATGAACTTCAAACGGTTCCGTACCCAAAGGGTCAAACGGGGCCCTATTGCTAGGACTCCCGTCTGTCCATCTGTCTGTCTGTCACCAGGCGTATCTCATGAACAGTGATAGAGTTGAAATTTTCACAGATGATGTATTTCTGTTGCCGCTATAACAACAAATACTAAAAAACAGAATAAAATAAATATAAGGGGCTCTCATACAAAAACGAGATTTTTTTCGATATAGTTCCATATGGAGAAACTAGATGGCGCTATTTATATTTATTTTTTTACCTTTTTATTATGGAACCCTTCATGCGCGAGCGCGACTCGCACTTGGCCGTTTTTTAAGCGTAGTAACACACACCAGTTATACACTAATATATTATTTGTAGGAACCTTCAACATAATAGCAGTAGAACTTGTGCCAAGTTCGTCCGGAGAAGTACTGCCACCAAGCAGTAGTGCTCGCATTACTGTGTTCTGGAAGGATGTGGGTGCCGGTGAAATCACATGCGCATGTATATCCCCGTTTCGGGTGATGGACGCTGGATGAGTGCGACTCAGTAAAGATTTGGATCTCATACTGAGTCGCACGCATTACTGTTGTCATGGGCGAGGGTCACCACTTACCATCAGGTGGGACCTCAGCCCGTTCCCTCACATATTCACATTAAAAAAAACTCACTTCTGGAGTCGGATTTCTTCTTCCTCGAATAATCTTTTCTCTTCTTGCCATCCTTGTCTTCCTCTCGGCTCACCTGCGAGAGAACAAGAATTATTTATATATACTAGCTGACCGGGCCACGCGTTGCTGTGGCTAACGTTTTTGTCATATAGAAAGAAAGAAATAAGAATACTTTATTGACAAAACTAAAGTAGGTACAAATAATAAACATCAAACTATAAATAACAAGTGAAAACAGAGAAAAAATATATAATAATACAGTAAATATTTAATTAGACCTGCGGAGTCAAAAGGCACCTCAGGATGTGTTGCACTGACGGACAGTGCAACGCTGATAATTATATATTAATATTATATTGACGGCTCCGTGGCTTAGTTGGTAGTAGCCCTGCCTTCGAAGCGAGGGGTCCCGGGTTCGATTCCCGGGGCATACTTTGTGTGGTGAGCATGAAGTTTGTTCTCGGATCTTGGGTTTGTCTTGTGTTTGTCCATGCCATCTGCGACACAGGGAATCCTAATGCAGAGGTATGAGTGTGTAAACGTTTATTTATTTATAATAGACAAATAATTTGCAATAAAATAATATTGCGATCATAAATTGAGATGTGAGCTATCCTATCTTTCAAGTTGGATCAAACTGCACGCGGTGTACAAATTTGATTGAAATCGGTTCAGTAGTTTAGGAGTCCATCGCGGACAAACATCGTGACACGTAATTTATATATATTAAGATAATAAATAAACGTTTACACACTCATACCTCTGCACTAGGATTCCCTGTGTCACAGATGGACAAAAACAGAAACACAAGACAAACACCCAAGACCCGAGAACAAATTTCATAGTCTCCACTCAAAGTAAGCCCCGGGAATCGAACCGGGGACCTCTCGCTTCGAAGGCAGGGTTACTACCAACTAAGCCACGGAGCAATGTATACATATAAAAAAAAATCAGAAATATGGAAATATGTTAGTTTGGGGACTAGATGGAAGGGTGTGGGTGCCGGTGAAAAATCACGCGCATGAGACGTAACACCCCCGTCTCGGGTCCCGGGTGCGACTTAGGTCTTATACTTAGGTCGTAACCTAATTCGTATTTCTGTTATCATTATTTCAGCCGACAGACGTCCACTGTTGGACATAGGCCTCCCCCATAGCTTTCCAGGTTAGGCGGTCCTTCTATTTCTGTTGTTATTATATATGCTGACTGATTTGAACACAAAAAAGATTATGCTTGTGAAATGTGAGTGAATATTTTTTAATGCACACTCCCGCCTCTCGAGAGTAGGCCGGGTTGGGTACCTCCATGGGCGTGTCGTCATCTGTCTCCGTGTGGTCTCGTTCGGTGACACGCAAACCCTCGCGCAACATTTGCTTCAAGGGTATTGAATCCTGCAAAAATTGAAGAATCGATAAATTCCAGCTAAAGCTGACTTTCAATCTGAAGGTCGCTGGTTCAAACCCACACGTGCACCAATGAGTTTTTGCACTTGAAAAAATTTATGCGCGCAATACCACGTTCTCACGGTGACGGAAAACATCGTGAGGAAACCGGCATGTCTTAGAACCAAAAATTAGAACTGTGACATCTACCAATTGGGCTCCCGTGGTAGATCAGAGCCCATTCATTCTCAATTATCGAGAGTAGGCCGGTGTCTGTGGGAACATTAGAGGCTGGTACGATACGGGTAATATCAGTAGGTAATTTAAAGAAATAATATTTTTCATGTACACTTATTGTTGTTGTACCCAAATATAATAGACTAGCTGTGACCCGCGGTTTCACCCGCGTTTTTATAGTTATAAAAAAAAAAAACATTGCCTATAGCCTTCCTCGATAAATGGACTACCCAACACTGAAAGAATCATTCAAATCGGACCAGTAGTTCCAGAGATTAGTGCGTTCAAACAAACAAACACTGCAGCTTTATAATATTAGTATAGATTTATAATATAACATTCTTTTGAGATGATTTAATACAAACTAGCTGTTCCCCGCGACTTCGGGCGCGTAAAAAACATTTTGCCGCAATTATTATAATATATTATATACTTTTACAGTTATTATATAAAGTTAACACACTCATACCTCTGCACTAGGATTCCCTGTCGCAGAGTGCATGGACAAACACAGAAACAAGACAAACACCCAAGACCCGAGAACAAACTTCGTGCTCACCGCACAGTGTGCCCCGGCCGGGAATCGAACCCGGGACCCCTCGCTTCGAAGGCAGGGCTACTACCAACTTGTGTTTGTCCATGCCATCTGCGACACAGGGAATCCTAGTGCAGAGGTGCGTGTGTAAACGTTGTTTTTTTTGTTTTTCAATTAATAGGTTAGCACGGTACATACTAAACTCACTTCATCTTCGTCTCTCTTCTGTTCTTCCGCTTTGGGCGGCTCGGCGTCCGCTTCCGGTTGTTCCACAGTCTCCTCCTTGATTTCCGGTTCCGGTTCGGGTGGCGCCGCTTCCTGCGCCGGCGCAGACTCCAGAACTGGAGATTTAAAACCGAGGTATGTAAAAGTTTTAATGGATATATCACACAGCGCCATCTGGCCTCAAACTATATTGCAACATAAGATTACTGATAGAAAACATACGTATGTACATAGCTATATTTTTGTGACGACCGTAACTGTTTGTTTTGAGTTTGGATTGTGTGTGTTTCTCTCTCTCACTCTCTCTCTGCATGTATGCCTGTTTCTCTATCTCTGTGTGTGTATGTCTCTCTGCATGTATGCCTCTCTCTGTATGTGTGTTTCTCTCTCTCTGTGTGTGTATGTCTCTCTGCATGTATGCCTCTCTCTGTATGTGTGTTTCTCTCTCTCTCTGTGTGTATGTCTCTCTGCATGTATGCCTCTCTCTGTATGTGTGTTTCTCTCTCTGTGTGTCTGTGTGTATGTCTATATCTCTCTGCATGTATGTGTCTATGTGTGCGTGCGTGTGTGTGTGTCTGTCCGCATCAACGCATCAACATCGCATTTGGGTAAAATTTGTTACCAGGATAGCTCATATCCTGGATTAACACAATCTACTTTTGATGCAAACATTCAAAAAACATTGATTATTTGTATCAAAAGTAGTGATTAACTATAGAATTTGTTCTCAGGTCTTGGGTGTTTGTGTTTCTATGTTCGTCCATTCCATCTGCTACAGGGAATCCTAGTGCAGATGTACGAGTGTGTAAACGTTTATGTTTTTTAATTTATATATATTTGTCCACTGAAGTAAGAAGGGTTTTTACCCTACTCACCTTCCTCCGGGTGTGGATCAGGGGGTAGCGGGATCTCCTTAGGGTCGGGGTTGTCGACCTCCGGCTCGATCTCCTGCTGCACTATCGCCGCGACCTGCTGCTCTATGGACAGCTCAGCTGGTTCCTCTGGGGGCGGTTCGTTTGGAAGCGGCGCGGGCGCATCAATCGGTTCCGATGGCTGAGAAGGCTCCGGTGGCGGTTCCTCGCTGAGACAGTCAAAGACAAAGTCAAAATTTAAGTCAGTCAAAGTCAAAATTTAACTTTTTTTTATATAATTATTGAAATTACATATTTTATCCTCGTATTGCCACGGGAACGGGAACTACGGGGGTGAAACCGCGGGGCGCAGCTAGTATATATATCCTACTAATATTATGAACGCGAATGTTACAGAGATAGATTATAGTCTGGAATAGCACATTTTTGGTTCTAAGGCATGCCGGTTTCCTCACGATGTTTTCCGTCACCGTGAGAACGTGTTATTGCGCACATAATTTTTTTCAAGTGAAAAAACTCATTGGTGCACGTGTGGGTTTGAACCAGCGACCTTCAGACTGAAAGTCGGCGTCTGTGCCCCTGGGCCACCACGCTCTAAGTGGTATAAACCGTGCTAATTAAATATATAAATATATACCACACTTCCTCCACCACATCAACGGTTTCCTCCTCCTGAACCACTTCCTTTTCCGCCTGTTCCGCTTCCGGTTCCGGTTGGCTGTCCTCCGACGTCACTTCCGGATCTTTACACTCCTCTTTAATCTGCAAGATTATACGATTATTCACATCCGTTTGCAGTTTGAAGTTTGATGACTTAAAATTTAGTATGTATTAATATAGACGCACCAATGCCCCTTCTCATTTCTAATAATTCTTGTCCATCCAAAGGTTGTCTGTAAGAGATCGCTTTATAGCGATAAGACCGCCCATTGTGTCGCCATTTTATTATTTAAGATTTCTAGTTTTAAGCTATTGTCATCTTTTGGTGTGCAATAAAGTGCTATCTATTATATATAATATACTATTTATCTATCTTATATTTACAAAGTTCTATTTTTTTTACATTTATAACGAAAATATATCTATACGGCTCCGTGGCTTAGTTGGTAGTAACCCTGCCTTCGAAGCGAGGGGTCCCGGGTTCGATTCCCGGCCGGGCATACTGTGTGGTGAGCACGCAGTTTCTTCTCGGGTTTTGGGTGTTTGTCTTGTTTGTTTGTCCATGCCATCTGCGACATTGAATCCTAGTGCAGGTATGAGTGTGTAAATGTCTTCTTTCTTTCTTTCTTTCTTACAATAATTTTCATTGATATACCTTCATATCATCCTGTATGATTTTTATCTCTGTAGTTGGGAACTTGACTTCCGGCGGGGCGGACGGCGGCTCTTCCGGTTCAGCGGCGGCCACTTCCGGTTCCGCCGGCACCGGTATCTCCTCAACGATTGATTCTTGTATAACCGTTTCTTCTGCCGGCTGTAAATTCTATTTTAGACATTTTAAAAGTATTTTTTTTAATTTTTATTTATGTGATTAAGTGACGGAACGAGCTGAGGTCCCACCTGATGGTAAGTGGTGACCCTCGCCCATGACAACAGTAATGCGACTCAGTATGAGATCCAAATCTTTACTGAGTCGCATTCATCCTGCTTCGTCCATCACGAGACGGGGATGATACACATGCGCATGTGATTTCACCGGCACCCACACCCTTCCACCGGTACACAGCCATGCGAGCACTATTGCTTGGCGGTAGATTATCAGGTGTGAAGGCAGTACCTCTCCAAACGAACTTGGCACAAGTCCTACTGCTACTTTTGGTTGAGCCAAGCACCACCCAGGGGGTACGTGTAGGGAATCAAAGGGTACACACCAACGGACGCGAGCAACTGGACCCCCCAAAAATTGGATTCTATCAGTAATCTAGTTTTGTTTTTATGATAGTGACGGAACGAGCTGAGGGCCCACCTGGTGGTACAAAATATCTCGCAATAAATTAATGGTACAAAAATCTTTTTAACAACAAGCTTTTTTCGTGTTCTCAGCGAGCCCTTTCACTCGATACCCATACTGCGGTAGTGCAGAAACAATAACTAGTCCGCCATCTTGGATGATCCGCCATATTGGAATTAGAATGACGTCACATGCATTGTCATCCAAAACAAGCGTGTATACCAAATGTCAGCTCGGTCGGTTAAAGATAACTGATTTGAAATTCAGTTGCAAGATTCCACCCGGACATACATACATACCCGTACTAGCCTCTAATGTTCCCACTGCAGACACCGGCCTACTCTCGATAATTGAGAGCGAATGGGCTCTGATCTATCACGGGAGCCAACGGATTGGTAGATGTCACATATTGAATGTTTGGTTCTAAGACATGCCGGTTTCCTCACGATGTTTTCCGTCACCGTGAGAACGTGGTATTGCGCACATACATTTTTTCAAGTGAAAAACTCATGCACGTGTGGGTTTGAACCAGCGACCTTCAGATTGAAAGTCGACGTGTATACCCCTGGGCCACCACTCTCATTGCATACAAACATACATTGCAAGTTAAATAAAAGCTTGTAACATGTCTCGCCTCAGTCACCAGAGGGCGGTGTTCCCGTAACAACCACCGCGGGTAAAACCGCGGGACACAGATAGTTATAATAACACTCACCTCTGATTCTTCTGCTGTTTTTTCCTCTACAGGATCAACACTGCATTGTTCTTCCTAAAAAATAAATATACAACTATAGTTCTGTATATAGTTCCCTACACGTACCCCCGGGGTGGTGCTAAAGGAGCGACCAAAAGTAGCAGTAGAACTTGTGCCAAGTTCGCCTGGAGAGGTACTGCCACCTGGAATCTGCCGCCAAGCAGTAGTGCTCGCATTGCTGTGTTCCGGAAGGGTGTGGGTGTGGGTGAAATCACATGCGCATGTATCATCCCCGTCTCGGGCGATGGACGCAGGATGAGTGCGACTCAGTAAAGATTTGGATCTCATACTGAGTCGCGTTACTGTTGTCATGGGCGAGGGTCACCACTTACCATCAGGTGGGCCCTCAGCTCGTTCCGTCACACATTCACATTAATATATAATATATATATATATATATATAATCATAGACAGTGGGAAATAGTACCACGTTATGTTTTGCAGTCGATGAGTAAGAATTTTGAGTTACACCTACACCCATACCCACCTTAATCTCTGGTTGTGGGTCAACAGTTTCTACCTCAGCTGGTTTCTTTTCCTTCTTAGCTACTTCTGGAGATTTCTCGCTAGCTCTGCAATGAGAATATATAACGAATAAACATCTGGGCGACCGAGCTTCGCTAGTTTTATCTGAAACTAGCTGCGCCCCGCGGTTTCACCCGCATAGTTCCCGTTCCCGTGGGGAATACGGGGATAAATTGATTTTATTTTTTTCGTTAATTTTCCAATGTTTTTAATAGTTATTCTGCTGTTCGGGACGGAAACAAATCCAACAAATCAAAAACCATGGCAATCGGTCCAGCCGTTCTCGAGTTATAAGTGTTGTAACAAACACGACTTTCTTTTATATATATATTGTAAGATTATACATTTTTAAACAGTAGATTACTAATCAAGTACCACAAAAATTCACTAGATGGCGCTGTATTAAATTTTCAGTAAAAGACATTTTTTGTAATAAATGCGTTTTTACAAGAAATACAATTAAACAGGTAAACTTATATAGCAAAGGACGATTCCGTGGCTTGTTGGTAGTAGCCTTCGAAGCGAGGGGTCCCTGGTTCGATTCCCGGCCCGGGCACACTTTGTGTGGTGAGCATGAAGTTTGTTCTCGGGTCTTGGGTGTTTGCCTTGTGTTTCTGTGTTTGTCCATGCCATCTGCGACACAGGGAATCCCAGTGCAGAGGTACGAGTGTGCAACCATTTAACATCAACAGCCAAGTCATTCTGCCTATTATAATATCTTCATCTTATTAGGTGTAAGTAAGTGGCCAACTGTAGTATCGGAGTTTTCAAGCCGCCCGAAGGACTCCGACATGGCTTAACAACGTGCCCTCCGAAGCACGGAAGCGCTCAGTTCAAATGCCACAAGATGGTCACCCATCCATCTTCTGTCCGGGCCCAAGGTTGCTTAACTTAGGTGATCTGTACAAAGTATATACCTAGCAGGTGCCCCCTTGTGCACGTGGGTGACCTGCGGTAGGTGCAGGTCGATGTCCCGGAAGACGTACACGTCTTCCGCCTTTATTTCGATGTCGTCTATGTCGACCGCGGGCGCGGGAAGGGGGGGCGGCGGGGAGCTATTAGCTGTAAAAAAAAATTAAGGAACATAATTTAGTATGGAACAGAGATAAAAAATAAACCTTCCATTAGGGGTTTCTTGGTGGTTCTTCCCCGTGCAATTTCCCCAGTTATTTCGGTATAACAACCAACAGATTATATATAGGTAGAACTATTGAACAGATTTCGGTAAAAATTCTACGGGGCTAATCTGAAAGTGAACAATGGAAGGTCCAGTTGCTCGCGTCCGTAGGTGTGTACCCTTTGATTCCACGTACCCCCTGGGTGGTGCTAAAGGAGCAACCAAAAGTAGCAGTAGAACTTGTGCCAAGTTCCTCCGGAGAGGTACTGCCACCAAGCAGTAGTGCTCACAGTACTGTGTTCCGGAGGAAGGGTGTGGGTGAAGGTGAAATCACATGCACATGTATCATCCCCGTCTCGGGTGATGGACTCAGGATGAGTGCGACTCAGTGTAAGATCCAAATCTTATACTGAGTCGCATTACTATTGGCATGGGCGGGGGGCGCCACTTACCAGGTGGGCCCTCAGCTCGTCCCGTCACATAATCAAAAAAAAAAAAAAAAATGTTTATTTTCTTTAATATAATATTTTTTTAAATTATATAGTTTTAGTGTTTATGTATAATTCAAATACATAATTATAATGACTTCCAAATAAAAATAAATTTTTTTTTGGTTTTAATACATGCCGGTTTCCTAAATGTTATCCTTCACCATTTTAAAACTAAATGTAAAATGTTACATTAAAAAAAATATATAATTAAACAATGGCTGCTGTATAGTGGCATTGTCAAGAAATAAATAATACATTAAAATTTCAACTTTTCAAAGAATGAACGTCGCCTGTACAGATGTAATTAACATGAAATTACCCTTCAACTGCTGTTCAATTTGTACCAGTTGACTCTTGATATGTTCAATAGCTGCGTGTTTACTCTCGTGCTTGTTCTCATGCTGCGAATTCTTCTCAAGCAGCATGGACAGTGTAGGCGCATTCACGGACGGCGAGAGTGTATCTGAAAAATTCACATTTTTAACTAGCTGGAATGTAGTGATCGCATAATAGTTAATAGTAACATATTTTTTGACTTATAAAAGTAATTCTGCTCTACAATTGGCAGTCTTATCCCTAAGGGGATTTCTTCCAGACACCCACCAACAAAACTTGTAATAATAATATTCATATCTTTATTAACCATAGACTCTTCGAAACACTTGGAATTGTAATTACAACATATCATAGCAGCTGTACAAAGCCCTTGTATTAAAAAAAATTGGAAACATTAAATAAGGATAAAAAACAATTTTATATAACATATGTAGCTGTATAGAGGCCTTGCCAAGTATATTAGAAAAATAAACAAATATTTAAACGTTTACACACTCATACCTCTGCGCTAGGATTCTGTGTCGTAGATGGCATGGACAAACACAGAAACAAGATAAACACCCAAGACCCGAGAACTTCATGCTCACCACACAAAGTATGGCCCGGCCGGGAACTGAACCCGGGAGTTCCCCGGGGGGGGGGACGTTTGTCTGTATCTTGGCCGCGCATTACGCCGAAACTATAGAATTAATTCGAATAAAACTTATACCAAGGGATAAGACACTGGATACTTTTTATCCTGAAATTCAGCACTGTTCCCTCGGGAGAGGGAAAAAAGTCTCCGAAACGGGTGAACCAATTTTGACAGGACTTTCACTGGCAGACAGATGTTACAAGGAGTAAATAAGGAACAATTAGGGTTCTGCGCAAAAATAAATTATATTCCACGCGGACGAAGGGACGGGGAACAGAACAAAGTAAACTTACCCACTACGCTCGCGGGGTGCGGCAGGTGTTGAGGCGTGGTGACGACCGGGGATGACTTCAGTAGGGACGTCAACAGTGGTGACGACGGCGGCGCGGGCGCAGCCACTAACATCAAAAGATTTTTTTTTATAATACGTGATAACGTCTTATAAAAAAAACTTCGGCAACGCGCACGCAAAAGCATGTCTCATTGTCACGTCATTGTCACGTTCCGCCTGAGCCGAGCGTGCGAGCGAGAAAGGAACTAGCGATAGAGAGACACGATCGGTATAAGTTATCACGTAAAATTATCGTCCTTAAACCGACTTTATGAGAGCGTGGTGGCCCAGGGGCACAGTCACCAACTTTCGATCTGAAAATCACTGGTTCAAACCCAATGAGCTTTTTCACTTGAAAATTCATGTGCGCTATACCACGTTCTCGAAACGGTGACGGAAAACATCGTGAGGAAACCGGCATGTCTTAGAACCAAAAATTCGACTGTGACATCTACCAATTCACTCTCAATTATCAGGAGTAGGCCGGTGTCCCTGCAGTGGGAACATTAGGGGCTGATATATAACATACTCGTTTCTGGCGGCGGGCGCAACGCCTATCTTCTCTCTCTTTCAGCCACGCTACACGTTACCATCCCTCTCTCTCTGACTTATTACTGCCTATATGCCGACTAAATCACATACCATTGCGGATTGTGGTGGGGCCTATCTTCTCTCTCTTTCAGCTCCAAGACAGCACTATCGCTGTCCCTGTCTGACTTAGAACCGTCCTATACCAACCAGGTCTCTTACCGTTTGGGGGTTGCGGCGGGCGCCAGGTGCGTTCAGAGCGAGCGCGCCTCTCTTCTCTCTCTTTCAGCCACGCGGCGCGGCGTGCGCTTTCCCTCTCCCTCGCACGTTTGGCTGACTCTATATCATTCCAGATGGCCCGTAGGCGGTCCTCACCAGTATTCTGATTTCGAACTTCCGTTATTTCATTCTGGTAATAAACAAGATATGATTTAATCCTCATAATATGTAAAACAAAAAACATTTTATCCACCTATGTCCGTTATAGATCTTGAAACCATCCAACCAGTTTGCCCCAAACCAGTGTCATTAGAAAGTCTGCAAAGATACAGCAAATTTTGCACAAATATTTCTCCGGACAGTTCTGTAGCATAGTTTCTAGTAGTCCTGCCTTTGAAGCGAGTGGTCTCGGTTTGGATTCCTGACCGGGCAGACTTAGTGTGATGATTGTAAAGTGTAAAAAAATGTTTGGAAATACCAATTCAACTGTAATTTTTTTTAATAAACTTTGTTCTTCTATCTCGGGTGTGTATTGTGTCTGTCTGTTCATGACACCTGCAACGCAGGGAATCCTTGTGGATCAGTAGGAAACATTAATCTCACCTTCAGCTGATCATACTGTTGGTTCATTTCAGCTATCGTCTTTTGGATCTCTACGATGCGTTCCTGAGTGAGCCGTTTCACAATACTTTCTTGAGGAGTCTCCACTGCTCCCTCCGAGCACCGCTTCTTACGTTTCGGTGTCTCCACATGTTCCAATAGGGCTCCATATTGTGCTGCACAGCTGATAAAGATAACCTTTTGTTAGAATTGATTCCGGCTCTGTGGCTTAGTTAGTAGTAGTAGTAGCCCTGCCTCCAAGCAATTAGTAATTTTAATTTTTTTTTGTAAATGTACAAATAAATTTTATTATTATTTTAAACTTTACGCCTGTCGCGACGGAAAAAGACCCTGGTAATATGCTACGAAAGCAATGCTCCTTCTATGCTACGAAGCCGTTTAGATTCAGTTTGCTGTCCACGCTTTCAAAGTTGTCTTACCTCTTCTGGGAATACCAGTCGGGTGGACGATTGGGCTCTCCTACTGTTTTCAAAGCGCGCGAAACGGACATCCAATTCTGGTCGCCACTCCTCACCACCGCTGACGCTAAGCATAACTGCTCCCTTATATTCCAAGTGTCCAGAGGAACCCGCTTTAGCTGCAATCGCTCTTGAATGGAACTCATTAGATGTTTCTTTAGTGTGTAATAATAGCGTATGTTTTTTGAAACTAAACGTTTTGTTACACTTCTATTGGAAGAATAAGTAGCGAAGAAAACACGAAAACTGCATAAATTATGTCTAAAATGAGTAACTTTATGTATTATTTTGCAATTTCGTGAGTTTATTTATTTATGAAGCCACCACAGACTAATTAGATGAAAAAACTATAGATAGCAAAGCGAGCGAGTTACAAGTCACAGACTAAATTAGATTTTACTTCGGACTTACGAATAGAGACAGTCTAAAGCAAAGCATATAAAGCTTCACTTATAGCGCTCCTAGCGGTCGTTGTATGAAACACAAAATGATTGCATTCAATGCAATATCCAGCCTTAGAATAATTTTAACAAGATTATGCACTAGATAATTTTATCCAGCATAAAATAGATCTTATTTTTTAATTACGATAAGGAGGGCTTTAGTTCAAAAAGTAGTGTTGTATTGCTATTATTCAGATGATGAGATTACCACATTGAGTTGTCATCTGAAACAGTATGCCGAAATTCTCTATTAGTCCCGTTACTAACCTTGATTAAATATTTTGAAGATAAAAATCTCGAGCGGTATCATCCGTTCGAGTATTTGTAATGCTTGTGATGCCACGAGATATTAATTAGCACAATACTAAAACTAAAAAAAAGAAGGTAAGATGTTTTTTTTTTACTTCTATGCCTCACATTTTATGTAATTGCATGAATAGCCATTTTAGTGTTTTTACCGACTGTTCAAAAAGAATCGAAAAGAAAAAGAAGTTATCCGTTATTAAAGTATAGTTGTGATCCGCATAATTTTTTTTTTTTTTTTTTTTCATATTTTATGTGATTTAATGTTGGTGTATATCATTTTAACAAATATCGCGTATATTTTACACTAGCGACCCGCAGCGGCTACCGGCTGCCGATCGGCTTTGGCAAGAGTTGCGCGAATATCCAGACAGACACACAGAGGCGAAAAACGCTATGGTTTTTACTTTGTAGAGATTATTTTTAAACCTGACAGATTATTTCATTTTTTTTTTTTAATATTAATCTGAAGAAAAATAGGCTAGTATACAAAATTTGATATATATACTATCTGTCAACGCATGTACAAGCCGCCATTTTAATTCGTTTCTTTTATGCAGCGCTTTTCAACCTTTTACAGACACAACCTCTTTAGTATGAAGAAATATTTCGCGTTTCCCCTACCAGTTGCTTTTTTTTTAATGTATTTTATTTTGTGACATATATTCAATCCAACATATTTATTCATTCTTATAATTATTTATATCATAATAATTATTGTTTTTTTTACTGCAGTAACTTTTACGACCTTTTGCAACTCCCCTCTAGAAGCTTCACGACAGGGGGGTCGCGACCCACACGTTGAAAAACACTGCTTTAATGAATCAGCATAAACTCAAGTACCTACTTGTCGTCGGACTATTACACAGAATATAATATATATTACAGATATATCTAACTAGTCTGTACAGACAGGTATTATATTAATTCTGTTCCGAGCGAGGCAACCGCCACGCGAGTTGGCAAAAAAGGGGGGATGCGCAGTAGTCGATTTATCGGTATCCTTGGTGGTATGACCGGGGCGCGAGGGGAGCATCCTGTTGCGTGATTGGTTGGGCTTGCCCCTGCTCGCCACTCTCTCTTTCTGACACGTGGACAGCCATCGTTGCATCTCGATCTGTGTTATCGGCAACTTACGTTTCATCGCGTCCGGTGTACAGTTCCGTGCAAATAATTGGACTATCTTTTATTATCGTTAAAGTTTTGTTGAAGTTTAGTTGTTTTACTTCTATTATTTTTTTCTTGGAAAACGCCACGAAATATTTTCTTTTAAAGAAGGTTAGCTAGGCTGATTTTGTGTTATGTTTACTGTTTCATGAAACAAGAATCAGCAAAGGAAATGAATGCATTAAAAAGGATTGCGAAGGCAACATAAGTTTCAACTCGCACTGTGACAAGAGTCGTAAAAGAGAGTCAAAGTTTCGAGTTACTTAGTGTTTTTAGAACCCCAACTCATTGGTGCCCGTGTTTGAACCAGCGACCTTCAGATTGAAAGTCGGCGTTTTAATTAATGTAATTGGTGCCAACCGTTTTTTTTTTAAATTAAATAAATAAATAAATAAATAAATAAGACAAAGGCCAACACGCTCTTTAAAAAAAATCCTTAGGCTTGCTAATAAACTGCATGCAAGTGTACACTTATCCCCTCCGTGCCCAAAATCGACTACTTGTTTGGCGGCTGGCTATAGCTACTTTAGTACACATACTTTAGGTTTAGTCAGTGTGTGTGTGCTGTGTATAGATAATAGTTTAGTTCAGTGAAATTGGTAATGCGATGCGATGTTTCGTTTATTTGAAATTTGATAATACCTTGAGCTCAGCACAAGATTATCGCTGAGGCAGTTTAAATGTTTTTGAGTCGCGTTTGTAGTGTTAGTGTTACTTCTGCAATCTCAATGTTGGGGTAAGTGATTCAATACCTAGCGAAAAATCGACCATGTAATTCCCCCAAATCCCTATAAATTTTCCTGTAATCTATTATCTTGTGTATTTCATGTACCAGCCAATCAAAAAATAAGGAAATCAAGGGGTGAAGATGAGGTTTTTATTACTCTTATTGGCCAATCGATAGGCCAAAACCATCCCCCAAACTGCCCAGGCACGGCCATGCGAATATTCTATGAAAATTGTACTTGAAGTATTACGATTTGCTGTGATAAACTGCAAATTGTATTTCCGCAAACATAAATAACTTTATTGATGAAAATGTGCGAAATCATCTAGGGGCGTATTAAGGGGTCAACAACCACGACGCCATCCCTCTGCGTGATTAATGTCGGCACAGCGAAATATATAAATACATTTGACTGATAAAACTGATTGATAAAACTAGATATTTTAATAGTAACAACATTTACACTGAATTATTTTGAGTAATGTAGGGGTACAACCCTTCGCCATTGTCGACGAGAAAATGTGCTATTGATTATTGGCAGCCAACCCCTATAATCAACTGGCAGATTACTGGCACATAGTTATTTATATTATCAAGCAACAAGCATTATTTGACTGATGAATATGTTGCCATGGATCTCTTCAGTAATCTGGTAGTTGTATAAATTTAAATGATATACTGACAGTAAGTTTACTTAATTAGTATGATGTTAGTAAAATTAAAATCTTGAAGGAACTTAATTCTTGTGAACCAACTTCAAAAAGTTTAAAAAGTCTAAAACCCTAAGGGTACATACTGTGAAACTCGGAATGTAAACCAACAATATTACCTTGTACCATTATGAGAAGCAATAAATGTATTGAGTATTGAGTATTGAGTATTGAAAAGGATAATTTCTAACAATGCTGATAATCCGCGGATGCTGATGCTGATATGCATCTACCCTGGTTTGAGCCCCCAAAAAGGCTTGATTATGAATATTTGATGTTATTTCAGCCGCAATGATGCCCGTAACGTCAATCAGTGACGCATCTCTATGGAATCTGTCAACACAAAATGGTGTCAAACCTTTGTTCTCGTCAGACAAAACACCAGAAGAATATTATGAATTTCAAATAACCAAAAGTATGGAAACAGAATCAGCCATCATGAATATTGGTAAGAGTTTTTAATTTCTCCTTGTGTATTACTAGAAAGAAAGAAGAAAAATAAATGTATTAATAACTTTTATAAATTTTTATGAAAAAAAAAATCAACTCTTTTATGTGATGCCACTGGGGACAAGAAGGCTGGCTCGTTCCTCGCTCAAAGATTATCTTTGGGCGAGGAACGAGGGAATGCAGCCAGTGTTCTTGGCACCCCACAATCAAAATTTTCTGTTGTCATTTTTACATTTATGTTCTTTATAAGTAGCCTCTAAGATTATAATGTTTAATTTTAATGTGTAAATAAAGTTTATCACTAAAACAAACAAAGCAAAAAAAAAAATATTATATCTATTACAAGAACAAATATTATAATCGAAATAGGTAAACTAAATAAAATATTATAGTACGGCCAAGTTATAGTTAAAAAGTAGGATACAAAAATAATAAATAAAAAATACTACTCGAGTCTGCAATAAGTAATAGTTTTTATAACCCCACTTGTCACTAATTGTTTTTGAATATTTTAGGTAAAGTGATCAATATGAATAAATACAAATGCCACATCTGTAATGTGGATGTACCAAAGGCATATTCAGTAGATCACATAAATAGTGATAAGCACAAAACATGCAAAATTATCGCAGACACAGCCCTCGAGAGGACAAAAGACCAGTTGAACCTCGAACCCATCAATGCGAATGTCAATATTCATATAACCAACACATACTTCTGTGAATTTTGTGTGTCAGTTGTAATGAACACAGAGAGAAGTGTTCACGAAGTGTCTAGTCATCATATTGCTTGTGTGAAGCATGACAAAATGTTGAAGGAGTTTGCTACTAAGTATATTGAAGGTGGTGTTTCGGTGCATGACAGAGATTTAACAATCACTCGCAATGATAACATAACTGACCGTACAGCCCAGTCGTTAGAAGTTAACGAATTCGCATCTTCTAACAATGATATTGCGCACTTCGACAGTCATGTAAACAGAAAAATAGCTGCTGATAATGGAGTTGGCTGTATTCATAACAAAGCGGTAAATAATCAGGGTACTCAGAAAGACGACGACAGTGACAATTCAGAAACATCTCAAAAAGAAAATGATTCATCCCAATGTAATAGAATTAAAAGTCAAAGTATACCAAAAGTTAAGAAAATTAAGAAGATTAAAACTGTACTAGGTAATGTGAAGAGGAACCCTGTCAAAGAACTGTCGCTCCTACCCACTGTTGAGAATGATACCGTGCAACACATGACCCAGTTTGAACAAACTGAACAGAACTCTAATATTAATGCCAGTACAATACAAAGCACTCCTGAGCATCAACTGAGTATCGAGAAAAAAGCTGTACTGACTGGTGCTAAACCTAAGATTGAGTCGAAAACGCGGCCTGATATAATACCAAATACTGTAGCTTACCTCAGTAACAATGCACTTGTGCCAGGTACTCCTCAAAAACATTTTCGAGTATCGAGTATCGAGAATAAACATATACAGATACCAAAACATGGTGATGTTAAGAAAAAATCTGTACAACACATCCCAAAACAGGTGGGGTCTAAAACAGACGTTCCAGGCGATGTTGAGACTAAAGTTATAATGATAAATAAAGTTGTTGAACCAACACCTGTAGTAGGTGTTCAGAAAAAAATCAGTGAAATCAAAACTTCAAAACACGTTTCAAAACTACCTAATCTAGAGATAAAAACCAAAGAAAATGTTCCAAATAATCCCAATGTTGATAAAGATACTGAGCAAATTATTTTAAAACTAATAAATGAGACCAAAAGTTTACAAAACTTGCCAAAGGAAGTTCCAGAAGAAATTGCAAAAGCTATACTAGATATTCTAAATCAACCTAATGATGAAATGAAAACTGAATATGGTTTAATAAAACAACTACTGATTGAGACATTAACTGTAAATAACTTGCCAAAAGAAGTTGATGTTGAGGCTAAAACTGTACAAGATGTTTCAAAAGTTGTTGGTGATGAGCAGGTGGCTTCAAAACAATCTGACGTCGAAACTAAAACTGTAAAAAGTGCCCCAAAAAAGACTATTCAAGAGATAAGTATTAAGAATGATGCGAAACACGTTGACGCAAACACTAAGCCAGTAACGAGTTCGATCGCCGATACGACCACTGCTCAAATATTAACTCAACCCAAGATTGACAATAAAGCACAAGACATTCCACAAAAAAATACTAATAACAACAAAACTGATCATACCATTCCAAACCCCAATGGAGACGTTAAAGATATAGGAAGCGTTGGCGTATCCACTATTGAGAATAAGACCCCACAAAATGAATCACAACAAGAAATTGATGAAAAATCAGCAGAAACGCCAAGTACAAGTAACAGAGATAAGACAAACATAAAAGAAAGTGTTCAACAATCCGATGCTAACACAAAATGCACAAAACATACACAACACAACATTGTTGAAACAGAAACTGTCAAAGCTGTCATACAAAGTGTAGTGCCAAAAACCGATGAAAACATTGCACAACAAAATAATGATACAACCATACAAGTACCGACTACAAGTAATGCAATAAATCTTCTAACTGATTCAAGTTTGAAGAAGAAAACAGTGAAGTTTGCCAATACTAGTGTCGATACGAAATTTGAGATAAGAAGTCAAGTGTACAGACCACATGGAAGCAGAAAGAAGAAGGGGAAGAGGAGACAAACAATGGAAGATATCAAAGAATATATCCAATACGTAAAAAACAGACATGGAAGGGATTCACAGTTCGATATAGAGGTCATTTCAGATAGGAACCTGATTATTACAGCTGTCAACGCGGACACTGTAAAGGTGTTGCTGTATCATTTCCACGGGACAGACAAACGGGGGGTTTATTGCAAGGTGTGCCAACTTCACAACATACGGGATATATTGCATCATCAACAGGGCTCCACTCACATGGACAAAATTATGAGACCGCTTTATAATAAACACTGCATTAGAAAGGTGAGCAATTGTTTTTACAAGCTTTTATTTAACTTGCAATGTATGTATGTTATATTTAACCGATCGAGCTGAGTTTTGGTATACACGCTTATTTTGGATGACAATGCATGCTTAGCTATGTGACGTCATTCTAATTCCAATATGGCGGATCATCCAAGATGGCGGACAAGTTAAAAACAATTAAATGATTCAGTTACTTGTTTTGCAGTATTATTTATTTCACCAGTGTGTACCTAAATTGAGTATATAGCGGACATCTGTGTTTCACCCAAATCCTGGCCCCAATGGAAGATTATTCAGTTGTCATTCACTAAAGCGTAATCTTTGTTGTCAAAAACCCTTTGTTATTATTGTTTTTATGATAAAAATTTATATTATTGTTAATAACTTTAATTATATTATAAGTTTTTGCCTTGTTTGTTTATTGGCACAAAGTATTGTAATATATCTTTCTTTCCTTCTTCTTTCTTTCTGAAACCTATAATTTTCAGCTGGACGATGTCTGGAGCCACTGCGTCATCTGCAACATGACGTATGTCTCCCGCCATAACGAATCTCACATGCTATCCCTCGCCCACATACACAACCTGCGCACATCCATCGTGGAAGAAGTCAATAACAACGAACCCACCGCCTGCCCCGGCCAAAGGCGGCAGTACTGCAACATTTGCCGTGCATACGTGCACGATCTAAAAACGCACGTTTCAGAAGCCCACAAGATGACACTCGAAGAAAGGAACAAGCTCATAGAAAACTCCACGGATACTGCCAAAGTGATACAACAGAACCATCTCAGACCGATCCTCAATGAGAAACTCCTTTGCGGCATCTGTGACGTGAAAATACTCAAGCTGGATTTGATCGAGCATGTGGTGTCTTCCGAACACAAGGAGAAATATATTGAAGTGTTGCGCAGGAATAATTTAAACGAGATAGATTGTGATACATACTATTGTATACCCTGCGATGATTGCGTCGCGGTGAATTTCCTGACCAGACACGTGTCCAGCAGGAAGCATAGGAAGATGTTGATAACGCAGCACTTTGATATGGATGAGATAACACCTCTGCATCCGATACAAGAGCAGCCGGTGGAGAGTGAGCAAGAGAAAGAGAAAGAGAAAGAAGAAAGCAAAGTTATAACCCCGGTGGAAGAGACGACACCTGAAAAGGCTGAGGTTTTAGCGGCTATAGAGGAAGAGCCAGAAATCGAAGACGTAGTGTTACAAATATTGGAACAGACAGACAATGCAACAGAAGCTAAACCAGAACTGGAGCTTTTGGAGTGCCAAGCTGAAATCGTAGCGCCGGAAATTGAAGTGCAACCCATTGAAATCGCAGCTGAACTAACGGAGACGCAGCAAACGCCGGTACAGGAATGCGTGGAGACTGTAGTCGAGACGGCGGATATCCCAGCGCCTATATTAGATCTGAACAAACTGATCGGTTTGAAAATGTACGATAGCAACGCGGTGCCAGTAGATCCAAACGTGAAGCCAGGCGAAGACCCGATCTGCGAGGAATGCGACGCCAAAATCTTGAATTGCGACTACGCGGCGCATTTGTACTCTGTCGAGCATATTACCAATCACAGCTGCTATTTGAGATACAATTACTGTGCTGAAATTGATTTTCAAACGGTGAACTGCTATGCTTGCACAGAAATTTTCGAGATCAGATATCTTGTTTCGCACTGCAAGAGTCAGGGGCATAGGGATAAATTGCTACATCATATTGCCGGCGTTAAAATTGTGGTCGATGATAGGAAAGAAGTGTCTAGCCAGACGGATGTTGGCAACACCAACGATATCCTTCTGATGACGTCACAATCGCCCGTTCCGGCGGTCCAGCCCACAGCATCCAGGAAGATCCATGAGTTTATACCGAAGAAGTTGTTTTATCAGTTTTATGAGGTGAGTTTTTTTTAACCTTGATGGATACAAACACTCGTGTTAGAATGACGGTGGTTTAAGGATCGCCTGGTGTTAAGTGGTTACCTCCGCCCATAACAACAGCCTAACAACATACGATTTGGGTCCTCCACGACTGAAGTATCAGAAGAGTCACCCGAGACGAGGATATTATGTGCGTATGTGATTTCACCGGCACCCGCACTCTTCCACCGGAACAGCAGATTGCCAGGTGTGGTGGCAGTACTTGTCCGGGGGAATGTCACAAGATTGCTTCTTTTTGCTTTGTTAAAGCACTCACCCAGGGGGTACGTGTTAGGATTCGCTTACGGACGCTAGCAATTGGATTCCCCAATCACGCAATCAAAAATTTGTTACAAGCTTTTATTTAACTTGCAATGTATTTATGTATGTCCGGGTGGAATCTTGCAACTGAATTGTAAATCAGTTATCTTTAACCGACCGAGCTGACATTTGGTATACACGCTTGTTTTGGATGACAATGCATGCTTAGCTATGTGACGTCATTCTAATTCCAATATGGCGGATCATCCAAGATGGCGGACTAGTTATTGTTTCTGCACTACCGCAGTATGGGTATCGGATGAAAGGGCTCGCTGAGAACACGGAAAAAGCTTGAAATTAAAAAGTTTTTGTACCATTAATGTATTATTCAATAATTTCTCATCAGGTTTGTCATCAGGTCCGCCGAAACGACGGTCTGAAGTGCATCATCTGCTTCGGGGGGGTCACGATCCCCTGCAAGAAGATTGACGTCATCAACCACATCAACACGGAGCACCACCGCCATAACTACGACCAACTGATGAGTTTCAACCGGATCAGGCGGTTGGACATTAAACAGTCGTACTTTTGCGATCTGTGCGCGATCCCCGTACCCTATTTCAAGGTATGGTACCTGAATAATTGTTTCGACGGCTCCGTGGCTTAGTTGGTAGGCCCGAGGGGTCCCGGGTTCGATTCCCGGCCGGGGCACACTGTGTGGTGAGCGTGAAGTTTGTTCTCGGGTCTTGGGCGTTTGTCTTGTGTTTCTGTTTGTCCATGCCATCTGCGACACAGGGAATCGTACTTTTGCGATCTCTGGGCAATCCCCGTACCCTATTTCAAGGTACCTGAATAGTGTTTACACTACATTCTCCTACTTTTAACTACCAAAGAGGGTTTTAAATTTGGTTGTATTTTATTAACCAATTTAGATTTTTTTTTCTTATATCTTCTTTCTGATCAAAATCGGTTCAATAGTTTGTTAAATCAAAATAATAGGATTGGTTTCCTGTGATATTTTTTCTTCGCCCATTTTATACATACTAGGATGTTTCTTTTTTAAAATGGTACCCCGTAATAGCGGGTCATACGGCAAAAAAGTGTACCTACTTTTTAATTTTTTTTTAATTCATTAACTAGTTTCTTCTCCCGTTGTATACTGATTTAGATGTTTTTTTCCAAAAGGGGCTTACAGACATGAAAGTATTGAAGTCGTATTTTTTTGTGACTTGTTTAGTTTTTTTTTATTTTACAGGAACTATCTCATATTCACAACGACAAACACATGAAACTGGTGACCCCGTTGTTTAACAAGAACATTCCGCGGAGCGACGCCGAGGTAACATTCGAGTTCGCGATGCAACAGCAGATAAAGAAACAAAAGAAGCAGGCGCTCTTCTTGAGACACCCTTAAAGGTCAGGTTTTTTATCCCCACTGGCCCCACTAGTGGGTCTTTATTTTTTTTATTTACGCCATCCATTTGTATTTTACTGGATATTTGTTTATGGTGTTTCGCCTTAAAGTGTGTCTGGGGTGAGGTTTTTTTTATTTCGCTACGGTCCCTTGTGGAGATCAAAGGAATGTATTATGTATTTATTATTAAACGCTAATTAGGAATATTTTCCGTTAGTGTTTGACGTCAGATTTTCTTATCTTCCCAAGGGACCGTAGCGAAATAAAAGAAAACCTTACTCCAAGACACACTTTAAGGCGAAACACCATAAACAAATATCCAGTAAAATACAAATGGATGGCGTAAATAAAAAAATAAAAAAAAATCTTCGCATACCATTGCTATTTTACTGGATATATATACTGGTTTATTCATATGTATAATAACTTTTATATTGTATTTTTTTATTATTTCAATGGGGAATCATTTGGGTACTTTATAATATTTTGACGTTATATATTTATTTCCTTTATTGACGTGTGGAGAAGCGCTATGTTCCGTAAAGACAATTATGAATAAAGCTTTTGAGATTGCGATGCAATAAAGAAAATTTCTTAACAGAAAATGTTTGAAAATGTCTTTAAATAGCGCTACATAAGAAACAGGCGCTATTTTTAAAGCACCTTTTCCGGTATATAGCCTAATATTTTCGATATTGCATCGCAAACAATTTTTCATTGATTTATCGTTTTTATGCGAATTTTTACTACATGTTCCCTACTAATGGGGACTTGAATAATCATTTAATCAAAAGATTTTTAATGTTGGGTATTCGTGTGAACGTCGTGAACGCTAATTGTTTTAATATTTCCCTTAATTACTAATTAACCAGGGAATAATTAACGTATAATATTCTTCGTTGCAATATCAACTATTGCAATGTTGCCCGTCAAAATCTGTATAATTTTTTGACACAAAAACCAATTAATTGGTTTTCTTCGTAAGCAATCAACCGTTACTTATACAACTCAAAATCCAGCATTTATCACAACAGTATTATTGTAATATAATCGCGTTATTCGCTAATATTTTTTAATAACACAGAAAGTAAAAAAATCAAAAAATTACTTCAGCCTGAGTGGTTTTTTATATACAGGCAGTCCTCGATACGTCGTTTCAATAATAAAGTATGTATATCCTTTGTTATAAATGCAGATTTTTTTTTTTAATTTCGAGTCCGTGTTGTTCCTTGAGTTTTACATGTAAACATACGAAAAAATATGGTTTGACTTACGTGGTTTCGACTTACGTCGCGTATTTCGAGAACCTAACATTCCGTAAGTACGAGGACTGCCTGTACAATCTTCCACCGCTGAAATAACACATACTTTCGTATTTATACAATAATATTAGTGTGCTTTTTATATTGTGTTTGATAATTTAATATAATCGATGTATTTGAATCATAGCCGTGTATTTATAATTGTTAATCGCAAAAGTATTATTCGTATTGGATAAGTTAGGGCCACAGCACACGCGCTACTTTTAGCTGCTGTTATTGCCAACTACTCAGTGGCAGATTTACAAATTTTGTCTTTACAATCGTGCATCAAAATACAACAATTTGGCACAACTTACTACATAGATTCGTCAGTAATAACAATAGGTAGGTGCTTTTCAACATCAATCATTACCTAAAAATAAAAATAAAACGAATAGTATATAAAAAAAGCTATTGCTTTAGATACTGCACACAGATAACCAAATTTTAGTGGTAGTTACTTGACAGTGACAGCTTTGAAGGAAAATGAAACGTTATGACAGCACTACATGTGAGCTAGTCGGAGAAATGAATCGACCGAAATTTGAATATCAAAAGTATCGCGTGTGCAATGGCCTCTTTATGCTAATTGATGTGTTATTATATTGTAGTGTCCCCCCTTCCCCCTCACTAGTCAGTATATGTAAACTGTCTTTATGTATTACTAGCAGCCCGTCAACTACAATAGTTGGACATATGCTACCGTGGAGTTTTTTGTAGACATTATGATGTTCTTCAATATTGTTGTACATTATTTTGTTCTATCGCTAATAGTTTCGGCAGCGCATTCGACGAAAGACATTTTAAGACTCATTTTTCTACACCTTCGGTTACATTGTTCAAATTTTACCAAGGATCCCTAATCTTTTAGGTTTGGCTGTGTGCCCTACATACGTAATACATATAATAGAAATAAGATTTATTTAAGCGCATTTGTTAAAATATTTGTCTATAAGTTTATTTTAAATTAGTTTTTATTTACTAAATTATATGCGCAAACTTTGCCATACGTTATTTTTTTTAATTTTATATTCAACGTTTTTTTAGTTTTAACCTACATCAAAATTTTGTCCGTGGTCAAAACAGCCACAGACTAAATTAAAAATATCCATCTTTTATATTATTAATAACTATTATTTTCGATATGAAATCATTCAATCAAAAGTAATAGGTCGCTTCGTGGATTAGTTGGTAGTAACGAAGCGAGGGTTCCCGGGTTTGATTCCCGGGACACTGATGAAAATGAAGTTTGTTGGTCTTGGGTGTTTTTCTTTTTCTGTTTATCTTTCCCATCTGCGACACAGAGAATCCTAGTAGTGTGAGTGCGTAAACGTTTATTGTTGTTATTTATTATTCAAATATTTAGTTATATATTTACTCTGTATTAGTGGCGCCATGTTTTTTCTAATTTTCCCCCTTTCAACCATTTATTATCTGTTTTTTTTTAACACCAATTTTTTGCAGCTTGTAATCTCAACAAATAGTATTAATCTTTATTTTAGTCATTAAATTTAGCATTTACCAAATAATTATGTATTTTAGATTAAGGGAAGTACCCACCGCCATTATGGGTTATTAATATCGTGTTTTTGTCAGTGTAGCGTCATTTTCCATAAATAAATGTGATCTCTGTCTACTTGATATTTTATTTGCCATTCATTCCTGTCGCGTCCCGTCCCGTCTCCATCCCGTTCGTCGTTTCGGCATGATCATGTTTGGGTATACATTCAGCGTCCATGAATACCTTCAGATTATGAACTTGTGCCAAGTTCGTCCGGAGAAGTACTGCCATCAGTTTTAGTAACCTGTCAAGCAGTGGAGATAAAAGATTTTAATTATGATGCTGCTGAAAACCTTCGAAATTGTACATGTAGAAGTAAATACTGATAAATGCATAATTTCGATAAGAATTATTTTAGAGTATGAAAATAAAACATCAGATTTTAATGCCACGCCTCTGTAGCGCATTGAGTTTGATCGCAGACGTACGCGTTGATGATTTCTATATATAATAGTATTTGACTGAAAGGAAGGAATCCCGCTCCGTAAATCAACTTTCGCTACTAAACACTAGATGGCGCTAAATTCTAGTTGTCTTCTATACCAACATCTGTGCTAATAACTTTTTAATTTTATTGGGTCTGTGGTATGGTTCTTTCTCTGTTTGTTGTTTTTGTGTAGTGTGTTCGTTGTTGTTTGTTGCGTGATTTTAAGTGAGTATTTTATTTGGAGTATCTGGTAAAAAGTAATAAAACACAGCCTTGATTATTTTATTAGTCTTAAACTAAATGGTAGGAATATTTATGAGGCATTAGCCCATTTATGACCGACCTAAGTAGTTAGTTTAGTTGATTACATTAAATAGTTCATACATTGATACTATCTGCTCAGGGAGTGCCTAGCTTATGTTATATTATTGCTGAGTGTTTCACAATAAATATTTTTTTAGCATTTTAAAATACAGTTCCAAAGGTTATATTGATACAGGCTACTTGCTTTTTCTGAACATTTGTTTAATAAATTTAATTAACTTTATTCATCTGCTGTTAATTGCAGGAGACATTGAGAATTCAGTTTATTTCCGTAATGTAAAGAGAACATAATCCCTACAATAAAGTTGTTTCAACAGATGTTACAGTTTAATTCAGTTGTAATCAAAAATATAAATAACCAAATAGTAAAATTCATTACTCTGCATGATTCTTAAAAAATTACTTGAAAGTGTCACTTTTTTTAGATAAATATGTACCTAAAAGATCATGAGTTCTTATTATTAAGTTTAGCGCTTGTTCAAACCCTATCCAACTCCCATGGGATAACATTGTTTTCTAAATCTAGAAAATCAAATATGATATGGTTGAGGTCACAGAAATATATCAGAAGACCTACTTCCACTGGATATTAAGCTATTAAGGTACTAACCCATAATTTTTTCTGCTTTTAGACTCTAGAAACAGACATAACAACAGACAATGTCAACTTACGAAATCGCACATAAATCTGAGAATCCTATTGCCACAACATCTATACCCAACGCCCTAGCAATAAAAGAGGAAATAACTGTAAATGAAGAAATTAATATTAAAAAAGAAATAAAATGTGAAATAGAATATATTAAAAGTGAAGAGGATTTCTCACAAGAATACACAGAAATCAGTGTAACGGAGCCAGTATGTAATGTGTATCCAATTGATATAAATTCAGTGAAGGTTGAAACCTCATTTTATGAAAATGAAGTGCCTGCAATGGTTCAAAAGAACGAACCAAGTGAGGCTCCGGAAAATAATCAGATTTGTGGCGGTCCAAATAATTTTACTGAAGATCTTCATGCGACAAAACCCTATAAACACAAAAAACAATTAACTAATAAACATAAATTGCAAACTGACAAACTGGAGTTACTTGTTTGCAATGTGTGTAATAATACATTTAAATCCAGAAGAGCTTGGAAAAAACATATGAGAACCCACTCAATAGACAAACCGTATGACTGCAATTTGTGCCATAAATCATTTATCCGAGAAAGTAGTCTGGCAGTACACATTAGAACTCACACCGGTGAAAAGCCGTTCAAATGCAACACATGCCAAATGGCATTCAGCCAAAGCAGCAATCTGCAAACACATCTGAGAAGACACACTGGCGAAAAGTACACCTGCAAAACCTGCAATAAATCATTTAGTCGGAACGATAGTTTGAAATCACACATTAGAGAGCATGCTGGTGTGAAACCGTTTGTCTGTAGCATGTGCAATTCTTCGTTCACCAACAAACGTTCCCTGGCTCTACACATAAGAAATCATGTGCGAGTCAAATCTTATGCCTGCAATGCCTGCGGTAAAACATTCTACGACAAACATTCGCTGCTAAAACACATTATTAGAACGCACAATGAAGAAGTGCCAAAGCCATATATCTGCACTATATGTAAAAAGACATTTAATCAGAAAAGTAACCTGAGAACCCACATAAGGAGCCACACTGGTGAAAAACCGTTTGCCTGCAAAACATGCAACAAAACATTCAGCCGGAACACAACCCTGCAAGTACACAACAGGACTCACACCGGTGAGAAGCCATTTTTGTGCAACATATGCAATAATTCGTTCAGCGACAAAAGATCTTTAACAATACATATAAGAAACCACATCGGTGAAAAGCCATATATCTGCGACACTTGTAATAAAAGATTCTCCAATAAATATTATTTGCAGAAACATATGAGAACCCACACTGGAGAAAGGCCATATGCCTGTACAATGTGTGATAAGACATACAGTCAGCACTGTTCTTTGGCAGCACATATAAGAACTCATACAGGAGAAAAGCCATATGCTTGTGAGATATGCAATAAGTCATTTACTTGCGGCAGTCAGTTGCGGATACACAAGAGAATGCATAGTGGTGAGAGACCACATGTATGCCAATTATGCCCTAAGACGTTTAGCCAAAGATATCGATTAAAAAATCATATGAAAACTCATATTCAACAAATGTCTTAATATCCCAACGCAACCCTGGTGGTAAGTAGCAACAAAAAGTAGCATTAGAACTAGTAAAATTCGCCTGGAGAAGTACTGGTTAAGACTCCAAGCAGTGGTGCACTCGCATTGCTGGTGTAAGGGTGTGGGTGCCGGTGAAACGACGCATGAGCCGTCACATCTTAATCTCGGGCGCAACGGTGGGACTTGGGGTTCTCATACTTCGGTCGGGAGGACTTAAGTATTGCTTTCGTAATGGGCGGTGGTAACCACTTAACATCAGGTCAGGCTTCAGCTCGTCCCGTCACTTTTGTAATAAAAGAAAACAAAGTTTGTGTATAAATTTTCTATGGCCACTTTTTATCGTAGTTTTTCATTTTTCATGAAAAACTGTTGAGAATCCCACACAGTTTACACAATGTTCTTAAAACATGGAAAATATACCTCCCTGGTTGCCTGGAAGAGATTGCTTTAAGCAATAAGGCCGCCATTCTGCCTCGCTATTGTTACAAATCCTCGTCCAATTTATAAATCAGTGGTGTACAGTACAGTTCTTTAGCTATTTACAATTTTGGCACTATTTAGATAGAAAAATATATTTTAACTTAAAAAAAATTTACTGACGAATACCTAACTTTTTTTATTTAAAACTTAAAGCAGAGCAAATTATTTGAGTATGGCTCACCTCATCACAGACGAGCTGCAACTCCGTGCGATTATTTTCAGTACTGAATTGCGCGTCCAATCTTTGCAGTCTCGTGTGAAAAACCAAAAAAATCTAGGTACTTCGATGAAAATGCCATATACCTCTAAAATTGTTGAATTTTAATGATATGATCTATGTATAAAGGTGAATTATAATATATTTTTTCTATTTACCATTGAGTTTTATTATATCCTTATATGATATGTGAAGAACCATGTATCTTTTATAAATATTATTAATACAAAAAAATATATATTATACAATCAATTTCACATACGTACATTCATGAGACGTATCATCCCCGTCTCGGGTGATGGACGCTGGATGAATGCGACTCAGTAAAGATTTGGATCTCATACTGAGTCGCACGCATTACTGTTGTCATGGGCGAGGGTCACCACTTACCATCAGGTGGGACCTCAGCTCGTTCCGTCACTTTTAATCACATTAAAAAAAACTCATCAGTTACTATAGATTTTCATTACGCAAGTACGAATGTCATAAAAATAAGTTTAAAACCAAAGATATTATATAAAAAGTATCATTGTTTAACGCTTTCATGCTTTCGCCCTTGCACTGGGATTCCCCGTGTCTCTGTGTCACAAGTAATGCGACTCAGTATAAGATTTGGATCTTACAGACGACCCCGTGGCTTAGTTGGTAGTAACCCTGCCTTCGGAGCGAGAGGTCCCGGGTTCGATTCCCGGCCGAGGCACACTTTGTGTGGTGAGCATGTAGTATTTTCTCGGGTCTTGTGTGTTTGTCCATGCCATCTATGACACGGAATCCTTGTGCAGAGGTATGAGTGTGTAAAACTGAGTCGCATTCATCCTGCATCCATCACCCGAGATGGGGATGAGACATGCGCATGTGATTCCAGCGGAGCACAGTAATGCGAGCACTACTGCTTGGCGGCAGATTCCAGGTGTGGTGCCAGTACTTCTCCGGACGAACCTGGCACAAGTTCTACTGCTACAAGTTGCTCCTTTAGCACCACCCACGGGATATTTAATTACAACTGAATAAAAATACAAAAAACCTTGTTATACAACTTTATTTATAAGTACTCGTATTACCTCCGAAAACCTAACGAATTCTCAACTCCCTTACAATACACTCGACATAAGTCACTCAGGTGCAATTCTAATCCGTATGAGATGTAATAACTCCTTATAATCTCATTAGCTGAAACGACTTAGCGAAATCTCCGCTCAAACTTAAAATATTCTATACGAAAAATTGCCGTCTGTCCGCGCAATTATGGCATTTTTATACAATCACACAAAAATACATCAACATTTCAATTAACATAATTCATCCATCTCAAAAAAATTCTTATACCTATTCGCCAAACATGTTTCTTTCAAGCTCCCATATAAAAATAATCTTCACCAATTAATGTTTGCTAAATAAGCCACAATTTCACTTTTGTTCACATTTGTCTCAATGTCTTATTTTTAAGACGACTGCGTCGTGAACTGGATGCCACTTAAGAACATGGATCTAAGTAAATTTTTAAATTAAAATGTTGACATGGTAAGGAGACATGTTTTATTAGAAGAAAATGAATGTTATTAAATAACAATAAACATTCGCGATTTGAATATGCAACGCTGATTGTTTATTGTTAATGATTAGGTACACAAAAGCTTTAAGTGATAGCTTTTCAGTACCTACATTTGTGTGAAAGCAAAAATATGATAAAAATTTGGAAGCGCGAGGTATCGTTAATATCATATATATTCGTACACAGGCAAAAATAACCGCGCAGTTAAAATTTACAAACAAACCAGATTCCAATTCTCAGTTAATCTGCAATTCACAAGCCATTGTCTCGCACAATTTTAATCAAATGTAATATCAGATTAATTGAGAAATACCTGTTTACAAAATAACTCCGATATCAATTCCGATGCTACCGTTTATTCTCTCTTTCTGTTTAATTAGAACAAAAGAAATAGCGATAGTTTCGTACCCGTCTGCACCAAAACTTTGGGATCGCAGACTGTGGCCATATTCTACGCCTGACATTTAACAAATAACATTAAATATATATGTAATTATATTTAATGTTATTTAACAAATAACATTAAATATAATTTGTTCCCCAACACGGAACGTGTCACGAAAAAATTACAAGCAAAGTTTCCGCGCACTCTAGTAATTAATACAATATTATTCATATAAAGATTCTGATTTGGTATAAAAACAATTTTGTAACTTCAATCGTCGAATATAAGTCTTAACTTTCTCACCGCAAATCATATAATCAGGCTGTAAATATGCTCTAATTGATATAAATTTGTTGATTTTTATCTCACTTGCTGGCGTCTCATAAATAAGACAATCAAATCTTATGACCCGGCGGCGTTGTGACCCCAATCTATACTAATATTATAAAGCTGCAGTGTTTGTTTGTTTGAACGCGCTAATCTCTGGAACTACTGGTCCGATTTGAATGATTCTTTCAGTGTTGGGTAGTCCATTTATCGAGGAAGGCTATAGGCTATGCTTTTTTTTTTCAAAATAAGCGATCCGCAATAAAATTGCTATTTTGTAACACAAGGTGTAAAATCGAAAACCTATTTTTGCGTGCGCTGTTTCCACGGAAACGAGAAAAACGCGGGTGAAACCGCGGAACACAGCTAGTGTCTTATATTTAAGACATGGCGCTTAAAAGATAATGCTACTTGGTCGTAGAATAGGCCCACGGATCATACAAATCTTTATAAGTGCCCGTAACTATTCGCCATCCTATACATGATAAATAATATTGCTGTCTCTTTCTTATATATTTAAAGTGAAAGAGACAGCAGTATTAATGTACCACGATTCCACCACGTTTGCGTCTTGTCACTGCCGACAATTGATGATGTAATTCCACTTTCACCAAAAGAATATAAGAACATTCGCCATTACACCATTTACAAATCTATATTACTCCCCACAAATCAATATCTCTCGTATTTACATAAAAATTTAACTCTTATTATGTTCAGTTATGCATTTTTGGTCGTCCATTGGCGAGGCTTAGTTTTTACAAAAGATTTAGATACCATAAGGCTCTGTCTACCCCAAAGGAACAGCGGGATATATATAAAAGTTTAAGAAAAATTTCAATACGCGAAAACCAATCGAATCATGGAGATTTACAGCCAAACCTGAGCACAGAGAACTTTTAAGCACTACGTACACAACGCCCCCCCCATAATTAAGGATTTCCCCCCTTATTGCCCCTTCCTTCCTTGCCCCCAGCATACTAAAATATTTCGCCGCCAGTCATTGCGCTTGCGCACTATTTTGTCTCTATACAAACTAACGCCATCTCTGAGAAATAGCGAGAAGCGCTTGGAACTCACGTGTGTGCGTTTGTATTGTATACAGACGTAAGCTTGCGTATGTGTGGTTTGTATTTATAATGTTAAGTATATGACGTGTGCATTTATCAACTAACAGATTTATATACCATAGAAATCGTTTTCTGACAAATGTTGCTATGGTAATCTAACTTATCAGTTGATTATAGAGTTTGGCTGTACAAATACACGTTTTCACCTATTATAATAAACGCTTGAACGCCACATGCCCCCTAATTATATTAAAAGATTTACAAACTAAATTAATTACAACCTAACTGAGTTCAGAATATATTCCAATGGCTCTTTGAAATACTAAATAATTATTCTATAAAAACGACCTTTATAAAAGATCCTTTAATTATTAATTAAGTACATAGAAAAATGAAATTAATTCGTCGCGTTTTGTACCACAACTGGTTTAATGCCATGAACATATAAACGCCCTATTTTTGCCCATGGATACAAATTTTCAAAATAAACTTTACCACAGAGAATATCTTTATAGATCTTAATATATAAAACACAAATCATTTCTACCTATGTCCGTTAATTTGAAACCATCCAAGCGATGTGCCCCAAACCGGTTACTAGACAACAATGCAAAGATGGTTTTTGACCACTAAAACAATGCATTAGGCCCAAAATGAATTTGTTTTTTAGCGTATTGTTACGGCGGGTATCTGCTAGTTATCTCTATAAATATTTGTCTGATACAACTGTCGTATGACCAAAGACTTGAGAACGGCTAGAGTTTTTTATGTTCTTAATTTTTTTTTCATTACTCATACCGGGAGATTGTCTCTAGGATTCCAAGCATGAAGCATAGACAAGCAACAAGGAACCGAAAACAGACTTCACGCTCACAGCAGTGTGTGGGAATCGAAGGAATCGCTTCGAAGACAGGTCTTTTGCAGCAATTTTCAGGACAAACTTTTCATGGAAGAACATTTCTAGACACCACCACAATACTCGCAAATTGAGCTGTGTCTTGTTGCCAGTATAAAATAGTCTGTGTGCAACTCACTGCGAGTCCGAATTGCACTAAGCAGTTTTATCAAGTCTAAGATCAACATTTTGACATGACATTATTTTATTATTTTTTTTTTCTTTTTATATCGTACCGCAATTTGTTTTTTTTTTTGTTTTTCTTCTCTGTATAATGTATTGTATACCTACAAAAAAGTCCGCGAGAATATATATCTAGCTATCATGGTTTAATCACAATAACCGATTGTGTGTTCAAAATAATTATTAAATCGTCTGAAGAAAAAAAAAACTAGAAAAACGCGGGTGAAACCGCGGGGCACAGCTAGTGTATTGTATATGTGTGCTAAACAAAATAAATGAGTCTCTATGTCTATGTCTACACCTCCGTCACGGAATGCGAATGGCACTCTGCAGACAACGCACTGGCTGGAATGCCGATCCTACCCAAATTCCTGCACTAGGGTTACCAGAGACGCCACGGACGTATCGAACTTTTGGGCGAAGTTTATATAAAGGTTTATTTTATCGACACGAAAGAACACTGACTGTCGTGACGAGTTTGAAATTATTTTTGAGCCTATTTTGGCCGACTTTAGAAGCGAGTATTCAATCAATTTGTAAAAGCCAAGCCTCACCAAAACTCATTAACGAATACATACACAAAATATTACAATAATCTAATTATACATAATATTAAAGAGCAAATTTGACATATCGCAAACATCCGCAAGACACATCGTAAACTTATTTTTTTAGCCGCGTACTATGCTGAAAACATATTTTATTTATTCTGAAAATGTATATACATTTTCAATACCCCTTAGACTTAATTTTAATCTGACGCGCGAACTCAAAACATTAATGGTGCGTCTTTTTAGCTTCGACGAAATTGAATAAGTTACGAAATTGGCAAAAAAAAATAGATCAAAGCTGAAGTTGAAAGACTAAAGACCCAGAGAGAATCATTCACTCGTCGATCATTCAATTGATTGATTAATTGTTACGATTAATCTATTAATCAATTGTATTCAATTGAATGGCCTCATGGCAGTTGGTCTTGTAGGTCGTGTGTTCGATTCCCACCCAGGACAAGGATTTGTTTAATGTTTGTGCTGGGTATGTATGGTATGTATTATAGGTATTTACAAAAAAAAAAAAAAAAAACAGAGTATTTATCTTAGTATTCTATCAGTTATCTAGTTCCCATATTACAAGCTATGCTTCGTTTGGGGCTAGATAGCGCTGTGTGACATGTCCATGAATACTTATTTATTCAATTTTAAAATTTATAATTATTCAATACGGACATGAATACAATCGGAAACAAATTATTTTAATTGAATAATTGAATACATCCGTATATATTTAAGTATAAGGGGCAATAGTAACAGTTTCAGAATAAATAAAATCAAAGCATTATTTTATCGCGAATAAAAAACCCGCCAAGTCTCGAAAGCCTATAGATTTAAAACTTCACAATTACAAAATTCGAACTATTTTAACATCTGTACATATTCTATATACATCAATAAATATCATATATATTATATCGATAATTATAATATATAATTATAAATATAATTATAAAATATTAATTTTACCCGACATTTATACCGTGGTGTACATAATTTGGAGTAAAAAGTCATATTTTTTTTTTTATGTAAAAATACCGCTCCTATTAGGTGAAACGGTGAATTTTAAACAAAGGCAATCAATTTTAACGTCGACATGAAAATCAGGCACAGGTTTACTGGAAGGTACAGAAAGTTGGTGTTCAGTGTAGCGGAGAAACCACAATACATGTACTAACTGTACAATACATGTACTAACTGTACAATACATGTACTAACTGCACAATACATGTACTAACTGCACAAGACATGTACTAACTGCACAATACATGTAATAACTGCACAATACATGTACTAACTGCACAATACATGTAATAACTGCACAATATATGTACTAACTGCACAAGACATGTACTAACTGCACAATACATGTACTAACTGCACAAGACATGTACTAACTGCTCAATACATGTACTAACTGCACAATACATGTACTAACTGCACTAGACATTGCACTTACTGCACAGCACAATTACTTATTGCATCTTGATCAAGCGTGTATCTTATTAATAATGAACCAGTTTAATATATACAAGTTTATAAAAGGTACCTTTTGCACTGAGAATGATGAGATAAGTGAATTAAGGCGGGTCGCAGCATCTTTTTACTTCTAAGATTATTGTATAAAACCTAAGATGCTTTGATTAAGTTCAGTTTGAACTGTACGCATTCGGCCGCAATATGAAACGAAACCACTGTATTACTTCCAAAAAACCAGCACCTGATAATGTCGACACATTTTGTTCAAAACACGACGAAGTCATCTATGTGTATCACAATATCTATCTAGCAGAACGCGGTTTGTCACTGTCATCTAGACATTTGCAGTCTTCGGTGATGGAATCCAGCGACATCAAACTCTCCTGCGAGGTTCTGAGACACGCGCGACATCTGGAGTCGAACGATGTCCCGCTCTGGGAATTGGCGTCCTCCGAAACGGACTCGAGGGACCGCAGACTCTCAACCGAAGTCAATTTGTAAGACCTGCGGAACTCCGCGATCTCCTCTTCGCTCATGTTGAGCGCTAGGAGGGAATCGCGCGCCATTTTCCCCAGCGAGGACACCTTTTTCTTTTTCTTTGACAGCACCGAATCCATTTTGGACAGCGGACATGGCTTGTTCAAACTCTCGGGCAGTGATTTCGGGCTGCAGCCAGTTCGTGAGCGCAACTTCGATCTGCGTTCCGGTATATCTCTCGGCGACGTTTCCGGCACTTTGAACGCTATCGTCTTAGTTTTTGGGCTCTTCTCGTCTTTCTCTGATCTCTGACTTAGGTCTTCTAAGGAGTTGGATTTCTTTATCTTAGCGCGGTCCGGTATGACTGGCGATAAGCCGATCTTGACTTCTTTTGCTGGAAACACTTCTATGCCTTCATCTACGATTAATTCCGGTGACAGATCTATCATCTCTTTAATAGCGGCGTCTTTCAATTCCTGAGCGAGAGAGCCCTCTTCGACCTTCGTGGGTACAGTTTGTTCGGTATCCGGTTCGAAGTCTTGGCCATACATTAGGTAAGAAAGCGCATCTTTACCCAAATCGACATTGTCCAATCCCGCTGCAATTTTACTGCCCGTGTCTATAACGTTGGGAACGTTCTGATTGTCGCAAGTTCTCACATCCAAATCGGTCTTTGCGTCGTCTATAAACGCAAGCTGGATGTTATTGTCAGCCGCTATGTCGCATGTCTCATCGATCGTTGCGATCGGGGCCAGCTCATGTCTTTCCTCCTTGGCCTCGATTTTGTCCGGCGGGACATTGACCTCCCATAGTGCGTTCACTATGGGATGTTTCGCTGACATTTCGACTAACGCTTGCGTGTTCGTCATACTAGATGTGAGTGTATTCTCCGGACTAATGTTTTCTTTGATTCCTCGGATCATTTTAACGGGCAGCTTGTCGACCAACTGCCCCGGATCGGGGTTAGCTTGTTTGTCGAGAGTGTTCTCCGAACCGGATGCCTTCAGTATAGCTGCGAATGAGCGAGGCCTAATCGGGTCTACTCTTACTTCTTTTTCTTCCAATTTGACTTTTTCCGGCATATCAGTGTCAGATACTTCGTTTTTATTCAAATCGTTGGGTTTACTGAGATCTATCGTATCACTAGCTCTCTCCCTGTTGCCGTTGCCGGCATCATTTAAGCTTAAATCTAAACATTTTTGTACTAATTCATCGGTGGTACTATCGGTAACTCTGTCAGTATCTACATTCTGGAACGTTTGGAACTCGCTTAGAGTATTGTCTGTATCAGTCGACGGCGTTTTCGAGTCCAATTTTTTGGAAAACGATTCGTCGACGTAGGACACTTGGACTCTCTCTGAGAGAGTGGAATCAGACGCCTCAGAATCCTCCTTCTCCTCTTTATAGTTCTCGATCGCGCTCCCCCACGACCAAAAAGAACTGGACAAAGAGGAATCTTTTCTCGGCGGAGTGTTTGACGCAGATTTCCTCTCCTCATCACTCTGCGACCTTGAGAATAAACTTGTCGGATGTTGGAACAGACTGAGCAGTTTCTCTAAATGTGACGGTTTCTCTTCTTTCTTCTCCGGTTCCCTCTGGACATGGAAACTAGGAGATGGCGCCACCCACGAGATCTTCCTCATCCTATCCAATCCCTTGCTTTTCAAAGCCGGCACGTCTAGCAAACTGGATGCCCGTTTCGGTGATGACGTCAGAGTTTCTTGTATATTCTCGCGTTTCACTGTATCTTTCAAGCAAGAGTTGTGTGTCAACGTTCCTTCATTCGAGGATGCGTCCTCTTTATTATCGGATGGATTTTGCAGTGAGTGTTCGATTCCCGAATCAGCTGATGTCACCATGGTCTTATCTTGTTTGGAGTCTAGCGAGCTGACACTAGCTTCTAAACTCGACAGTGAACCGTGAATCTTCTTGTTCTTCCCAAATATGATCGGTGAGACACTCTCATTTGAACTGACTGACGTGTTTAGCACATTCCCGGCGTTCACTGGAGTAACTTCACTGGTCGACTCCATGCTACCCTCTTTCGATAATACAACGTTATCTTTTCTTCTATCCAATTCTGTGTCTGATTCAACGAACTGTCTCACTATAATCGGCTTTGGAATATTTTGATTCTCAATAGCATTCAAACTTTCCATCGAACTGCCGGATATTTCAAGGGAAGAACTGCTGTCCCGGAACGGGCTACCGACCAACTTGTTTTTCATTAACCTACAAACTTCCAAGTCTGGACTCTCCAGGCTCGATTCACTCTTATTTTTCTTAAGGACTACGTCTCGGTTAAAATTACCAGGTACAATGTTAGTGTCTACACTACCTACGTCTACTGTACATTTTTTCTTAGTCTTCGAAGACATATCTTTCATTTCTTGTATAAGATTCCCTAGATCTTCTGCTATAGCTTCGATTTTTTTCATGGCTTTATCGTCTTTCCTAACTAATATATCATCTAGGTTAACAAAATCTTTGTCACTATGTACTTTGGCTGCATTGTTTATAACACTTTCGGTTTTGACCGTCACTTCTACTTGCATATCCACTTTTTCACTCTCACCTATATTTACACTATTCTTAACTAGTTTAGTCTCTGTTTTAACTACATCGTCGCTCAATTGTTCTTCATGTAACAACTGTTCGGAACTATCTTTATATGGTTTTAGTTCAGTTTTCACAACATCACTATAAGTTTTATTGACGTTTATAATACTTTTGTCTTTCACATCACTTAATTTTGTGTCACTTGTTTTTACACTATCAATGATAGGTTCGTCTGGTAGGAAGAATTGAACATCAGTTTTTCGCGGTGCATTAAGGTTTTTAAATTCATTCACATCCACTTTATTTTCGCTTAAAATATCTGTCTTTTCTGGATCACTGAGCATTGTAACTTCTTTTAAAACTTTAACTCTATCTTCATTTGCATTTTCAAGATTTTCTTCTATTAAAACCTCTATTTTTTCTTTTGGTATATTATGCCTGACGTCTTGTACGTTTGCAATATTTTCTGGCACTGGTTTATCAGTCTCCGCAACTGTTATTGGTATAGTGCCTATGCATTTGTCAGGCATATTTTTATGTTCCGATTTATCTGTATCTTTAGTAGTTTCAGTTTTTATATTCACATTGTCAATAACAGTGTCATTGATATTTCTTACTGTGGTATTTTTATTATCTGTTGCCTCCATTATATCACATTTTACTGTATCTTTAGTTAATACGTCTATATTTGTATCTGGTTCAATAGATTGAGATCTGACAATTAAATTGTCTGTAGGTCTATTTTGCATAATATCACTTGCATCAACTATAGGCTTATTTTGTATAATATTTTTATCTATTTCACTATTTTTATTAATATTAACATCATTTCGTATATTCGTTTGAGATCCAATTACAACTTCTGGTTTATCATCTTGTTTTATAAACATGTTATCGATAGGGGTGATAAAACTTACAGGGCTTGGGGATATGGAAAATCTAGAGTTTGGTACGATTGTTGGTGGGACATGGGACTCTACAAAGAGCGCTGGCCCAAATATAGGTTCAGAATACGAGCTTGTAACCGCTATAGATGAGTAAGCTCTACTGGAATCACTCATAGAGTCTTCGGCTGTTGAAGTATCTGTACTAGTATTAGATTCGCATGATTTCATCGTAGTACCGACTAGGCTGGGATACGAGGACATTTCAGGTACACTTCTGCTGAAAAGTGCTCCGCTCAATGTCGTTATACTAGGTGATCCACTGTACTTCGAGTGCACTATGTACGTGTCAGTACCGCTAGAGATTTTTGAGAAATCTATAGGACCCGGCCCGAAAAGCGATGTCGGTGAATTTTGTTCGGTATATGTAGGTATATTTCCTCGGTAAGTTGAAGGAGTTAGTTCTATAGTTTCAATTGAGACAGTTCTGTTATCAGAGCTAATATCTGAAGGCCTTTCTTTATCAATATCGTCACTATAACGTGGCGATACGTTGGCAATATTGTCAACTTTAGCACTGTCATAGTCGATATTAGTTTCTCTAACGTTTCTATTGTCTCTGGCAATATTATTAGTGTTTCCAACTTCAGGATTATCGTTGTAGTCTCTCCCTGATTCGTTAACATTAGCTATTGGGTTATTAATGTAGTTTTCTTCACGTTTCGAATTGTCAGTAATTGATTTGTCAACGAAATTCTCAGAGATTTCAGCATCGCTAGGTACATTAGGAACTCGACTATTATCATCAAGAACATCACTATAGCGGTCTTCACATTGAGGGTTATTGCTAAATTCAGGCTTGTCAGAGTAGCTAGGTTTGGCAACCCTAGGACTTTCACTAACAGCAGAGTAGGGAGCAACATTAGAGACCCACTGCTCAGGGTTGTCACTAAGGTTTCCGGGATGGTCATAATAGATCCTGGGGTTGTCAACTTTAGGGCTGTCGCTTGCGTCGCTGGAGCACGAGGATACGCTAGGAATCCGCTGCAATTCAGGGTTGTCATAGCCCCGGTCAGGCTTAGGGTTGTCACTGTAGTCTAAAGATTTGCCAGCCCTAGGGCTGTCGTCATTGGGGCAAGGCGAAGCGCTGGCAATTCGTTCCATCTTTCTATCGCTATACCCCTCATCGGTTTCAGGGTTATTGTAGCTAGGTTTTTCGCCCCTCAGGCTGTCGTCACTAGGGCACGGCGAGGTACTGGGGCTTGGCGAGTTGGTGGGGGGAGTAGGGGAGGGGGAGGGGGAAGCGCTCGGGGAGGGGTTGTAGATGGAGTCGTAGTTGCGTGTCACGGAGAAACGGGAGCGCTTCGCAGGGTGTACTTGTATTTGTGGCACCTCTCTGACCTGTAAATGAAAAACATTGATCATTACAACAACAGTTTATTTAACTAGCGACCCGCCCCGGCTTCGCATGGGTGCGTTTCTCTACTATAATATGCATTACCACATAAAAACCTTCCTCTTGAATCCCTCTATCTTAATAGATATATCAAATATATATTTTTTTTTCTCATGCGAATAAGTGACGGAACGAGCTGAGGGCCCACCTGGCGACCCCCGTCCATGACAACAGTAATGCGACTCAGAATAAGATTTGGGACTTACACTGAGTCCATCACCCGAGACGGGGATGAAACGTCTCATGCGCGTGTGATTTCACCGGCACCCTCACCCTCCCACCGGAACACAGTAACGCGAGCACTACTAAGCAGTAGTGCTCGCGTTACTGTGTTCCAACAGATTCCAGGTGTGGTGGCAGTACCTCCAGACGAACTTGGCACAAGTTCTACTGCTACTTTTGGATGCTCCTTTAGCACCACCCAGGGGTGATATGTATAGTGGTACATACCTGTACTACTTTAAACCTGGACGGCGTACCGCAAATTGAGCTTTCAGAAGATTCTCTTTCCGGCGTTACTCGAGTCACCTGTAAAATATATAGAAATAAAATAAATAAATATATATCCATTGACATATTTCACACAGCGCCATCTGGCCCCAAACTAAGCATAGCTACTATGGGAACTAGATAACTGATAGAATAGAGTGGTGCACTGGCATCGCCGTTCCGGTGAGGGTGCGGGTGCCGGTGAAATCAGATGCGTATGAGACGTAGCCCCGTCTCGGGTGACAGACGCAACGGGGTGCGACATGCGACCTAAGTATTCCACCATTTACCACCAGGTGGGTCTTGAGATAAGAAATATGTACAACGGTGGAGCAGGAGACAGTGCTGCCAACTGAGAAGTGGTGAACTTACTGAGAAGTGGTGAACTTACTGAGAAGTGGTGAACTTACTGAGAAGTGGTGAACATACTGAGAAGTGGTGAACATACTGAGAAGTGGTGAACTTACTGAGAAGTGGTGAACTTACTGAGAAGTGGTGAACTTACTGAGAAGTGGTGAACTTACTGAGAAGTGGTGAACTTACTGAGAAGTGGTGAACATACTGAGAAGTGGTGAACTTACTGAGAAGTGGTGAACATACTGAGAAGTGGTGAACTTACTGAGAAGTGGTGAACATACTGAGAAGTGGTGAACTTACTGAGAAGTGGTGAACTTACTGAGAAGTGGTGAACATACTGAGAAGTGGTGAACTTACTGAGAAGTGGTGAACTTACTGAGAAGTGGTGAACTTACTGAAAAGTGGTGAACTTACTGAGAAGTGGTGAACTTACTGAGAAGTGGTGAACTTACTGAGAAGTGGTGAACATACTGAGAAGTGGTGAACTTACTGAGATGTGGTGAACATACTGAGAAGTGGTGAACTTACTGAGAAGTGGTGAACTTACTGAGAAGTGGTGAACATACTGAGAAGTGGTGAACTTACTGAGATGTGGTGAACATACTGAGAAGTGGTGAACTTACTGAGAATCTGTTCACTTGCACGTTGTGGTGCGGCACGGGGGAGCCGGCGGGGGAGGGCGCCGGGGAGGGGAGCGGGGAGCGCATCCGGGAACACAGCCGGCTACTCGACACAGCCTGCTGGCAACTCTGCAACAACACATGTATCATTTCTTTTAAAACTATCATGGTTATCAACATTATTATTCGTGTAACCGAGATATTTACCATGATTTGTGAGTTTTGTCGACTCCCGATATTTCGACGCAGTTACATGCGTCATGGTCCCGGACAAACTGAGTTTGCCCGGAATCATGGCAAATATCTCGGTAACACGAATAATAAGGTATAATTTCGATCGACAAGCATTATTTAATTGTTATTGTTCAAAGTAGGTAATCCGTTTTTGGTAATCCGCTTATTCGACAAAATCACAGTCTCACGAATCGTCTCTCAAATCCAAAGGTCGCAAACTGGGCACGCGCACTCACCAACCATACCATAATTTACCATTTAATTAGAGTATATATAATTAACTACTATTGATAAGCGTTGTTTAAAATCTTGCCACGGAGCTACGTCTTGACTAACTCCGTGGCTTAGTTGGTAGTAGCCCTGCCTTCGAAGCGAGGGGCTCGGGTTCGATTCCCGGCCGGGGCACACTTTGTGTGGTGAGCATGAAGTTTGTTCTCGGGTCTTGGGCGTTTGTCTTGTGTTTATGTTTATCCATGCCATCTGCGACACAGGGAATCCTAGTGCAGAGGTATGAGTGTGTTAACGTTTATTATTATTATTATTATTGTGTCCTATAGTGAATAAATGAATGATGAATACCATACACGATCTACGACTTCTTTCTATACCCGGTTTAATAGTTTGACGTGGAAACGTCTTTGAATTTGCATACATAGTGGGAAGCACTAGAACTAACTCTAGAAATGACTCACTCTCAATGTTCTCAAGGGCGTCACAGTAAAAATAAGTTTGGGAAGCTCCGATCTACACCCAAAAGGATAAAAAAAATCGCGACGTTAAAGTCAAAGTCAAATTCATTTATTCCTTTAGATCTCAAGTTAAGTGAGGACTGACGCATAAAAAATATCACGAATTATCACAATGCCTGTGTTCTAACGCAAAAAAAATATCACAAGGCCCTCCTTGTGTTCGTGATAATTTTTCGAAAGGGGGGGCTTTCGAGCCTCAAGTGATCAATGTACGATCCCTAATGTACACGTTTTCACGTAAAATACTCGGCCGCGTCCACGACACAGTCACACCCCATATTTTTTATAAATCCACTAAACCACTCACTACCGTCAATTCCAGAGCACAAAAAAAATATTTTTAATTCTGCGTCCAATATATAAATAAAAAAAAAACTTTGTCCACGTGGGCCTTCAGCACACCCCGTCAATTGAACAGCACAAAAAAATATTGTTTTAATTCCAATACATCAAAAAAAAACTGTTTGTCCAACCTGTGCCGTCTGACACGTGAGCGATATCTTCCTGTGCGCGCGCCGCTTGCTCTCGCTGTGGCCCGCCTCGGGCTCGTTGCGGCGGCAGTACGCGGCGATCTCGCCCACCAGCCGAGCCATGGTGGCCGCCTCGCTGTCCTCGCTCAGGGTTGCCGACACCTGGAAACAACAACAAACAACGTTAACACACACATACCTTTGAACTGGGATTCCCTGTGTCGCAGATGGCATGGACAAACACCCATGAACCGAGAACAAACTTCGTGCTCACCACACAAAGTGTGCCTTGGCCGGGAATCGAACCCGGGACCACTCGCTTCGAAGGCAGGACTACTACCAACTAAGCCACGGAGCCAACCGCACCTATGTTATGGAAACATGGGAGTTTGTTCTCGGGTCTTGTTCTTGTCTTGTGTTTCCGTGTTTGTCCACGCCATCTGCGACACAGAGAATTCTAGTGCGGATGCATGAGTGTGTAAACATTTATTAATTATATCTATAATTATTTATTACTATTACAAGCTTAATCTATCCCTCTTTCCATGAATCTCGATTTTTAGCAATTTCATACCAATCCTATAATACATAAAAACCCTTTAAAAATCATAAAAATTATATCTATTATTTAAAATATACAATCCGTCCGTAGATGTGTACCCTTTGATTCCCTACACCCCCGGGGTGGTGCTAAAAGAAGCAACAAAAAGTAGCAGTACAACTTGTGCCAAGTTCGTCCGGAGAGGTACTGCCACCACATCTGGAATCTGTTACCAAGCAGTAGTGGTTGCATTACTGTGCTCCGGAAGGGTGTGGGTGCCGGTGGAATCACATGCGCATATGTATCCCGTCTCGGGTGACGGACGCTGGATGAATGCGACTCAGTAAAGATTTGGATCTCATACTGAGTCGCGTTACTGTTGTCATGCGCGAGGGTCACCACTTACCATCAGGTGGGCCCTCAGCTCGTTCCGTCACTTATTCACATAAATATATATTAGGAGTACAAATAAGTCCGTTCCGCCGTTTTATTGTAGATGGCGCGGCACGGAGTTTCGGTTAGCTTTCGCAGATGATAACCGGCTTAAAAAATAGTTTGGACATTCAAGAACAACATAACCTATTAATATCATTGATTTTATATTGGTAAAATATAATTTTTATAAGTTGAAAATGTCAAAATTTGAGCCAAGTAAGCGTCATTTGCGGGAAATATTAGTTTACTTCTTTAATTTAAAGAAATCTGCTGCTGAGGCGCATCGATTGCTCGTAGAAGCATATGGTGAGGTTGCTTTGAGTGAGAGAACGTGTCGAGAGTGGTTTCAAAAGTTTAAAAATGGTGATTTCGACGTAGAAGACAAAGATCGCAGTGGAAGGCCAAAAATTTACGATATGCTGTGTATTTGGTGGGATCAGCTAGGTGTAGTGTATTATGAGTTGCTTAATCCGAGCGAAACAATTACTGGAGCCCTCTATCGAACACAATTGATGAGATTGAGCCGAGCTCTGAAGGAAAAACGCCCTCAATACTATTCTAGACACGAAAAAATGATTCTTCTGCATGACAATGCTCGTCCACATGTTGCGGCTCCCGTGAAAAAGTACTTGGAAACACTTGATTGGGAAGTGTTACCCCACCCGCCGTATTCACCAGACATTGCACCGTCCGATTATCACCTGTTCCGGTCCGTAGCACATGCTCTGACGGCGCAGCGGTTCACATCTTATGAGGATACCAAAAATTGGGTTGATTCGTGGATAACCTCAAAAGACAAGGAGTTCTTCAGACGTGGGATTCGAATGCTGCCTGAGAGATGGGAAAAAGTGGTTGCAAGTGATGGGCAATATTTTGATTAAATTTATATTACCGTTCTTCTACAATAAATATTTAATTTGTGTTAAAAACGGCGGAAACTTATTTGTACTCCTAATATATATATATATATATATATAATCCTTATGCCAGTATAAGGCAGCTAAATTAAATATAATTTAGCTGCTTTATACTGGCATTGTCAATCACTCACCGCTGGCTCATCGAGGTCCATTTGTGTGAGCGTGCGGTTGTGTTTCATTGCGTTGAGGATGGTCTGTAACGCCGCCACACCCAGCCTGTTATCGCGTAAGTCTAGCCTCTGTAACAAACACAATTTTTTATACTACAATAGGTTTTCAATATAGCTTTGTCTGTTTGTAATCTTATACCTTTAAACGAGCAATTCTTCAATTCTTCTTGAGAGCGTGGTGGCCCAAGGGCACAGACGCCGACTTTCAATCTGAAGGTCGCTGGTTCAAACCTACACGTGCACCAATGAGATTTTTCACTTGAAAAATTGATGTACGCAATACCTCGTTCTCACGGTGACGGAAAACATCGTGAGGAAACCGGCATGTCTTAGAACCAAAAATTCGACGACATGTGACATCTACCAATCCGGATTAGGCTCCCGTGGTAGATCAGAGCCCATTCACTCTCAATTATCGAGAGTAGGCCGGTGTCTGCAGTGGGAACATTAGAGGCTGGTACGGAGCAATTCTTGTATATATGTAGTGTATCTCAGAAACGGCTCCAACGATTTAGATGAAATCTTGTATTTAGTTAGGGTTTGCTATATAAGTTTATCTGTTTAATTGTATTTCTAGTAAAAACGCATAATTTAACAAAAAAAAATACAAAACCTTTTTTAAGCGGCTACCGTAGTTACCATTGGACGTTTGCAATACCAGAGGTATCATTCACGCGTTGGCGACTCTTTAAATATTACAAAATATTAGCTGCCAGTCACCTGGAGCTTGGTGGAGTCGTTGAGGAGGGCGGCGAGGGGCGCCCCCGCGTCGGGCCCGAGGCGCGCGCTCTGCAGCCCCAGGGAGGCGAGCGCGGAGCGAGGGAGGGCGCAGCCCGACTGCAGCGCGCGGACCAGCTCGGCGCCCAGCGCGTTCCGGCCGATGTTCAACACGCACAGCGAGTGAGACGCCATCTGCCGGACAAACATACAAATAAAAGGTATTTATTTCAAGCATCACAGCGTACCCAGGGGGGTAGGGGAGGCAGCTGCCTTGGAAATGGAAATTTAAAATTAAAATGCATGCATAGTCAAATTGACTTATATTTATTGAACTACCTATAAAGCAGGATCATTTGCGGCTGTTCGCCCTACACACTGCACTACATATACCTAATGTTTCATGTAGGTGTGTTTGTGTAGTGTGTATGACAAAAAAATCGCGGACGATTCGACCTAAAAAAAAAACTGACTTGCCCCCCCCCCTAAGCACGAAGCTGGGTACGCCCAAGATCACAGCTCATATTAACACACAAAATAATCTTAAGAACCAATAGTATTGCTGAGAAGGTGGCGTTCACAGTAGTTCCTGGTGTACAAGCAAACCACCCCCCCCCCTCTAATTGCCAGAATTGTGTTGGAGGTAGCTCGCTCGCAACCAGGGAGGCAAGAGAAAAACAAAAAAAAACGACATTGTATATTATGCTTACCTGTGACTCTTTTCTTCGCCCGTTGTATACCAAATCAGAATAATAGAGTGTACCCTCAAAAGGCGAGACAAAAAAGAAAAGAGAAGATGTTGTTGTCTAGTATTAGTAGTCCCGGGTTCGATTCCCGGCCGGGGCAAATTGTGTGGCGAGGGTAAAGTTAGTTATCGGGTCTTGGGTGTTTGTCTTGTGTTTTTTCCCTTTTGGGGGTTGAAAGGTACTCACCAGCGCCCTGCTAAGGTGCGGAGCGCAGTTCCTCGTCAGCTGGTTGTTCCACAGCACGAGGAAGGCCAACCCCCTGGACTCCGCCCCACTCACTGCGAACACAACGCTACAATATCAATAGATTATTACAATTTACAATACATTATGGACATATATCGTGGTGGCCCAGGGGCACAGACGCCGACTTTCAATCTGAAGGTCGCTGGTTCAAACCCACACGTGCACCAATGAGATTTTGCACTTGAAAAATTTATGTGCGCAATACCACGTTCTCACGGTGACGGAAAACATCGTGAGGAAACCGGCATGTCTTAGAACCAAAAATTCGACACGTGACATCTACCAATCCGGATTGGGCTCCCGTGATAGTTCAAAGCCCGTTCACTCTCAATTAGTAGGCCGGTGTCTGCAGTGGGTCTGTTTCTGGCATACCATTGTAACATCCTACTAATATTATAAACGCGAATGTTTGTATGTATGGATGGATGTTTGTTACTCAATCAAGCCAGAACTGAACGGACCTGGATGAAATTTGGCACAGAGATAGATTATAGTCTGGAATAGCACATAGGCTGCTTTTTATCCCGGAAATATGTACTGTTCCCGTGGGAAGTCCAACCGCGGGACACCGCGGGGCGCAGCTGGTTTGTAATATATTTTGTCTATTCCTGGCATACCATTGTAACATTTGTAATATTTTTTTTTATATAATATCTTTTGACATAACCTAGTGTTCCAAGTGTACTTATCTATACTAATATTATAAAGCTGCAGTGTTTGTTTGTTTGAACGCGCTAATCTCTGGAACTACTGGTCCGATTTGAATGATTCTTTCAGTGTTGGGTAGTCCATTTATCGAGGAAACCATGTTTTTTTTTGTTCAAAATTAGGGATCCGTAATAAAATTGCTATTTTGGTACAAAACCTATTTTTGCGTGCGCTGTTTCCACGGAAACGAGAAAAACGCGGGCGAAACCGCGGAACACAGCTAGTGGTAAATATAAATGAGTATGACTATAAGCACCACCTGGGCGGTACATGTAGGGAGTCAAAGGGCACACACCTACGGACGCGAGCAACGGGACCCCCTTTGCGTAGTGTAAAAAATCGACCAGGTACTATTGGAATGGTGAATAGAGGGTACTGACGTGGGTGGAGCTGCGGTGATATCGGCGAGTTGCCGGCGGAGGGCGGCGTCTGCGCAGCCTGCTCGACCAGCGCGTTCGCTATATGCCCCACACCTGCATCCTGTAACAAAGTATGGCATGACACAATGCCAGTGGACCGCCAAACAACAGCAAAAACAACGTTTACACACTCATACCTCTGGACTAGGATTCCCTGTGTCGCAGATGGCATGGACGAACACAGAAACACAAGACAAACACCCAAGACCCGAGAACAAACTTCATGGTCACCACACAAAGTATGCCCCGGCCGGGAATCGAACCCGGGACCCCTCGCTTCGAAGGCAGGTCTACTAAGCTACGGGCGGATTTATTTCTATTCGTCTTTCTTTAAACCCACCTGTATCTGATTGTTGGAGAGATCCAACAGTTGAATGTTGGTGTTGAACCGGAGCAAAGAGCCGAGCTGCTGCGCATCCTGGGGCGTCAGGCTGTTGTCTGGAAGACGCAGCTCCCTTATAGAGCCGTTCGATTTAAGTGCGATCACTGAAAATAAAAATATATAAATAAAGTCCAAGTCAACAATACTTTATTTTCATTGGATTCTTGAAAAATTACTTGAAAATGTAATTTTTTTTTATTATGTAACTAGCGACCCGCCCCGGCTTCGCACGGTTAGAGCATCAGTGTCGTATCAGAAACTACCCGTGCGAAGCCGGGGTGACTTGCTAGTGTATTATACATATAAACCTTCCTCTTGAATCACTATATCTATTAAAAAAACCGCATCAAAATCCGTTGCGTAGTTTTAAAGATTTAAGCATACATAGGGATATAGGGACAGAGAAAGCGACTTTGTTTTATACTATGTAGTGATATTTACTTATAGGATCATGTGTTTTTATTACGAATTTAAGCACTTCACAGCGCGAGCAACTAGACCCCCCAACTGTAGTTGCTCGCGCTGTGAAGTGTAGTAGTTGGGGGGTCTAGTTGCTCGCGTCCGCCCGTACACCCTTTGATTCCGTACACGTACCCTAAAGGTGGTGCTAAAGGAGCAACCAAATGTAGCAGTAGAAGTTGCTAAGTTCTTCCGGAGAGGTACTGCCACCACATTGAATCTGCCACCAAGCAGAAGTGCTCGCATTATTGTTTCCAGAAGGGTGTGGGTGCAGGTGAAATCACAGACGCATATATCATCCCCGTCTCGGGTGACGGACTCAGGATGAGTGCGACTCAGTGTAAGATCCAAATCTTATACTGAGTCGCATTACTGTTGTCATGGGCGGGGGGCGCCACTTACCAGGTGGGCCCTCAGCTCGTACAGTCACTCATCATCTTCCTGCCCTTGGGGTCGGCACAACATGTATTTTTCTTCCATCTCCCTCTCTGTCAGACGTCATCAGTACTCACTCCTTACGCATATCATCTCTCACACAATCCATCCATCTTTTCTTTGTCCTACATCTTGTATAATTCACATAAAAACACATATATACCTAAGCACATGACTCTTGTATAATTCACGTTAAAATATATATATACTAGCTGACCCGGCCACGCGTTGCTGTGGCTAACGTTTTTGTAATTGTGACTGTCAAATAATAGATAAATAATTTGCAATAAAATAATATTGCGATCATAAATTGAGATGTGAGCTATCCTATCTTTCAAGTTGGATCAAACTGCACACGGTGTACAAATTTGATTGAAATCGGTTAAGTAGTTTAGGAGTCCATCGCGGACAAACATCGTGACACGTAATTTATATATAATATATTAAGACTAGCTGTGCCTCGCGGTTTCACCCGCGTTTTTTTCTTCAGACGATTTAATAATTATTTTGAACATAAAATCAGTTATTGTGATTAAACCATGATAGCTAGATATATGTTCTCGCGGACTTTTTTGTAGGTCTTAATGGGATCTACAAACCCGTAGTACATCATTTTGTTCTATTGTCAATAGTTTTTGCAGCGCACGCAAAAATAGGTTTTCGATTTTACACCTTGTGTTACAAAATAGCAACTTTATTACGAATCCCTAATTTTAATTAAAAAAAACACAGCCTATAGCCTTCCTCGATAAATGGACTACCCAACACTGAAAGAATCATTCAAATCGGACCAGTAGTTCCAGAGATTAGCGCGTTCAAACAAACAAACAAACACTGCAGCTTTATAATATTAAGTATAGATTAAGCACATGACTGTTGTATAATTCACATAAAAAAAAACATATATACCTAAGCACATGAGCGCCTCCCCGCTAAGCCGCGCGTGCTGAAGACAGAGGGCGCGCAGACGGCATGAGTGCGTCCTCAGAGCGCGCGCTAGAACCGGCGCATGCGACGGTTCCAGCGCGCTCTCCGCCACTTCTATCTCGGTCAGTTCTGCACTCTGTGGACAAGGTAATTTTATAGTAGCGTTAGAGAGAGAGGTAGAGTTATTAGAGAGAGAGAGAGTTATTAGAGAGAGAGAGAGTTATTAGAGAGAGAGAGAGTTATTAGAGAGAGAGAGAGTAATTAGTGAGGTAGAAATTATTAGAGTTTAATATTGTACTGATTAATTAAAATAAGAAAACAAAAAACATTGATCACACATTGATACCTAACATAACATAATTTTAACATATTTTTTTTAAACGTTTACACACTCATACCTCTGTACTAGGATTCCCTGTGTCGCAGACGGCATGGACAAACACAGAAACAAGACAAACACCCAAGACCCGAGAACAAACGTCATGCTCACCACACAAAGTGTGCCCCGGCCGGGAATCGAACCCGGGACCCCTCGCTTCGAAGGCAGGGCTACTACCAACTAAGCCACGGAGTCGTCAAGCATTGATCATCACCACTGCACGGTGATCATCACACCGTACAGATGATATCCACCTTTTTGATCATCCTGCACGCAGCCTGCCACCCCCTGATGCCGAACTGTCGGGGTCCGTTGATGGAAATCACCGTTGCACTCTCGTAGTACTCAATCATGTCGAACAACGCCTCCTGAAATAAAAAATTAAAAAATTACTGCGTACCAGCCTCTAATGTTCCCACTGCAGACACCGGCCTACTCTCAACAATTGAGAGTGGATGGGAGCCCAATCCGGATCGGTAGATGTCACATATCGTCGAATTTTTGGTTCTAAGACATGTGCCGGTTTCCTCACGATGTTTTCCGTCACCGTGAGAACGTGGTATTGCGCACATAAATTTTTAAGTGAAAAAACTCATTGGTGCACGTGTGGGTTTGAACCAGCGACCTTCAGATTGAAAATCGGCGTCTATGCCCCTGGGCCACCACGCTCTCAATACCTAATAATTCAATAATCATCATATTAATACCGAAATATATGATGGTTATGCAATAAATAACTTAAATCTTGATATTTGAATCTTGATTAAAAGTACTCCGATAAATTTTAGCAATATTCAAATTTTTTTTGCAGAGAATAAAAACCTTTTCTGAGTATTTTTCTGTTCACTCATGTAACTGCGTCGAAATATCGGGACTCAACAAAACTCACAAATCATGGTAAATATCTCGGTGACTCGAATAATAATGTTCATAAACATGACAGATTAAAAAAAACTATATAAAAACATTCATGATATACGAGAAATAAAAAAAACAATAAATAAATATTCATGGAAATGTCACACAGCGCCATCTAGCCCTACTAATCATCTTGTACTATAGGTACCGGATAACTGTTAGAATATTTATACTCATTTTTTTGTACCTACATACATACAATACATATTAAATTAACACTCAGACACAGAACAAAAATTTATGTTCTTCAACCAAATGCTTATCCCATGGGAATCGGACCCACGACCGCAGAAGGCAAAGCTACAACCAAGCTTCCAACGAACTTCTAGAACTCTCTAGAAGCACCTGTCAGTCACTCACCGCGCCTTCGTCGTCGAGCTCCGCGTGATCCAGCTCAACTCTTCGGAACTGCACCTTCCGCAGCAGCGCCTCGAGCGCGTCCGCCGGCGCAGCCCCCTCCAGCGAGCAGTCGGCGAGCGTGAGCCGAGCGGCCCGGACTCCACCCCCAATAGAATTTTCTGGAAGCTCCTAGAACCAAAGGTTCTTTTTAAGCGGTTTCCAAAGCGACCATTTCCGAAAAAAGGACATCTGTAGCGCTAACTGCGGTAATATTTCCAAGAATATGTCCATTGGCACTTTTGTCACGGTCTCTAGTTAAGGGGAAGATAATTTTTTCATGTGTTCTTTGTTAGTTTGTAATTTGTACAACTGCCACTCTCACTGCAGTTCTTTATATGTCCTTATGGTCGAGGAGCTGGTTGTTGGTGAGTATATGCATACTTTTTAATAATTAAATCTTTCTTAACTCTTTACACACACTCTTTTCTTGTACACCATGAACAAGATTAATACAAAGATGAGGAAGAAAGGTGTACACAGACGAACTTAACCCTGAAAAGAGTTTTCTTCCAGTAAACCTGGGGTGCTAGAGAGATGTGATAGAAAAGGTAGTACATGAAAATGAAGAGGAGAAACGCTAAAAAACAAAATAACAGACAAGCTTAGCAATAAAATAAAATAATTATAATAATACTAAAATACCTACATGATATGTACAAATTCAATTTTTTTTTTTTAACAGTCATTTACACACTCATACCTCTGCACTAGGATCCCCTGTGACGCAGATGGCATTCACAAACAGAAACACAAGACACACACTCAAGACCCGAGAACAAACTTTATGCTCATCACAAAAAGTGTGCCCCGGCCGGGAATCAAACCCAGGACCCCTCGCTTCGAAGGCAGGGCTACTACCAATTAAGCCACGGTGCCATCCAAACCAGCGAGCAGGGGCAACTTCAGGTGAAATAAAATAACAACAAGAAGTGCCTGGTAGAAGTCATTTATTCAGACCATTACATTTAACTTGACGTTCGCCAAAACGCAACGATAGCGCGATCTAACTTTACGCAGATCTGAAGCCATCTAGTATTGACAATCTGAACTAATACTAAACTAAAACTAAACGTTTTATACACTCATACCTCTGCACTAGGATTCCCTGTGTCGCAGATGGCATGGACAAACACCCAAGACCCGAGAACATACTTCATGCTCACCACACAAAGTGTGCCCCGGCCGGGAATCGAACCCGGGACCCCTCGCTTCGAAGGCAGGTCTACTACCAACTAAGCCACGGAGCCAATATGACATATTCAAAGAAGGTTAATAGGTATAACAAACAAACTATTTATATAAATACCTCCTTATGCGCAAATGTATTGGACATGATATATATATATCTTTGAATGGATCAACCCGGGGGGAAGAAACTGGTAGCGGTGGTACCTACCCGTATCTGTTCCAGCACGGAGTCCACGGGCGGCGTGTTGTGGTGTCGACATGACAGCAGATACTCCTGCGCCAGATGCGCACGCGTCGTCGTCGGCACTGCAGACAAAGGATTCTCAGGTAAATAATGTTAATTGTTGTAAGGACGTGGTGGCCCAGGGGCACAGACGCCGACTTACAATCTGAAGGTTGCTGGTTCAAACCCACACGTGCACTGATAAGTTTTTCACTTGAAAAATTTATATGCGCAACCACGTTCTCGAAACAGAAAACATCGTGAGGAAACCGGCATGACTAAGAACCATAAATTCGAAGACATGTGACATGTACCAATCCGGATTGGGCTCCCGTGGTAGATCAGAGCCCATTCACTCTCAATTATCGAGAGTAGGCCGGTGTCCCTGCAGTGGGAACATTAGAGGCTGGTACGGTACGGTTGTAAATTACCTATGTAAGTAACATTCTAATTCTGGGTGGGGGTGACTAGGCCTGCACTGACGTCCCGCATAGGGGTGTTTTGTGCATTGTCCCCCGTCGTTAGTAAAACCCATACCCCAGCCAGTCCAACTCCTTAAAATACCGGAGAAGATGATCTGGTGCTGTGGTGTATTAAGAGTTTATTAACACCATACACATACAAGTCTTTCAAAGTAGCAAAATTCGCAATTTCGTAACTCCGATGACATATTTCTTCCGGTTATTTTGATTTTAGTTAAATAAATATAATTGCATCCAGTTTCTGCCAGCCAGGCAGACTGGATGCAAGGAGCCGAAGACCGGGCTCAATGGCGCTTGCTCGGAGAGGCCTATGTCCAGCAGTGGACTGAAATAGGCTGATGATGAAATATAATTGGAAATAATATGTCAACTATTGTTCCCCATTTTGCGTAAAATCAACTTGTATAAGCCAATCTTATTATTTTAAACGAGCAATTCTTGTATTTTAATAATTTCGCGTATCGGAAACGGCTGTAACTTTTGATGAAAATTTGTGTTTAGATAGGGTTTTGTTGTAAAACTATATCCATAATTGTATTTCTTTTAAAAACCCGTTTCTTTTTTTTTCAATCCCCGAGCATATCTCGTCCAGATAAATATTTAGAATCATTATCGTCATGGTCTCCCGCACTACGATGAGTCATAGTATGGATTATGGACGTAGAACGAGTGCCCCGACTAGGAGACGCTATACCCCCACTCCGCACTCTCAATCACCCTATAAAAAGATCCCACACAACCTTGTGCTAGTTTTGAAAACTATCAAGTGCACAAGTATGGATGGATGTTTGTTACTCAATCACGCCAGAACGGCTGAACGGACCTGGATGAAATTTGGCACAGAGATAGATTATAGTCTGGAATAGCACATAGACTGCTTTTTATCCCGAAAATATCTACGGTTCCCGTAGGAAATCCAACCGCGGGTCGCAGCTAGTATTAAAATAAAAGTAAATGTTTTAACAATCATTCGGTTAGTATTCGATTTACTAATGGTCTGTTATATTATTTCCGTGGGATTTATAATATTTAAACGGCCTTGTTAGTTTGAGGACACATTAGCTAACGCCTAGCTCATATAGAAGGTTGCATTGGACCGTAGCCTCTCACTCTACCAAAGAAACATTAAAATCGGTCTATAACGAACGAAGAAAAAACTGACAGCAAAGCAGTACAAAATGGAGACATTAATAAAATACTATGTTAAAAACATCTCATTATTTTTAACCTCACATCTCTGTCAGTAATTAACCTATTAGGAAAATTATTTTTTTTTGAAAGGATATGCTTTCAAATTGGTAGATTGGTCCCATAAAATTTGTACCAAAATCTGTTTAATAGTTTGGTTGTTAAAATAACTGAAAACAAAATTGCATATTTCACTTTGCTGTGACTTGTTTAGGTTGGTATGTTGTACCCCCTGAGGTTGAGAAAAGAGATGATTTTTTTTCGATTTGTCAGTCACTTGTTCCCAGTTATTTCGATTTAAATACCAAAATATCGAACCGATTATTATGAAATCTCTATTGGTCCAATCTGAAAAGATATCCTTTCAAATAACAACGAAAATCTGAAGTAACGGACATGAAAAAACATGCCAATTGCTAGCGGATAGATAAACTCCCCAAAGGAAGTCAGTTGAAAATAAAAATGCTACACGCTCCTTTTTTTTCGTGGGGAAACTTTCATCGGTACCCGCCCCCCTTGGGGATGTTGGACGGGTTATGCCGGATTCTTAACGGCTAAAAACCCCACGGTCCCTTCTAGACGCGCATTGCTGGGGCTACGGGAACGGCTTGCAGTCTTCCGCGGCCTGCTACAGGCTCCTAGACTATTCATTACTTAACGCTGCAATAACCATCACCAAGCGCTAGGCGATTTATAAAATGCATCGAAGCGGAGCACACATAAAATCCATGAGAGTGATGTCATTCTGCATGTTTCCTAATCGATGAATACTCAGCGGTTTTTATGTGTCAATGCCAACTGCGATACATAAAGTGCGAGCATGGGGGCCATGTTGCTCGAATAGTACCTTCAGAGTCCCAGAAAAAAGCCTTGGAAGAAATTGTCTCGAAGAAATCGCTATAAGCGATTAGACCGCCAAAGTCAAAGTCAAACTCATTTATTCCTTTAGATCTCAATTGTAAATATCTGCCGATTGTACATATCTTTTTTATATTATGTAACAGAAGTGACAGTAGGAGCTGGAGACCCACCTGATGTTAAGTAGTTACCTTCGCCATTTACAACAGCAATGCGACTTAGGTCCTCCCTGACAGAAGTATGAGAAGACTCAAGTCGCACCCCGATGCGCCCGTCACCCGAGACGAGGATATTCCGTTTCATGTGGCTGTAATTTCACCGGCACCCAAACCCTTTCGCCGGAACACAGCAATGCGGGCATTACTGCTTGGTGGCAGATTACCAGCTGTGGAGGCAGCACTTGTCCGGGCGAACTTTGCACAAGTTCTACAGCTACTTTTTGTGGCTCCTTTAGCACCACCCAGGGGGTACGTTTAGGGATTCAAAGGTTACTCACATACGGACGTGAACAACTGGACTCCCCAAAACATTAATAATTATTTACATCTAAATATTTGATAAATGTTCTGTATTTATATTAGAGTTATGTACAAGAGTATATCTTTCAAAAGAGTTTATCTTGGTGCAAAAGCAGCAACTAAAAGTAGCAGTAGAACAAGACAATTCGCCAAGCCAACGAGGTAAAAAAAAATTAGTAAAAACAAGTTAGAAACCCCACTTTTGGATGTCAGTTGAAAAATATAGAGCAGTGGTAAGTAAGCGTTAGATTGTTTCATGTTATGTATAGTTCATAATCGCTTGCAAGTTAGTTGATAAGTGAAGGATTTCGAAGGAAACAAAAAAGAAATAAAAAATCTGACAGAAGTGAAAACAAAAGCAGACTACACTACAGATTATATAGAAAACAAAAGCACTACAGATTATACAGAGGTGTCGGTAACGATAAAGGTAACAGTGCCCCGAGTTATACCACCACCATAAAAATATGACCATTGGTTAATATAACCATTGGTTATTACCCAAATAACCATTGAACTCGATCATTTGGGACTTTTTTTTCAAAAATGCCCGCCACGCTTCTTCTATCGGGTCGATGTTTCATACATACATTATATTTTTTTAGACCAGTAGTTAGCAACATCTATAGCGTCCTTTGTGCAAACCATAAGGTCGTCCGTGCAGGTGTAAGGGCAGGATGGGCATTCAAGCAAGTGTGGCATAGTTTGGAGAATATTGCCACAGTGATAATCCGTCTCGGTGTCGCAAATAAAACCCCACTTACTTAAATTGCTCTTGCAGCGGCCCACGCTTAAAGAAGTATTCTCTTCGAAAATGATATCCTCCTTTGGGGTCGAAATACGTGCAGTTTTATGAATAGGCGTGTTCGTTTGATGCAAAATGTAGTGTTACGTATCCCCAGTAATCGCACCGGCTATCGTAGGCGGAAGCTCGCCCGATGACCTTCGACCCACCCCTGAGCCAAGTTCAAGGGCAATGTTTACTACGATCCTATGAGTAGGTCATTGGAGGGTCGTGGCGCGAACTAATACAATCACACTTCTTATTACAAAGTCGAAACATTGTGTTTTTATACTACAGAGGTGACGGGACGAGCTGGAGTGGTTACTACGTCCATGACCATGGGCGTACCCAGAGGGCATGGGGAGGCAGCTACCCCCCCTGGAAATGGAAATTTAAAATAAAAATGCATGCATACTCAAATTTACTTATATTTATTTAACTACCTATAAAGTAGGATCATTTGCGGCTGTTCGCCCTACACACTACACTACATATACCTAATGTTTCATGTAGGTGTGTTTGTGTAGTGTGTATGAAAAAAAGCCGCGAATATAATTTACAATTTTTAACCCTCGACGCAAAAAGAGGGGTGTTACAAGATTGACCGCTAGGGGTGTCTGTCTGTGGTTTTTTTATTAACAGCAGATTTTCTGGCGATAGTTCATAGACATGTTCTATTAAAATCGGTTCAGCAGTTTCAAGGTCATCATCTCATTACCATTACACTGTTTTTGGGGGTTTTGACTGGTTTCTTATTTCAAAATAAAAGCTAGCAGATAGCTGATGTTATAAGGAGTACAGTAGGCTATATTGCTCCTTATAACATCAGCTATCTGCCAGTGACAGTCCCGTCAGAATCGGTCCAGACGTTTCGGAGATTAGACGGACCATACAGAACGACTGACAAAAATTTCAAATTTTGAATTTTAGGCTATAAGTACCATATATAATTTGCATTTAGTAAAAAGCTGTTATTTTGACATTAGAAACAAATACAGCGCTACAGCGCTGAAGGCAGAGCCTACGAACTGAGCGGACCAGTAACAATAAGAATGTAGATCGATCCAAAATAGAAGCGTTATTATTTTAATGTAAGCATACGTTTCTCTATTTGCCTATTTTCGTCTGGTTCGGGCCAGTCACCGATGCTTGGCCAGCGTCCAAATTATGAGTGAGAATGAGTGCTCAACAGGTAGTTTTTAACCCGACTCCAAAAAGGTGGTTCTCAGTTCGCCTGTAGGTTTATTTTGGTATGTTTGTACAGTTCTTCGCCATTTGTGGACCAATTGCATGATTATTTTTTCCCGAATGAAAAAAGTTATCAAGTTGGTACAGAACACCTTCGTTTACTATCCGATTTAGAAAACTCTTTTTTAATTTTTAATTTCTCTTTAAATTTTGGTCCCATTGAAATTTTATCAAAATCACTAACGTAATTTGTTATAAAGATATGTCATCGAAGCATACAAAATTGCTTATTTAGCTGTAACTTTTTTTTTAGCTCATTGTAGAACGATTTTTAAAACGGTGAACCCCCTTTGGGCGAGAAATAAATGATGAATGTTTGAAATTCAGTTTAATAGATGAGATTGGGTTGCTACGGGGAGATAGAGCGGTTATGTGGGACTAGACCCACTAAAACCTCACGCTGTCCTCCTCTGCCGCTTAATGGCGGGAACACGGAAACGTTTTCACATACTTCCGCGAACCCGCCGCGGCTGTCCGTTTTCGGACCCCTCTCTGGTAGGCATCGACTGCCACACCTCCTGTTTGCGACATGCCAGGACACATGGCGTCTCGCAACCACCTCGGGGATTAGGTCAGCGAAAGGGCGTCAGACGACCCCGTGTCTAGACGCCATAGCTCCATTTGCGACTGTTCAGATCTGTGACCCCGTCGCCTGCCACAACGGACGCAACTTACAACCAAAAAAAAAAAACAGGCAATAAACCCCTCGTAGACAGTATTACATATCCGTGAAGTTGGCCTGAAAGCTACAGATAGCTTTCTTCTGAAATCTCAATCAAGAACGCCATTTTTTTTGTCTGGACATCGGCTTGGCTCACTGCTATTCAGAACGTCTGGGTGAATGCTGGACCAGAGAAGACAAACTTAGTAATAAGAACGCAAAGTCTTGAAGTACAAAAACAAAAGTGACATGCCCAAGAATTTTTTTTGAAATTCCACGGAGATAAAGTATTTTGACATGACAGGTGCAATCCCTCCATCTATGGTGGACATAGATTCTTGACCCCGGCGGGTTGTAAAAGCGCAGTTTGCTTTGTCCCATCTGGACGACAAGAACACCCCTGGTGGCGATATCGTCACCGGGGTCACCGAGAATATGTCTCGGTCTACGGAGAGATCAGGAAAGCCAGTTAATTAAACATATTCTGCGCTTGCCAAGTGAGTGATAAATGGCACACGTAAATCACCAGAGTCATTGGTGTATGCCGGACATTCAAGGTATTACACACCCACATTTTATTAGGTACTAGCTTACCCGAATGACGTTTTCATGTCTTGATTCACAGCAAAAATCCCATAGAAAAAAAGGCATTTTCAGCTTTTCCCCAATTACCGTCCTTTCCTTGCTTGGTTCAGTTCTAAGTTTGGGATGATCTATCTTACCCTAGCTCATAAGCTGGCTACGCTCTTGCCTGGTTTGGTTCTATGATCTTGCCCCCTCCCTGTGCAAATTGGCTTGCCACTCTCTTGACTGGTATAGTTCTAATTTTTGGATGATCTATCCCACCCTGGTTCATTGGCTTCCCACGTTCTTGTCTCGTTTAGCTTTAAGTTTGACTGGTTTGGTTTAGTTCGAGGTGATTAAATAGCCAGTTTTGCCTGATTTAATTCTAACTTTGGGATGATCAAGCCCCTCATTTGCTGGCTACATTCGTCTGGCGTAATTTGTTCACAGGCGTGTACAATTTTCCACGAGCTGAATCACCCAAACAGTAGCCGTAAACAACAGAAAACATAATATTTAGGTATATTCCACGTGAATGTGGCACGGTGCCAGAATTCTCAAGTTCTAGGTCTGAGTGATGTCATGTTCGCGAGAAAACACTCCTCAGGAGTGGCCAAGAGCATTGCAGTAATTTACAGGAGAGACCAGATTATATGTATAGCTATAGTTAATTATTCTTAGGGGCGTTGCGATAGCTTCCGTTTTTAGGTGAATACCCTCAGATTCCTACATGGGGGCGCTAAAGAACCCTTAGGATGTACTCTATAGGTTTTGATTCCTTTGCGAGTGTCAAAGCGGCATAAACGGCCGTATCTTTTGATTGTGTAGGATTTGGTGTTGGTTGTTGGTACAAAGAAGTGATAGTCCAATTCCATTTATATCTGACTCCATATATATTCACGTTAACAGGTTACATAGTAGGTACAACACTTCACCTATCGCTGGGAGGGAGACGACTGCCGCCAACAGGTACAGTTTCTACTATTCAGCAAAACAACTACTCTATAATCTGTAGCGTGCCGCTACAATTGCATTGACTTAAAAGTTTGATTTTTCACAGCTCCTAGTCATTGCAGACCCTGATAATTGATAACAATTTCAACTCTGTACCTCCACGCGTTCCTGAGAAAAAGAGACAGACAAACAGACGGACGAAGCGATCCTACAATGGTTCTTTTTTTCTTTTTGACGGACCCTAAAAACATACAGCCAAATTGATTTTCAAACCACGTTATGTATTTGAAGTCAAAAAGTACTGTGACCGAAATTATTACGACATTCGCGTGCAGGTGAGGGAATCTGACTCATCGCTCATCAGTCACCACCGAGTGTGACGGGGTGACACCACGCCTATTTCAAAACCGTGAATATAGTCTATTTATATTTCTATTAATCGCGCTAACGATGAGCAGACCAGGTGCGCAAATAAAGTAACTTTTTTTTTGTGACAGAAGTGACAAGACTTGCTAAAGGCCCACAAGTGGTTACCTCCGCCCATAACAAAAGCAATGCAACTTAGGCCCTCCCCGATCGAAGTATAAGAAGACCCTGTGGCACTCCGTTGCGCCAGTCACCCGAGACGGGGATATTACGTCTAATGCGCATGTGATTCCACCGGTACCCAAGCCCTTCCGCTGGAACGCAGCAATGCACGCTACACTGCCAGTCGGCAGATTACGAGGTGTGGAGGCAGTCTCCGGGCGATCTTTGCACAAGTTCTACTGCTACTTTTTGTTGCTCCTTTAGCATCACCCGGGCAGGTGTAGGGACTCAGGCTATTCATCTACGGATGCGAGCATCTGGACACCCCAGGTTTGCAGGCTAGTTAGAATATCGAACGAAGCCAGTTCCGCTAAAGACTAGTAATCATGGGATCGTAGGTGCTAATTTATTAAAGCTTTATCGATCAGGGGGTAAGGGTTTCTACTAAAATACACTAGCCTAGAATGCAAGTTTAATGCTTTGTCGTCCATGTCTAGTCGGACTATTTCTGAAGTTATAACGAGGCAACTAATATAGAAGTCGAATAAATATATTTTCGGGGGGTGTCATTGCTCGCGCCTGTAGGCGAGTACCATATGAATCTCTTCACGTATGGTGCTAAAGGAGCACCAAAAATTAACAGTAGAACTTGTGCCATGTTCGCCAGGAGAAGTACTACCTGGTAATCTGCTGCGAAGCAGCTTCGTATTCGCATTGCTGTGTTCCGGTGGAAGGGTGTGGGTGCCGGTGAAATCACATCCCCGTAAGATCCCCGTTCCGGGTGAGAGGCGCAACGGGTTGCGAGACTTAGTAATAGGGTCCCGTTTTACCCTTTGTGTACGTAACCCTAAAAACATAGTTTACACACTCATCCGCTGTATTGCAGGTGGCATGGATACAGAAACACCCAAGCGATTACAAAGTTTACGTTCATCGCGCAAAGTGTACTTCGGCCAGGAATCCGGGTTCGATTCCCTACGGATCCCCCTTAGAAGCCACTCGCTTCTAAAGGGCACTAGCTACGAAGTCATTAGCAATGAAAAGAGACTTATCAGCTAGTTAATAAAACAAATTACACAACTGTCATCCATTAATCATTCGAAGGGCGGTTGCATATAATGAAACTACGGAGAAACATTTGTGTGGCGAACCGTATCAGCCTACGTTCCCACTGCAGGGACACCGGCCTACTCTCGATAATCGAGTGTATGGGCTTTGATCTACCACTGGAGCCCAATCCGGATTGGTAGATGTCACATGTCTTCGAATATTTGGTTCTAATATATGCCGGTTTGTTCAGGATGTTTTCCTTCACCGTTTATACGGCTCCGTGGCTTAGTTGGTAGTAGCCCTGCCTTCGAAGCGAGGGGTCCCGGGTTCGATTCCCGGCCGGGGCACACTTTGTGTGGTGAGCATGAAGTTTGTTCTCGGGTTTTGGGTGTTTGTCTTGTGATTGTCCATGCTATCTGCGATACAGGGAATCCTAGTGCAGAGGTATGAGTGTGTTAACGTTAAAAACGTTTCGAGAATTGTGCACATAAATAGCTTTTCAAGTGAAAAACTCATTGGTGCACGTGCAGGTTGGGCCAAACAGTACTCACATATTCAACATATTGATAATCTCCTACTTTAAAAGACGTTTGAAAACAGTGTCACTTCAGGAGTGTCGACAGAAGTGAAAACAAAAGCAGACTACACCACAGATACTATATACAGAGGTGTCGGTAACGGTAACGGTAACGAGTTCAATGGTCTCTTCCCATCTCAAAAAATGTCCAACGCGCCTAAAGAAGTTTTCGCTAAAAAATGGCAAGGTAAGTTAAGGCTGAATGGTCCGTCAATAAAAAAAATCTACCGCATATAATAAAGCCGTACCAATTAAAATTTAGCGTGGATTCATAACACGCAACTCCGGGCAGACGCGGGTTGCCGCGATCGCACGAGACATACGCCGCAGACGGCGCGGCGCAGGCGCATCGTGCGTTCGTTCAAACTATTATGTGAATGCGTGACGGAACGAGCTGAGGGCCCACCTGATGGTAAGTGGTGACCCTCGCCCATGACAACAGTAATGATAACAGTAAATAAATAAATAAACGTTTACACACTCATACCACACAGAACACAGACAAACACCTAAGACCCGAGAAAAAACTTCATGGCCACCACACACAGTGTGCCCCGGCCGGGAATCGAACTGGGGACCCCTCGCTTCGAAGACAGGACTACTACCAGCTAAGCGATGGAGCCTTCTGAAAGAATACTCTAATAATAACAATATATCTAGTGCAGGCAACAACTTAAAAATAATAAATTAATGGCAAATAAACTTTTTAATAACAAGCTTTTTCCGTGTTCTCCTCAGCAAGCCCTTTCATCCGATACCCATACTGCGGTAGTGCAGAAACAATAACTAGTCCGCCATCTTGGATGATCCGCCATATTGGAATTAGAGTGACGTCACATAGCTAAACATTCATTATCATCCAAAATAAGCGTGTATACCAAATGTCAGCTCGGTCGGTTAAAGATAACTGATTTATAATTCAGTTGCAAGATTCCACCCGGACATACATACATTGCAAGTTTAATAAAAGCTTGTAAAACCTTATCGATTTCTTCGACCTCTGAAAGGGAAACCTTCGATAAATGTGGAAATTACGCCGAACGCTATGCATGTCAATAATTAAATGTTGCCAATTTAATTAATTCATGTAAATGCTAGTTGCTGGCTCGGCGCTTCCTCGAGCGTTCAATTACTGATCACTGGTTCAGTTGGATCACTTTTTTTATGTTAATAAGTGACGGAACGAGCTGAGCCTGGCGGTAAGTGGTGACCCTCGCCCATCACAACAGTAATGCGCGCGACTCAGTATGAGATCCAAATCTTTACTGAGTCGCATTCATCCTGCTGCGTCCGTCACTCGAGACGGGGATGATATGTGTCATGCGCATGCGATTTCACCGGCAGCCACACCCTTCCACCGGAACACAGTAATGCAACCACTACTGCTTGGCGGCAGATTCCAGATGTGGTGGCAGTACCTCTCCGGACGAACTTGGCACAGGTTCTACTGCTACTTTTGGTTGCTCCTTTAGCACCCAGGGGGTACGTGTAGGGAATCAAAGGGTACACACGCGACCAACTGGACTTCAGTTGGAAACTGTTTGTTCTTAATTATTAACTAATCAACAGATATAATTATTAACTAGATGGCTAGACATTGATTGACAATTTGACACCCAGATGTCAAACGAAAATAGCAAAAATGCTTGGGAAAAATACACCCACAGATTTCGTGAATTTTTAATTTTCCACGAAATGTTTTAATTTTTTCTTGGCATCACCTCACTTAGAAATCATTTACCGAGAACCAAATTTCATCCAAATCCTTTGAGCAGTTTGAGCGTGATGGAGTGACAAACATACACAAACAAATACAAAATTTCGCCTTCACTACATAGTATAAAACAAAGTCGCTTTCTCTGTCCCTATATCCCTATGTATGCTTAAATCTTTAAAACTACGCAACGGATTTTGATGCGGTTTTTTTTTAATAGATAGAGTGATTCAAGTGGAAGGTTTATATGTATAATACACTAGCAAGTCACCCCGGCTTCGCACGGGTAGTTTCTGATTCGACACTGATGCTTTACTTACCGTGCGAAGCCGGAGCGGGTCGCTAGTTACAGTGTATATTACTGAACTGTAAGGTAAACAGATAAAACAAATACATAATAAATATTCATGGACTTTTCACACAGCGCTATCTAGCTCCAAACTAAGCATAGCTTGTACTATGAACTAGATAACTGATAGATAGATAGGTGCCACTTTATTACTAACCGAATAAAGATTACAATAGCTTAAAAATAATCTTAATAAAAAGCTGATACAATGGGCGGTCTTATCGCTATAAAGCGATCTCTTACAGACAACCTTTGGATAGACAACAAGTATTAGATAGATTTCTTATATAGTCCTTTTAACAACCAGACACGGAACAAATATTTATAGATAAAGAGTATAACATCAATTAATTCAACCTCGTAGAGAGTGAACCCGCAGCGGTTGCATCAGCAGGCGGGCCGGTACCCCACAGCTGTGCGTTAATTAACGGACGTCACCACATAAATTACTATTGGTCCCGCTATTATTACTGCCGACAATTCAAACTAATTAAACTATGACTATTATATCGTGGTTCCCGATGCGCGGGCGCAGATCCATCTGGGCACGGTGAGCCCACAACCCCAAACCCGCGGTTTCACCCGCGTTTTTCTCGTTTCCGTGGAAACAGCGCACGCAAAAATAGGTTTTCGATTTTACACCTTGTGTTACAAAATAGCAACTTTATTACGGATCCATTATTTGAAAAAAAAAAAAAAAAAAAAAAAACAGCCTATAGCCTTCCTCGATAAATGGACTACCCAACACTGAAAAAATCATTCAAATCGGACCAGTAGTTCCAGAGATTATCGCGTTCAAACAAACACTGCAGCTTTATAATATTAGTATATATTGTGTAATAAAAGACGGCATATATATCTTATACCTAAAATATACATATATGTTTAATCGTACACTACAATCCGACTGCAAGGTTGCTGCGTTTGAGTTTTGTAATATTTTTCATTATTGATGCATACATACAACCACTAGCTCCACGCCTACATACAAACTCATTTATTCCTTTAAATGTCAAGTATCGTTTGGACACGTCAATTTTTACACACACAAGTAAACATATTCGTGAGCATATAACGTTACGGAACGTCTATGTATTATTATAGATGTATAGATATTTTTAAATTTATTTAGATAAAACGTTAGTTCGGAAAATTACCGTGTATCTTTCTAACGCCGTTCTGTTAGATAAATATCGTAAATAATCACTTAATCATATCAACAAGTATTGTCGAGATAACAAGAGATTTGATATTCATAGCCGATATTCGAATTCTATTGGAATATTCAAGGCTACACAGACTAATTTCTTATATAGGGCAATAATAAATTCTTTATTATTATATTTCAAATAATAAATCCCTACAAAATGTAAAAAGTCGCCCCCGCTGTTTGTACGCTTAGATCTTTTAAACTACGCAACGTATTTTAATACAGTTTTCAGCAATAGATAGAGTGATTCAAGAGGAACGTTTATATGTAGTATACATGCATATTATAGTAGGCAAAAGCCGAGAAATTTACCAAACTTATTTTTGTGCGCTTAAATTGCAAACGCTGACTAAACCTAACGAGATAGATCAAATTATGTACTGAATTGTATATCTTAGAAAGATCGATAAAAATCTTCCGCGATGGTATATGTTTAAAGATAGCCCACAGTAATAATAATTAATAATAAATTTTTATTGCCAAAAAGTAATTACAGGTGCTAAATTATGTTACAAATAAAGATTATACAGTTTCTAGTTGATAAAGTGACTGCGAGGCCCAAAATAGGCGGTAAAGCCTGTATTTTGGGTCTCAGGAGTACGGTTAACAATCCCATGTTACGTTATTTCACGCAGATTAACAAATATATTAATATTTCTATAGAACTTCTAAAGAAAACATATTAAAAAACAGCAAAAACAATATTGTATGAGATATCCTGCAGTATACACTCCACACTGCCCCACATTAGCATCTACATTGCACCCGAGCGAAGCCGGGGCGAGTACCTAGTTTTCTTAATGTTAGCTTTAATATTTTTAAATAGCTATATTATTTTTTACGACGGTCAAACTCCCCGTTATCTCGGTGGAAAACAACTGTCTTCAGACAAACAGATAACATAATTGTTTGTTGATATGTCTAGTGTATACTACATACGAGTATGAATTAACATTGACTGGCCTTTCAGATTTGATGGTAGAAGATCTGCCCGTGCGCTGGTCGCGCTCGTTCCCGCCCAGTACAAAAACATTTCTATGACGAATATATTTAGAGGTTTGTTCCGTAAAGGTTGTTTTATAATATTACAAGATGTACCCACAACTGCGTTCGCGATTGCAATCTCTGCAGACTAACCATTCGCATTAAGAATAAAAAAATAATACATAAAATTGATTTTTTACCTTGAATTATTTACGGGACAATAAAGTGCCTCCGTTCCGACAAAAAGAATGAATTGAATCGGACAACGCGTTAATAAATTACAACTAACACATTTTAACTTTCATCCTCACTTCCATGGGAACTGTGCTGAATTTCGGGATAAAAAGTATTCAGTGTACTATTTCGTAATATCTCAAAGCATGTCGAGGTCATCGGTGACGCGAACTCAAAGTTTTTCCCCCACCAAAAACCACTCACTGTGGCTTTAGAAGTTTAAAAAAATACAGATTTGGCTTTAGTATCCAACTGCAAAAGAAACTCCAAATATTTTTAAAGTACGGAATTGGACCTTTTATAGTATAAAACAAGGTCGCTTTCTCTGTCCCTATATCGCTATGTTTGCTTAAGTCTGTAAAACTACGCAACGGATTTTGATGCTGTTTTTTTTAATAGATAGAGATTCAAGAGGAAGATTTATATTTATAATACACTAGCAAGTCACCCCGGCTTCACATGGGTAGTTTCTGATACGACACTGATGCTTTACTAACCGTGCGAAGCCGAGGTGGGTCGCTAGTATTTTTATAAGTATACATAGATAAGTGTGACAAGGTTTGTCCTGACTATTACAAACAACGAAATAAAATTCAGCCAAATCGATCAAGCCGTATTCGAGTTTTAGCAAGACCAACGAACAGCAATTGATTATATATAGACAACAAGGTGTTTTCCTGTGTTTTCGACGGGTTCTTGGCACCGCGTCCTCGAGATCAACCGCGGCGGGATAATTTTAAAGAAAATGGGATGGTATGCTGGTTGATTGCCTACTCTTTATTAATAGAAACAGCGGCCGGCAGTCTACTACGCATACCCGTCACGTTGTTATTTATCTTACCAACTAGATGTTAGTCCGTAAAAAAATACTTAATTTTTTTGCGCGTAACTCTATTTCATTTTTTTATTTTGGGAAATCCTCACGGATACTCTCTCGTTGCGGGGGCAGCGAGAGAGTTATGCCGGACTCCTACCGGCTAAAAACCCAACAGTGTTCCATCACGACGCTTTTCTTGCCGGAGACCGCGGGAACGCTTTCGAATTCTTCCGTAGCCCCGGCAGAATTCTTATTCTCCTACCCTAGCGTACCGTAAGTTACTCCTTATAAGGGCTGCGGTGTCGTATCTGAGGCACCGCAGCTGAGGGTCAGGGGTCGCGGCGGGAGGAGTTCCCGTGTTCCCGTCGCTAAGCGTCAGAGGACACTAGGGTTTTAGTGGCTCTAGTCCCATATAACCGCACTGTCTCCCCGTGGCAGGGCAGTATGCGTGTGCATTGCCCCACGGAAAAAAGGGTCTTTACTTCGAATAACAAGAAATTATAGAAAAAAAACCGAACGCGTGAATAAAATCCTCTCATTACATATAAAATATGTGTATATTGTTTTAAGCCATTTCATAAAACCCTGCATTTTAATACAAAAATGGATGAATGAATCGATGCAACAGTTTGGTAATTAAATCAAAATAACTAGAAAAAATATATTATATCATCAAAGCAAACGAAATTGCATTGCTTTCCTGCGACTTTTTCTTCGCCCGTTGTATACCGATTTGGATGTTTCTCTTATAAAATGATAGGGTGTACCCTCTAAGGGCGAGACATAAGAGTTGAAAGAATTAAAGTAGATATTTTTTTATTTTATATCCGTCATATTTTATGTCAGTTAAACGCAAACATATCTATCACGGGAAATGTCCATCTTGCGTCATATTTTGATGATTATGGTCAGAATATACACATTTCGAAGAGTGATGTCATCACTTAGTCATCGAGTCAGTTTCTAGATACCGATGGTCTCATCTCATTACCTAGGATTACCTAGGCTATATTTTATATAATTGATCGATCGGGTTCGGTCCGTTCTCACCCAGACCCGTATTCATCCGGTCCGTTCTCCCCCGATTTGCCGATTTGCCCCGAAAGAGCGTGGTGGCCCAGGGGCATAGACGCAAACTTTCAATCTGAAGGTCGCTGGTTCAAACCCAAACGTGCACCAATGAATTTTTTCACTTCAAAAAATGTATGTGCGCAATACCACGTTCTCGAAACGGTGACGGAAAACATCGTGAGGAAACCGGCATGTCTTAGAACCAAAAATTCGACGACATGTGACATCTACCACAGATATGTGATATTACAGTCAGTTTTCATGTTTAAGCTAATTACGGAAGTCCAGTTCCGTTCTCCGAGGGGTTTCTTGTCTGTTTCTTCAACTCGGGTGTGAAAGACGTAAACTTACCAAGTAACATTTCACACAGCGGCCCAAACTAAGCATAGCTTGTACTATGGGAACTCTAATGATAGAATACTTATATAATACATAGTAACACCCAGATAGAACAAACATCGATATTCATCACATAAATGCTTGTCCTGGTGGGAATCGTACCCACAACCTAAAACGTAGAAGAAAAAGCTACTACCAACTAAACTGTGCCAGTAATTTTTTTTTAAAGTGGCGTGATTAAGCGAATGTTGTGTATTCAATCAAAAAAAGATTTGATAATTCTCCTCAATATCATTACTTACAATTATAAATATAAAAAATAAATGCTGGGTGTTGGGAAGCCTCATTTGATATGGCTGCATCGATATTGGAATATTTTTGTTCCAAATATCCGTAATCATCTGAATTAGGGAGAAAAAACTTGGAAAAGGCCCTAAAAATTGGAAAAATGCCCGCAAATTGGAAAATTCGGCTTTCTTATGGCATTTTTGTGACGCCTGTTGGGTCAACTCATAAATATAATTTTCATTTATATTTAAATTTATTTCAAATAAAATATTATTTGGTTATAGTTAATTAAGCATGCTTAATATAATAATTTGTATGTAATGATTTGCAATGCTTTATCAGTCTTCTTGTGTATATGTATTACATCCATGTGTGTGTATGTTTGTTACTTTTTCATGCTCAAACGGCTCAACGAATTTGGATGAATTCTGGTACCCGGATAGCTTATATCTTGCATATAGGTAACCCGGAAAACCTAGGGAGGCAGGTACTGTCTATTTAAAAATTAATTGCTGTTCGTTTGTCACGCTAAATCTCGAAAATGGCTCAACCTATTAGGCTGATTTCTACTTCGTTGTATTCGTAATAGTCAAAACACGGTTTGTATGATAGAAAATAATTGGAAAGTTTACGGGAATCCCTCTCTCTCTTCTATCAATCTCTAATCAATAAAATTATCCATATATATAAAAATGAATCCCTATTTCACTTAGTCACCGCATCACGTGTGAACGGCTGGACCAATTTTGCTAATTCTTTTAGTCATGGTCAGGAGAATGTTCATACGAAAGAAAAAATTAAGAAAGCTGCGCTGTACATTAGAAAATTTAAGAAAGCTTAATGATCATATTAACTTTTGTAATGTAATGTAACTTCCTTAGTGTACAATATTTGACATAAATGACAGCGATTGACAGAATGTATGCTGCAAATATCATTTAACACAGATGCATCAGTCAAAATAATTAAGTCTCTTAGGTCGGCCAATATATATATTTATTTATTTCACATATCTCAGCAATGTCTCTGAGGATTTGGATGAAGTTTTGTGTTTCGATATGGTTGTGCTGGTTAAGTATACCTGTATAATTATAGTAAGATAGAATATTTATATAGTAGTACTAATAAATAAACTATCAGTAGGTTGGTTTCCAAACTAAGCTATGCTTAGTTTTCGGCTAGACAACGATAGACAAAAGTTTTTTTACAGACTTTAAGGTGCTTGTGTCACTTTCTCATTGAAGAGTCTAATGCATTGTTAGATTAAGCAAGCGCGCATAGCAATTATATTGAGGGACCTTTGATCTGCTATATCACTACATAGTATAAAACAAAGTCACTTTTTCTGTCCTTATATCCCTATGTATGCTTAAATCTTTAAAACTACGCAACGGATTTTGATGCGGTTTTTTTTTAATAGATAGAGTGATTCAAGAGGAAGGTTTATATGTATAATACACTAGCAAGTCACCCCGGCTTCGCGCGGGTTGTTTCTAATACGACACTGATGCTTTACTAACCGTGCGAAGCCGGGGCAGGTCGCTAGTCTGCTATAAGTTAGTAAGTATAAAGTGCTAAAAATAATCAAATACTCAATACTTTATGGCATCTATAGGTTACATTTTTGTTGGTGTTTAATTACTACATCTTTATAAGATATACTCAAATACATACTTTGATGCCACAGAAAACCAGCTCTGAATTAGCGACACCGCTGATGCAGCACATGCTGAGTTACTAAACCAAATTAAAAAATTTGAATTGTCTACCTGCATAATATTACCTGTATCTATGTAACGCAAAATAAATGTTTTTCTATTTCTATTAAATTATGTTCAGGCAGAGGTGAGAAGGTTAGGATAAATGGGCCCCTTTTACGCAGGGCCCGTAGCAAATGCTACTCTTGCTATGTGGTTAATCCACCACTGACTTGCCACTTAATATGCAAATCAATTGAAGTGGTAAGGCCACATAGTCGGACCTAAAATAAACAATCGGTAAAATCTACTAATGTGTGCAACATATGTGTAAAAAGCACGCAGTGCAGGGGACTGGAGTTAGCTGTGTCGCAGGTGGCATGGACACATAAAGAAACAGTCCAGACTCGAGAACAAAATTTGTGCTCAACACAGTTAGTCCCGGCCGGGGATTGAAACTGGGGCCTTTACTAAGGTGAGGTTACTAACAAACTTGACGATGAAAACGTCATTGCAGAGTTAGGTTATTGTTTGACTGTGGGCCACAAAATACCCCCAGGGGTAATTTAAGTTCAGGCCTTTTCTCCCTTAGCTAAGAATTAGGGTCACGGTCAGACTAATAGGTTTAAAAACTTGAAGTGTCTATGAGGAAAAATACACAGAAACAAAGATACAAGGCGGAAGAAAGCAATATGTTGATTCGTTGCCAAAAAAGAAATACCCTAAATCAAATAGTGAAGATTGCATGGGAATGATTTTATGATGTGGTATGTTCGCTTACCGTCATGCCAAGGGTTTGCAGGCTCGAAGTATTCAGTGACCAGTTGGTTTTCATCTGGAAAACGTACTGAAAGATTTTTCTTTTTCTTCTCTTGAAGCTGACCATGCGAGCTGAGACTCGACGTTTTTTCAGCTACCGGACATGCCGCCCCTTTATCAGGATCGACAGACATATCTATCGATAGAACTACTATTACATGATAATACTTTAGACCACATTAGAGTTAAGTACCACTTTTTATAAACACTTCACTTATTTCCTTTTTTATGAGGCAACACATTAGTTATCGATTTATAAGTAACTCGGGCACGTTGGTGCAGCGCTCGCAACACTCATCGCGTTGTTTGTCGGTATTAATAGGATTTTTTTATATAATTTTTTTATTGTTCGACTCGAATCAAAACATTCTGCACCTTTCATACACCGTCGTTTACCGCCATATTGGATTGAGGGAGACAAAGAAAGGGACAGAGTAAGATAAAGTGTAGTATTGCTATAATTAAAAATAAAAATAATGGATTCGATACAAATAAGTTTTTTTATTCAGAGGGTCGCTTGACGATACTGAACGACTTAATTCAATTAAATATTTAAATTATTTCTAAAGTATTTCTCGAATGATAAGTAATTTTTTTGAATTATGTTATTCTAAGAAAAGACTGATGATCCAACATACGCGCATTCTACTTATATTTATTTACTATAAGAAGGAATAATATTGATTTTATTGCACAAAATCCAATTCCAGTCCAATAATTTCAAATCCTTTTGATTGTGAATTCCATAAATACTTGGGACATAAAGTGGTGGCAATACTGACTTGACTATATAGTTACGGCTCTTGCAGGTAGCAATACTGTCATGGATCTTGATTTTTTATGTCAAACCTATCATTACTACTCAACACTAGATGGCGCTAAAATTTCGTAAACCTTTTCAACCAATTTCCAACGGAGGATGTTAATTCGCTAGTTTTTTGGCCCGTTTATGTGACTCCGTACAAAATCTACTTTCTTCAAATGCGTCATATGACCGCCTGAAATGTCAAAAATATACTTCGGGTACATGATACCGTCCGTGGGTGCACCTGTGAGCGTGTACTTGTATACTCTGTGCCATGCCAATGCTATTTTGCACTATTTAGTCTGCGCATTAAATGCCAGATAGCATAAATGTACATATTAATTATTCACTGAAATATAATACAATGGGGATGATTATTACAGATTGTGGGATTGATTACAGATAAAACACGATTTTACAAAAAATAAAACCGAGCGTAATTCGGTCGCCTAGGTACTTGAAAATAACTTGAGAATGGTAGAAACCTTTGTATTGAAAAGTATTTGACACTGAGTCGTATTTATCCTGCTGCGTCCATCACCCGAGACGGGGATGATACGTCTCATGCGCATGTGATTTCACCGGCACCCACACCCTTCCACCGGAAGACAATAATGCGAGCACTATTGCTTGGCGGCAGATTTCAGGTGTGCGTCAGTACCACTCCGGACGAACTTGGCACAAGTTCTACTGCTACTTTTGGTTTCTCCTATAGCACCACCCAGGGGGTACGTATAGGGAATCAAAGGGTACACACCTACGGACGCGAGCAACTGGACCACCCAATCAAGTACCATAAAGATTGACGAGATGGCGCTACATAAATTTTCAGCATAGTTTAGAACAGTGTTTTTCAATCTGTGGGTCGCGACCCTTAGGGGGGTCGCGAAGCCTTACTTTGGGGGGTCGCTGGCAAAAGGAAAAAAGCAAAAACACTACAATAAAAACATAATTTCAGCCAGCTCTGGATATTTTTGTGTCCTCGCAGCTTCTTGCAGAGTGTAGGTCTTTACATAATGGTAGAAAATCATAAACACAGTTTCTTCAGTTGCTAACTTTGTTTGTCTATGGTCCAAGGGGGCCGCTAGATTTTTTGTACCTGCAAAGGGGTCGCGTATTCATAGAGATTGAAAAACACTAGTTTAGAATATATAATAATTTTTTTTTTTTTTTCTTTTACGTATTCTTTATTACAAGAAATACAAGTACAAGTACTTGTATACAAGTACAAGTATACTTAACCAGCAAAACCCTATCTAAAACAAAAGTTCATCCAAATCGTTAGAGATACGCGAAATGAATTTACAATAATTGCTCGTTTAATTTTAAGATAATACAATGTCAAATCAAATTGTGGAATGAACTTCCTGCTGCGGTTTTTCCACTGAACTATGATATGGGGTTCTTCAAGAGGCGGGTTAACCAGCATCTGAAAGGTGGGCAGCGCATCGGCATTGCCCCTGGTATTGCAGGTGTCCACGGGCGGCGGTGACCACTTTCCATCAGGTGGCACGCAAGCTCGTCTGCCCCATATTACATTAAAAAAAAAAAATTCAATTATTTTAACATAAATATAATTTCAGATTGGTCCCATACAAGGGTTTTATATATCGTTTACGTACGGAATCCTATATAACGTCAGATATAAAATTTTCATAATTAAAAACTAATTAATTACTTGTTAATTAAAGTACACAGTTACACCTCTGTAACTATTAGCTGAAGAAAGTTTAAAATGCATCGTATCACTTATTTATCATGGATAGTAACATTAATATTGTATTTATGTAAGTACAATAGTTCAAGTAATTTTACTACAAATAGCCTGACGTCACAGTCAACAACCCAACCCAAAGTTGCAGTAAAACTTGCTAAGTCCCCCTGGAGAAGTACTGCCTCCACGCCTGGTAATCTGCCGCCAAGCAGTAGTACACATAAACATAGATATAAACATTTAGACATAGACATTTATTTATTAAAGTAGCGCACATATGTCATAACATTTTACAACAAAATTTAACAAAAAGTAACACAAAAGTATAAAATTTTCATTAAAAATAAACAATATAAAACAGTAACAGAAAAATAAATATAGAAGAATATAAATCATGTGTGGTACAGCAGCAAATGGCCTTCGGCTCAGCATTGTATCTTGTAGCAAATTATTGTATATCTTGGGGCCCTTGATCTGCTATAAGTGTTGTTAGAAGTAAAAAATCATTACTCAAAACTTTCATTTTTCATCTATAGGTTACAACTTTGTTGGTGTTTAATTGTAGGTACTGTAGATTACTATTGTGAAATCAACAAAATTCAGTATTCCTTGTCTTAATTACAATTACGCTTATTCGCAGGTGGGGTGGAGAGCGTGGTGGCCCAGGGGCACAGATTTTCAATCTGAAGGTCGCTGGTTCAAACCCATACGTGCACCAATGAGTTTTTTCATTTGAAAAATTTATGTGCGCAATACCACGTTCGCGGAACGGTGACGAAAAACATCGTGAGGAAACCGGCATGTCTTACGAAAGCCCGCTTGAACGACAAAAACCCCGCTGTCATATCTACTAGTCTTACGAAATCCCGTTTAAACCCCCTAAATCCCACTGCCTTTTCGTTTCTACTTGTATTACCCAACCCCGTCTGAACGCCCAAAACCCCGCTACCTTGTCGTTGCCCACCAAGCGGTAAGTGGCGACCCCCGCCCATGATAACAGTAATGCGTGCGACTCAGTATGAGATCCCCGAGACGGGGATGATACGTCTCATGCGCATGTGTTTCCACCGGCGCCCACACCCTTCCATCGGAACACAACAATGCGAGCACTACTGCTTGGCGGCAGATTCCAGGTGTGGTGGCAGTACCTCTCCGGACAAACTTGGCACAATTTCTACTGCTACTTTTGGTTGCTTCTTTAGCACCCAGGGGGTACGTGTAGGGAATCAAAGGCTACACACCTACGGACGCGACCAACTGGACCCCCCAAAACTGCTACTTACGAAATCCCGTTTGAACAGCAAACCCCGCTGCCTTGTCTACTCGTCTTACAAGAATTATGCCTTACAAGAATTAAGAAACGCTGCCTTGTCTACTCGTCTTACAAGAATTATGCCTTACAAGAATTAAGAAACGCTGCCTTGTCTACTCGTCTTACAAGAATTATGCCTTACAAGAATTAAGAAACGCTGCCTTGTCTACTCGTCTTACAAGAATTATGCCTTACAAGAATTAAGAAACGCTGCCTTGTCTACTCGTCTTACAAGAATTATGCCTTACAAGAATTAAGAAACGCCGCCTTGTCTACTCGTCTTACAAGAATTATGTTTTAGGTTTCCGCCAAACACTGCAGCAGAAACACCCGGCAGACGAAAGAGACAACATGGGATACATGGACAGGCAGAAGGTGATGCATCTGGGTGAGGAGTTAATCAAGAATACAAAGGTCACGGTACGCCAGCTCCACGGTGTCAGGAACGAGCATAACTTTTACCTGGGGTACGAAATCGGCATTGTGATGGGTGAGGATAAATTACATACGCAAACACACTCAAAAACTATTCACAATTTTTCGTTTTCAATGTTTGTAATTCATATTTTTACTGTGTTGTGTATAGTACAAGTTCGGTTGGAAATTACAGTAGCGAGGGCTACAAGAAAGCAGAGGCTGTAATTATCAAAGCGCACGAATTTCATACGTTTTATAACATACTAGCAGCCCGTCCCGGCTTCGCACGGGGTAGTGACATAACTACAATAGTTGGACATATGCTACCGCGGAGTTTTTTGTAGACATTATGATGTTCTTCAATATTGTTGTACATTATTTTGTTCTATCGCTAATAGTTTCGGCAGCGCATTCGACGAAAGACATTTTAAGACTCATTTTTCTACACCTTCGGTTACATTTTTCAAATTTTACCAAGGATCCCTAATTTTTTTCAAAATGAAATGTAGCCTATGTCAAATTGGAAGAATGTAGCATTCTACTGGTGAAAGAATTTTTTAAATCGGCTCAATACTTTTTGAGCCTATTCATTACAAACATACAAACATACAAAAATAGGCACAAATCTTTCCTCTTTATATTATTAGTATAGATTTGCGAGGAAATAATTCACCACTACTTGAATACATTTTCAAATAAAAACGTAAGAAAAAGCGGGCGGAATAATTTTTATTTCTTCACGATGCGCGCGCATCAGTGTTTTTTTTAAAGCAAAGGCCCAAAAAGCCATTACGATACTAAAATTGATGAAATAATAGACCCTTTATATAATTGCTATAATTGTTTTATATAAGTGTTATAAAATTACTTACTATGGTATCGTTGGAAAACTGATTGTATATCATTTATGCAAACGTCCATAGGCTACAGTAACCGCTTGCCATTAGGTGAGCCGTAGACTGGTATGCCAAATATAAAAAAAAAAAACAACATGATGTAAATGTATGGAACATTTTTATTACGTCGTGGAGGAGAGCGTTGCTATCTGCGACACAGTTTTAAACTTCCGCAGGTAGCATCGTTTCCATTTTGTACACTAGCGACCCGCCCCGGCTTCGCACGGTTAGTAAAGCATCAGTGTCGTATCAGAAACTTACCGTGCGAAGCCGGGGTTACTTGCTAGTGTATTATACATATAAACCTTCCTCTTGAATCACTCGATCTATTAAAAAAAACCGCATCAAAATCCGTTGCGTAGTTTTAAAGATTTAAGCATACATAGGGATATAGGGACAGAGAAAGCGACTTTGTTTTATACTATGTAGTGAAAGTGCATTGCAATAGTTCCCAATATAGATTATTGTTATAATATTGTATTATTTTATCTTAGTCGCGCTGACGCTATCAGAGTTGATCAGAGTTTGTTCGGAGTCTTCAAAAAAGTCAAAAGTTTCAAAAATATCCTAATGTAAGCAGTCTGGGTTTAATATTAGTTCAATTTTTGTATTTGTTTTAATGTGTTACTATATTTTAATATTCGTTACTACTACATAGATTTAAAAGAATGATCTCATAGATTTTAGATTTTGCTATTTGATTTTAAATGTTGCTACTGTCAAATTCTAATTCAAATTGTTGATATCTATATATATAAAAGAAAGTCGTGTTTGTTACAACACTTATAACTCGAGAACGGCTGGACCGATTGCCATGGTTTTTGATTTGTTGGATTTGTTTCCGTCCCGAATAGCAGAATAACTATTAAAAACATTGGAAAATTAATGAAAAAATTAAATCAATTTATCCCCGTATTCTCCACGGGAACGGGAACTATGCGGGTAAAACCGCGGGGCGCAGCTACTTTCGTATAGATAAGTGGCGAAAAATCCTTCTTTCTTGAAGTCGGTTAAAGCCATATCGGAGGTCTTTGGGCTTGAAAACCCCAACACCAGCGGGTGCGTGTAGCAACTTACCATCTTACCATCAGGTGGGCCGTATGCTTGTTTGCCACCTAAGTGGTATAAAAAAAAAAAAAAAAAAAAACTGGACCCCCAACATTCACTTTGCAGGTAAAATTCGCGAGAAGTACAAACGCATGATGGACATATATCGCGAAGCGCAGGACCGTTCTTGGAACCGCTCCATCTTGGTGCCACCTGGAGTGAGATTCTGGAAGGCTATGCACTGGGTGATCGGCATGGAAATGGTTAGGTCTATGGAAGTAGACATTGACAAGCTGATCCACGTTTTAGAGGTGAGCGACGTTTCGGCTTCTTACTGTTGGTACTCATCATCATCAGTGGCGGATTTAACAGCAGGCTGAGTAGGCTCGAGCCTGGGGCGGTAGATTTTGGGGGCGGCAAATTTGGGGAACGATTTCTTTTCTTTTTTACCTCATAGAAATCAAAAAGATTTTTCTATGACGATGATTTTTTATTTCAACGAAATTGTTGCATTGTAAAAATAATAATAATAATAATAATAAATCTTTATTTCAGGCTTCTTACATTTTTTGTATAAATACTAAAAACAGGCCCATATAATAAATACCTTACAGACTAACATACATATAAAAATGTATGACAATTGTTGAGGCAAGGGCGGCGAAAACTATTCAGCCTGTACCTTGAAAATTTGTAAATCCGCCACTGCTCATCATCATCATTTATTTATTCACTATAGGACACTTGGTTTCGTTAATATAGTATAATATAGTTATAATAGTACACTCAAATCCTTTGCGTATTCCATTACTAACTAAAAACATTAAAAATATAAGCTTTATCAGAATATCAAAAGATTTATTCTTCAAATATTAGCCACTTTCGGTCTCTTTAAGACTTTTAGGAACTCTAGTAGTACTCTTCGAACAAACCCAACATGTGTGGACCTTGCGGAGGATGCTGCGGACCTTGCGGTGGCCCTTGCTGCTCGTACATCACAATATACACCTGCTGCACCAAGATCTGCTAACTATGGCTTCTTCGAGGACACAAGCTTCTAACTGTTTTACTTTAGTGCTGTTCTGTGAAATATAACAGTTTTTGTAGCAGCTGTACATAAGCCTTGCCAAATATGAGAAAATATTTATTCATGTAAAAATAATCAAATTGTATCTAGATAAGTAATTGCTGACTTAAATAAAAAGGATGTCGAAGTTAATAATAATAATAACAATAACAATTGATTCTTTAAACGGCTGTAGAGACTACATCTTATTACTATAAATCTCGTTGAAAAGCCTCTTTAGGTGGTTCGCGAAGCTTCTAGAAGGGAGTTGCAAAAGATTGTGAAAGCTCTCTCTCTCTGTGGTCGATCCTTCATGACTGGAGATCGCGATCACCATGTACAGTCAGTGTATTCGTGAGTCGTCTCCATCAGTTTCTGTCTGTGGCCATTCGGACATCCATTATTATAATATTAGGTACAGACTATTATGGACCCTTATTTTATATAATTACTAGCGACCCGCCCCGGCTTCGCGCGGTTAGTAAAGCATCAGTGTCGTATCAGAAACTACCCGTGCGAAGCGGACTACTGTCTCAAACTTAGTAGAGAGGCCCTCTTTGAGCTGGTATGACCACCGCATTGAAGATCTTCCCCAGGACCGCTTGCCTTCGACGTTTGTGAAATCTGCTGCAGTAAAAAAAACAATAAATATGAGAATGAATTAAATGTTAATTTTAAATCATGCAAAGCTAAAGCATGCAAATACAGGGGTCTAGGTGCCGAATATGATTTTGTGCCATTCGGTGTCGAGACCCTTGGTCCGTGGGGTCCTAGCGCTATAAGGCTTTTTAAAGAAATAGCAAATAGATTAGTCGACATCACAGGAGACCGAAGAGCTGGCAGCTACCTCGGACAAAGAATAAGTCTAGCTATTCAAAGGGGGAACGCTGCCAGTATCTTCGAAACCTAAAGGTACTCCTTTTAATAATATATGTTAGTTCTTATAGTATATTTTTAAGATTTTAGTTTTTGATTTGTTACATTTAATAAAGAATTTATTGTTATGGCTCATAGACTTCGGTCCGGGCACATTCCTCTCAATAAGTTCAAGTATTTGATGAAAATTGTAGATTCTCCAGATTGTGAGACTTGTGGAGTTCCAGAGGACGTTCACCATCTATTGGTGGAATGTGCGCGGACTGAGTCTATGAGAACCACAATGATTAACTCTTATGGAGTTAATATGATGGATGTTGGTGCTATTCACCTGGTTTTAGCCGCGCCATTGAGGCTAAAACTCTGTATAAATTAGTTTTAAATATTATTCATTAAGGAGAGAATGTAAGATCAACTTCATGGGTCTGACATAGTCAAATAATGACTCAAAGACCATAAAATAATAAAGATTGGCAAAAAAAAGAATTAAATGTTGGATTGGATATTTTTCACAAAATAAAATACATGAAAATAAAAGCAACGGGTAGGGGGGTCGCGCAATATTTCTTATAAAAGGGTTGTGTCATGAAAAAGGTTGAAAAACAATATTTATTTATTTCGCGTATCTCGGAAACGGCCATAGATAGAGAGATAGATAGATAAAACATGTAATTCGACACAATTACACAAGAACAATACGGCACAAGTACAATCAAAAAAATAAACAACGTTAACACACTCATATATCTGCACTAGGAAACACAAGACAAACACCAAAGATGCGAGAACAAACTTCATGCTCACCACAGTGTGCCCCGATCGGGAATCGAACCCGGGACCCCTCGCTTCGAAGGCAGGGCTACCAACTAAGCCACGGAGCCGTCAAAACGGGTATTGAGTATGCGTATCCGAAGAATATAGTTAGAATATTTACAACTGATTTTTACGTGAAATTTGTGCATAGTACTGCTTCCACACCTGGTATCTGGCGGCCACGCGTTGCTGTACGGTGCAGGTGTGAGTGCCGGTGAAATAAGAATAATTAATCCGTTTTTATATATTTTTTACTACAATCTTTTTATACTGTTTATTTTATAAATAACTAGCTGCGCCCCGCGGTTTCACCCGCATAGTTCCCGTTCCCGTGAATAACCCCGTATTCTCGAAAAAATAAATTGATTTTATTTTTTTCGTTAATTTTCCAATGTTTTTAATAGTTATTCTGCTATTCGGGACGGAAACACATCCAACAAATCAAAAACCATGGCAATCGGTCCAGCCGTTCTCGAGTTATAAGTGTTGTAACAAACACGACTCTCTTTTATATATATAGAAGATGTATTATTTTGTAGTGAAAAATGTATATAAAATGAGAATTGAAATAAATAATGAGGAATAATAATAATTATAATAATCTTTATTAATTGACTTAGTGCTAAGATTAACATTGTAAACTAACATCTAATTAATGGTAAGAATACACTACGCCTGAACTAGGAAATCCTGTGTCTCAGGCGAAATAAGGCTAAAACATATGAGTAAATGATCAAACAATAAAAACCTCATCATCTCCCTGCCCTTATCCCACACTAAGTGGGTAGCAACATGTATTTTTCTTCCATCTCCCTCTATCAGACGTCATCTCAGTACTCACTCCTTACGCATATCATCTCTCACACAATCCATCCATCTTTTCTTTGGCCTACCTCTTGTCTTATATCCTTCCACATCCTATTCAAATTAATAAAATAACAATCTATAAACTTATAAGATTTATTTATTTATTTATATATAGTTACATCAACAAAGCGAACACTAACACAATGCTTAAAAACGATTACTACATTGATAGATGCCAAGTGTCACCTCACTTACAGATGTAAACCTCTTTACAATTATACAACAGGGTTTACATGAATAGTTAAAAAAAAGATAAATCAATTCAACACGATTTAATTAAAAATATTACTCACTTGCGCATAAGACGTGTGCCTGCAGGGCGAACCGTCACTATGATTACATTATAAAATACTAGCGACCCGCCCCGGCTTCGCACGGTTAGTAAAGCATCAGTGTCGTATGAGAAACTACCCGTGCGAAGCCGGGGTGACTTGCTAGTGTATTATACATATAAATCTTCCTCTTGAATCAATCTATCTATTAAAAAAACCGCATCAAAATCCGTTGCGTAGTTTTAAATATTTAAGCATACAAAGGGATATAGGGACAGAGAAAGCGACTTTGTTTTATACTATGTAGTGAAGTATGTATTATGTATGTATGTATTATTATATTTCCCCATAGCTATTTATTTACACCGCCGACCAATCTAGCTTACTATTAAATTCCTCTCCATCCAAAGGTTGCCTGGAAGAGATCGCTTCTTAGCGATAAGGCCGCCCATTGTACATTAACTTGCCTTTAAGTAAGTTGTATTTATATTTGTTCATAATTAAGTGTGGTGTACAATAAAGTATTTTTGTATTGCATTGTATTGTACCAGATGATCCCCAGAGAAGCTTTAAAGACAACGCTTCAATTCGTGGAAGTGTATGCAGGCAAAGGCAGAGCTACTCAACTCACCCTCAGCACCCCGCTGGACCCCGCAGCGTTGAGGCAGGGCAAAATACCGGGTATTTTATTTATTTATTTATTTAAGACTCCCAACACAGGATACACTGAACATACAGTTTAAAATAATAAAAGGTCTTTTTTTATTTACACATGAAAATTAAAAAATAAAACCATCATAATCTTAGAGGCTACTTATAAAAAACAAAAATGTAAAAATTAAAACAGAAAATTTTGATCGTGGGGTGCCAAGAACACTGGCTGCATTCCCGCGTTAGTCTTAAATAATAGTGGTCCCGCAATCATAGGGCGGATAAAGAGTAACGCATGACAGTTACAAGTGCATTGCACCTGGTGTTGCAGTTGTCCACGGGCGGCGGTGACCACTTTCCATCAGGTGGCACGCAAGCTCGTCTGCACACTAAAGAGTGACTGATAAAAAAAAAGACGGGTTGCACTCCGGGAGTGCCGGCAGAAGTGAAAACTTGATTATTAACGTTGAGCATACAGACGGTCGAATCATCAGCTGTCACCATCCATGGATTCGCGTGGCACGCTGTAACATACACGAACATTCGCGCAAGCGCCCTGCGCTGCCTAAACGAAACAGTAGGCCCAGGCATACATTTTCGCCGCGCCGTAGAGAGGGGCTAGCTGTCTACTCTCCATCCGTCTTACGCTTTTTCGATCAGGTCACGTGTCCTGACGCGAGTTTAAGATTTTATACCCATTACAGAAAAAGTGCTCAACGCCGCTAAAGAAGTTTTCACTTCAAAAATTAAAAGACCGTGGTGGCCCAGCCACTCGAGTTCACACAGCCCAGTAGGCTCGAGCCTAGGGCGGCAGATTTTGGGGGCGGCAAATTTGGGGAACGATATTTCTTTTTTAACCTCATAGAAATCAAAAAGATTTTTCTATGACGATGATTTTTTATTTCAACGAAATTGTTGCATTGTAAAAATAATGTATGATATGACATATGGCAAAAACTATTCAGCCTATACCTTGAAAATTTGTAAATCGGCCACTGCCCGCGATCTTATTAGTAGGATTGTTGCAGCTATAACGCCAACATACGAGGATGAGATGAAACTGAAGAAGCGTTACCGCGAGGAGTGGGAGAAAAAAAGCGGTCGCAGTGTGAACTGGACATTGGATAACTATTACGGCTTGGGTTAGCGGGCGCCATCCGGTAGCGGCTTCAGCGGGAGCAAGCAGGGCAACCGCCCGGGGCCTCGCTTCTGCAGGGCCTCGCACCCTCGCAGAACAACCCGTTTATTTCGATGTACTTAGCTTAGTTACTCTGGAGCACTGTTAATATATGTTTTGGAGGGCGCTAACTTTGCTGCGTAGTTTTTATAACTTTAGCAATGTCATCGTTTTAAGTTGTACCATGTTAACCTGTGTTTTTGTTCCAATAAATATTATTATTATTATTTAAGGTATTGTCTTTTTATATGTCTCGTCTTTTGAAAACGAGGGATTAACAATTATCGCGGGCTTTTGGCCAAACGAAAATTGGAAAAAAATTATGATGATAAAAACTTTCGGACAATGCGGCAGGTGTTCAGTATGGCCGCTTTTTGAAGCTGTAAGTAAGCTTATGAATATCCAAAGTGTGCAGACTAGTGTGTAGGGAATGATACCAGTAGATGAAATAATGATGGGTATGGTTTTCCCTGTATCTACTTTCCACTGAGTTTTAAGTTCTATTGCGAGATCTGAGTATTTCGTTAATTTTTCCGTGTGTACAATATTTTTGTGAGATTATGTGTGTTGGGTACGGCGATGTCTATCTACTATATAAAAATAAGTCGGGTTTTCCTTCCTGACGCTATAACTCCATAACGCACGAACCGATTTCCACGGTTTTGCATTCGTTGGAAAGGTCTCGGGCTCCGTGTGGTTTATAGCAAAGAAAATTCAGGAAAAATTTCAACAGAAAAGCGTGAAAATCTTTTTTCATAAATGTTACATAAAACGAAGCCATCTGGTGGCGAAACGGAGTTCGCTGGGTTTGCTAGTAAGATATACTATCTTATTTATTTAATTTATCGTGAAGTGTAATGTCAGGTCTATTACAATGGATTGTTTTGTCTGTTATTATTGTCCTGTCCCAGTATAGTTTGTAATTTTTTTTTTTTGTATTTTTATTACTGCAGCTGTAAAGAGGATGCTGACTGACTACCAGTAGCCCTGTACACTTCCAACTCACCTAAATTCCTCATACCCCAAGTGCCTCAAAGATCTATCGCCCGGAGCCTCGCAATATCTAACGCCGTTCTTGGCCATGCTAGCTCAAAACTGGGCTCAAGGTTCAGTTGCCTGCGCCGCACGTTTTGTCGATTCCATCAGCACAAGCATTTGTGTGATGAAAATAAATGTTTATAATCTGGGCAATCTATACTAATATAATAAAGCTTAAGAGTTTGTTTGTTTGTTTGAACGCGCTAATCCCTGGAATGACCAGTCGGATTTAAAAAAAATATAGCGACATTCATGAGGAAGGCTATAGGCTATCTGGCACGCTAAATTTCTTTTAAATTATACGCGTGTGAAACCGTAAGGCACAGCTAGTATGTAACAAGCTGCTTATATATGTACTAGCTGTGCTGTGCCCCGCGGTGTCACCCGCGTAACTTAACGTAATGCCTGTAGCCTATAGCCTTTCTGTCAAATGTGGCTGTCACATAAAAAATATTATTTCAAATCAGACTGGCAGTTCCAGAGAATTGCGCGTTCAAACAAACAAACTCTTCAGCTTTATGATATTAGTATAGATTTACCAAATTTCATTTTATGTATGTATAATTATGTTTTATTTGAGTATAATGAGCTGTTTTTAGCACTGCTGTCCAAATCAAATGAAGACAATCCATCCAAAGGTTGCCTGGTAGAAATCGCGTTAAGTGATAATGCCGCTCAGAATGCTATTACTCTGTATTTTTTTTTCTTTATGTGAGTAAGTGACGGAATGAGCTGAGGGCCCACCTGATGGTAAGTGGTGACCCTCGCCCATGACAACAGTAATGCGCGCGACTCAGTATGAGATCCAAATCTTTACCGAGTCGCATTCATCCTGCTGCGTCCATCACCCGAGACGGAGATGATACGTCTCATGCGCATGTGATTTCACCGGCAGCCACACCCTTCCACCGGAACACAGTAATGCAACCACTACTGCTTGGCGGCAGATTCCAGATGTGGTGGCAGTACCTCTCCGGACGAATTTGGCACAAGTTCTACTGCTACTTTTGGTTGCTCCTTTAGCACCACCCAGAGGGTACGTGTAGGGAATCAAAGGGTACACACCTACGGACGCGAGCAACTGTTTTATATTTATATTTGTCTAGTTCGTAATTTTATGGTAATGTAAGTGGCATTATATAACAAATATTATAAATGCAAAAGAGAGTTTGTTTGTTACGAATTTTACTAAACCGATTTAAAAAATTCTTTCACCAATGAAAAGCTACATTATCAGCGAGTAACATAGGCTACATTTTATCCCTGTATCCCACGGGATGTAATTTACATTTTACCTTATGTATATCACTACATAGTATAAAACAAAGTCGCTTTCTCTGTCCCTATATCCCTATGTATGCTTAAATCTTTAAAACTACGCAACGGATTTTGATGCGGTTTTAATAGATAGAGTGATTCAAGAGGAAGGTTTATATGTATAATACACTAGCAAGTCACCCCGGCTTCGCACGGGTAGTTTCTGATACGACACTGATGCTTTACTACCCGTGCGAAGCCGGGGCGGGTCGCTAGTTTATTATAAAACAAAGATTATTTTCTTTTAATTATTGTCTTTCTTTCTGTCTGTTTGTTCCGGCAAATCTTCGAAACAGCTGAGCCGATATTAGTGGGATTGTCACTAGCAGATTGAGATAGCTGATGTTAAAAGGAGAAACATAAACTACATTTGTTTTAAAAATCGGATTAAAGAATTAGGATTTCCCACAAAGAAAAAACCATGCGGACCAAGTCGCGGGGAACAGCTAGTTAACTATTATAGCTGTACCCGCGACTTCGAGCGCGTGGAATTTAATATTTTATTTAACTGACAGACATGCATACAAACAATAATTTAAAAAACTGGCTCGCGCGCGAAGAGTTACGTACCACTTAGTAATGTCGATACCGAAACGCAACGATAGCGCGAGCTAAAATACAGTGGCGCCATCTAGTTTCTTCATTTGGAACTATATCCTTAAAATCACGTTTTTGTATGAGAGCCCATACATCGTCTGTGACAATTTCAACTCTCTATCACGGTTCATAAGATCACCGTGACAGACGGACAAACAGACAGACGGACAGACGGACAGCGGAGTCTTAGTAATAGGGTCACGTTTGGCGTAAATATACTTTGTTTCTTGTACCATTTACCTTGACACGGAATTGGAATACGTGGGATTAACATGTAATGTTTCAATTTTCTGTATATTAACTGTGTCTTATTTGTTACTATTTTTTTTTCTTCTGCCACCTGTTACTGTCCTACCTATTTCTGTCGCCTACTATTGTCCACTTAATGTACCTACTTGTGTCGTGTCAAAATAAATGTTTTCTATTTGTACCAAGTAAAAATCTGTTGTTTAGACATTAGAATTTATTTGTATATCTATACGAAAATATATTATATGTTTTTTTACGACCACATTTATTTCGGTTTTTAGTGGCCCATGCCACCACGTTTCCAGATCCTCTTCACAGCCGGCTTTTTAGAGGTTCCTCCAAGGGGGGATCTTACCTTGATTGGAGGAGGTTGTACATCCTCGGTCACTGTAGGAGCATCGTCTTTATCATCAATGAATTCCTCCCAGTGCACTGGCTCCACATCATTAAGGGACATGTTTTTCACGTCAACAGGTTCCATCGTGGTGGACGTCATGTGTCTCCGTCCTTGGGGTATCTCACCAGCTAACAATGCATCTTGATAAGGGCCTCTTACCCCCCCACCGCCGCTAAGGGACGATATCTTTTTATCTTTCTCAGCACGAAGCTTGTCATGTTTTTCCAATGTCTTGTAAAATAAATCTCTCTCTAACCGAATCTGGTTGTAATCACCTTCTGCAAAACATATTGCTTTTGCTGTTTGAGAAATTCTTTTTTTATTTGACAGGACTTTTATTAACACTTACTATTACTACTAGGTGGGTCTTTAGCTCGTTCCGTCACGAATCTATACTAATATTATAAAGCTGCAGCGTTTGTTCGTTTGAACGCGCTAATCTCTGGAACTACTGGTCCGATTTGAATGATTCTTTCAGTGTTGGGTAGTCCATTTATCGAGGAAGGCTATAGACTGTTTTTTTTTCAAAATTAGGGAACCGTAATAAAATTGCTATTTTGTAACACAAGGTGTAAAATCGAAAACCTATTTTTGCGTGCGCTGTTTCCACGGAAACGAGAAAAACGCGGGTGAAACCGCGGAACACAGCTAGTTAAAAATAAAAACAGTGTCACTCCGGGAGGTGCCGACAGAAGTGAAAACAAAAGCAGACTACACCACAGATACTATAAACAGAGGTGTCGGTAACGGTAACGGTAACGAGTTCAATGGTCTTTTCCCATCTCAAAAAATACCCAAAGCGCCTTAAAGAGTTTTCACTTAAAAAAAACTTTTTATGAGTAGTTGAGAGCGTGGTGGCCCAGGGGCATAGACGCCGACTTTCAATCTGAAAGTTGCTGGTTAAAACCCAAACGTGCTCCAGTTTTTTCACTTGAAAAAATTTATGTGCGCAATAACACGTTCTCACGGTGTCGGAAAACATCGCGAGGAAACCGGCATGTCTTAGAACCAAAAGGTCGACGACATGTGACATCTACCAATCCGGATTGGGCTCCCGTGGTAGATAAACAAATAAACGTTTACACACTCAAAACTCTGCACTACGAACCCTGTGTCGCAGATGGCATGGACAAACACAGAAACACAAGACAAACACCCAAGACCCGAGATCAAACTTCATGGTAACCACACAAAGTGTGCCCCGACCGGGAATCGAACCCAGGACCCCTCTCTTCGAAGGCAGGGCTAATACCAACTAAGCCACGGAGCCGTCGGAGATCAGAGCCCATCCACTCTCAATTAACGAGCGTAGGCCGGTGTCTTCAGTGGGAACATTAGAGGCTGGTACGGTACGGTACTTACGTAAGAGGTGGTATGCATCTAATATATCGAATAGATTGTCCGAGTCCTTTACGTAAGAAGTCAAATCCGAGTACGTCCTGTATATCTGAAATTATTTATATATCTATATCTATACTTTTAATATTATAAAGCTGCAGTGTTTGTTTGTTTGAACGCGCTAATCTCTGGAACTACTGGTCCGATTTGGATGATTCTTTCAGTGTTGGGTAGTCCATTTATCGAGGAAGGCTATGTATAGGCTAGGTTTTTATTTAAAAAAAACAAAACTAGAATAACGCGGGTGAAACCGCGGGGCACAAAAGCGAGGCCCCGGGCGATTGCCCTGCGTGCCACCCCCTGACAATACCCTTACCTCCAACATATGCGCGAAAGTTTCCTGTATCCCAGCAGCGATTGTACCGAGTTCATAAGTGACCCTATGCTTGTATTTCTCCTGGATAGTTTTCGCCTGCCGTATCTTAAGTACCACATCTGATTACAAGAATAATAAATATTCAACATCCGCCATCATGGCTAAAACCCGTTTAGGATTTAGTAGTGCAAAAAAAAACAGCTGAAATGTAAAAACATTATATATTACAGAATAAAAAAAAAAGCTGATAGAAAAGTTATATATGTTAGCTAGCAACCCCAGGCTTCTATTGTATAATATATGACATAAACTTTTTTTTTTTTGTTGACGATTGGGAATCTGCCACAGATACACCGGTTGCCCTGGGGGAGACAACCGAGTTATATGGGACTTTTACCCTAACTAAACCCCTCCGGTGGCCGACCTCTGCGCATTTGAAGATCTCTGGGCTCTCCAAAAGAAACATCACCAGAAATCCTGACATAAACCTACCATCTGAGTCATCTATACTAATATTAGAAAGCTGCAGTGTTTGTTTGTTTGTTTGTTTGAACGCGCTAATCTCTGGAACTACTGGTCCGATTTGAATGATTCTTTCAGTGTTGGGTAGTCCATTTATCGAGGAAGGCTATATTATTCCCCTCGGGTTGCTCGGTTAGGGTTGGAACAGACGTAATCTTAACAAATAAGCTTAAACATGAAAACTGACTGTAATTTGACATATCTGTGTGCATGTAATGTGCCTGGGGAGTTCCTGTGACACGTTATATGCTCACGAATATGTGTACATGCATGTGTAAAATTTGACGTGTCCAAATGATACTTGAAATCTAAAACTTCTAAAAGAATAAATGAGTTTAACTTTGACTTTGACAATTGAACCGATTTTGATAAAAAATCTACGAAACCAATCCGATAGCATATCCTTTCAAATAAAAAAGAATTTTCCAACCAGAGAAATGCTCAATAAAAGAATTTGTTGCCTGTAAAGTCGGTTTGCGGGCGAATATTTTACGTGATAACGTGATAAAAAAACATTGATGTAAAATATCATACTTATACGCGCGGCTCAGGCGGAACGTGCCAACGAGTCATGCTGTTTCGTGCGAATTGATAACCACCTCATTAAGTCTGTTACAATTCATACCCATCAATATCTCCGCGGTCATGTTGGTGAGATGTACGTTCACGATTTGTTCCTGCCAGAAGGCCCACCGGGGTTCCCCGGGTGGTCTGATGGTAATCCGTTTATTATAAGCGAACTGAAAGAAATACATTTGTGAATATATATACATACAATACAGTGAAATTCTTTTAAAAATTCAATTGTAATGTCTGTAATTTCCAAACTACAAAACCGATGACCTTGAAATATTTATGAGACAATCTTTAATGTATATCCTTTCTAACGAATAAAGAATTAATGAAATCGGACAATACGTTAATGAATTAGATTGAAGAACACTTTTTGACTTTCATCCCCTCTCCACAGGGACCCGTGCTGGATTCCAGGATAAAAAGTATCCTACGTCCTACCTCAAAGCATGACCTCAAATCATGCCAAGTTGAATTCATTTCAGCATTTGAATTCATTCAGTACTTTCGGCGTGATGCGTGGCCAAGCCTGAGGGTTGTAATGTCTGCAATTAACAAGCTACAAAACCTTGAAATATTTACGGAACAATCATTAATCTACCTCCTTTCTAATAAAAAAATATTTCTCAAACCAATGATTACCAGGTGTGGCGGCAGTAGAACTGGTTCTGTATAAAGCTTAAAGTTTTAAATTTAAAGCTTAAAAAAAGCTTTAAACAGTTCTAATAGTACTTACCACGTATTCGCTAATAAACAATATAATTAGCAGGCATCTAATTATTGATAACATATTTCTAATCATTTCTTTGTGCTATGTTCGTATCACGTTTACAGTTTAGACTATAATTTTACTTGTTAACTAAGGAGTGGCCATAAAAATGCAATTTTCAGTAATTTTTAATTAGTTCTTTTAATCATTGATAAGCACCATGATAATCGTAACATGTTTTCTGTTTTTAAGTAAGTAACCTTTTTTTATTATTTGTATTGAATACTTATACTCTGTGGCTTAATTGGTATCCGTGGGTCTTCTAACAGATTAATAATGACGGCTCCGTGGCTTAGTTGGTAGTAGCCCTGCCTAAAAAAGGTGCTCAGAGGGCAAACAGTGATTTTCAGCTATTACCCTTAAGATAACGAGACGAATTGAGCGCAATAGAACCTTCAGTGTAACCTATATTTTTGGGTAAACCGTTTTAAGGTTGATTAAAAATAAAAAAAATAAACGTTTACACACTCATACCTCTGCACTAGGAATCCCTGTGTCGCAGATGGCATGGACAAACACAGAAACACAAGACAAACACCCAAAACTCGAGAACAAACTTCATGCTCACTACACAAAGTGTGCCCCGGCCAGGAATCGAACCCGGGACCCCTCGCTTCGAAGGCAGGGCTACTACCGCTAAGCCAAGGAGTTTGTTCTGCGTCTGAGTGTAATAATCTATCAGTTATCTAGTTCACAAGCTATGCTTAGTTTGGGGCTAGATGGCGCTGCGTGAAATGTACATGGATATATTATATGCGCCATGTCATATGCCTATGGCTTTATAACTCTAACGCTAGTAGTCACTTAATATACGATAACAATTGAAAGGATGATTTTTCTTTGTTGAAATAACAATTACAAAAAATACACACGTAAACAGAATATCTAAACAAAATTTCGACAAAATACGCGAAATAAAATGTATACTTACGTATACGAGAATTGCTCGTTTAAAGTTATAAGATTTAATCAAAATTGCATTCTAAATTTGTAGATTTTAAAATACCAAATACTATTTTTGGTTCTAGAAATATCAGCTAAATCGGCTGAGCCGTTTTCGAGTTTTAGGGAGACTTGCGAATAGCAATTGATTTTAATGTGACACTTGCTGCGCCCCACGGTTACCCGCAGTTTTTCGGGTACAAAAGTAGCCTTTGTGTTAATCCAGGATATAAGCTATCCTGGTACCAAATTTCATCCAAATCTGTTGAGCGTTTGAGCGTGAAGGTGGTACAAATATGCACATATATCCATACAAACTTTCGTCTATATAAAATTCAGTTGCATGATTCCACTCGGATACATACATACATTGCAAGTTAAATAAAACCTTGTAAAAAATACAACCGTAACTACACTGCGCCTCGGATGTCGGTTAAAAGAGACAAAATATTCACTGTAAGTCAACCCAACAGATATATTGCACGCCATCCACTCCCAGTATATAGTATGGCACCAGCCGATAATGCCTTGGATGCGAGGGGAGGATCGTAAATCGGCTGAACTAATATTAAACTCAACAAACGACTTAATCCAAGACAGCAACGAACGCGTGGCAGCACTTTACATTATCAGGCAAGACAATATGAGGTCAGCGGCGTTCGAAACTGGATATTTAGTACAAACAATACACGATAAATACAGAAGAATGGTGGAGAAATACAATACGAGCCACTTTATGAATTTGACCCTTTACGTCATGGAACATGTTTTGTATTTGGAGGAAATTGAACACAACTTTTGGGATATAGACCACTTAATTAACATGCTCCATGAAGTTGAGAGGAAATATAAGATTACTACCGGACTAAAGGATGAATATATTGACGATTTGAAGACCACTCGGCTCGGATTCTTGGCACCTCCTAACCCGTATGATGAGAAGCATAACAGAAAGAAGAGGACAACACGTTTCAAGGGGATGGAAAAGTTGATAAAGAAGCTCTGGTCGACCACAACAAAGAGACAAAGGGGTAGATTTCCTCATGAATATGGATGGGATGTTGATAGTTTGCCATGACGTCCACAGTTTATAAATAATTAAAAATTGTAAACAGAATTGTAATGGTTTTTCTTTTTATCCTGAAACGCCACCCGTTGTTTTTGGTTTAAAGTGTATTTTTACCTGAGTAGATACCCTTCGGAGGATAGTTATATTTTTCCAGTGTATGTATATTTCCTTGTCACGCTCTGTAGCTTAGTGGCTTGACAGATTTCAGCTTCAGATATCAGCTCAAGAAAAATATCTATGACTAGCTGACCGGGCCACGCGTTGCTGTGGCTAACGTTTTTGTCATACGATTTTATAATTTGCAATAAAATAATATTGCGATCATAAATTGAGATGTGAGCTATCCTATCTTTCAAGTTGGATCAAACTGCACACGGTGTACAAATTTGATACACAAAATCGGTTATTGTGATTAAACCATGATAGCTAGATATATGTTCTCGCGGACTTTTTTGTAGGTCTTAATGGGATCTACAAACCCGTAGTACATCATTTTGTTCTATTGTCAATAGTTTTTGCAGCGCACGCAAAAATAGGTTTTCGATAGGTTTTCGATTTTACACCTTGTGTTACAAAATAACAATTTACTTACGGATCCCTAATTTTGAAAAAAAAAAAGACATTGCCTATAGCCTTCCTCGATAAATGGACTACCCAACACTGAAAGAATCATTCAAATCGGACCAGTAGTTCCAGAGATTAGCGCGTTCAAACAAACAAACAAACAAACTCTGCAGCTTTATAATATTAGTATAGATTTAGAAAATTGTCTTTGTATCAGAGAGTCGCATACAAAGACAATTTTCTAACATAATTATAGTGCTGACCTAGTGTAAAATAATACATTAATTTTACTTTGAGTTATTAATTTTCTAAGGTACATTTACAGGATTCATTTTGTTAGTGAGTTTGGGGGTTCCTGCTCGCGTCCGTAGGTGAGTAGGTACCCTAATAATTCCTACACGTACCCCCTGGGTGGTGCTAAAGGAGCAACAAAAAGTAGCAGTAGTACTGCAAAGTTCGCCCGGACCTCTCGGGGCGCCTAGACACCATATAATCTGCCGCCAAGCAGTTGCTTTGTTGCGGTGGAAGGGTGTGGGTGCCGGTGAATTGGCATGCGCATTACAAGTAAAATGACGTCTCGGTTGAAGGGCGCAACGGGGTGCGACTTGGATATTCTCATGATTCGGTCGGGAAGGGCAAAAGTCGTAGGATTGCTGTTGTTACGGGCGGAGGTAACCACTTACCACCAAGTGGGCCTTCAGATAACTTCGTCACATCTTCACATAAAAAAAATAGTAAGCAAATTCATTGAGAATTAGAACTTATTTCTCAATTCTATTCTGTTCTGTTGGTTTAAAATTACTTGAATAAAATGTATGGTAATAATTACAATAAAATAAAATACAACCTTTTTTTCTTCATTTTTTTTTAACGCGGATATATACGTTCTGTATACCCCGCTTGGGGAGGCGTGGGGTTATGTGCGACTCTCCTCCAGCGTTGATTAATACATGCAACGCTGGAGGCTTACGCACTAAAATTCCGCGGTGTTCTTTCCTTCCTTCTGCAAGGGACACGGGAACGATAGAGCATGACCTCCGCGACCCTTGCAGAAATAAAATCCCTGCACTAGAATTCCCTGTCGCGCAGGTGGCATGGACAAGCACAGACCAGGACAAACACCGAAGTCTTGAGAACTAATTTTACGCATATCATATGGATCAGAACCAGGTTTCGTCCGGAGAAGTACTGCCTCCACACCTGGTAATCTTCCGTCAAGTGATGCACTCGTATTGCTGTGTTCCTGTGGACGGGTGTGGGTATCGGTGTAATACTCATACTCATTTATTCGGCCTTAGGAACACTACGGAACACTTGGTATTGTCAAAAGTGATGGCTCACATAGCCAAAAAATAACAAGAAATAAGAAACTAGACACAGACAAGACAAATTATATGCTTTAACAATAAGTTTACAATAATATAATTTTAATTGTCAAAATAATTAATTTAAATACAATAGGTAAAATAGTAAAATGTTAATGGTAAGCGGATAAGTCGAATCTCTATTGTTATGGGCCACCCATTTATTGTACGTTTAAAGAATTTTATATCTTATAAAAAAAAACAGTTCACTTACAATGAGATACAGAGATTTTAGCTATTAGCTATGCCCCGCGGTTAACAAGAAATTTTGCGTTAAGATAGCCACCTTCCAGCTTTCTCAAATTTGTCGGGTTTTCCAGAGATTAGCGCATTCAAACAGCATTTTTTTTACCGTTTACACACTCATACCTCTGCACTAGGATTCCCTGTGTCGCAGATGGTATGGACAAACACAGAAACACAATACACCCAAGACTACAACCAACTAAGCCACGGAGCCATTAAAATGTAGATAAATATCAAGTTATCTATAATATCAAAGTTAAGTTCTGGGTTTTTATTACACTAGTGTATGTATATAGTTGCTTAGACTATGTTTATACTTTTTGATGTTACAATCACAGTTTATAGTTATATAGGTATATTTTGGCAAGCTGATCAGAAACTATTGCTATCTTTTTCCATTGTGTAGGTGAAGGGGACAACAATATGCTGCTAACTTCAGATTAATTTATCCTTGTGGCGCTGAAATGTTGTATAACTGCGCTTTTTTTTTTTTTTTTTTTCCTCTTGTGTTGACTTCGCACTTCTTGTGCATTCGCCATTTTCCAAAGTGATATAGTTGCGCTACCACAAATAAATTAGTTTTCCCGCCATAATTAATTTCTACTATGGGTCTACTATCTATGGGTAGTTTTTATTTAATTCTTAGGTTATATTAGTTTTCTTGCTATTTTATCTGCATATTTGATTGAATAATCCTAATATTAAGAATTCCAATTCAGTATTAGTGTAAAAGAAATTGAGAAAGAGTTCACAAACCATCAGGTAACACAAACGCAGCCATAAGTAGAAAAAAAAAATAAAGAAACAACGTTAACACACTCATACCTCTGCACTAGGATTCTCTGTGTCACAGATGGCATGGACAAACATATAAACACAAGACAAACACCCAAGACTCGAGAGCAAACTTCATGCTCACCACACAAAGTGTGCCCCGGCCAGGAATCGAACCCGGGACCCCTCGCTTCGAAGGCAAGGCTACTACCAACTAAGATACGGAGCCGTCAATAAAATAGCTGTATGCTAAACTAAAATTAGCGTTGTTCCAGGTTCAGTGTCTTCTATAGTACTCCAAGACCTACTAAACGAGCTCTCTTGGTCGCTCAGACTGAAATTACTTATGGAAATGTACCCAACACCTTCACCAGAGCCTGCTCAACCAAATCCACTAATGAATCCTGTACGCAGGAATATACAGCAGACAAGAGAAATAGGCTCCATTATCAACGCGGGCGTGGTGGCAATACCAGATCAGGAACAGGGAAGAATAGACTCTTATCCGAGTCGAAGAGTTGGCATAGCTTCCCTTGTGGCTGCACCCGCTGCTACAGCCAACCATCAACTCCACGAATCTGGAGAACAAAGAAACGCTAATGGAAGAAGAATGGTTAATGCGAAAGCTATTCAAAGAACTCCAGATGGTCCTAATGCTGTGAAACGCAGACAAGACGTGCCTCCACCGGTTCCAGAGATTAGCGCAGATGAAAACAACATGAGAATGAAATTGTTTAGACTTATGTATGAGACGGTGCGAGACAGCGATCTGAAGGCGAGACGAGCTGAATTAATCAAAGACCACTACGTGAATATGACAGTATTCCAAGTTGGATATATTATGGGGGATTTGACTGATAAATTCAATATGATGACCGATATATCGGTAACGCTGAACCGTTTCTACAATGAGTGGAAACCTATTGAACATATAAATGCTTATGAACAGATAGCTAATCAAGCTATTGAAATAAGCCACCTTATTGAAGCATTGAGATCGGTTAGCAAGAATAAGACGATAGTTTAAAGATATGAAATTCTAGCTGAACCATGCCTTGCAATGCGACGTAATAAAATCATTTGTAATGGCATTTTTTTTATTTTTTCGAGCCAATTTCTGGCCAGGAACAGGATGTTCTGGGAACGCCCAGTTCCCAGAACATCCGGGTAAAGTATCATAAGAATCTAGTTTCGGAACGCATAGAGAGCAAACATATATTTTTACTAGCTGACCGGGCCACGCGTTGCTGTGGCTAACGTTTTGATATTATAATTTGCAATAAAATAATATTGCGATCATAAATTGAGATGTGAGCTATCCTATCTTTCAAGTTGGATCAAACTGCACACGGTGTACAAATTTGATTAAAATCGGTTAAGTAGTTTAGGAGTCTATCGCGGACAAACATCGTGACACGTAATTTATATATATTAAGATTTATAAAGACTAACTGTGCCGAACTAGGGTTTAGGCCAGTTATGGGTATCCGTTCAATAGCGCATTTTAAACCGACATCATTTCTAAATTGAAATATTAATCGAACACCAGATCAGTAGGCCGCAGACATTCAAAGTAAACGTGACTTGAATTTGACATTTGACAACAATACACCATTAATTTAGTATCACATCGTTGCCTATCATATGCAAGCAGTGGCGGATTTACAAATTTTCAAGGTATAGGCTGACCAGTTTTTTCCGCCCTTGCCTCAGCAATTGTCATATCATACATTATTTTTACAATGCAACAATTTCGTTGAAATAAAAAATTATCGTCATAGAAAAATCTTTTTGATTTCTATGAGGTAAATAAAAAAATCGTTCGCCATATTTGCCGCACCCAAAATCTGCCGCCCCAGGCTCGAGCCTACTCAGCCTGCTGGTAAATCCGCTACTGTATGCAAGCCTAACTATAAAATGACGCTGGCGAATTGCATACTTCTCCCAAACCCATAAAACAAGGAACAGTAAACAGTAATTTAGTACCACCAAAGAATAAGTAGCATTTATTATTGACAGGTTTGCGATTAACGCTTTCGAATTAAATTATAAACAAAAAGGTTATATTTCATCTCATTTTCTTTTCCAAAGAGGCCCCTATATCGTGTGTGCCCAAGCCCCGGGCTGCCCTTAGACGGGCCTTGCCGTTACACACCGTACAGCCATGCGAAGCCGGGGTTTAAGATTAAAACTCACTGCTTTTATAAATGCGAAACTTTGGATAGATATTGGTTAATCACGGCAGAACGGCTAAACGGATCTGGATAAATTTTGGCACAGAAATTAATGGAATAGCACATAGTCTACTGTTCGGCTCCCCTAAGATGGCCAACCGATGGTACCACCCACACGGGGTAATAAAAGACGTAAATAAATGATTTTATAAGGGTGTATCATAAGTAATGTCGGTTTTGATATGTGAAAATTCCTACGCCTCAATTTAAATATGAAATTCGTGTATTGTTAAGACATTATAAACGAAGAGAGAACGAATGATTAAAAGAAACTAAACCAATTGTACTCTTCATAGAATTAGAGACAAGTCTTAACAAGTTACGACATGTTTAAATTGAGGCGGCGGAATTTTCACATATGAAAATCGACATTACTTATGAGACACCCCTATATTTATTTCTTTAGACCAGTATTTTTCAATCTGTGGGTCGTGACCCATAGGGGGGTCGCGAAGCCTTACTTGGGGGGTCGCTGGCAAAAGGAAAAAGAACAAAAACACTACAATAAAAACGTAATTTCGGCTCTGGATATTTTTGTGTCCTCGCAGCTTCTTGCAGAGTGTAGGTCTTTACATAATGGTGGAAAATCATAAATACAGTTTCTTCAGTTACTAACTTTGTTTGTCTATGGTCCAAGGGGATCGCCATAACTTTTCTACCTGTAAAGGGGTCGCGTATTCATAGAGACAAGGGCGGCCTTAGATATTGCGATAGGTCTTTGTGAGGCTCTTGGGGTGTGAGTAATTTAGGTGAGTTGGAAGTGTACAGGGCTCCTGGTAATCAGTCAGCATCCTCCTAAAGACAGCTGCAGTACATCGAAACAAAGCTAGTTGTTCTGGCCCTACAGAAGCGAGGTCCCGGGCCAGGGCAACCTGCTTGCCATCCCCTAAGGCCTCCATTGCAGAGATTGAAAAACACTGTTAGACCCATGACTCAATTTCCCACCCATAGTCGAGAGGCCACTGCAGGTTGTACGGCACTTTCTTAGGGCCGGTAGCTTTATCCATGTCAGCCACACCTTCCAGGAACTGCTCTCGCCTCTTCTTGAAGAGTTTTAGCCTCTGCCGCTTCTCCCTTCTTAGCTTCGCTTCGAGATCCTTCATCGCGTTGGCAGCATGCGAGTGAGCTGTAGCGTTGAATTTCTTAATTCTGCCTGGAAATATTAGTTTAAATATTAATAGCGACGAGCAGACCGCTTACTGTTCATTGGTTACGACATAAACAAAATAAATATGACTCAGGTCTTTCTTAAGTATGAGCAGACCCAAGTCGCTTTATGTGCTTGTAATTTCACTGGCGCCCAAACTCAAACTCAAAGTCATTTATTACTTTAGATCTGACTAGCGACCCGCGCCGGCTTCGCACGGTTAGTAAAGCATCAGTGTCGTATCAGAAACTACCCGTGCGAAGCCGGGGTGACTTGGTAGTGTATTATACATATAAATCTTCCTCTTGAATCACTCTATTTATTAAAAAAAACCGCATCAAAATCCGTTGCGTGGTTTTAAAGATTTAAGCATACATAGGGACATAGGGACAGAGAAAGCGACTTTGTTTTATACTATGTAGTGAAGTATCATTTGCACACGTCAAATTTTACGCACACAAGTAAAAATATTCATTACATGCACACAGATATATGTCAAATTACAGTCAGTTTTTATGTTTAAGCTAATCTTTTTTGTTAATTTTACGTCTGTGTAATTTTGCGGTTAACGTCCTCTGTCACGGTGAGACGGGATAGGATCGGACTTGCATTCACTATCTCTCACAATAGCTACTCCTACCCCATCCATCCATCCCCATTCATCCAGCCCAACTCCTTAAAGTACAGGAGGAATCTGGGTGGCTGGCAGCACTGCCGCGTATGCCGTGGTGACCCAGAAACTTAGGTCATGAAGGCGTTTTGGCTCTCAATTCCTTCGTGGCTGTGCAGTAGATAACACGTTTCACTGTTTCCCCTATTTTGAGTAGGTAGATAGTGGAGAGATCGTGGTGGCCCAGGGGCATCGACGCCGACTTTCAATCTGAAGGTTGCTGGTTCAAACCCACACGTCCACCAATGAGTTTTTTCACTTGAAAAAATTTATGTGCGCAATAACCACGTTCTTAAAACGGTGACGGAAAACATCGTGAGGAAACCGGCATGTCTTATAACCAAAAATTCGACTACATGTGACATCTACCAATCCGGATTGGGCTCCCGTGGTAGATCGGAGCCCATTCCCTCAATTATCGAGAGTAGGCCGGTGTCACTGTAGTGGGAACATTAGAGGCTGGTACGGGGGAGTACGGGGGATAGTGGTTTCTTCCAACCCGATTCACGATCCTACCTGAAAATTCCTTTACATGTATGTATTTCTGTGGTATTTCGTGAACCATGTTAACCAAGTGGTATATTTCGAAATACAGCTTCTGGATTTGTTCGGTTCGTTCAACGCAATCAAAAATAGTATTGGATTTGTAATCCGTTACTCCATGCATATGCTCTACCATGTGTTTGTACCTTAAAAAAAATGTGAAACACCATGCGAATGATTAAAACAAATCCCAAAAAACCTACCCTAGTGGTATGCTCCTTATATTTCACCCTTAGGGGGTAGAAACATTTTGAAAAGTAACATTAAAATCGGCGTACAACGGGCTTGTAAAATATACAATTTCGTTTACATGAATGACATATTTTATTTTTATTTTTTATTTTTTACAGTTATTTTGATTTAACTACTAAATTAGAAATTGGGGGGTCCAGTTGCTCGCGTCCGTAGGCGTGCAACCTTTGACTCCCTACACGTACAACCAAAAGTAGCAGTAGAACTTGTGCCAAGTTCGTCCGAGAGGTACTGCCACCTGGAATCTGCCGCCAAGCAGTAGTGCTCGCATTACTGTGTTCCGGTGTAAGGGTAAGTCAAGTCACATGCGCATGTGTATCATCCCCGTCTCGGGTGATGGACTCAGGATGAGTGCGACTCAGTGTAAGATCCAAATGTTATACCGAGTCGCATTACTGTTGTCATGGGCGGGGGTCGTCATGGGGGGTGGGCCCTAGGCTCGTTCCGTCACTTATTATAATAACATAAAACAAAAACGATTGGATAACCGGCTAAGACTATAAGCTATAAGACTTGTATAAATAAGTATTATTTTTTGTAAATATAATACATATTTACACCCAGACACAGAACAAACATTTATGATCGTCACACAAACGCTTGTCTTGAGGTGTAATCGAACTCACAACCTACGCGCAGAAGGCAGGGCTACCCAACTAAGCCACGGAGCAAGAACAAATAACGAAGACCTGAGGCAACAAACATTACAAAAAAGTCTACTTTTTGAAGTCTGTTGAAGAGATGTGGCAACCCTACTCTGCTTATGAGCCTTATTTATATATACCTTATTTTTTGTCAAGGGGGAAATACTTTGCGTATACCCCACGCCTTGGGGAGGTGTGGGGTTATGTAACACTCAGAAATAGCAGTGCTGGGGGAATCACTAAACCCCCTTGGTGTTCCTACGCCTTCACGCTGGGGCTACGGGTCCGGCATCACTTCCCCTTTCCAGCAGCACTCTTATCACCTACCTCTCAATGATCTCATGCATTAAATATCCTGTTTCGTAGTACGGAGACTCTTCATACATGAACCTGAAGTGGTTCATTTCTGTCAAGCGCTGGCTGACATCGTCATAGTAAGAACGCATCAGCAACAGCAACCGGCGGGGCAACTCCCATGAGTTTGAATGATCATAGTACTTGTAGTAATGGTGTTGCTGATACCCAAACGTAAGCGAGATAATGTCTGAGAATAAACACAACCTTACTTTATATTACTAATTGCGCGCAGCAGTTTTCCGGAATCAAATTATTGACTTTACATTTACATTTTTTGTTTTTTTTTTTAATGTTAGTTTGTGTGGTGTTGGTTTGTATTTTGTATGGGAATTGTGCTGTCCTTAATTACAGGCTCTAAATCAACTTGCGTTTCTCCCTCTTTTCACGAGGTATTTTTTTTCGTACAAGTTTCTCCATCTGATATCGGCTCAAATAATTCTTGCGACTTGACACTGGCAAATCGTGGATAACTTCACCACGGAGGCCATAAATAAAAGAAGAAGAAGAAGGAATCAAATTATTATTATATATTTTTTTATCTCTCACATGGTTAACAAACTTAATACTAAGGTGCACTTGTTTTTATTTCATTTAATTTTGTAACCACATTTGTGAGAGGGTGCCAGAGATACAATAGGTAACCTGTAGTACTGGTCTGCAGGCCCTCCCAACCACGTGTTTAATGTAGAATCCCCAATATTATCATTGTTTTCATAACAAACAAGAATGGTAAAACTACCCATGCCTAGATCGCGCTAACGTTGCGTTTTGGCGAAACAAGTCATTTAAACATTTTTTTATAAATTGAGAGTTTTCTACACATACCCGATTTTTCCATACCAATCGACAGACATGGATATCCAATACAACTAATAAGAAATAAGGAACCTTATAAAGTGAGTGGAATCGTATTAGCCTATGTGTATCTTTTATTTATTTACCATAAAAATTAAAAAAAAAAACATAATCTTAGAGGCTACTTATAAAGAACAAAAATGTAAAAATTAAAACAGAAAATTTTGATAGTGGGGTGCCAAGAACACTGCATTCCCGCGTTGGACGGCCGAAGATAATCTTTGGGCGAGGAACGAGCCAGCCTTCTTGTCCCCATCACATAAAAGAGTTGTTTTTTTTTTATAAATGATTATGTAGTCGTGTATGTATGGCGAAAGAACCTGCCTGCACTTCTTTGACATGAGAGACCATGGTGTCCGTGTTGATCAACAGCGCTGTCTGTGTTAATCCAGGATATAAGCTCTCCTGGTACCAAATTTCATCCATATCCGTTGAGCCGTTTGAGCGGGAAGATGGTACAAACATACACCCGCACATACATACAAAGTTTCGCCTTTGTATAATAATATAAGTAAAGTAAAGGCGAAAGTTTTAATGTATGTGTTTGTACCACATACATAAAAACTTTCGCAATAATGACAACAGTGATGCGACTCAGTATGAGATTTGGATCTTACACTGAGTCGCATTCATCCTGCTGCGTCCATCACCCGAGACGGGGATGATACTTCTCATGCGCATGTAATTTCATCGCTACTCTTTCACTGGAACATAGTAATAAGCAATACTGCTTGGCGGCAGATTAGCGGATCTGTCACTCAACTGGTACTAGCAAAATATTTAAAACTTACAGTGTGTTACAAATATCCATAAAAACATAATTTCTTCGGAACCTTGCCTAAAGGGACTCCTTTTAACAATATGTTTTAGTTCTTAAATTTTTAAGATTTTAGTTTTAGGTTTGTTACCATTGCTATGTTGTTATTATATGCTAATAAATTTGCTTAGGTAAACCGACATTTACATAAAAAATACATAACGCAATGAAATACCTACCTAATCATCATTAAATAAGTCGTAATTTCTATTATTTGATAAGTTTTTAAATCGACGGTAATCTTTCCTAATATATAAAACGCAAAAATTGTTTGTTTTGTCTGTAGAAACTGTCTGCACTCGCTAAGGCCCCATTGATTCAGATGTTGCATGCACTAAATCGAGTTGCAAAGAAAGTAGATCTGTTTGCCGATTCTATGGCAGAACTCAAAAAGGCTGTTTTGTTTTATTTATGTTATGAAATAAATAATTTACTATTGACTAATCTGTAAATGTGCAATATGTAAATGTGTAATTTCTAAATGTGCAATATGTAAATGTGCAATCTGTAAATGTCAATCTGTAAATGTGCAATATGTAAATGTGTAATCTCTAAATGTGCAATAAAAACTGTTCGAGCAGATAATTTGCGTACCAAACATAAATATAATATACTAGCTGCGCCCCGCGGTAGTACCCGCTGTTGGACTTTCCGGGACAAAAAGGAGCCTATGTGCTATTCCAGACTATAATCTATCTCTGTGCCAAATTTCATTTAAGTTAATCCGGAGTACTGCCTCTAGACCTTTAATCTGCCGCCAAGCAGTGATGCATTCGTATTGCTGTGTTCTGGTGGTCTTTGGTGGTAATGCTGTGTTCCGAAGGCGCTTTTGACTTTTATAATCTGACAAGCGAATGATTATAAAAAAGTCAAAACAAATAAACAAAAATATTTATTTCCAAAGTTTTTATTTTAACAACAAGGTATTTTAAGAATTCAACGGAATTAAAGTATTTTGACTGTCAAATTAACATCCTTTGACATTTTCTTTCAAGCTATCAGTTCATCGGACGCCATGTTGTTTCCGCTGGTGTATCTTCATAGCTCCTTTCTGCGCAAACGCAGCCGGACAGTGCGGGCACTCGAACGGACGTTCCCCAGTATGCGTGCGCCGGTGGTTAGCCAGCGTGGCGTTTGTCTATGGAAACAGATCACTACATAGTATAAAACAAAGTCGCTTTCTCTGTCCCTATATCCCTATGTATGCTTAAATCTTTAAAACTACGCAACGGATTTTGATGCGGTTTTTTTAATTGACAGAGTGATTCAAGAGGAAGGTTTATATGTATAATACACTAGCAAGTCACCCCGGCTTCGCACGGGTACTGGTGCTTCACTAACCGTACGAAGCCGGGGCGGGTCGTTAGTTATAATTATAATTGTTAGTCGTGGTGGATAAATCAAATACGCAAATAAATCGAATTGATGTGTACTCGTTGATTTTACGAATAAAGTGAGCCTGTCGGCACTTACAACCACTTTTATAATCTAACAGAAAGTATTTCAGTACTTGACAAACGGAATCGTTAAAACGGAAGTTGGAAGTGACGTCACCCAGGCAAGCTTCCTGCTAAATATAATTTAAAAACAGCCCGTTTCCGTTTCAGTTTAACATCAAATCATGTACATCACAGTATGTTACAATACTAACATGCAACATAAGTTAATTATATTTACACAATATATAATAATAAACCTCTAAGAGCTGTTGATTCTGTTTGTAATAAATAAATATATAATTACTAGCTATGCCCTACCAAGCTTCGCGGTGCATTGGACATTATACAGACTGTTACTGACGCGAAAAAAAAGATAAAAGTTTCAAATGTACATCAGTTTAAATGCACACGAATATGTTTCATTGTGTATGTATTATTTTGACGTGTCCAAATGACACTTGAGGTATAACGGAATAAATGAGTTTCAGTTTAACTAAGTAACGGAGCTGTCAATGTAACGGAACTTACTTCAAAAGTTGCAGATGTACATCTCGTTATATGCTCACGAATATATTTACTTACTGCGACCCGCGGTTACATTTCCCACGGGAACCGTACATATTTCCGGGATTAAAAGTAGCCTATGTGCTATTCCAGACTATAATCTATCTCTGTGACAAATTCCATCCAGGTCCGGTCAGCCGTTCTGGCGTGATTGAGTAACAAACATCCATACTTACAGACTTTCGCGTTTATAATATTTAGTAGGATCTGCGCAAGGGCGGCGTTAGACATTGCGAGGCTCCGGGCGATAGATCTTTGTGAGGCTCTTGGCGTATGAGGAATTTAGGTGAGTTGGAAGTGTACAGGGCTCCTGGTAATCAATCAGCATCCTCTTGAAGACAGCTGCAGTTCATCGAAACAAGGAACAGGGTTGTTCTGGGAGGCCCTACAGAAGCGAGGCCCCGGGCGGTTGCCCTGCTTGCCACCCCCTAAGGCCGCTACTGGATGTACGTACAATTTGTCGTGTCTAAATGATACTTGAGATTTAACGGAATAAATGAGTTTGAGTTTAACTAAATAACGGAACCTGCAATGTAACGGAACTCACTTGGAAAGCTCTCCCGCACAGGTCACAAACTTTGTCCTTTGGCTTTGGAAGTTTCAGATGTACACCCTCCATGTGAGTGCGTAGACCAAAAGACCTCAGAAAATACTGAAAATAATAATGTATTATTCACTAGCTGCTAACATTTTATTATTATTATTATTATTTTAGTTGTCACCAATCTATACTAATATTATAAAGCTGCAGAGTTTGTTTGTTTGAACGCGCTAATCTCTGGAACTACTGGTCCGATTTGAATGATTCTTTCAGTGTTGGGTAGTCCATTTATCGAGGAAGACTATAGGCTATGTTTTTTTGTTTCAAAATTAGGGATCCGTGAGTAAATTGCTATTTTGTAACACAAGGTGTAAAATCGAAAACCTATTTTTGCGTGCGCTGCAAAAACTATTGACAATAGAACAAAATGATGTACTATGGGTTTGTATTGATATAGATCCCATTAAGACTTACAAAAAAGTCCGCGAGAACATATATCTAGCTATCATGGTTTAATCACAATAACCGATTTTGTGTATCAAATTTGTACACCGTGTGCAGATTGATCCAACTTGAAAGATAGGATAGCTCACATCTCAATTTATGATCGCAATATTATTTTATTGCAAATTATAATATCGTATGACAAAAACGTTAGCCACAGCATCGCGTGGCCCGGTCAGCTAGTTTAGTATAATTATGTATTATCTGTATAGGTACTTCTTTTTTAATTATATATCGTAGGGTTTATGTACTCTTTAGTTAATACATGCGGTGTTCATCTATAAGTGAAATTACAATACATGTAACCTTTTTCTATAACCTAGCTTCTAAGAATGTATTCATGTAAATTTTGTTCATGGACCTAAATAAATAAATAATTTTTTTTTTGCGCGGCACCCTATTTAATTATTCTTTTTCTAAAATAAAAGTGAGTAATTTATGTGCGCAATACCACGTTCTCACGGTGACGGAAAACATCGTGAGGAAACCGGCATGTCTTAGAAGCAAAAATTCGAAGACATGCGACATCTACCAATCCAGATTGGGCTCCCGTTCGATCAGAGCCCATTCACTCTCAATTATCGAGAGTAGGCCGGTGTCCCTGGGAACATTAGAGGCTGGCACGGTACCTTGTCGCAAAGCTGGCAATGGAACTTGGTGATTTTGACATGTGCGTAATTGTAATGTAACAGCATGTCGCATCGCTTCAGGAACTGCTTGCTGCAATCCGGGGCCAAGCACGGCAAGCTGGAAACAATTATCCAATCATATCACTAAACTAGCTACCCGCGCCTTCATATATGCGTGAAATATTCTTTTTTTTGCGCGGAAACTCATTTGTTTCTGATTGTCCTAATTTAGTGAAAGTTAAAGACAAAAACTTCTAGCTTTGGATTGTATGATCACATGCTTAGTGGTGGTGACATAGTTAAAACTCAATAACATGGTCAAAGTGATAGTTAAAGTCAATGAAATAGTTAAAGTTAAAGACAAGGACATACTATCTAGCTTTGGGTAGCTTGATGACAAGCTTAGTGATGGCGTCATAGTTAAACTCAATAACATAGTCAAAGTTAAAGTTAAAGACAAGCATAAGTTAAAGTTAAAGACAAGGACATACCTTCTAGCTTTGGGTAGTTTGACGACGTACTTAGTGGAGGTATCAAAGTTAAAGACAAGGACAAGATAAAGTTAAAGTTAATGACAAGGACATACCTCCTAGCTTTGGGTAGTTTGAAGACGTACTTAGTGGAGGTACCAAAGTTAAACTCAATAACATAGTCAAAGTTAAAGACAATAACATAGTTAAAGTTAAAGACAAGGACAAGATAAAGTTAAAATTAAAGACAAGGACATACCTCCTAGCTTTGGGTAGTTTGACGACGTGCTTAGTGGAGGTATCAAAGTTAAACTCAATAACATAGTCAAAAATAAAGACAAGGACAAGATAAAGTTAAAGTTAAAGACAAGGACATACCTCCTAGCTTTGGGTAGTTTGAAGACGTACTTAGTGGAGGTATCAAAGTTAAACTCAATAACATAGTCAAAGTTAAAGACAAGCATAAGTTAAAGTTAAAGACAAGGACCAGATAAAGTTAAAGTTAAAGACAAGGACCAGATAAAGTTAAAGTTAAAGACAAGGACCAGATAAAGTTAAAGTTAAAGACAAGGACCTACCTCCTAGCTTTGGGTAGTTTGGCGACGTGCTTAGTTGTGGCGTGTTTCATGTAGAGCGCGCGGCTTGGGAACTGGCGGTCGCACTCCACACAGTAGTTCAACTCCGGGTCGTTCTTCATGTTCATAGCGTCGGGGTGACGCTCCCGGCAGTGCTTTGTGTAACGCTGGTGCGACGCGAAACTGAGGTTGCATTCTAGACACGCTTGGGGTATGTGATGGTTTCTGTAATTTTTTTAATGTGATTTACATGAGCTGAGGGCCCACCTGGTAAGTGGTGACCCTCGCCCATGACAACAGTAATATCAGTATAAGATTTGGATCTTATACTGAGTCGCACTCATCCTGAGTCCATCATCTGAGACGGGAGCACAGTAATGCGAGCACTACTGCTTGGCGGCAGATTCCAGGTGTGGTGGCAGTACATCCGGACGAACTTGGCACAAGTTGTACTGCTACTTTTGGTTGCTCCTTTAGCACCACCCAGGGGGTACGTGTAGGGAATCAAAGGGTACACACCTACGGACGCGAGCAACTGGACTATTTATTTCGCGTATCTCGAAAACGGCGCTAAGGATTTCATGTTTCAACTCAGAAATGATCTGGCTTGAAACATAGTCTTTGCAGTAAAATCGATTTTGATATTAAACATCGCAGTTGGATTTTCAATCTACCTGTTGTCGCCGACTTCGCCCGCCTTACCTGATGTGTTTTTCCAAAGCAGGTCGCAAAGCGCACTTTTTGTTGCAATAATCACAAATGAATGGATGTTTCTTGTTGAAATGCTTGAAAAATGTAAGGAGGGATCTGAAATAGAAAATTAAATAACAATTATAAACGTTTACACACTCATACTGCACTAGGATTCCCTGTGTCGCAGATGGCATGGACTGCACACTTTGATGGCACACTTTGTGTGGTGAGCATGAAGTTTGTTCTCGGGTCTTGGGTGTTTGTCCTGTGTTTCTGTGTTTGTCCATGTCATCTGCGACACAGGGAATCCTAGTTAAGAGCTATGAGTGTGTTAACGTTGTTGTTGTATGTAAATCATGAAAACTGACTGTAATTTGACATATCTGTGTGCATGTAATATGTTCGGAGCTTACGAATATATTGACTTGTGTGTGTAAAATTTTACCTAACTACACCTTGAGATCTAACGTGCTACTGTATAGAGGAATATATGAGTGTGCTGCTGTATAGTGGCATTCAATACACTCACGTAAACTGTAGTTTGCAGTTAGTGCAGGCATACAAATGGCTGTGACTCCTTTTCAAATGCAACGCAATGCTGCACTGGAAAACGTTGCTCGAACAGATGTTGCACTTGTAGAAGACAGAGTGTGACCTCCAGTGCTGCCGCAAACTCTCCAACGATGGCTGAATCTTCTTGCAATGAAGGCATTTGTATGGCGTGTCTGGCTAAATAATTACTTTATTTCAGACTGAAAATCCATTAAGTTGTACACTAACTCGATACTCATACAATTTAATGATTTATCACTACATAGTATAAAACAAAGTCGCTTTCTCTGTCCCTATATCCCTATGTATGCTTAAATCTTTAAAACCACGCAACGGATTTTGATGCGGTTTTTTTTAATAGATATAGTGATTCAAGAGTAAGGTTTATATGTGTAATACACTAGCAAGTCACCCCGGCTTCGCACGGGTAGTTTCTGACACACTGATGCTTTACTAACCGTGCGAAACCGGGGCGGGTCGCTAGTTAAATGAATAAAAAAACTACGGTGGCCATACAATTTAAAAAATAAACATCCACATTAACAGCAATACTTATTTTAGCAAAATTGTAGCTCCAGAGGTAAAATAAAAAAATTACTTTGTATTTACATAGTAACATCTCATTGTAAATGAACTTTTAGTTTTTATGATAATAAATGTCTTAAAATCCAAGGTACCTATCCAAGTTTGGATAGCCCTGATTTAGAATAATTGAAGTTAGTAACCAATAGTTAACTTGCTTCCTTTTAAACTTTTAGAGGGTCCAGTTACACGCGTCCGTAGGTGGGTGGTGCTAAAGGGGCAACCAAAAGTAGCAGTAGAACCTGTGCCAAGTTCGTCCGGAGGTACTGCCACCACATCTGGAATTTGCCGCCAAGCGGTAGTGGTTGCACTACTGTGTTCCGGTGGAAGGGTGTGGCTGCCGGTGAAATCACATGCGCATGTATCATCCCCGTCTCGGGTGATGGACTCAGGATGAATGCGACTCAGTAAAGATTTGGATCTCATACTGAGTCGCATTACTGTTGTTATGGCGAGGGTCACCACTTACCATCAGGTGGGCCCTCAGCTCGTTTCGTCACACATTCACATACAAAAACTTACCTTGTGATGGTTCAAGTTCACGTGTCGGTCCAGATCGATGCGCCGTGAAAAAATCAACGTGCAATTCTTGCACTTGAAATTCAATTTGGCGCCTGCTCTCTTTCTCTCCTTCTTCAGGAAGCTATCTTCCATCTCTGTCTCGTCTAGGTATACTTTGGTATAGTACTGAGACAGGGGTTTTGTCCATTCCGCCAACCGAATTACTTTCGCATAACTTTTGTACTCCATTTTCCAGTTAATTTGGTTTATAGTCTTTCTCTTTCCAACTTTATTGGAGTAAAGAGTATCTGTCTCATGAGATATGTTGGGATTTTTACTATCTGTCTTATTAACGCCTATTGGATCACCGCTATCTTCCCTATCGCTTTCAAAAACATCATTTTGAGCACTAGCATTCACGGTAAAATTATTCTTTTCGTGGATATCATTTGGATTTTCCTCTTTGATTGGGTTGGGGTCTTTGTGGGTGAAAATTTCGTTGTGTAGTACATCTACGTGCTGTATTTCTTTGTCGTAATAGTCTTTATGTGCGAACGATAGGGTCGATAACGAAATGCAATTGAAATCCTAAAAAATATTATAGTTGATTTTTTTTTCTGTTTTTTACATTGTGGAATACAATAAACTATTGAGTATTGAGTATTTATTTGACTTACAAACTGGCACTGCATCTGCGACAACATATTGTGCGCATCTTTCAGTTGCTGTTGGAACCTGTGAACGCGTCTCAGACCCGCCATGCACTCCCAACAGAAATACACGTTGGCGATGTCCTGAAACGCGAATTGATAGATTTAAAATTAAAACTGTCATCAAACGTAAACTTGTTGCAAAAGTCTACTATAAAGCGAATATGTAATACTGTCTCCGAGGGGTTTCTTGTCTGTTTCTTCCCCTCGGGTTGGTCGGTTAGGGTTGGAACAGACGTAAACTTAACAAATAAGCTTAAACATGAAAACTGACTGTAATGTGACATATATATATATTATATATGAACTTATATATACATATTATATCTTATTCACGTTCCACGAACCAGTCAATACGTGCTTAGTTTTAGTATTTTATAATATTACTAGCTGACCGGGCCACGCGTTGCTGTGGCTAACGTTTTTGTCATACGATATTATAATTTGCAATAAAATAATATTGCGATCATAAATTGAGATGTGAGTTATCTTATATTTCAAGTTGGATCAAACTGCACGCGGTGTACAAATTTGATTAAAATCGGTTAAGTAGTTTAGGAGTCCATCGCGGACAAACATCGTGACACGTAATTTATATATATTAAGATATATATATTTTAGATTTTACGTATATATTCAATGGGCCCTGTATTTGTATATTTACATTACTGTTTGCCTGTAATAAATAAATAAAATAAAAATAAAATAAAATATATATTATTTATATACCAAGGTCGCGGGTAGATGGTGGATGGAGGTGGCTCAGGACCGTCCAACCTGGAAAGCTATGGGGGAGGCCTATGTCTAACAGTGGACGTCTGTCGGCTGAAATGATGATGATGAAATATCTAGGCAAGTTACGGCATCAGCGATGGTGAACTTACAATGTCCGTAGACCCCATCAGGGTTGATAACATGTCTGAGAGGTTCCCGGGGGGCGAAGCCCTACGGTCTGCGCTTAAGCACCCGTGACATATATGATGTTCAACCTTAACTTTTATATCAATTTCCATCGGAGTCTCATAGCTGAAATAAAAACAATAACATATTTTAGTTTCTTGATACCAAATTTCATCCATTGAGCCGTTTGAGCGTGAAAGAGATACACACATTGTTTATGTAACTTATGTGGCAAGACGAGTTTGAGGCCCACCTGATGTTAAGAAGTTACCTCCGCCCATAACAACAGCAATGCAACTTAGGTCCTCCCTGACCGTATGAGAAGACCCAAGTCGCAGCTGCGCCCGTCACCCGAGACGGGGATGTTACGTCTCACGTGCCTGTAATTACACCGGCACCACACCCTTCCACCACAGCACTCTCAATTATCGAGAGTAGGCCGGTGTCTGCAGTGGGAACATTAGAGGCTGGTACGGTACGGAGAAATAATAAATTAAAATTTATAAATTACTAGCTGACTCGGCCACGCGTTGCTGTGGCTAACGTTTTTGTCATCCTACTACTATTATAAAGGCGAAAGTTTGTAAGTATGGATGTATGGATGTTTGTTACTCTTTCACGTAAAAACTACTGAATGGATTTGAATGAAACTTTACCACAATATAGCTTATACATCAGAATAACATATAGGCTACAATTTTTGAGGTTTCTATAAAATCTATATATATAAAAGAAAGTCGTGTTTGTTACAACACTTATAACTCGAGAACGGCTGGACCGATTGCCATGGTTTTTGATTTGTTGGATTTGTTTCCGTCCCGAATAGCAGAATAACTATTAAAACATTGGAAAATTAACGAAAAAAATAAAATCAATTTATCCCCGTATTCTCCACGGGAACGGGAACTATGCGGGTGAAACCGCGGGGCGCAGCTAGTATGATAATATTGCGATCATAAATTGAGATGTGAGCTATCCTATCTCTCAAGTTGGATCGAACTGCACATGGTGTGCGAATTTTATTATAATCGGTTAAGTGGTTTAGGAGTCCATTGAGGACAAACATTGTGACACGAGATTTATATATATTAAGATTTGATAAATTTGCAGTTAATTTATCTATTAATTATTAGCAAATTATGATTTAATTTGGGTGAACTTACCTCTCAATACTTTTTCTTATTGCAAGATTCTTCGTTGGAATTGCGTCTTTGACCAACCTGAAAGAAACACTGGTAGTTTAGAAATGATAAAAAAAAGGTCCGATTCTACACATTGACTTTGTTTTGAATTTTTTTGGGGGTCTTTATATTTCGATACTGAATCTAATTCTATTTCTAATTCTGTGTGGGGGTGACTAGGGCTGTACTGACGTCCCGCATAGGGGTGTTTTGTGCATTGTCCCCCTGTTAACAAAACCCGTACCCCAACCAACCTAACTCCTTAAAATACCGGAGGACTGGGTTGTTGGCAGCACTGTTCCAGCGATTGCTATGGTGTCTTAGATATTCGATACTAAAGCTTAGACAATATTTTTTTTCATTTTTGTCTGTCTGTATCCTGAGTGTCATTTTCAGGGACCATGATGCTCGCGTCTCTAGGTAAGTCAGAGTTCCTTTGTCCCCCGGGCGGTGTGGGAGCAATACGAAGTAGCAGTAGACCACACCTGGAATCTGCCGCCGAACAGACTCGCATTACTGTGTACTGGTGGAAGAGTGTGGATACCGGCGAAATTTATGTGCATGTATCATCCCCGTCTCGGGTGATGGACTCAGGATGAGTGCGACTCAGTGTAACATCCAGATCTTATACTGAGTCGCATTACTGTTGTCATGGGCGGGGGGGCGCCACTTACCAGGTGGGCCCTCAGCTCGTTCTAACAACATAACATATAAAAAAAACTCTGTGTTAATATTATTACGTAAAACACTCACCCTCTATTTAAGATCTGTTTGTTCCTAAAATACTTTGACTCAAAATGGTCTGAGCATACCACGTAGCGCTTTTTGTAAAAATAATCCTCGGCTTGCGATTCCGCCTTGAAAGACAGATCTATGCGACTGGTAGCTTCGATCCACTTCGACAAACTAAAACAATTTTTACACAACAAAAGAAGGAGACAATTTTTCTTAACGCTTACCCACTCCAACTCGTCCTATTGCTGTTTATAGGCGGAGGTAATCACATAACATCAGGTGGGCCTTCAGCTCGTCCCGTCAATTATATTCCAAGAAGTCCTATGCTAATTATCCCTGTGTTGCAGGTGGCATGGACCCCAAGGATGCCCTGTGTTTTTGCTCCAAAGAATCCGTGTTCATTTGTTTTAAAGTTTTGTGTGGTGTTTACTGTTTGTCGTTGCAATAAAACATTTTCTATTTCTGTATTCTAAAGATACCAAGACTAGAGAACAACTTCATGCTCACAAAGTCTGCCTGGCCGGGAATCGAACCCGGGATCGCTTCTACCTCCTAAGCTACGGAGCCGAATAGACTGTCTATAAAATCGATATTAATCTACTTCCAAAATCATCATTTCAAAATCATTTTTGTTTTTCAATGGTGAAAATATGCCATGACATTTTCACCACTGAACATCTATGAAACATCTTGGGAATTACACCCTAACAAATAAAAAAACGAATTTTAAGATCGGTCCACAATCGGCGAAGATAAATTCACAATCGGCGCGAATCAAAGAAGCATACAGCCGAATTTTTTTCTTCCTCGAAATCGGTTATCTTTAATTAAATCAATAATCCAATGCTGCCTTCAACCTCCTCTGAAGATTATCGGTTATAATCCCTGTTGTGATTGCACATAAACAACCTGCTATGAACGCGGATCGATTATGCTAGGATTAAAAGCAGGTTACTTGTTTTAAAAGACACCAGGATTCGTTGTGGGTATAAGAGTTTATGCACATACAATAATTTTAATTAAATACGTAGCGAAAGACCGGTTTCGGATGGATGGTTCCTGGAAGGGAGACATTTTGTCGAGGGCGCTTGCACTAAAACAATGTTTACTTACATATCTTTATCTTGTGGAAATCTGTAGAAGGACTTATTGTTTCCCGGGTTTTGTTTATTTTCATTGTTGCATCCGCGTATTGAACAAACGGACATATTTTTGGAGGTCATTTCGAAAAAAAATATTTAAAAAGTTATTGATTGAGTTTGAGTTTGTACAGTTTCGACATCATTGACTTGAGAATAGCCGCATATCTCACGCACGCAAACTATTCCTAGGTCAATGTTGCACGTGTTTGTCACTACTCGACAATAGATGTCGACTGTGTCTATAGGGATTAATAATTTCAACATTTATCATCTGTGCGTTTCAAAAATGGCGTTTGGCGTTTGATTGATCCTTCTATTCTATTGTCTATTTTTTGGTAAATAAACACTTTTAGGAAAATCTGCCCAGATTTTCCAAATTCAATCCAAAAAATATCATTGCCGGCTTCATGATGAACATGAATATAATATACGAAGTGCCAGTGCAGGTGGATGCGACTCCCGTCCAAGTTCTGGACCATGATCACCATCGTCATCAGCAACAACAAATCCACGATGGTGAGGTTCCTGTGATAGTAAATATGCAACCAGTGCCTCCCGAACCGCCGCAGCCGCCCGACGAAAAAAAACCTTTAAACATTAAGTCGGACAAAAAGAAAAAAGAGGCTATAGACGGCCAAGCGAAAGAAGTAATTTACAGAGTGATAAAGTTCTTCGAAAGCGAAAAACAGAATCGAGGGTACGCCTTTCCTGTAGAAAACGTCGTGAAACGGGCCTGTGCTGCTACTGGTCTGTCAGAAAGCACCATAAAACGCATCAAAAGGGACGGAATCCGCGCTGAAGCTACCCAAACCAAAATGACTGGCCCTAAAAAGAAAAGAATCAGAAAAACTAAAGTACAACTAGATTATTTCCAACTGTGCTCACTACGAGGCATCGTCAACAGTTATTCAATACGAAAAGAAGTACCTACGTTGGGTAAGATATTAGCAGCGGCACGGAATGAGTTGAACTACACCGGCGGTAAGGAATCTCTGAGATTGATATTGTTGAATAAGTTAGGGATTAAGTTTAAGAAGTGTGAGAAGAAGAGTAAGAAGCCCCCAGAGCAGCCTCCTCCCCCACCTCCGCCCCCGGTTCAGGTGCAACAGATAAATATCCAGCCCAATATGATGATACAGCATCCACCGATGCAACAAATGAAGCAACAAGCTGAGCCGATGTGTGTGTACTCACATATGATGCCACATGTAGCTCCGGTGTCGTACTAACATACGGAGGTGCACCAAGTGGTGCCAGTAAATATTGTTTGGACAATTTAAACTATTGTGAGATAGTGTGTGAAGTGATTTTTGTCGGAATGACATACAGTACTGGGGAAGGATGTAGGTCCATGCATATACGTTTTAATTTCTCATAAGATTACAGACTTATTGCCAAGTTGCCAGTTCAGACCCTATATGGCATGTGAAGTTGGCTATAGAGGCTTTTGCGTCTTACCAAGCTTGGTGGCCATCCATAAATTACGTTGCAATAATTTCATGACTCCCCCTTGTCAAATTTGGTCATATTTGTATGTACACAAATACCCTACCACATCACATAGTTTGTAATTCAAATTTAGAAATTATTATATATCTAAATTTAATTTACAAACACTCTTAACACTATTTATGTATCACCCAAGACAAACAGATGTGTGCGAACATAAATGTTTGTTCTGTCTGGGTGTTAATATGTATTTAAAGAAAAAAAAAGTACTATGAAGAAGAAAAAAAAAGTGTATTCTATCAGTTATCGAGTTCCCGTAGTACAAGCTATGGTTAGTTTGGGGTTAGATTGCGCTGTGTTAAATATATTAATATTTATTTATTATTTATTTATCTCAAAGTCTTTCATACATTCAACAATTAATTAAATATTATAGAAGTGAAAACCAAAAATTTAGTAATTGAATTGATAATATTTTGATGTTTTTAATTGGAGATGTAGGTTACATTTTTAGTACTTAAGATTTTTATATTTGACATCAAGCTGCTACAGCTACAGACTACAGGCTACAGGCCTAGTTACCCTCATCCATAATCACAAAGCTTAAGACTCACCCCTCTGTCACATGATGTCACACTTAGTCAACCCCCTCCCCCCTTGTGATGCAATATATGGATGGCCCCTGGACTCGTAGAGACTATTATGTGTTATTATATTTACCTGTATAGCTGATAGCCATTACAGGTAGGGATATTCCGATACAAGTAAATATGAGTAAGTACTCAACAATTTTATTTCAATACCAAGTATATCTTACATCGATAGGTTTGTTGTCTGTTTATTCCCCTCGGAGTTAGGGTTGGAACAGACAATTTGGGGGGTCCAGCTGCTCGCGTCCGTAGGTGTGTACCCTTTGATTCCCTACACGTACCCCCTGGGTGGTGCTAAAGGAGCAACCAAAAGTAGCAGTAGAACTTGTGCCAAGTTCGTCCGGAGAGGTACTGCCACCACATCTGGAATCTGCCGCCAAGCAGTAGTGTTTGCATTACTGTGTTCCGGTGGAAGAGTGTGGGTGCCGGTGAAATCACATGCGCATGAGACGTATCATCCCCGTCTCGGGTGATGGACGCAGCAGGATGAATGCGACTCATTAAAGATTTGGATCTCATACTGAGTCGCACGCATTACTGTTGTCATGGGCGAGGGTCACCACTTACCATCAGGTGGGCCCTCAGCTCGTTCCGTCACTCATTCACATAAAAAAAAAAAAAAAAAAAAAAACATAAACTTAACAAATAAGACTAGCTGAAACATGAAAACTGTAATTTTACATATCTGTGTGCATGTAATGTGTTAGCTCTAGTGACACGTTATATGCTCACAAATATGTTTACTTGTGTGTGTAAAATTTGACGTGTCCAAATGATACTTGAGATCTAAAACAAAAAATGATTTTGATCAGTCATAAGACTCTTACTTGGGATTGAAATGAAAGCACTTGGAATCAGACTGAACTAAATATTATTTTACGATTTCTGAATGCAACACAACTAATAGCGCTTGTACCAGCCTCCCTGGGTTTTTTTACCAGGGTTGCCTCTCAGTGCTTAGGGTATTCTGAAGCAATACCAATACAAATGAGTTTAGCAGAAGTCTTGAAATGTGTGCAGATATATTTATATATCTGTTGATAAGCAAATCGTCTACTTACCAATAGAGCTCTATGATATTTTCCTATCAGTCCATTAAAAAACCTTTTAAGTATTGATATGAGTAGTTGAAAAATTATTTGAAAGTTGCTTATATGAGTACCTTGTGGGTATCGGAATATTCCTGACTGCGGGTTTTACGCCCAAACACAATGACTACATACCAACAGATGACTGAATAAATTAGCATGGTAACACTGTTATCTGTCAAAAAGGTCCGTACATAATAACGTTACAAGGAAGTAACAATGTCCGTACATTTTTTGACTGATGTTACTTCTCGTAATAAGGAAGCTTTACAATCATAAACCTCTAAAAATAATATATCTAAAGTTTAAGAAGAAATTGAACTTTAAGTGAAGCTATATTTTGACAATTGCTTTTCACGATATTAAGACCTAATAAGGAATTATATTATTTACTAGCTGTTCCCCGCGACTTCGTCCCCGTAGAATTTAACAATTATTTTGCATGGAACCCTATTTCTTTTATCTAAAAAAACAGTCTAAATTACTCCTTATAACAACTATCGTCATCAAAATCGGTACAGCCGTTTCGGTGATTAGTTAGAACAAACAGAAAGGCAGACAGAAAAAAAATTAAAAGTATCGTATTACTTTCATGATCATACTAAAAAGTTGTTATGTTTAAATTACAAACAAATACAAACAATTTAATTTATTTGTACAGATAACTATTATAGCTTGAGAAAATTAAGTGATAATGTTTGCTAACGAACTTTAAATTGTCACAGATCGTGAATACCCATTCAATGATACCCCACCTAATGTTTGTTTTTTATTTTTCACAATATGGCGTCTGGTGCCATCCCATACCGATCGTATCAGCCTCTAATGTTCCCACTGCATACACCGGCCTACTCCCGATAATTGAGAGTGAATGGGCTTTGACCTACCACGGAAGCCCAATCCGGATTGGTAGATGTCGCCAAACCGGATTGGGTATTTTTGATTGTAAGCCATGCCGGTTTCCTCACGATGTTTTCCTTTTCGAGTACGTGGTATTGCGCACATACATTTTTCAAGTTTAAAACTCATTGGTGAAGGTATGGGTTTGAACCAGCGGCCTTCGTATTGAAAGTCGGCGTCTGTGCCCCTGGGCCACCACGCTCTTGGTAGCAATATCGTGGTCGCCATTTTGCATTTTAATTCCTGTCATGTCTTTAGTGACACTTGCAACATCACAAATCGATTGACGCAAGAAATAATCAAAATCAACCCACGCGTTTAGTCCCCAGAGCCACAAAGAAACAAACATGCATACATAACAAGCTATTTTTAGTTTAGTGCTAGATGGCGCTGTGTGAAATATGTCAATGAATATTTATTTATACATAGACTTACACACAAAAACCTTTTAAACACATTACCCTTTGAGGTTGGGGAAATAAAATTACTTGGATCAGGCCTTATTGCAATTTATCTTCAGTCATCTGTTGCATAGCTGATAGGGTATACCTAAATCCTAATTGTACTGCGATAACCCACGGATGGATATACATATGTGCCTATAACTCTCCCTCTAAAACTTATTGAATGGCAGCAGAGGGAGTTTTCTCTTGATTAAGCGGCAGTTTTCGAGCCACTTATAACTTAAGTTTATATATAAGAAAACCCGGTTTCAGTTTGACATAGGTTTTTATATATTCGTATGGTTGTTAAAATATCTTCCAGCTTATAAGCAATATTTGTCAAACAGGCCATTTTGACCAAGTGTATAATATGACATTATTTATATTACCAAGTCATTTTGAATAATGTCCAATTTTTAATGATGATTATACTATGGACTTATAAATTTGACCAGGCATTATGCATAATGTTGTTCAACTTTTGAGCAGAGAAATGAATTCATGCAGGGTTGATGTGATATAGGATGCCTCGTACAGGTTTAGGTTGAGTGTATTGTATTATAGGGGCTGTTATTAAGCTTTGTCTATTTATATTCCATAGGGTGAGCAGTTCCCAATATTATTTCTCAATTTTTTGTTTTATTTGATGTTAATTAATAACGGAACGAGCTGAGGGCCCACCTGATGGTAAGTGGTGACCCTCGCTCATGACAACAGTAATGCGCGGGACTCGATATGAGATCCAAATCTTTACTGAGTCGCATTGCATCGAGTTGCTGCGTCCATCACCCGAGACGGGGATGATACTATAGTTCATTCTGTTTTTATATAGATTACTAGCGCGTAGCTACCGCAAAAAGAAAACAATTGTGGAACGAAAGTTAATGCTAATAATTGCACATAAATTTTTGTCCCGCAATTGCTTTTTTTTTCTATATCGCGCAAGTGCAAGCAATGAGTTTTCCAAGATTCATTCATAAAATACGAACAAACAATTTCACATGTTGCGTAAAATGAAGTTATTTTAGTTATTATATTAAGCAAACTAATTTTATATGTTGGTAGCCAATGCAAATCTCGGAACTAGGTATAAAATATTTTGAAATAACCTGCATCGAATTCAAATCTCTGGGCTCACATTAATCACTTGCTCCATAATATACTCTAATTGCCCATTTGTGCACCTACGAACCAAAGGTACAAAGGAACCAGGGCTATGTTTGTACACGCAGGGGTCTCTACACCCTGAACAAAATACTTCCTTCCAATAGAATATATTACAATAAAGTACGACTCGTAAATGTGGCAGAAGGGGCCCTGTATTTCTTTTACCAATGGATTCACGCCTCCATCATTATTGTCATCATTTATACATCACAACAACTATGCTTGACCATGATACTGGACTTACAGAGTCCAGTAAAGGGTCTACACCTGCGCACGCGCACGAATACCGCGGTTCGTGTTTCTTGGAACATAGTATGAATCTATGGACATGTTCGCGAGCGGTTTATGAGTAGTTCGCGTTGTTAAAAAGTCCTCTCGCGGACGCTAACATTGTGACATGAGGACCTATTTGACCACGCACATAGACTCAAAAGCCTAATTGGTGGGGGTGACACGGCCTGCACTGACGTCCCACTCTCGTCTGACGTTAAAGGGAGACAATGCACGAAATCCCCCTAGTGTTTCGTGCAATGTCTCCCGTTAACTAAACCCTACACTAGTCAGCGCAAGTCCTTGATGTACGGAGAAGGTACCACGAAGGAACCCAGAGTGGGTTAGCAGCACTGTTTCAGCGATTGATGTGGCGTGTTAAAGTCTAGTAAATTAGCCTGTTTTGATTGTGGTATCTTTCGTGGCTATGCAAAGGCAATGCCCAAAGAGTTATTACTGTTCCCATCAGCCTAAATTGCCCTTTCGTAGGGCAAAGACCATCCCCTCATGTGCACGAATTCAACGGTCTATTGTTACATGTGACGCGTCCATAGCCATTCGAGGCGAGAAACGTGCGCGTGCGCAGATGTCGACCCGCCATAATACAAAGTCGCGGTATGGGCTAGAATTATTGCCATACAAACCATCTCGAACTAGGAAAAATGTGATCACAACTAATACTATAAATAAGTGGAAGGATCATTCACTATTTTAATCATAAAATATATTGTAATGTATAGATATATTGTATTATATTATATTAATGATTAATGTAATAGAAATTAGGGTGATAAGGCTGAATACTATAATGTATTTTAAATTTAATAAAACATATTTAAGTTATTGTAATTTTTTTATTTTCTTTTTATAAATATTTTTTCTTGTTCCATTTCCAAAATCCAACGTTTTTACAGACATTCAAATAAATATTTTACAATTAATATTGATAGTGCCATACACGAAGACGCGCTCCACTCTTCCTTACCGCTTACAGTACAAGAGTGCAACATTCCGCAAGTTTTAGTTTTGTCGATAAAAGTAACTGATTAAAATAAAAAAAAAATGACTTCAACATTTTCATCCCTTCTTTCTTGTCCCTAGGGATACACCCTGCCATTATAAAAAAACAAATAACTCATTTAAAAATCGAAAAAAAAAACCGACTCAAAACTTTCATAGTACCAAAACTCGCAATTTCGTTTAGTTGGATAACAAATATTTTATTTTGATATAACAACCAAACTGTTAAACCGATTTTAAATTTCAAAGGGACCGATTTGAAAACATATCCAAACCAAAAAAAAAAAGTACCAACTCGTTTTTTTTTTTGTTTATCGTCAGAACTAAAATCAAATAAAAAAAAGTTCCAATTCAGTTTTTTTTAATGTTAATCGACAAATTAAAACAATATTGGAATGTTGCATTCTTGTATTTTAAGTGGTTAGGAAGAGTATATAGTAAGAAATAATGCATTGGTGATGAAATTTGTCAATATATAAAACTAGCACATCGTCGTGGAGTTTAACTTAATTTCGGGCGGAATCCTAATTATTTTTCTAAAACAAAAGTAGCGTAAGTTACTCCTTATAACATCAGCTATCTGCCAGTGAAAGTCCCGTCAAAATCGTTCCAGCCGTTTCGAAATTACCAGAAAGAAACAAAAATTATATAAAAATTGCTTTTTTGCCATAAATTCCGTACATAATAATAAACGTTAATACTCATACCTCTGCACTAGAATTCCGTGTCGCAGATGGCACGGACAAACACAAGACCCGACAAACTTCATGCTCACAAAGTGTGGCCCCGGGACCCCTTTCGAAGGCAGGGTAATACCAACTGAGTAAAAAAAAGCTCTTATTTTGATATTACAAACAGACACTTTTATTTACGTTATATAATCAAGGATATTTTTTACTTTTGTTTGTAAATTTGACGTGTTCAAACGATACTTGAGATCTAAAGGAATAAATGAGTTTGTGTTTATAATTATAAATACAAATTCATTTATTAATTAATAATTATTCTGCTAATTACTGTAAAATATTTAAAAAAAAATATTGATTGGTTACAACGTTTTTCGATACGTTATTTTTAACCCAACACGAAAAAGATATTACAGACAGACATACAGCCCGTATGTCTGTCTGTCTGTACCATCGTAGAACGAATGGACCAATTCCGATTTTTCAGTATTTTTATTTCTATGTAACACAATTGGCGGGAAAATCTGAAGGCCCACCTGATGTTGGTACCTATAACAACGGCAATACGACTTAGGTCCCCCCGAAGTATGAGAAGACCCAGGTCCCACTCCATTGCCCATCACCCGAGACGGGGATGCGTCATGCGCGGTGGTTTCACCGGCACCCACACCCGCTCCACAGGAACACAGCGGGTGCGCTGCTTGACGGCAGATAAATATTAATGCTAGCTAACGTGATCGTGATTGTTCTTCGTGATGGTTCTTGGCAATTTACTAAGACCTGTTCAAGCGTTTGATGATCATCTAATTACCATGACCAGGACATTTTACATTTTCCTAAAGCGAACTTGTAAAGTTCACAGCAAGTGATGCATTATAGCGGCGCTCGCCTCGCTCTGATTAAGAAACTTCTCCCTACTTTCACCAGGATGTAAAAACTTCTCCCTACTTTCACCAGGATGTAGAAACTTCTCCCTACTTTCACCAGGATGTACAAACTTCTCCCTACTTTCACCAGGATGTAGAAACTTCTCCCTACTTTCACCAGGATGTACAAACTTCTCCCTACTTTCACCAGGATGTAAAAACTTCTCCCTACTTTCACCAGGATGCATATATTTGTCCGCTGCTTTGATCTCGACGTGTTCTTTGTGCTGAGTCCGTTGGTGGGTCTTCATCGCAGTTATTTGAGCGAAACTAGCGGTGCAATACGCACATTTATAAGGTCTCTCGCCTGTGTGGGTGCGCCGATGTTTTATGAGGACCCCGTTTGTCTGTAAAAAAATATTATAAGAAAAAAAAATTTAAGTTGTCATTATAAATTTTAAAACTATCATGGTTATGAACATTATTATTCGTGTGTTCAGTTTGCCCGGGACCATGACGCATGTAACTGCGTCGAAATATCGGGAGTCAACAAAACTCACAGATCATGGTAAATATCTCGGTAACACGAATAATTAAGTTGTCATTGTTTGTCTTTTTAAATCTACTATATAAAAATAAGTCGGGTTTTCCTTCCTGACGCTATAACTCCATAACGCATGAACCGATTTCCACGGTTTTGCATTCGTTGGAAAGGTCTCGGGCTCCGTGTGGTTTATAGCAAAGAAAATTCAGGAAAAATTTCCACAGAAAAGCGTGAAAATCTTTTTTCATAAATGTTACATAAAACGAAGCCATCTGGTGGCGAAACGGAGTTCGCCGGGTTTGCTAGTTTATTAATAATATTATTTAGATAGTTATGGATACACCTCGTCCCTCTGCCTTAGACTGTTTATAAAAGCATTTTTGCATTGATAAGATGCAATTCTTAGTATAGTTTTTAACGCAGACTCAGCCGTCTCCATGTCGTCGGCTGAGTCCCGTCATGCACTTTATCATTCATTAAATAAACGCCTCCAAATCGGCGTGGACGTAATCACTTACTTTTATTTTTAATTTTAATTTAGTTTTTAAAAAACCCGTTTCACGTTCCCAAATCATTAGTACCTTCTAAACCAATTCTGTACGTTTATGTTAAGAATTAAAGAAATCTGTAATGTTATTTTAAACTTTATAATAATAATAATAACATCCTCGTCTCGGGGTCAACGGGGTGCGACTTGGGTACTGTTAAGTATGCGACGGGACACAAGTGAAACATATCGTGTTTCTCAGACACATCATGTACCTAAGTCGAATTTCTGTTGTTATGGGCGGTGGTATCACTTACCATCGGGTGGGCCAGCTCGTAATCACTTACCATTGGGTGGGCCAGCTCGTAATCACTTACCATTGGGTGGGCCAGCTCGTAATCACTTACCATCAGGTGGGCCCTCAGCCCGTAATCACTTACCACCAGGTGGGCCCTCAGCCCGTAATCACTTACCATCAGGTGGGCCCTCAGCTCGTAATCACTTACCATCAGGTGGGCCCTCAGCTCGTAATCACTTACCATCAGGTGGGCCCTCAGCCCGTAATCACTTACCACCAGGTGGGCCCTCAGCTCGTAATCACTTACCATCAGGTGGGCCCTCAGCCCGTAATCACTTACCATCAGGTGGGCCCTCAGCTAGTACAGTCAGCAGAAAAATTCACTCACATGAAATCCTCTGCCGCATATATCACAAATCTTGTCTTTTATCTTCGGCAGTTTCAAATGGACATTTTCTCTGTGATGCCTTAAGCCATAACTGTTTGCATAGTACTGAAATAAGAAATTAATTTTAAGATATAAATGTCGGCTCCGTGGCTTAGTTGGTAGTAGCCCTGCCTTGGAGTCCCGGGTTCGATTCCCGGCACACTGTACGAACATGAAAACTGACTGTGATTTGACATATCTGTGTGCATGTAATGTGTGGGGAGTTCCTGTGACACGTTACATGCTCACGAATATGTTTACATGCATGTGTAAAATTTGACGTGTCAACGATACTTGAGATCTAAAGGAATAAATGAGTTTGACTTTTGACTTTGTGTGGTGTCATGGACACCAAGTTTGTTCTCGGGTCTTGGATGTGATCTGCGACACAGGGGATCCTAGTGCAGAGGTATGTGTGTACGTTTATACATAGGCTGAAAATACAGTACCCGTATTTCGGGCAGTCGGGTAAGTCTCACCTTGTTGCAGGGTTCGCAGTAATATTTCGTGACTTTCAGATGTAGCAATCTGTAATGATTGTTCATATAGCTTTTACGTGAGAACGTCTTCCCGCACTCCGGACACGGTACACTAAAAATAAACAAAAAAAAATTTCGTTATGCCTGCGACACAGGAGAACATAGGTCACTAAAATTCAATTTTTTTTATAGTGACGGGACGAGCCGAGAGCCCCCCTGGTAAGTGCCCCCCCCCCCATGACAACAGTAATGCGACTCAGTATAAGATTTGGATCTTACAGAGTCGCACTCATCCTGAGTCCATCACCCGAGACGGGGATGATATGCGCATATGATTTCACCGGCACCCAAACCCTTCCACTGGAACACAATAATGCGAGCACTACTGCTTGGCGGCAGATTCCATGTGGTGACAATACCTCCGGACGACCTTAGCACAAGATCTACTGCTACTTTTGGTTGCTCCTTTAGCACCGACCCAGGGGGTACATGTATACTTACACAGTGGGGACATTATACACTATACTTACACAGTGGGGACATTAGACACTATACTTACACAGTGGGGACATTAGAAACTATACTTACACAGTGGGGACATTAGACGCTATACTTACACAGTGGGGACTTTAGACGTACACTATACTTACACAGTGGGGACATTAGACAATATACTTATACAGTGGGTATTTCAGACGTAAACTATACTTACACAGTGGGGATATTAGACACACTATACTTACACAGTGGGGACATTAGACACACTATACTTACACAGCGGGGATATTAGACACACTATACTTACACAGTGGGGATATTAGACACACTATACTTACACAGTGGGGATATTAGACACACTATACTTACACAGTGGGGATATTAGACACACTATACTTACACAGTGGGGATATTAGACACACTATACTTACACAGTGGGGATATTAGACACACTATACTTACACAGTGGGGACATTAGACACTATACTTATACAGTGGGTACTTTGGACGTAGTAAACTTACACAATGGGTACTTTGGGCGTATGCTTAGGCGACTCCTTGAGGTGTATCTTGTACTTGTACACACTGGGATACTGGCGGTCGCACTCCACGCAGTACGCCAGCTCCAGGTTCTCCGTGATGTTGATCTGCCTCGGGTGGAAGAGGCGCAGGTGGCCGCGGTACTTGGTGTAGTTCTGGTACTGGCGGTCGCATTTTTTGCAATAGTAATCGCCGTGCCGCCGGCTGGAGTTAATTAATTGCTGAATTAATCATTGCTGAATTAATAATTGGCTGATTTTAAGTTATGTGGCTGAATTTTTTATTGGCTGATTAAAGAATGACTGGATTAATAATTGGCTGATTTAAAGTTATTGGTGGCGCTTGTAAATTAAACACCTTCGATAGCTATGGGAAAGCCGAGTTAATTGTGGCTCGTCGGAGATAGTTGGGGATGTATAAAAGGAATGTGCAGCGTACCTGGACTCGACGTATGCGGCGGGCAATCCAGGGGTATAAGCACTCCTCCACAACACAACTGTTCACTCGCGAGCCGCGGAAGGCCACCATAGAGAATTTACACGAATTTCAGCGGTTCAGCGGGAGCGGTCAAGGCAAAATGTATTGATATATATGCGCGTACGGCGATCGGTGCGGCGGGTGGTTTTTCACACTAAATTAGTATGGCGGACTGCGGACGGCGGATCCGGACATGTCACGTTGGTGCTTCCATCTTGCGGTAGTGTTTCCAACGCGTGCACATAGGATTGGGAAATGGTAGGGTTAACTCCTAAGCCACAATAACTTGAACATAATAATTTAATGTCGTAATAGATGGCGTTACCATTTCCGGCCGCCTTTAATGGGTCACCATTAAAAATGACAACCATAAGGTGAGACTAGGATGGGACCTAATATCTCATAACATAAATTAAGACGAGACTAGGATAAGACCCAATATCTCAAGAAGAAACTCAAATTGAGCAAATTATATCTAACTCATGAGACTAGGGCAATAAGAACTCATGAGAGCGGTTACCTAATACTATATAAGATGAGGTGTTACAATGTATGGTCTAAAGCTTAAACTAACGTAAAGGTAGAGTAATTGAATTAAAAACTATTGACGCGGTAGGGGGCATATGCGGACGGTCGGACGAAGATAAGTTGACCCACTCGCGGTTCTAATGGTACAAGTACGGACTACGCCGTCCTTGGAGGGGTGAACCTTCTCTACAATCGCTAATGGCCAGGCAAGAGGCGGCGCCGCATCTTCAATAACGACTACCACTAATCCCGGAGTTATAGGTGTGGAACTCGTGTTCCACTTTTGCCTAGCCTGCAATCCATGAAGATACTCCGTCTTCCACCGCTGCCAAAATGACTGAACTAATTTGTCCAGTAGCGAGTGCCTTTGAAGAAGGCCGATATTATCCGTACCTACTTCAGGCGCGGGTATAGAATATAGCGGCGCGGTATGTAAAAAATGACTCGGTGTAAGAGCAGAAGGCTCTGCGGGATCGGAGCTCAGTACTGTGAGCGGACGCGAATTAAGCAAGCACTCAATCTGAGTGACGACAGTACAGAGTTCCTCATATGAGAGAAGCTGCTGTCCGATTACTCGGTACAGATGCGTCGGGATAAGTTGGAGACAAATATTACACATGTGGACTCTTTGTCTAACAATGCGGCGTGCGGACAGGATCCAGAACCTTTGACGAAGGAATGACATTAATAGCTCTGGCCCGGCGTGTAAATATTTTATGTGATAATAATCTATCAGCAAATTAACAATATGATCACTGCGGGGTAAAATAACTGGATGCATTTGTGCATATTCTAGCGTAGAGTTAGCAAGGCGACCGCCAACGCGGATCAGACCGTTGCTGTCTATGAAAGGCCTTAATTTATTGAAGGCGCGAGAGTTTGACACATCATTACGAAGATTATCAAACTCCTCTGCAAAGTATTTCCTTTGTAGGGCGAGTATTAATTTATTTTCAGCGTACCAATATAATGCGACTTTAGAGTCGGTGAATGCGTACGTCCGGATTGGGAGACGATTAGCGTAACTATCTAAAACTGAGCGCAGTAGCTTTGAGAGCAAGACTACTCCACAGAGTTCCAGTCGTGCGATCGAGAATGGTTTCATCGATGCGACCTTTGACTTGGCGCACACGAGGCGTATGGTATTGCCACTGTCGGAGCTGACATGCATGTATACTACACCACCATACGCTAGCTCTGATGCGTCCGAGAAACCCAATAGGGTGACAACGCATTCGGAGGACACACCAAGGTGGCGAGGAATGCGCAGCTCATTGAGAGCTGGCAGCTCGGCGCAAAACTGTCTCCACACTTTAATAATGTGGGGCGGGGGCAAATCATCCCAATCGGAGTTGAGTTGCCAAAGCTGTTTTATTAACAACTTGGCGTAAAGAACTGTGGGAGCAACGAAACCCATAACATCCCACAGTCGGGCAATAGTAGACAAGATAGAACGCTTAGTGCAATTCTCATCGGCGGGAGCGGTTATTTTAAAATAAAAACAGTCAGTGTCAATTGACCAATACAACCCAAGTATTTTGTGATGTACTGATTTATCGAATTCAATATCAGTGGAAAGCTTATGTGAAGCGGGAACATTATTTAAAGCGGCGGGAGAGTTGCTATTCCACTTGACTAAATCCCACTGAGCACCCCTAAACAACTCGATCAGCTGGTTTGCTGTAACGGCTCCTTCTTCATCAGACCTGACAGAATAGACGATATCATCCATGTACAACGATGCAGATGCTATCTCACTCGCACGCGGACACTTGGAACCGTCATCTTGAATCAGCTGTTGGACTGTGCGTATCGCATGAAATACTGATGAAGCTAGACCAAAACAAACTCTATTATAAACATACAGCGTCAGCGGGTCTTGCGGTTTAAATCGATAAAGTATACACTGAAAACGTCGATCACATTCACGTACAACAACTTGTAAAAACTGCTGGCGACAGTCCGCGGTCATAGCGACGGCGAAAAGGCGGAAATTCAGTATAATTTTAAATAAATCGCCTTGCAGGTTTGGTCCGTGATGCAGGATATCATTTAGCGAGTTTCCAGAGCTGGTTTTACAGCTAGCATCTAAAACGATGCGTAGACGGGTCGACGTCTTATCCTCACGGATAACTCCGTGGTGCGGTATTACATAATGCGGAGACGCGTCATCAATGGTATCTGGAGGCGCGGGTGAAATATAATTTTTCTCCAAATATTCCCTAATGACGTCATCATAAGCTGCCCTTAATTTAGGCGAAGCTTCTAATTTTTTCTCGAGACACAGAAAGCGTCGTCGGGCGGTTTCATAGGACTTACCTAATGAATAATAATCACCACTAAATGGCAGTCCAACAACGTACCTACCACTAATGGGATCGCGGGTTGTGGTTTGTTTATAAAACTCTTCACACTCAACGTCAGCGTGACACAGAGCGGGCGGTGCGCGGGGAAGCTCTTCGAGAGCCCAAAATCCTTTAATAACATTTTCTAAGCCATGATCCTGCACTAAGCAGCATGTCAAAGGCTGGCGGGTAAATAACGTAGGTACAGAACCCATTAAAACATATCCTAATACCGTACGCAGAGCTTGCGGTGACGAGATCGCCTCAGAAACGCGATGTTCGTCTGATAATAATAAATGCATAAAAAGTGGCGCGCCTATTAAAACATCTATTTTATTCGGCGTACCAAAATCATCGTCAGCGAGAGGTAAGTTATGCAAGTGCGATAAGACAGACTTATCTACTGCGGTACTAGGTAGCGGGTCGGTAATTCGATCGACTACTAGCGGTGAAATATTAAATTTTATATTATTATCGAAGCGTGAATAAAACTCTAAATTGACGGAACTTGAATTAATAATTTTCTCTGTGCCTCCGAACCCCTTAACCATAGTACGTTCAAAGTTACGCGGTGCAATACCTAATAAATCACAAACCTCCTTTGTAATAAAGTGGCTTTGAGACGCGGTGTCTAAAAGAGCGCGCAACATATGTTTATTCCCCGTACTATCATACGCAACGACTTGAGCGGTCGCAAGTAACACGGTGCATTGATCACCTTGCACCGGCTCGCACCGGTTTGAGGCGATGGACGTCGCGCACAATGCAACATCTGTTCGTTCGCTAAGTAAGGGCGCGACGGGCGGCGGCGGCGGCGCATGAGACAGCGAGCGCCTGGTATCTTCACCGCTCGCGGGGGCGGGAAGCGCGGGTTCGATTCCCGACTTGAAGTGCAACATACTGTGGTGACGCGACTTACATACGCGGCAAGTGAAATCTGATTTACATAATGACACACGATGTTTTATACTGAGACAATTTACACACGCGCTGTTGTCCTTCACGTATTTGAAACGTTCTTCGGGAATCATTTTATGAAAATCAGGACATTTAAATAAATGCTGATGCGTTATATTTGTGCAGAGACACTTATTAGCGGTTTCGACCGTGCTCACATACGCGTGATACTTCGGCGGCGGTTTATTTATATTTTCCCTTAAGTGATAGCGAGGTATCTTACTCTGTACATTAGTATTACCTGTAGGAGCGGAATTATTTATTGGTGTGCGTTCAAACACCTTAGAACGTGTTTTTATGAACAGCACGAGCTCATCAAATGATGGAATATTAGAACCTACACTCAACTCAAAAGCGCGGGCAGATTCTGAATCTAGTTTTCTCAATGCGATTTGTAACAAAATCATATCTTTTAAATTATCTATCTTTAAATTATCCAGGGCGCGAACGGCGCTGACAAACTGGTCTATGAATAAATTATAATTAACAGCCGATGCCGTGCTTAAACTCTTAAAGTCAAATAATTGATTTAGGTAAGCGGTGGCGATCATTCTTTTATCTTCATATTTATCGATAAGCGCTTGCAACAGCAGATCATAATTCTCAGCACAGGGACTAATTCCTGCGCACACATTAAGCGCTTTTCCGCTTAACTTTCCTAACAAGAAAAACATTTTTTCTGCTTTAGTGAGCGAAGCATTTTCATGGATTACAGACTTAAAATTAGCGTAGAACAATGGCCATGAGCGAATGTCTCCTGAGAAGGAAATAAGTTCGATAGGCGGTAAACGGATTTTGCTTTTTTGCGGTGCGACGCCGTCCAGCGGGGACGACTGCGAGGACTGCGATTGAAGCCGCTTGATTCGGCTGTACAATTGTTCGAAGGCGACCATACATTTATAGTCAGGCTTCGCCGCGGGTTTAATCTTTAATAAACGAGAATTGTATGCGTCTAATAGGTTTAAAAACTCACTACGTAAAGTGTCAATAGTAGCACACTCAGCGAGAAACAATTCTCTCGTCTCGGCGTTTAAATTTATATTCGCGGAAGAATCGTAAATATTTTGGATAAGTTCAAAGATAGCTTCTCTTTTAGCTTGAATTATTAACAGCTGGGTGTCTTCCATAACGGAGGCGGTATCAGAATTGTCACTATCAGGCTTTTTAGGTTTCGTAGACATTATTATGCGTTAATATTATGCAACTAATAACTAAAAAGGATAAAAAACTGATCGTGACGCGCGGGGTAATGACCCGATCGGCTGTTTACGGCCGGCCGGCGAATTAACGTAAAGCGGGTGGATTGAAAATATGAATGCGAAAGTATCTAAATATGGTTAAATACGTTATTTTAAGCGAAAGACTTATCAATACATTTATGTAAACACCTTGGTAATGCTAGAATGCAAATATATATATAGCGTGAGGTAAGATTGGTGTGATTTTGTGAGATTTTACGACACAATGTCGCATGCGGTTACGTCTCAATGACAAAGAAATATCACAAAATGAATTGAAATTTATGTTAAAATAATTACTTTAGCGGTTGACTGCGGTAAATACACCTAAATAGACCAATAACTTAAGTCTAGATGGGGCGGGCGAGTAAATAAATGAATAATTTGAATCGTATCCAGCCGTCACAATGGCGACGGGTACGAGATAACTGCGGAATTTCGGCTCAAATAAAGAGAATCCGATTCGAAAAGGACCATATTATGGTGGCGCTTGTAAATTAAACACCTTCGATAGCTATGGGAAAGCCGAGTTAATTGTGGCTCGTCGGAGATAGTTGGGGATGTATAAAAGGAATGTGCAGCGTACCTGGACTCGACGTATGCGGCGGGCAATCCAGGGGTATAAGCACTCCTCCACAACACAACTGTTCACTCGCGAGCCGCGGAAGGCCACCATAGAGAATTTACACGAATTTCAGCGGTTCAGCGGGAGCGGTCAAGGCAAAATGTATTGATATATATGCGCGTACGGCGATCGGTGCGGCGGGTGGTTTTTCACACTAAATTAGTATGGCGGACTGCGGACGGCGGATCCGGACATGTCACGTTGGTGCTTCCATCTTGCGGTAGTGTTTCCAACGCGTGCACATAGGATTGGGAAATGGTAGGGTTAACTCCTAAGCCACAATAACTTGAACATAATAATTTAATGTCGTAATAGATGGCGTTACCAGTTATGTGACTGAATAATTGGCTGATTTAAAGTTATGTGACTGGATTGATAATTGGCTTATTAAAAGTTAAGGGGATAATTAATAATTGGCTTATTTAAAGTTAAGTGGATAATTGATAATTAATTTACTGATTTAAAGTTATGTCACTGGATTAATAACTGGATGATTCAACGTTAAATGGCTGAATAATTGGATGATTAAAAGTTATGTGACTATTTTAATAACTGGCTGATTTAAAGTTAAATCCCTGAATTGTTAATTGATGTTAAGTGGATAATTATTATTATTATTTTTTTTTTTTTTTGGCTTATTTAAAGTTATGTGACTGCATTAATAATTGGCTTATTATAAGTTATGTGACTGCATTAATAATTGGCTTATTTAAAGTTATGTGGCTGAATTAATAATTGACTGATTTAAAGTCGGGTGACTGAATTAATAATTGACTGGATTAAAGTTAAGTGGCTAAATTAATAATTAACTATAGTCATAATACACACGAATTGGTAACCTTTCGTTGTAAGTAGGTTGACAACCAACAAACTAGCCGATTAAAGCTCGGTACTCACGCGATGTGCTTTTCAATGATCCTCTTCTCGCTGCACACTTTGTTGCAATGATGGCACATGTACGTGCCGTGCGATTCTTTGTAATGCTGGGCGAATTTCTTTAGCGATCTGTAACAGAATAAATTCAATTCAATTCAAATTCATTTATTCATTTAGGTACATTTATAATACATAAAATTGTATATTGTACACTTATGAACGTCAAACATATTCGGTAATTAATAATAAAAATAATAATAATAATAAAAAAACATACAATTTTACCTCTCGTGGTAAATGCCAATGAAAAAATAAAGACATTTTATTTGCTTAAATATGTGTAAATTTCGTGCAACGTGAGATGGGCGACTGCAGCAGGGTGCAAACGGGCGCAATTGCACCCTAGGGGGGTGAGAGAAAATACAATCCACCCCCCGGGGGACCCGCGTCCGTAGGTGTGTACCCTTTGATTCCCTACACGTACCCCCTGGGTGCTAAAGGAGCAACCAAAAGTAGCAGTAGAACTTGTGCCAAGTTCGTCCGGAGAGGTACTGCCACCACACCTGGAATCTGCCGCCAAGCAGTAGTGGTTCCGGTGGAACACAGTAATGCGTAAATTAAATAGAAATATGTACACCTTAGTATTAAGTTGTTAGACGGCTCCGTGGCTTAGTTGGTAGTAGCCCTGCCTTCGAAGCGAGGGGTCCTTGGTTCGATTCCCGGCCGGGGCACACCTTGCGTGGTGAGCGTGAAGTGAGCATCTTGTGTTTCTGTTTGTCCATGCCATCGAACAGCGAATCCTAGTGCTAGGCATGAGTGTGTTAACGTTGTTTGTTTGTTGTTTTTGTATGTAGTATCCATCTATCCATATATTCAACTCACCCAAACTCGAGTCTACAATCCTTACAGCCGTACTGCTTCGTGTGTTCAAAGTTGAGGTGCCGCTTCAGCATCCTGGGGCGGCAGTAGTCCCCGCACATGGTGCACTGGTACAGCCCGCAATGTTCCCGCCAGTGGTCCGCCAGCGTGTCCAACGATGGCGACCGCTTCTTGCACACGCGACACTGGTATGGGGTGTCTGGCTGAAATTGTAAGTATTTCATCAGCGTCTTATTTGTATTTGCCATTTTTTGCCAAAAAACTCATTGTTGCACGTATGGGTTTGAACCAGAGACCTTCAGATTGAAAGTCGGCCTGATACAGTTTTTGTATTTAGTAACCCTAATAGGTATTCGGCCTGTTACGACACAGACTTCGTCTAGTGCGGGACCACTAGTAATCATGTGTTATTTGTAATCCATGTTTTTGGTAAATAAACCATTTTGTATTTCAGCAATAGATCTTTAGCGATAGATCTTTGAAGCACTTGGGGTGTGAGGAATTTAGGTGAGTTGGAAGTGTACAGGGCTCCTGGTAATCAGTCAGAATCCTCTTAAAGACAGCTGCAGTACATCGAAACAAGAAACGGGTTGTTCTGCGAGGGTGCGAGGCCCTACAAAAGCGAGGCACCGGGCGGTTGCCTTACTTGCCCCCCGCTAAGGCCGCCACAGTCTTTCAGTGTCAAAGAATCGCCTAAAGGTTGCAGAAATTTACTTTTGTTAAAAGCGAAGCGAAACGATTCCAAGTTTTTTAATGATATATTAACTTCCAACTAATATTATAAGTAAAGTTTGTAAGTATAGTGTTACCCGCGGTTGGACTTCCCACGGGAACAGTACATATTTCCGGAATAAAAAGCCTCCAGACTATAATCTATCTCTGTGCCAAATTCCATCCAGGTCCGTTCAGCCGTTCTGGATTGAGTAACAAACATCCATCCATACTTACAAACTTTCGCGTTTATAATATTAGTAGGATAACAGTAACCCTTATCTAGAATATTCTACAAACCTTGTGATGATTCAGATCATTATGGCGGAAATAGTCTATAACCCTTAAGTAACCAAGGTGACAATCTTTGCACTTGTACGGGAAGTTTGCAAACCCTTTCTGCCTTCTATCAGTCTGAGAGAGCAGATCCTCTATCTCTTTCTCAGTGAGAAACACCTTATTGAAATACTTCTCATAGGAACTGCCCCAATTTTTCTTTTCATTGTGTAGTATGCGTGCATACATCTTATATTTAGCAACCAAGCTTATACTTTTTTCTTTCTTCTTCTTATTGCTGTCTCTTTCTAACTTAGGTATTCTCTCCTCCTTAGTAATTATATTGTCTTTCGTGTCGTATTCAAACTCCTTGGTATACTCATCAAAGTCTATATAATCCTCCTTGCTGTCAAGTTCATCGTTATGTGTCTCAACAGTTTCCTCCTTGACTGTTGGCTCAATTGTGACGGGTAAATCAAAGATTTTGGAATCAATGTCAGTTTTCGTATCAACTGTGTCTAAGTGGTTGATCTCAAAGTCAAAAAAGTCTTTGTTGTGTGTTGACAGTTTAGATAGTGGGGCAACACCGGGATTCTGTAAAGTTGAAAAAAAATGGGCAATAATTATACTATATTACTGACCTCACTGGTACTGAGCTCAGTTGGTAGTAGTTCGACCTACAGCACTAGAGGTTGGGGGTTCGATTCCCACCCATGCAAACATTTGTGTAACAACCATAGGTGTTTGTTCGGGATCTGAATGTTATAATGCAAAATATGTTCTTTTTATTATAAAAAAAATTACTATAGCTATCACTGGTTGCCACAGTACAAGGTTTATAAATAGGTTTTTATACCTATTTATAAAAAAATTATATTGCTTATTACGAATATCCTACACACTCCAATGTCTTTACATGTGGTTTCGTAGAATTTCTTACCATTTGGTACAACATCTGCAGCAGCATAGTCTGGGCCGTTTTAAGCTGATTTTGGAACGCCCCAAGTCTTTTCATAATTGCCTTGCACTCCCAGCAAACCTTCACTTCGTCATTGCTCTGCAAGTATTTCAAAAAATTGTAATGGTCATATCAATTATAAAAAAACAAAGTTTACACACCCCTGCACTAGGATTCCCTGTGTCGCAGATGGCATGAACAAACAAATATATACAAAACAAACACCCAAGACTCGACAACAAACTTCATGCTCCCCACACATGGTGTGCCCCCGCTGGGAATTGAACCCGGGACCCCTTGCTTCGAAGGCAGAGCTACTAACTAAGCCACAGAGCCATCAACTAAGACAAGTCAAGTCTGTTGAATTCTTAAAAATTACTTGGAATTCTTTTTGATATAATAAGAATTTTTCTGTCTTATAGCAGCTTAGGATCTCAGCCAGAGACTCAATCTAATTTATACCTAAAGAGCTGTGCCCTATAATGTTACCCGAGGTTGAAAGTCAACATGAGACAATAGAAAGATAGAAGTCACTAATAAGATATGTAAAGGCACTAGGTTTCGTTGCAGAACAGATGTCACAGACACGCAACAAAAACATTCTTGCTTTCTTCACATAACCAAAACTTATTGCTGGTTACTTAAAATTTGGCCCAGACGAGGATCAAACTCGGGAAAACTCGATTTGCAGGCTCTATTACTATCTACTAGGCTAAGGAGCCGACAAGTCAACACTCAACTATAAATTATGACAATAATCTTACATAGACAGTAATCGACTGTTGAGGCCCAAGCAGGGTGTAAAACAGCTGGAAGCAGTCTCCTAGGGGCACAGTCTTACGGCCAGTGCTCAAGCACCCGTGACAAACATTCCCTGTGGTGGTTTCCACCTTCACAACACTCATGTCGACTGCTCTGAAAACTTCGGTGCATACAAGAACCAGTTTACGATGTTATCGTGTTTGTAAGTATTCTGGATGAATGGCAAGCTTTATGTGAGCGTGCATAATAGTCATATTAGTGAATTCAAAGATTACTTTAACGAGAAAACCGCTGATAAACAATATTTTAAAGATTATTACAAAGAAATAGCCATTTCAGTAACAATACAATGGTATGGTATGGCATCATTCATGGTCATGGCATGACAGTGAGTGAAACAAAATATAAATCATTGACAGTGACAGTAATTATGAAAACAGTAGTACGTTCAGTTGCCAGTCAGTCAGGTCATTGTGACAATCGACCGAAAGAATAGTGAATGTACTCGTGTAGTGTTCTGTAGGATCGGGCACCGTGCGTTGTCGGCTAATTGTCATTCCAAAGTGATGCAACTTAACGCAGCGCATGCCCATTGAGGAAAGTAGTAGAGAATTCTGAGAATATACTTTTTGTAATACTATTTTGTTTTTGTGAAATCAATTACCTGCGTACATCAATTACATTTAGAAGATGGATACCGAAATATCCACATCCCAATACTCCATTATCGGTAGTAATGTAGTTGAAAACAGGATTTGCCACTGTTGTTTGGCCGAAAACGTAACGGTAGTTAATCTTCAAACCTGTAAACATGCAAGTTTTCTACAAAATTATTATACGGTAAGCCATTTAGAGGTCTAATTTTTACTAATTAATGATATGTCTTACATATTTAATTCATCAACTACACCAATTTTAGGAATTTCTGTAAGTATAGTTACGTTGAACTGAATCGTATTGGCAATCAAACTTCATGAAAGCCAATATGAAGCGGCCCAACTGTACCTCTTTATATTTTTTAAAAGCGCGTTCCCCGCGGTTTTATTCGCGTGTGGAATTTAATTTTTTTTTTTTTTGCGTTGATCCATACTTCTTTTTCTAAAATACAAGTTGCTTAGCCGTAACAAACAGACAATTTTTTTTTTATAGGTACCATAAATACTTTTAAATGCATTTAGTACTTTTATTTCACATTACAAACACTTCAATTTTATTTATTTGTTTATATTAAAGAATTCTAATTAATGCCACAAATTTCATGATTCTTCCAACATTCTTCCCTTTTGCTTCAGAAAGATCATGAAATTTGTCCTTGTCACATTTGTTGAAGAAAACTTAATGGTGTGTAAAAATTCAAAATATGTGAGCAATATTTTGAAATTTTTAAACTAAACCAGCAAGCCAATAAAAAATACTAAAAAAATTACATTGATATTAAAATGTTATATGCATATGTATGTGTGTATATTTGTTCCTGCTTCACGCTCAAACAGCTCAACGGATTTGGATGAAATTTTGTACCTGCTTATATAAATAATAAATAAAAAGTATTTATTTCAACCATCACAGTTTATATTAAAAAAACACAAGAATCTTAATAACTAATAGGACATTAAACTATATCCTGGATTAACACAGGCTCCTTGATCCTGGAAAACGGGTAACATTGCGGTGCGCAGCTAGTAATAATAGCAATATCAGTATGATTGCTTATCACATCATGAGTAAAAGACATACCCACATAAAGACACATAGATAATAAATGTTTATAAACATTTATACAATCATTCATCTGCACTAGGATTCTCTGCATCACAGATGGCATGAACACAAACAAATACAAACACCCAAGACCCGAGAACAAATTTCATGCTCACCGCACAGTGTGCTCCGGCTGGGAATTTAACCCCTCGCTTTGAAGGCAAGCCTACTACCATGGATCAACGGAGCTGTCTGAAACATACATAAAAACTTTTGCCTTTATAATAAAGCAAAACTTTGTCTGTATGTTTGTTACTCCTTCCTCCTTATTAGATTTGAATGTAATATGTTATAAAGGTTATCACACCATGGAGTTTTTGATAATTAAAAATGTATTCCTATTGCAGTGAAAAAAATAAAATGTTTGATCAAGTATAAATGTAATTTTACAGATGGATCGTTCAAAGTTGTTGGCCTGCCTGCTGTGTCACAGCATGCTACGGAAAATAGAAATATTTAAAAACCAGATACGATCCAGTTCTATGGTTTTGACTAAACATGTGAGTATCGTACTGAAAGTAACGTAAGGCGTAGGGCGAAAGTTTGTGTGCGCGCGTGTTTGTGTGTTCCAGCCAAGCGAGCTGTAAAATTATATATATAACATATAAGCATCTTTTTTTTTTCCTGTTTTCTATCTTTTATGTAATTTTGTGTGATCGTAATCATTTTTTTATATACCTAGGATTATTTGCCTCGTAATAATTAATTTCAATGGACAATAACGTCCAGAGTCTACAATTTCGTACTCTGAATCCCAAGACACAAGCTTGTACACCAACATGCCCCTTCTATTTTTCTCTTTGTTTGGTCATCCAAAGGTTGCCTGGAAGAGATCGCTTTTAGCGATAAGGCCGCCCATTGTATTACCTTATTGTTAATAATTTATTCTTAGATCTTTTTTTGGCAATTATTCTTATTCTTATTCTTATTCTTATTCTTATTCTTATTCTTATTCTTATTCTTATTCTTATTCTTATTCTTATTCTTATTCTTATTCTTATTCTTATTCTTATTCTTATTCTTATTCTTATTCTTATTCTTATTCTTATTCTTATTCTTATTCTTATTCTTATTCTTATTCTTATTCTTATTCTTATTCTTATTCTAATTCTTATTCTTATTCTTATTCTTATTCTTAAATTAACAAAATTACGTATATTCAGATACATCCTTCGGCGAAACTAAATAATCTCCAACGGACTGTAACAACATTTTTTACTTTACCCGAAGAGACTGGTTCAGATCAACCGACCAATGAGAATGAGCCCTTTGAATTACCCGACATAAAAATAGAGACAGAATCAATATCTGATTTGGACAACGATCTACCATTATCCGAAGTAAAGAAACGGAAGGTTAATGTAAAACATAGGAGTTTTCCTATTGATGATAAATACAAAGGGAAGATTATGATGTTCAATTTGAGCAAAGAAGAGTTGGAGGAAGAAAGAGAAAGGGATTCTAAGAAGAAGTCTTATTTGAAACTTCCTTTCAAGTGTGACAGCTGCGTCAAAGGGTTTGATCATGAAAATACTTTGAAAAATCATATGGATAAGCAACATTCACAGGTAATTACAATAGGGTACTTTTTAAGGTACTTTTGGGGCTAAAAAGTGGGCCTATTCCAGAGTGATTTTTGATATTTTGATTGAATCCGGCTCGAAGGACCAAAAAGAATTTAAGGGGATGATATGATGGCACTCCCGTGATATGCTGATATTGATATGATATATGATATAGTGAGGATGGGTTTGTAAATGATAACCACCCGAGTCCGCGGTTGCACGTGAACTGATTTATTAATAATAGAAATGATACACAGAATGAATGAATGATAGTTGCCAAGCGCATGAGAAGCGCCGCATCAACACAAAATGTACATTGACTGTACAAATTATTATATAATATTTTATTAATTCATGATTTATTTTATTGTGTAAATTTGTACTTCATTTGAATAGTTTTTTTTTTTTTTTTTTTTATTATGAAATTTTTACTTTTTTTGTATAAATATGAATTATTGACTTGTAACAAAATGTTATGAATAAAATAATCTGAATCTGAGTGTGCTAGCTGCACAGACTTCTGATGCAGCTATCATGCTCTATAGGTCTACATTAAAGCTGGTCCAGGGGCATAGAAGGATAAATGGAGTGACCGATGAGACTGACATAGTCTTATGAAAGACCAAAGTCCCATAAAAAAAATAGAATTAAAAAAAAAGGCCTAAAAAAATTAATAAACTCTAACACACCACAGCAATCGCTGGAACAGTGCTGCCAACAACCCAAACTCCTCCGGTATTTTAAGGTGTTTGGATGGCTGGGGTAGAGTTCCCAGACTCCTCCGGTATTTTAAGGAGTTGGGGTAGGGGTTTTGTTAACAGGGGGACAATGCACAAAACACCCTGATGCGGGACGTCAGTACAGGCCTAGCCACCCCCACCTAGAATTAAAAATAGAATTAGAATTAGGGTACTTTTGGTATTAAAAATAAATTGTGATAATATTAAAATTTTTATTTATTTATTTATTATATAATTAAGTATGTATATGGTATATAACTTCATCAAGCATATTCAGTATATAAATATATAGATATGTATGCATATATGTATGTTTATTAATATTGTATATGTGTATTTGGACTGTATTTTACGTCTCATGCGCATGTGATTTCACCGGCACCCACACCCGTAATATATAGTAACACGCAATATTTGTCACGGTTCATGAGATACAGCCTGGTGACAGACGGACAGCGGAGTTTTTTTTTTATGTGAATAAGTGACGGTACGAGCTGAGGGCCCACCTGATGGTAAGTGGTGACCCTCGCCCATGACAACAGTAACGCGACTCAGTATGAGATCCAAATCTTTACTGAGTCGCATTCATCCTGCGTCCATCACCCGAGACGGGGATGATACATGCGCATGTGTCTTAGTAATAAGGTCCCGTTTTACCCTTTGGGAACGGAACCTAAAAAATCCTGTTTGAATATTGAAACTTGCTGTATCTATTGATTAACTGAACTATCGTTTTCAGAAAAAAGGTGGTATGGTATGTGATATTTGCAAAAGCATTCTTGGACCAGCATCCTTCAAGGAACATACTAGAAGGCATTACAGAAGGTACATATAGAAATCCTAATACTCCGTACCAGCCTCTAATGTTCCCACTGCAGGCACCGGCCTACTCTCCATTATTGAGAGTGAATGGGCTCTGATCTACCACGGGAGCCCAATCCGGATTGGTAGATGTCACATGTCGAATTTTTGGTTCCAAGACATGCCGGTTTCCTCACGATGTTTTCCGTCACCGTGAGAACGTGGTATTGCGCACATGAATTTTTCAAGTGAAAAAACTCATTGGTGCCCGTGTGGATTTGAACCAGCGACCTTCAGATTGAAAGCCAACGTCTGTGCCCCTGGGCCACCATGCTCTCCAATACTCAATACTCATTTATTCGGCCAAAAATTAAAAGACATGATATCTACTTATCTGTATCAGGCTCCCGTGGTAGATCAAGGCCCATTCACTTTCCATAATCGAGATTGAAAAAAATATAATTTCATATAAAACGAGCGAAGCTCGGTCGCTCAGGTGCTATTCACTTAGAAACGAAGTCGAACCGTTTGTGTTTCAGATTCCACTGCATGGTCTGCGGGAAGCGCTCTCAGGATATATACGCAATATCTCAGCACTACAACCTGCAGCACGCCGGCTCGGACCCGATCAAAATGCAGTTTACATGCGTCCAGTGCGACTTCACCACAGAGTGAGTCATGTACTAGCTTTTGCCTTTTTTTTATGTGAATACGTGACCCGATCAAAATGCAGTTTGCGCAAGTGGCGCCCCCCGCCCATGACACCAGTAATGCGACTCAGTATAAGATTTGGATCTTACACTGAGTCGCACTCATCCTGAGTCCATCACCCGAGACGGGGATGGTACATGCGCATGTGATTTCACCGGCACCCACACCCTTCCACCGGAACACAGCAATGCGAGTATCACTGCTTGGCGGCAGATTCCCAGGTGTGGTGACAGTACCTCTCCGGATGAACTTGGCACAAGTTCTACTGCTACTTTTAGTTGCTCCTTTAGCACCACCCAGGGGGTGCGTGTAGGGAATCAAAGGGTACACACCTACGGACGCGAGCAACTGGACCCCCTCGAATAACTGGAGAAGCTTACCAAAGTTCACCACCTTTAAATCTTCGTATACATATGTGTGTGTGTGTGTGTGTGTGTGTATTCGTTTGTACCGCCTTCAAGCTCAAACGGCTCAACGGATTTGGATGAAATTTGGTACCAGGATAGCTTATATCCCGGATTAAAACGTAGGCTGCTTTTGATCCCGGAAAACCGCGGTTAACCGGGGCGCAGCTAGTAATATATATATAACTAGCGATCCGCCCCGGCTTCGCACGGTTAGTAAAGCATAAGTGTCTTATGAGAAACTACCCGCGCGAAACTACCGGGGTGACTTGCTAGTGCATTACACATATAAACCTTCCTCTTGAATCACTCTATCTATTAAAACCGCATCAAAATCCGTTGCGTAGTTTTAAAGATCTAAGCATACATAGGGATATAGGGACAGAGAAAGCGACTTTGTTTTATACTATGTAGTGATTATGTTGTAGTTCGAACCGCGTGTACCGTTACCACCGCGACAAACACAAACAAAAGCAGCAATGCAACATGTGCGGGAACACCTACGTGAGCGTCGCTTCGCTGCGCGTGCACATGCTGTGAGTATATCACCCCCCAACCCAAATGGGGGGGGGTCAAACTTATCATCGCAGCCGACAGACATCCACTCCCCCATAGATTAATTTATTTAAAAGGAATGACGGAACGAGCTGAGTGCCTGATGTTAAGTGGTTACATCCGCCCATAACATCTGAAATATGACTTAGATCCTCGCCGACCGAAGTGTTATGCGCCTGTGATTTCACCGGCACCCACACGCTTCCACTGGAACAGCAATTTGAGTGCACCATTTCTTGGTGGCGGATTACCAGGTGTGGTGGCAGTACTCTGTACGGACTTGGCTAATTCTACTGCTCCTTTAGCACCACCCGGGGGACTCTGAGGGTGGTCCCCCTAAATGTTCTGTAACCAACATATTTGTATTTCCAGTCATGTGCACAAGCAGTCGCCTCGCGTCTACGAATGTTCCCTCTGCGACAAATCCTACAGTAGCAAATCAGGTTTGTTTTATTACAAGCTTATATTAACTTGCAATGTTTGTCCGGGTGGAATCTTGCAACTGAATTGTAAATCAGTTATCTTTAACCGACCGAGCTGACATTTGGTATACACGCTTGTTTTGGATGACAATGCTTGCTTAGCTATGTGACGTCATTCTAATTCCAATATGGCGGATCATCCAAGATGGCGGACTAGTTATTGTTTCTGCACTACCGCAGTATGGATATCGAATGAAAGGATACTTATGATCGCACACAAATAATAATAATAATAATAAATAATAAATCTTTATTTCAGGCTTCGTACATTTTTTGTATAAATACTAAAAACAGGCCCATATAATAAATACCTTACAGACTAACATACATATAAAAAATATAAACACAAAAATTGACACTAAGTTGTAGTAATTTATTACAGAAAAAGATATATAAGATCAGAATTAAATTTATTTCGATTTATTATTTTAGTTTTATTATTTGTATTTTCAATGATTTTATTTAAATTCTATAAATTAATAAAGAGACAGTTTATATTTCATCCAATCCTTCATACAAGTCATCAATTAAATACACGATTTGTCTGCGCCGTGTTACGCAATGGCGTAACAGTACTCACAGTACTCTGAAGGCGCCCGTGGAATCGTCTGAACACAAACAATGAGCAATGAGGCCAGTTAGTAGTCTGCCTACTTTGTTCTGAGTTATAAAACTAGTTATCTATAGGCGAGTCAATAATTATATCATCTATGTATACACTTTTACGATAAATTATTTCTGATTTTAATATGTTTTTGGTATAGGATTGTACAGCCACAATGTTTCCACCCATGAGAGTACGGGAGCGTACTGCGAGCGATGTAACACTCACTTTAAAACCAAAACAGGACTCTCGCATCATCAGCGTACTCACTCTGCGCATCTCACTGAGCAGACTAAGAAGTGAGTATTATAGAACTACTTTTTACACAGGTGTTTAAGTTTACAATGCTACAATGTTTTCTATAGAAACCCAATTACCAGCAATTTAGGGGGACCAGGTTGCTCGCGTCAGTAATTTAGTACCCCCAGAGTCCCTCCACGTGTCAGCAACGGGAAGTAGCAGTAGAACACAGCAATGCGACTGCTTGGCGGCAGATTCCAGGTTTGGTAGCAGTAGTTCTCCGGGCGAACTTGGCAGAAGTTCTACTGCTAGTTTTTGTTGCTCCTTCAGCACCCAGGGGGCACGTGCAGGGACTCTTAACTATTCGAGTTTTAATCATTTTTTACTATAGGTTCACTTGCGCCGAATGCGATGCCAAATACCTGACCAAGGCAGCCCTGCAGGCCCACATCGACTGGGACCATCTGAAGACTATCAAACACGAGTGTACTAAGTGCTCGAAAGTATGCCTAAGTATAAATTCTGGAGACATTTAGACTATCCTTCTATTGTGAATTGCAAACAACCCTTTTCTCCAACGCAAATATCGTGTCTGCAGCATTCCCCCACAGAAGTGTGCCATATGACATAATGCTGTGAAGTTAGCTGGAATAATTGTATTTTTATTGGGGGTCTAGTTGCTAGTATGTAGGTGGTACCCTTTGAACCCCTACACGTACCCCCTAGGTGGTAAAAGAGCAACAAAAAGTAACAGTTGAACTTGTGCAAAGTTCGTCCGGAGAGGTACTGCCACCACACCTGGAATCGTCAAGCAGTTGTCTTCGCATTACTGTGTTCCGGTGGAAGGGTGTGGGTGCCGGTGAAATCACATGCGCATGTGTATCATCCCCGTCTCGGGTGATGGACGCAGCAGGATGAGTGCGACTCAGTCAGTGTAAGATCCAAATCTTATACTGAGTCGCATTACTGTTGTAATGGGCGGGGGTCGCCACTTAGGGACCTTTCAAGTATTACGTAAGCAGATTTATTTAGCCACACCTCCCCCTCGTCAGTAAAAGTAAGTAAACCTAAACCCTCCCCCCCATACTTACGTAAACATTGGTACAATTTATGAGTTTTAAAACGAAATGATTCATGAGAATGCATTTCGTTTTCAAGCATAGACAATATGTGGGTTGCCAGTGTAAAAAAGTAAATAATTACTGCTGACGTAATCACCATCTAGATCCCCCGTGTCATCAAAAGTAAGCACTATAGGCGGGTGGGGTCCCCGCCTATAGTGCTTACGTAATACTTGATCGGCCAATTACCACCAGGTGGGCCCTCAGCTCGTACCGTCACACTTCCAATGATATTTTGCAGGTTTTCAAGTCGGCAGTTACTCTGAAGAACCACAATAGTTACGTGCACGAAAAACGGCGGCCGCCGCGAGACAAGATCTGCGATTACTGCGGTCGGGGTTTTACAGTAATGCCACGCCCACTTCTCTATAGTCCTAGCTAAGGTTTAAGGTTGTCTGGAAGAAATCGTTTTTCAGCGATAAGACCGCATGAAAGCCACGGCGCCCGTGGCTTAGTTTGTAGTAGCCAACTTCGAAGCGAGGGGTCCCGGGTTCGATTCCCGGCCGGGACATTGGTCAACATGAAGTTTTTTCTCGGGTCTTGTTTTGTCCATGCCATCTGCGACAGGAAATTTTAAATATTGTAGTATGAGGTGAAAGAAATTGGTTGTCTGTAATGTCGGTTACGGATGATAATTTTACGTGATAACGTTTTAAGAAAAAGGAAGGTTAGGTTAGAATTGCGCTTATAGTATCGCCTACGTCTTTTCCTGAGGGGACCACACCAATAACAGGCGGCACCGCGTGTAGGTTACTCTTAGACTTGCTATGGATGTCTTCACGACCTGCGCTCCTTTCCATAACCATTGCCGAATCTCACCGGACAAATGGCTAGATTAGGGTTGCATGTGTTCACATATCTTAATATGATATTATCAAAATACCCCCCCATTTAATTTTTTTTTTCTTTAATTTTGAATTCTTATTTATTGACATGATGATGATGTGTAATGTATTATTTATATTTTAATTTTGTTGTAGTACAGGAATTGTATAACACTAATTTTGTCTTTTTATTAAATAATATTAATTTATATTGAATTGATTTGTATTTTTGACCTGTAACCATATTTGTTATCAATAAATGAACTATAATATAAACTAACTATAAGACGTTATCACGTAAAAAAGAATTGTAGTCGGTTTCTTTTCAATTTTTCAATCAGTCAGTTGTCATTTTCAATATTTTTAATTTACAGACGACTGCCATCCTCCGCTGCCACATCCGAACGCACACTGGCGAGCGGCCGCTGCGCTGCGCTCACTGCAGCGCCTCCTTCGCACACTCAGCAGCGTTGTACACGCACACTAAACTACTGCACAAGACACACAAATCCTAATATATAAAACAATAAAATTGTTTGACGACTCCGTGGCTTGGTAGTAGCCCTGCCTTCGAAGCGAGGGGTCCAGGGTTCGATGGCCGGGCATACTTTGTGTGGTGAGCATGAAGTTTGTTCTCGGGTTTTGGGTGCTTGTCTTTTGTTTCTGTTTGTCCATGCCACTTTGTGAGCATGAATGAAGTTTGTTCTCAGGTCTTGGGTGTTTGTCTTGTGTTTGTGTTTGTCCATGTCATGTGCGACACAGGGAATCCTAGTGCAGAGGTATGAGTGTGTAAACGTTTCTACTTGTCTGTTATAAGTCATAATTTTGGTTATCTGTGTGCAGTATCTAAAGCAATAGCTTTTTAATTAGTTTTTATAATTATTAAATGATTGATTTTAAAAAGCACTTACCTATTGTTTTTAATGATGAGTCTATGTAGTCCGTACCAGCCTCTAATGTTCCCACTGACACCGGCCTACTCTCGATAATTGAGAGTGAATGGGCTCTGATCTACCACGGGAGCCCAATCCGGATTGGTAGATGTCACATGTCTTCGAATTTTTGGTTCTAACACATGCTGGTTTCCTCACGATGTTTTCCGTCACCGTGAGAACGTGGTATTGCGCACATAAATTTTTCAAGTGAAAAAACTCATTGGTGCACGTGTGGGTTTGAACCAGCGACCTTCATTGAAAGTCGGCGTCTATGCCCCTGGGCCACCGACTCGCACTTGGCCGGTTTTTTATTTCATGTTTGTGTAAAATGCATTTCTGCAAAGCAACCAAAGGATCCATGAATTATTATAAAACTTTTATTTGTTCAAAGTCAAAATACTTTATTTTCATTAAATTCTTACAAAACCTGGAAATATCGCTTTTTTTAATATATATGTACCTACAAGATCATGCATTCTTATTACTAACTTAAGCGCTTGTTAAGTATTTCAACATACTATTAAATATTTTAGTAGCAGTAGAACTTGTGCCAAGTTCGTCCGGAGAGGTACTGCCACCACATCTGGAATCTGCCGCCAAGCAGTAGTGGTTGCATTACTGTGTTCCGGTGGAAGGGTGTGGCTGCCGGTGAAATCACATGCGCATGAGACATATCATCTCCGTCTCGGGTGATGGACGCAGCAGGATGAATGCGACTCAGTAAAGATTTGTATCTCATACTGAGTCGCGTGCATTACTGTTGTCATGGGCGAGGGTCGCCACTTACCATCAGGTGGGCCCTCAGCTCGTTCCGTCACTAACTCACATAAAAAAAACTAATAAAATATCTAGGTTATGAAAATTCATATTTATCAGAAAGTACAACTGATTACCCCATATAAGCCCATAGCGCGCGACCCCCTAAATAGGCTTCGCGACCCCCTAAAGAGCCTTCACGACCCCCTAAACAGGATTCGCGACTCAGACATTGAGAAACATTGGTTAAATCAATAAGATCCTCATTGATCTATGCTGATGGTTACTGCGCGGGTGCGCAGGCGCCGTGCTTGGCGCGCGCATGCGCACGGAGCGCGGACCGTTGGGAGAAGCGCGCCTCGCACGAGCCACAAGCGAACGGCCGCTCGCCAGTATGCGTACGGACGTGGTTGTGCAATATCTTGTTTGTCTGAAACAACCTGTAAATCCTATAACTCAGAACAAAGTAGGCAATAGTTAATTTACATATTTCACATCACTACATAGTATAAAACAAAGTCGCTTTCTCTGTCCCTATATCACTATGTATGCTTAAATCTTTAAAACTACGCAACGGATTTTGATGCGGTTTTAATAGATAGATTGATTCAAGAGGAAGGTTTATATGTATAATACACTAGCAAGTCACCCCGGCTTCGCACGGGTCGTTTCTGATACGACACTGATGCTTTACTAACCGTGCGAAGCCGGGGCGGGTCGCTAGTACATCTATAACTCAGAACAAAGTAAGCAATAGTTGATTTACATATTTCACACAGCGCCATCTGGCCCAAAACTATGTATTCTATCAGCTATCTATTTCCTATAGTACAAGCTATGCTTAGTTTAGGGCTAGATGGTGCTGTGTGAAATATGTCCATGAATGTTTATTATTAAAACGTTTACACACTCATACCTCTAGGATTCCCTGTGTCGCATATGCAACACATGACCCGACATGTCGCATATGGCATGGACAAATACACAAACACAAGACAACCACCCAAGACCCGAGAACAAACTTCATGCTCACCACACAGTGCCCCGGCCGGGAATCGAACCCGGGACCCTCGCTTCGAAGGGCTACTACCAACTAATCTATAACAAAAAAACCCTTACCGTGAAGCCTCGACCACACACCGAGCATATCTTATCCTTGGGCGGCAGTATCCCTTCGTGGATCTTGCGCTTGTGTTTCACTAGATCTGCGTTTCGTATAAAATTCTGAAACATTAATGTTCCTAGGTTCAAATCTATTGCTTGTCGAGCTTAAGGCTCATGTTAAGTGGTCACCACCGCCCATAACAACTGCAATACGACTTAGGCCCCCCGACCGAAGTATGAGAATGTTGAGAGACGGGGATGTTACGTCTCATGTGATTACACCGGCACCCACACCCTTCCACCGGAACAGCAAAGCGAGTGCACTGCTTTGTGGCAGATTACTACCAGGTGGAGGCAGTACTTCTCCGGACGAACTTTGCACAAGTTCTACTGCTTCGTTTTGTTGCTCTTTTAGCACCCAGGGGGTACGTGTAGGGCTTCAAAGGGTACTACGGACGCGAGCAACTGTACCCCCTGGTGTTAAGTGGTTACCACCGCCGACAGCAATACGACTTAGGTCCTCCCGACCGAAGTATGAGAAGACCCAAGTCGCACTTTGTTCGTAAAATTTTTGGTTAAACGACTTTGAATTATGGAAGGAAGGTTCTAGAAAATTCTATGAGGATTTTTATGCACTCACTTTATCACAAGCGTCGCACCTGTATTTGTACACCTTTAAATGAACAAGATTATAATGATCCTTCATGTAAGTGTTCTTAGTGAATACTTTCCCGCAGCTGGGACAGGGGATCCTGGAAATAAACATGGAACCATGATCCCCCATCGGAGTACCAACCGTATTGCATTGCCACAGAATATACAAACAGTTAATAGTTCAAATGAAACACGGGGCACTGTTTGGTGAGCATGAAGTTTGTTCTCGGGTTTTTGGATGTTCGTCTTGTTTCAGTTTGTTCATGCCATCTGCTACACAGTCAAAGTCAAAGTATACTTTATTGCTTGTAATACATGTATGTACAGAAGGTGTGGCTTAGTTGGTAGTAGACCTGCCTTCGAAGCGAGGGGTCTCGGGTTCGATTCCCGGCCGGGGCACACTTTGTGTGGTGAGCATGAAGTTTGTTCTCGGGTCTTGGGTGTTTGTCTTGTGTTTCTGTGTTTGTCCATCTGCGACACAGGGAATCCTAGTGCAGAGGTATGAGTTTGTAAACGTTTATTTATTATCTTAATATATATAAATTACGTGTCACGATGTTTGTCCGCGATGGACTCCTAAACTACTGAACCGATTTCAATCAAATTTGTACACCGTGTGCAGTTTGATCCAACTTGAAAGATAGGATAGCTCACATCTCAAATTATGATCGCAATATAATTTTATTGAAAATTATTTATATATTATTTTGAAAAAAAAAATCGTATGGGATTTGATCCCGTCGCGATCAGATTGAATTTCATGCTTTATTACGCTACACCAACAGGTACCTGTAAAATATGTTTAAAAATTCGTACACACTCATCAGGGCCGCTTGATTTTTAGAAAGATTTTTTAATATCAATTTAATTTTTTTTATTTTAAGTAACGTAATTCGCATTGATTTTGCCTTTTTTGCATTGATTTTTTTTTTTTTTTTTTTTTTTTTTTTTTTTTGCGTGGAGAAATGTCTTAGCATACCGCCCTGCCACGGGGAAACAGAGCGGTTATGTGGGACTAACCTTCAGCTGCGGAGCTGCCCATACAGCACCGCAGCCCGCCTCAGTTGCGGTGCCCCCCATAAGGCACCGCCACCTACTGTGCCGCTCCTATTCGGCTTAGAGGCAAAGCCTAAAGGAGCGGCCCTCCCGGGTTCCTCTTAGCTTCACCGTGGGGGACCAGGCCACGGTTACTAAGCCCCCCCGCCCCGACAAGGCGGGAACCCACGGGGGGGTGCATTGATTAGCCACCATACATCTTTTTTTATTGGCACAATCTAAATTTATAGAAATAATAATATGTAAATAAAATGTATGGGTTAGGATTCCACGCCCGTGTGACGCGCAAGCGCGACTATTGTCATCCTTGTCGCACCGGGCATCCCTCGATCGCAGCGACGCTAGCGGTTTGACACGTTAAGAGGCCCATGTCGAAACTCAGAGTCGCAACACCTGTATGTAAGACCGTGGTTCGACCACGTGGTTAGACGGCTCCGTGGCTTAGTTGGTAGTAGCCCTGCCTGCAAAGCGACGGGTCCCGGGTTCGATTCCCGGGGCATACTTTGTGTGGTGAGCATGAAGTTTGTTCTCGGGTCTTGGGTGTTTGTCTTGTGTTTCTGTGTTTGTCCATGCCGTCTGCGACACAGGGAATCCTAGTGCAGAGGTATGAGTGTGTAAACGTTTATTTATTTATTTATTTATTTACGTCGCCGCTACCACCGTTTTCGTTTTCACTTTTAGTTCGATCTCGACACACAACACTCACTGCATCGAGACGAGCCACAGGTTCCGTGTTTCTTCGGTTTTTGCACGGTTTTGCACAATTTATATGAGTGTAAACGTTTATTTTTACGTTTACCCGAGAACAAACTTGATGCTCTAGCTTCGAGGAATCAATAATCAATTTTTTTTCTTTTTTTTTTTCTATAATTATTGTGTTGTCTAATTGTAAGCCTAGTGGCACAAATAAAATATTTTTCTTTCTTTCTTTCAATACATATAAGTACCTGAGTTTCTCTCTAGGCGTATGTGTGACACTATTGCATAGATGCCATTTCAGTCTATACGCGTCTTTGTATAGTCTGTCGCACTCGACGCAGTAGGCGGGCGAAGCCGGGCGGTGCATTAGCTTGTTGTGAAGCCACAATCCGTTGTACCGGGCAAACCTCTTGTTGCAATCCTTGCATTCGAACGGGGAATGTTTCTTTCTGAAATAGTTATATATACATTTTAAAACTATCATGCTTATGATCATTATTATTCGTGTTACCGAGATATTTGCCATGATCTGTGAGTTTTGTTGACTCCCGATATTTCGACGCAGTTTCATGCGTCATGGTCACTATTTCATCCAAGTATATGGTATTTCATCCAGGTCCGTTCAGCCGTTCTGGCGTGATTGAGTAACAAACATCCATCCATACATACAAACTTTCGCGTTTATATTTAGTATTAGTAGGATATATAATATATATATATATACACTTATAATCAAAAGTAAAATCTAGTTGGGGGTTTTTTAACGTACCGTATGTGGTTTTCGAGGCAGTACCTCATTTTGAAGCTGATACCGCAGACGTCGCAGGTGAATTTCTCGTGGCAGCACTTATGATGAACATAGAATTCGCGTCTGCTCCTGAATAATTAAAAATATTGTTTTCATTTTGATTGATTTGATAATCCAATCAACGGACTGCAATAGTTCAAATGCTAACATGTTGCTTGTCCGTAGGTGTACCCTCAGTCTATAAACGTACCCCCTGGGTGGTGCATACAAACTTACCTGAATTGTAGTTTGCATTTTATGCACTGAAAAACTCTCTTATGCTCCGTTTCAAAATGCCACAACCCCAAATCTTTAGTTCTACATAAAAACAGGCAAACAACACATCGGTACACAAAATGTTTACTAATATTGCCCAATAGATGGCGCTTATCACAATTCTCTTCACAACAATCGCAGTACCAATGATATTTTTCGTTGTGCTTCAATAAATTATGCAGACTCGAGAATCCCAGAACACAACTCTCGCATTTAAATCTCTTTGATTTATAATACTCGCTTTGTTTGTCCGTCTCCATGCAAATTATTAATTCTTCATCACTTATGTGAACTTTTACAAAAGTCTCGATGAATTCCGTTACCACTTTTAGTTTAGGCTTTCTATTTTCTTCGGCTTTCTTCAATGCCCACCGACTTTTCAGCCTATTCTTTGCGTTTTCTACATCTCTTACATGTTTACCTGAATTGTCACCATCAGAATCTTTAATCTTCACATAATCTTTCTCACTGAAATCCTCAATCAGTGGAATATCGAGTTTATCTTCATTACTGTTCATCTTGATATCAAATTGTGCATCAATTTCTGCATTAATTACATCTGTATCACCATTCTTAGATACTTTGTCATTAAAATCTTCGGTTACTGGATTTTCAACTATATTTTTATCAATGCTAGTTTGAATATCACTTGAATCATTGCTATTTGCATCAATGTATACTGTTTCATGAGTTTCGTTGATTGTAACAGATACAAGATTTGAGAGTGAGCCAACAATGGAATTCTGCAAATAATAATTTCTTGATTTAAATATTTTCAATACTCGCTTTTCTTATTTACTCCCTCAGCAGTGGAATTTCTTCATCAAACTTCTACCATCTTGGAGGTACACCCAATAAAATTGAGCAAAATTCATTCAAATCACAAAACAAAAATAGATATATTTGAGCCATCTGGAGTAGAAACCTTAGGCCTTGGGTCCCTAAGGGCCTAAGGTACATACAATCTTCAAGGGCTTAGCGGAGCGCCTTAAAAAGTCCATGTTTGTATGACTGTGTTTCTTTCACTTTGATCCAATATAAAAATAAATTGACTAACTAATTTATAGCTATGAATCTTAGCTCACCTGATTAGTTTGAAGTAGTTCATTAGCTTGTACAACTTGCTCTTGGAATTGAACTATTTTCTTCAATAGAGCGTAGCATTGCCAACATACTTGTAAACCCTCTATGACGTCTTGCACCTATAAAGTATGTAAACAGCATGAAAAAAATGGCGTGGCTGTGTCGTGATAGTTTAGCTTTCATACGATGGGAAACGGTGAACAGTGATTTGAAATTCTAGTTAATTTTTTAATATTTTTTTTACTTACCTGGTACAGATAATCATATGTTATTTTTTTGTAAATATCAGCTAATTGTTGAAGCGGCCGGAGTCTCCTTCCAACGCTGAGACAGGTACGGCACTGAGATGTAACATCAGTGTAAAATTCATGTTTTAATTCAGAATTTTCCATTGTTCTAAGGCATTAAATAAGTAGACAAAATCTGTCTATTTATTAAGTTGATCTTTAAACTTGTATGTCGTTATTACTATTCATATTCAATGGAAGAATATTAGCCAGTTTATTTCGACGTTTCAAGAATAATATTTACATTTACAGACATAAAAATAAATCCATTTTAATACTCAAAACAAAACAAATTGTAGTATTGCCAGATTATACAAGATGAATTCTACGAACCAGATAAGGAAAGTATGAATGAAGAGCAAAATGCTACAAAAGTAGATAATTTTTTCTTCTTTGGTTTTTTCATAAAGATATTTTTATTCGTACTTTGCCCACTTGTGACCGACAGAACAGGGTGGGTAGTTACCGTGCGAATTCGACGATTCTTCGCAACTAATTATAGGTATATTACACAAACACTTACTCATATATGATTCCCTCTACTCAGTGGTCACATGGTATAAATTTAATATTCATTGTCTGTCACATACAAGATAATTCATACTTTTCATACCTATCTGGCAACGACTATTAAAGCAACTAGTCTGAGTTTCTTGACAATTCAGGCGGTCGAACAACGTATGCGACTCAGCTGGATTTTAGTTCACTTGTATTTCAAGTAAAGACAACTAAAACGCTTTATTAACACCATCAAGAGTGAAGCAATCTTGGAATAATATGCTACTCAAAGTTGGTCTTTGCAACTATTTGTTGTAGTGCAACTGACATTAGCAGCTAGTACCTTATTTTGTTTAAATTACAGAATAAATCACAAACATTATAATTAATTAAGCAAACTGCACAATCCACTGATACTTTCTACATCTACGGACGCGAGCAACACGACCCCTCAAAATTTCAATTAAACTTGGTCAAATTATATTGTCAAGATTATAGGCATATCAATTCAAAATTGTTTTTACGGCTGCACCGACCAGGGTACCGTCTGGTATAGAATAAAATGCACATGATTTATTTGGATTTTAGTTTATTCGGACTAGAATCCCGCTGCGATACTGTGGCCGCGGCTATTTGTTCCGATGCACTCTGCGCAGGTGCCGGGACAAACAGCTATGCCACGAAAAGCGAGCACCGCAATCCCCACACTTGTATGGCGACTCGCGCGTATGCAGCGCCACTATGTGAGATCGGAGTTTAGTCTGATTCTGAAACAAGAGACTGAATAAAAAATCTATACGTGTGGATGATTTAAAAATGTAAAAAAACCGGCCGAGTGCGATTGTACGAAAGCCCCCTTTAATATTAACTTTATTCTGTTATCTAGTATTTATTGTTATAGCGGCAACAGAAATACATTATCTGTGAAAATTTCAACGCTAACATTCACGGTTCATGAGATACAGCCTGTGACAGACGGACAGACAGCGGAGTCTTAGTAATAAGGTCCCGTTTTACCCTTTCGGCGCGGAAGCCATTTATTATATAACAAGGGTAAGCCACTGCTCCAATGAGAGAAAAAATAACTAGTCCGCCATCTTGGATGATCCGCCATATTGGAATTAGAATGACGTCACATAGCTAAGCATGCATTGTCATCCAAAACAAGCGTGTATACCAAATGTCAGCTCGATCGGTTAAAGATAACTGATTTAAAACTCAATTCCAAGATTCCACCCGGACATACATACATTGCAAGTTAAATATAAGCTTGTAATAATAGTAAAATTGTCTCGAGAAGCGAGAGTGTATCGCCGAGTGGTTACCGGGAATGCCTTGCCGCAGTTCTCGCAGAGGTGGTCAGCGGAGACGCACCTGTGCACCACCTGCCGGTGCAGGTACAGGGAGGTGTGCGACTTGAACACCTGCAAACATATCACATTCAGGCACGGGCGAGAAATACAGGATTTTATGGCATCAGGGATTCCCCGAGCTATCGACCACAGAGTATATGTTTTCGACCAGGGATTCCCCGAGTCATCGACCACAGAGTAGGTATATGTTTTCGACCAGGGATTCCCCGAACCATCGACCACAGAGTATATGTTTTAGACTAGGGATTCCCCGAGCCATCGACCACAGAGTATATGTTTTCGACCAGGGATTCCCCGAGCCATCGCCCAAAAAGTATGTTTTCGACCAGGGATTCCCCGGCCATCGCGAAGCATATTTCTGGGGGAACCAGTTGCTCGCGTCCGTAGGTGTCTTTGATTGCCTATACGTACCCCCTGGGTGGTGCTAAAGAAGCAACCAAAAGATCCAGATACCATACCATCTAAGTAATGCAAGAAACTGAAAATTAGAACGACAAAACAGTATATATTTTTGCAGATCTCGGATACTTGTTTTGTCTCACTCATTCAGTTTTAATATGGAGATGTTTCTAATAAAATTTTCAAACATTTTTGTTCATACAAAACCAAAAAAAAATTAGCCATATGCACATATTTATAATAGCAAATTTTTTTTTTGTGCGTGTTGGCCCGTGGCACAGCCGCCGACTTTCAATCTGAAGGTCGCTGGTACAAACCCACACGTCCACCAATTATTGTTATTTTGTACGTGTTATTTTTGGATATAAATAAAAATATTAATAATAATTGTTTATTACAGAAACCCGATGAATCACTCTCCTCACAAGGGTCCTCCAAATGTGAGAGTCTTAGCTCTCCGCCAAAATATATGGGGAAAATATATGGGGGAAAATATATGGGGTGAAAATATATGGGGAAAATATATGGGGAAAATATATGGGGAAAAATATATGGGGAAAATATATGGGGGAAAATATATGGGAAAAATATATGGGGAAAATATATGGGGAAAATATATGGGGAAAAATATATGGGGAAAATATATGGGGAAAATATATGGGGTGAAAATATATGGGGAAAATAATATGAGGAAAATAATATGAGGAAAATAATATGGGGAAAATATATGGGGGGAAAATATATGGGGAAAAATCTTACCTTCTGGCAATCAGAACAGGTGTGGACATAGTTCTTGAGATGCTCCCAATCCACATGGTCCCTTAATTTCGTCTTGTTCGCAAACCTTTTGCCGCAGTCGCTACACATGTACCTGTAAAATACGATTTAAAAATCGAAAAAATACACTTTTTTTTATGTGAATCAGTGGCGGTACGAGCTGAGGGCCCACCTGATGGTGAGTGACCCTCGCCCATGACAACAGTAACGCGACTCAGTATGAGATCCAAATCTTTACTGAGTCGCACTCATCCTGAGTCCATCACCCGAGACGGGGATGATACACGCGCATGTGATTTCACCGGCACCCACACGCTTCCGGAACACAATAATGCGAGCACTACTGCTTGGCGGCAGATTCCAGGTGGCAGTACATCACCGGACGAACTCGGCACAAGTTCTGCTACTTTAGGTTGTTCCTTTAGCACCACCCACGTACGTGTATGGAATCAAAGGGTACACACCTACGGACGCGAGCAACTGGACCCCCCAGGGTTCTACTGCTGCAAATGCAATAAGCTTACTTGAAATCGTTCTCGCTCGCGTGTTTCTTGCTAATCTTCATGTGCTGCTTATATGTTGCGATGGATGAGAATGTGCGGTTGCATGGCGCGCAGACCAGCTCACCATTGGCCCTGAATAAATTAAAGATATATTATTAACTAGCGACCCGCCCCGGCTTCGCACGGTTAGTAAAGCATCAGTATCAGAAACTACCCGTGCGAAGCCGGGGTGAGTTGCTAGTGTATTATACATTTAAACCTACCTCTTGAATCACTCTATCTATTAAAAAAAACCGCATCAAAATCCGTTGCGTAGTTTTAAAGATTTAAGCATACATAGGGATATAGGGACAGAGAAAGCGACTTTGTTTTATACTATGTAGTGATACAAACTTCTTTCGATAAGATTTTCTCATCAAAATACCAGTAGGTTAGTAGGTTAGACGAAGCGAGTCAGTCGGTAAGTCGCGACTCAGTCGGTAAGTTGCAACTCAACCGGTAAGTCGCGACTCAGTCGGTAAGTTGCAACTCAACCGGTAAGTCGCGACTTAGTCGGTAAGTCGCGACTCAGTCGGTAAGTCGCGACTCAGCCGGTAAGTCGCGACTCAGTCGGTAAGTCGCGACTCAGTCGGTAAGTCACGACTCAGTCGGTAAGTCGCGACTCAGTCGGTAAGTCGCGACTCCCTCGGTAAGTCGCGACTCCCTCGGTAAGCCGCGACTCAGTCGGTAAGTCACGACTCAGTCGGTAAGTCGCGACTCAGTCGGGGTCCCGGGTTCGATTACCGGCCGGGGCACACTTCGTGTGGTGAGTACGAATTTTGTTATCGGGTTTTGTGTGTTTTTCCATGCCATCTGCGACACAGGGAATCCTAGTGCAGAGCGATGAGTGTGAAAACGTAATATGTCGAAGAACTTAGACGGGATTGATACGGCTCAAGTGCCTATATGTCACCGGCACCCACACCCTTCCACCGGAACAGCAGTGCGAGTGCACAACTGCTGACAGCTCCACTCCGGACGAACTTGGCACAAGTTCTACTGCTACTTTTCTTGCTCGCTTAGCACCACCCAGGGGGTATGTGTGGGTATTGTGAGGGTGCTCACCTGGCCGCGTGGCTGTGCACGTGACGTAGCAGGTTCCCCCTCCACTGGAACTTCTTGTCGCACTGCTCGCACGGGTACAGCTGTCTCTGTTTGTTCACCACCGTCTTTATGTCCGCTATTTGCGCCTCGTTCATTGTATCCGGGTGTGGATGGGACTCTTTTAGTTTTCTGTAACATCGGTATACAACGGGCGAAGAAAGTCACAGGAAAGTAAAATACGCAATTCCCTTTACTAGGATAACATATCACACCCTACCATTTAAAAAAAAATATTCAAATCGTTATACAACGGGCGAAGAAAGTCACAAGAAAGTAAAATACGCAATTTCGTTTACTAAGATAACATATGGGTACAACCTACCATTTAAAAAAAAAATATCTAAATTAGTATACAACGAGCGAAGAAAAAGTCACAGGAAAGCTTTAACAACCAAACTAATGGATCGATAAAATTCCTATCGGATCAACCGAAAACAATGTCATTTCAAATAAAAAAAAAAATCATAATTAGTTTATAAATTATAACAAACAAAATAAATACACACGAATTGATTACCGTACCAGCCTCTAATGTTCCCACTGCAGGGACACCGGCCTACTCTCGATAATTGAGAGTGAATGAATTGAGGCTCTGATCTACCACGGGAGCCCAATCCGGATTGGTAGATGACACATGTCGTCGAATTTTTGGTTCTAAGACATATCGGTTTCCTCACGATGTTTTCCGTCACCGTGAGAACGTGGTATTGCGCACATAAATTTTTTCAAGTGAAAAAACTCATTGGTGCACGTGTGGGTTTGAACCAGCAACCTTCGGATTGAAAGTCGGCGTCTATGCCCCTGGGCCACCACGCTCTCGAATTGATTACCAACTCTATAAAATTGGTCGACAATTACCTTACTTTGAGCTGTATCTGATGCTTAGAACTGGTTTTCACATGCTTCTGTAGGTTAGACGTCGTTGTAAATGATAACCTGAAAGATAAATCAACAATTAATTATTTAACATCCATGAATGAATGAATGAATGAATGAATGAATGAATGAATGAATACTCTTTATTGTACACCTCGATAGAAACATACATAGCACAAATAAAATTAACAAAACAGTCTCAAAAAAGAGGAGGTCACAATGGGCGGCCTTATCGCCAATAGTGATCTCTTCCAGGCAACCTTTGGATGGAATGAAATGAAAAATGTGAAAATCTGGTAGAGTAGACATGAGCCACTTGCAACTCCATAATTTAAATAATAATTAAGCACTTACAAAATAAAAGCCTAGGAACTAAAAATATACATAACAGAAATAGGAAAAATCTTATAGTAAATAAGATTGATGGCTCCGTGGCTTAGTTGGTAGCCCTGCCTTCGAAGCGAGGGGTCCCGGGTTCGATTTCTGGCGGATCCCGGGTTCGATTCCTGGCGGCGGACTGTGTGATTAGCGTAAAAGTTTATTCTCGGGTACTGGGTGTTTGTCTTTAGTAATATCCGCTTATTTTTAAGAGTTATAGACCCAGCTGCTTGTATAAAAAAAAAAATAGATGGTACATTGGGGCAATACTGCATATTATTTTGGGGCACAATACAATATATACAGTAATAACAGTACCTGCATGGTTCACAGTACGGGCGCCGCTTCTGTCCCGCCTCGATCTTGTGCGTTTCCAGGTGCTTCCTAAGCGATGTCTTCCAGCCAAACACCTTTGGACAGTACTCGCATGGGAATTTTTCTTCGGATTTCGTGCTAAAAATACGTTTTGCATTTTATCACTATTTTTTTGGATCACTATGTAGTATAAAACAATCGCTTTCTCTGTCCCTATATCCCTATGTATGCTTAGATCTTTAAAACTACGCAACGGATTTTGATGCAGTTTTAATAGATAGAGTGATTCAAGAGGAAGGTTTATATGTATAATACACTAGCAAGTCGCCCCGGCTTCGCATTAGTTTCTGATACGACACTGATGCTCTACTAACCGTACGAAGCCGGGGCGGGTCACTAGTAAGGAATAAGAGTCTGTTCTGTTGAGACGCAGATTTTTAAATCGAAGGTTCTAATTCAGAAATGCACATAGTTTTTGAGATTGAAAATGTATGCAATAATAAAATTTCATTTATTTAGATACATTGATCCAACACATACAATTATTAATTACTAGCTGCTTCCCGCGGTGTTACCCGCGATTGGACGTCCCACGGGAACAGTACATAATTCCGGGATAAAAAGCAGCCAAATTTCATCCAGGTCCGTTCAGCCGTTCTGGCGTGATTGAGTAACAAACATCCATCCATACATACAAACTGTCGCGTTTATAATATTAGTAGGATTATTTTTCGAGTTACCGAGATCATGATTTGCGTGTTTTGTCGGCTCCCGTGGTAGATTAAAGCCCATTCACTCTCAATTATCGAGAGTAGGCCGGTGTCTACAGTGGGAACATAGGGCTGGTATTGTGATGGTGGTGGAAAACAATAATTTAATACTTACCCATTGTGATCTCCATTTTGCTCTATATTTTTATAAATTTTATATCCATATGATGCGCTGAAAATGAAAATATAAGGTACATTTTTTTTTTTATTAAGAAACTATCTTGCATGATATAATTATTGGGATGTTTTTGTATACAAAATTATTTCTAAATGAGATATACACTACACATCTTCACAGAAAAAATATTATTAGTAGTAGAACGATGCTATTATTTTTTGAATGCTTCTAAGAAAAGGAATATCTGGTAAAACAAAGTTAAAGTCAAAAATCTTTATAAACTAGCTGTGTTCCGCAGTTTCACCCGCGTTTTTCTCGTTGCCGTAGAAACAGCGCACGCAAAAATAGGTTTTCGATTTTACACCTTGTGTTACAAAATAGCAATTTCAGTACGGATCCCTAATTTTGAAAAAAAAACATAGCCTATAGCCTTCCTCGATAAATGGACTACCCAACACTGAAAAAATCATTCAAATCGGACCAGTAGTTCCAGAGATTAGCGCGTTCAAACAAACAAACAAACACTGCAGCTTTATAATATTAGTATAGATAACCGTTGAATTCTTAAAAATGACTTGAAAACGTCAAATTTTTATTTTCAACGATTACCCACTCATACCTCTGCACTAGGATTCCCTGTGTCGCAGACGGCATGGACAAACACAGAAACACAAGACAAACACCCAAGACCCGAGAACAAACTTCGTGCTCACCACACAAAGTGTGCCCCGGCCGGGAATCGAACCCGTGACCCCTCGCTTCGAAGGCAGGGCTACTACCAACTAAGCCACGGAGCCGTTTTAAAATAAATAAGTACCATAGGGAACATTCTTAAAACTAAGTTTAGAACTTGTTCAAACCCTATCTGACCCTCCATGGGATGAACAAACAAGAAACCCTTAAAAAATATTATATTATCTAATCTAAACAAATACTTAATATTGAACTATCTATTTTTAATATCAAAATAACCAAATTCACCATGATTTGTGAGTTTTCTTGACTCCCGATATTTCGACGCAGTTTCATGCGATACGGTCAACTGAAAAACTCACATAGAAATAGCAATACCGTTACCTTTGCAAGTGTGTTGAGTAGTGGTTGTTCGCTGTGACTTTGCTTGCACATATCAGTTTGCAGATACTGCACTGGTAGCGCTTGATGTGTCTGCCGCGGTGGTAGTTATAAGCCACCTCGGTGTTGAAAGCACACTGACATATACCGCACTTGTGTTTAGAAGCGTGCTGTAAGGTGCAATATTTTCTCTTGAATTATTTTTCCGACCCAAATATCGACCAATAGAATTGCACCATTCGACGTCACGTGGTACAATCTACATGGTATTATACTGATAATTTTTTGAAAATTTTCTCTGGTCGTTGCTATATATAAAAAACAAAACATGATCCAGTCAAATTAACCACACGTCAAACTGACAGGTTGAAATTCTATTGGCCGACATTTGGGACGGAAAAATAATCCCCCGAATACCACACGAGCTTCAAAATTATCTGACATTTCCCTCAAGGTTCCCTGCAAACAAATAAAATCGTCAAGTTTTTCAGGAAAAATCACTCGCGCTTCGCGCTCGTGATTTTTTAACCTGAAAAACTTGACTCCTTCATTTGTTTGCAACGAACCTATCGGGAAATACCCGTTAATTTTGAAGCTCTTGTGGTATTATAAGTGATAAAACAACGTTAACACACTCACACCTCTGCACTAGGATTCCCTGAGTCGCAGATTTTAGATTTTTTTGAGATATTTTGGATTTTTTCGATCCTAGATAGCAAATTAAGTTAGTTTAAAATTACTATATAGCTATATCATTATGTCTAGATCGTATTATTATCAGATTACAGTAAAGTAATTAGACAAAACAAAACTTTGATTATCTCCGTTGGAAACCAATTGAAAATATGTGCGTAACGTACCAATTCATGTTTCTTCCATACATGATCCTTCATGTCATCTTCATTGGGGAATGACACGATGCATAGTTCACACCGGAACATAGCATTCACATAATCATCTCTCAATGCCAAATCTTTCCGTTCCGCCTCAACTTGTTCCGCTGACAACTCAACCTCTCGAAACATACTATGTTTCTTAACGTTACGTTTCATTTTAGATTTCCTCTTCTTAAAATTATTCTTACAATTATCTAGTTTATCATCCTCGTCTGAGTAATCAGTCTCATATTTTACTAGTGTTGCCATAGTGTCTTCGTTTCCCTCTGTTTTAACTTTAACATAATCATCTCTCAATGCCAAATTGTTCCGTTCCGCCTCAACTTGCTCCTCCGACAATTCAACCTCTTTAAACATACCCTGTTTCTTAATGTTACGTTTCATTTTAGATTTCTTCTTATAATTATCCTTACGTATATCTATGAGGAGCTTATCATCCTCCTCGGAGTATTCAGTCTCGTATTTTACTAGTTTTGTAATAGAGTCTTCAACATTCACTGTTTTGACTGTTGCAACGGTAGCAAATTCCGTATTGTTCTGTACATTGGGGGATAGAGTGATGTCAACTACTTGGTTGATGCTGAATTTTCTGTGGATTGGTGTGAATTCATTCTGAAATTAAAAAAAAATCTGTCTTCATGTGATTGGCCTCACAACTCAGTTGGTAGAAAGTCTACCTTCTGCAATGAAGGTTGTGGGTTTGATTCCTATTCCACAAGCATTAGTGTGAAGAACATAGATGTTTTTTCTGTCTATTGTTATGTACAAATGTATTCTTGCAGTAATTTGATTCCCATAGTTCAGTGTTTTTCAACGTCTCGGTAGCAACCCCCCAGGGATATACAAAAGGTAGGGAAAGCTACAGCAGTAAAAAAAAAAACAATATAAAAAATGTGATTGAATATTTGTCACAAAATAAAATACATTAATAAAAGGGGTAGGGGGTCACGAAATATTTCTTGAAAGGTTGAAAAACACTGCCGTAGTTCAAGTTATGCTTAGTTTGGGTCTAAATGGCGCAGTGAAAAAGACAAGAAAAATATATTATACCTGTTTCGTGAACTCGTGAAGAATTTGATATGAATGCTTGACTTGTAGTTTGAATTTAGTAAACCTGGTGATATTTGCTTCACATTCCCAACATAACCACAATGATAGTGCATTTGGCAAAGTTATCTGCAAGTAATAATATTCATAATTACATAACAAAACAACATACAAAAAGAAAAAAAAAAACAGTAGGTACCCATAAAGTTTCAAGCTTCGCATTGCTTATGCCACAGTAAATTTCTCTAAATGAAGGGCAGCTTCTTCTTCCTGACCAAACTTAAGTTTAAGCTTCAGTTTAAGCAAAACCTATGCGTCTAATATCCGAGAATTTATATAAGAATAAAATTGAATTTCAAGTACAAAACAAGAATGGCTGAACCAATTCAGCTAATTATTTTTTGATGTGTCAAGGTAAGATTTTTATGAAACAAAATATTTGGGAATTCATTCAAATGAGCTGAGAAGCCAGTGAAATTTTATTTTGTTGACTTTAATCTTGGAGTTTTGAGAATCTGAGTAGGCCGCCAGAACCCTTCTAGCCTAGTGGTTATTGTTACTCCACCTTCATTGCCACTTCAACTTGCTAATATTGTTAATAAAGTTCGTTAAAAATATAATACTCACAGTTATTTCTTTAATTATTTGTAAATAACACTGCTCCTTCAAATTGTTTTGTATGAGGTGCATTTTTCGATCTCCGGCAAGGCAACCGCAGCACAAATTACTTATTTCTGACTCCATGACTACCTAAATTGCAACATTTATTAAATGATGGACTTTGTCATTCAGAGTAATCGTAAAACATTGCTAAATTCTAACTATCCAAATGGACATCAACCATTATTATTTTAGTTAGCGTAGCATCTGCGTTCAGTTGTTTTACACCGGGGCGACAAGCGACAATCGCCAGATGAAGGCTCGACGTTACAAACGACTAGTGAATGCACCATGAGATTGTTATGAGTTGGTTATGTCAATTACATATTTAATTAATCGGATTTGGCAGGAGATGTGCTTTAAAAGTTTAAATAGATTTCTCATATTTATTATTAGTATTATATTATTATATTAATAGGTATCTTTTTTTATATGAGTATCTAAATTATAAGTCGTTTGAATAGTATAAAACACGCGCATAAAAGTTAAAATTTTTCATTCAACTTAACTAAGTTTTTTTTCTGAATTTAAAGAACAAAATCCAATTTAATTGCATTATGTACGTAATTTTAAATGGAAATGCACAACTGGTGTTAATCATTCAGCAAATTCCAACCGTATCATTAAAACGGGGATGAAAACCAACCCAGCAATCAGTCTCATCATCATCGGGCGATCGTCGTGCGAAGGAACTGAACGCGTCCGAGTATGAGTTTTTGACGTTTCAGGTGCACGAACGGCGCCTGCGATGTGATGTGGATTGTATTGAAATCAGTATGAACAGAACTTATTTCCATATAACATGTATTAATTATTTAAATTAATATTTATAGTTGAGACAAGTTTTCGATCTTAATTACGTTTTCTCGCGGTTTCACCTGCATAGTCCCCGTTCCCATGGGAATACGGGAATAAATTTATTTTATTTTTCGTCAATTTTCCAATGTTTTTATTAGTTATTCTGCTGTTCGGGACGGAGACAAATAAAGCAAATCAAAAACCTTTCAGCCTTTCTCGAGATCTGTGTTCGAACAAAATCGACTTTGTTTTTTATATTAGACACGAAATTGATATTAGTTACATATTAAATCATAAAAATCTGAAACGGTTGGAATTTTCTAAGAAGTAACTTAAGCATCATAAATTTAAAAAGAATTAGTGCAAAGAAAACATCCACGCGAAAAACAAAAAGTAGTCACAACGATATGTCAATTAAACAAAGTATTGGGTAACTAAATTATTTATTAAAACTCAACATCACATAATCTTATATAACTTACACTAAATACTTACACGAAGTTTAGTATATGTTTATATAATAATTTGTATAATTTTGTCATGAACATTCATACTTATCTATTGAATGTAATGTAAAGTAATGGACAGACACAAATGTACAATATCACATTTTGTTTTTGTAAAAATCATCTATAGGTACCCTAAATACAATATAACAATTTAAACGCTTCTGTTAAAATTGTTGTTGTAAACCTCTTAATTTCGGCCCAATCTCGTTTTATACAAAACAATCAATTTATTTCTAATATTATTATAGTAGAAACTTGTTAATCCGGCCCCTGTCTCAATAAAAACTCCTTGTAATCCGACAAGCGTATAAAAATAAACAAAACACATATAATACGGCAAATGTAGGTACGTCAAACGCATGCATAAAGTGACAGATATATATTTTTTGATATTAACTATTATAGCGTTAGTGTGGCGTTACACAGAATGCAACAAAAAATAAGGGACAATCTATCAATAACATAACATAATATATATTTAAACACTTTTTACAACATACATTTACTTATATAAAAATATACGATCAGCTAAATTATGGACGTATAATATTGCTGATACATGCACATATGCATGTAACGTGTCTTGGTTTAAAGCACGTTATATGCACGTCAAACTACAGTCATATTCTGTGGTCGGTTAGTATTATAGCTAAGATCGCCTGCTTCATCTATACAATTGGTTGTTTTCAAATTATATTTTATTATGAGTTGCACCAAGTTACTTCATCAATAACAAAAGTTTAAACAGCTGTCAAATCTCCGGTGACAGGTGGTACGTCACAAAAAAGTTAACATTAACCGCTCAATTTCGGGCGGTTAACAAAAATAAAAATAAATAAAATAAACGTTTACACACAGACCTCTGAACTAGGATTCCCTGTCGCAGATGGCATGTACAAACACAAAAACACATAAACACAAGACAAACACCCAAGAGAACCTTCATGCTCACCACAGTGTGCCCCAGCCGGGAATGAACCCGGGACCCCGCGCTTCGAAGGCAGGGCTACTACCAACTAAGCCACGGAGCCGTACGGAATGTTATGCCTTGTAACTGGTCACCCTTGAATTTTAACTATAACGTTTTACATCGTGGTGCAACGGTGGACCGTTTAGTTTATTTTATATATTTTATTCTAGTTTATTAAAGTAATTTTAACCAAAACAATAACATTATTATTCAGGCAAACAGTTTGCCCGGGACCATGACGCATGTAACTGCGTCGAAATATCGGGAGTCAACAAAACTCACAAATCATGGCAAATATCTCGGTAACACGAATAATAATGTTCATAACCATGATAGTTTCAAAACAATAACGTAGTTCTTGATGCAACTCATTTGTATTAATAAATGAATTAATAATTGACTGATTTCAAAATCTGATAATCTGACTACAATAACTGCATGGCTTATTTAAGCCCCTAGACTTGAATTTCTTGATGAAATTTCTGAGGAAACAAAATACTATTTAAAAAAATATCATCTAATCCCTTCGCCATTTGCGGACCGATTTGGATGATTTTTTGTAAAATTGCAGGGACCCTACAATTTTACAAAATAATCGGGCAGTTTTTCCAAACACCCCGTATTTTGTACAATAATTAAATAATTCCCTACGATTCCGTAGAGATTTCGTGAAGAAATATTTCCTAATTACGAGAAATTAGGAAAGTATTGAAGTCGGTTTAATGCACTTTTAAATAAGTCAATTATGCTGTGTCGCTTCTAAGAATATACCGAGCAGTGTGTACAAAACCTATTGGTTTCCGATATGAGAGGATCAAAAAATTTCCCTCATATATACAAGAACCAACATTAAAACACAAAGCTATACAAAACAGTTATTTGCAATTCAGGTTGCTCCTCAGATTCTCAGCATCAATTTCTCATTACTCTCAACTAATTAATTAGCATTAACTTGAAGTAAATCCTAATTAATTAGTTATAAATCCTAGTCAATTTAATAAGACGATCGCAATTTAAGTTCTTTAGAAACTATTCTTCTTAAAATCATTTAACGTGAGTTGTAAAATTAGTTGCATTTACATTGTAAAATCAATTTATTTGTCTTTACCAAACTTGAAAAAGTTTCTTAATTTGTGTTTTTTGTTACGTGATTGCTTCGCCAATTATGAGGCGATATATGTATATTGAAATGAAAACTTCTAGGCGCGTTGGGCATTTTTTGAGATGAGAAAAACCCTTTGAACTTGCGATACTGTTACCGTTACCGTTACCGACACCTCTGCATATAAGAATCTGTAGTGTAGTCTGCTTGTTTTCACTTCTGTCACTTCACTTGTTCCCGGAGTGACACTGTTTTTTTCAAATTACAGGTACATGACAAAGACATTTCATGAAAAAATTACAACCTTATTTTTTATTTTGGCCCCCAACTTTATTATTTTAGGCATAAAATAAGAGATGAGAAATATTGTTGGATTATTCGACTTATATGTCTATTATTTTTTGTTTATGGGAAAAATAAAGTCTATAATTTGATTATTAACAACTAAACGTACGTAAGAAGTACTTTCAAGAAAAAAAACAGTAAACAATTTGAGTATAGTGAACAAAAATATGTATTTGTTGTTGGTTATTTCGATTTGTACCAACGATTTCGACTAGGTGATATAAAAAAAATGCTTCATACAAAACTATGAACGCTACAAAACATTCATACAAATCGGTAGACCCGTTCTAAAGTGATGCTTTATCATACACGTGTAGGTATTGAATCGATTTTTATTCATATACAGATGGTGTCTCATAAGTAATGTCGGTTTTCATATGTGAAAATTCCTAAGACTCAGTTTAAACATGTCGCAACTTGTTAAGACTAGTCTCTGATACTATGAAGAGTACAATTGATTTACTTTCTTTAAATCATTATCTCTTTGTTTATTGACGACGCATTTTATAATAAACTAGCTGACCGGGCCACGCGTTGCTGTGGCTAACGTTTTTGTCATACGATATTATAATTTGCAATAAATTAAAATTGCGACTATAATTTGAGATTTAAACTATCCTATCTCTCAAGTTGGATCGAACTGCATATGGTGTGCGAATTTTATTATAATCGGTTAAGTGGTTTAGGAGTCCATTGAGGACAAACATTGTGACACGAGATTTATATATATTAAGATGGTTTGGAAGCGAATAATGTCTTAACAATACACGAATTTCATATTTATCGCATTCCATACTATTTATTATAAAAACGTACTGCGTCAATAAACAAAGAGGTAATGATTTAAAGAAAGTAAATCAATTGTACTCTTCATAGAATTAGAGACAAGTCTTAACAAGTTACGACATGTTTAAATTGAGGCGTAGGAATGTTCACATATAAAAACCGACATTACTTATGAGACACCCCTCTGTAGATTAAAACCCTAAGAGTATACGAAAATATTGAAGTATAAATAAACTATTTTATTTTAGAATAACAGAAAAAATATCTTCTTACAAGAGCTAGATATCAGAAAACAAGATAAATTAAACAGTTTTTAGATATAGAATCCTTGCATAGTATAAACCAAACTCGCTCCCGCTGTTGTACGCTTATATCTTTTAAACTACGCAACGTATTTCAATGCAGTTTTCAGCAATAGATAGAGTGATTCAACAAGGTTTATATACTAGCAACTCGCCCCGGCTTCGCTCGGGTAGTTTCTGATACGACACGGGTCGCTAGTTGATGTAAAACAATTTCCAACGAGATAGTGAATCGTATAACATAGAATAAAGTTTTCATGAAATGTGAATTACGAACAAACTGAAAAAATAGGAGATTCTTATACGGCCTAGCTATTTATGTTTGATAATCTATATTCTACCACGTTCTCGAAACGGTGACGGAAAATATCGTGAGGAAACCGGCATGTCTTAGAACCAAAAATTCGAAGACATGTGACATCTACCAATCCGGATTGGTGTATTTAAGAGCGTGGTGGCCCAGGGGCACAGACGCCGACTTTCAATCTGAAGGTTGCTGGTTCAAACCCACACGTGAATCAATGAGTTTTTTCACTTGAAAAATTGATGTGCGCAATACCACGTTCTCGAAACGGTGACGGAAAACATCGTGAGGAAACCGGCATGTCTTAGAGCCAAAAATTCGACATGTGACATCTACCAATCCGTTGGCTCCCGTGGTAGATCAGAGCCCATTCACTCTCAATTATCGAGAGTAGGCCGGTGTCCCAGTGGGAACATTAGAGGCTGGTACGTACGAATCTATTTCTTCGGCAATTGCTTCAAATTTTTTTTTATGGTGATCTACCTATTTTTTTAAGCACTACCACACATCTCCATGTTACTCAAAAAACTGGAAGAAAAGTTAATTAGCATTAAATTCGCCTATGTCCTATTTTATATGCAAAAAACAATTTTATATCAATCTATCAATGATTCTTTTTTTATTTGATAGGGTTTAATTAGGTTATATAGAAGCTGATATTGAAATCGGTTCATTCGATTTTCGACAACAGAGTTGGCCACTTACGAAAGAAGAGTTAGATTTTTAAAGCAGTCTTAATCTATGTAACGTTACAATAATGAAATTAACGCTGTTTAGCGTTATTTTCATTATGTTAACATAAGTTTAAGTAAAATTGCTCGCTTTCGACGACCCTTTGAATCCCCACGTACCCCTGGGTGGTGCTAACGGAGCAACAAAAAGTATTATAACAGTGGAACTTTTGCCAAGTTCGTACGAAGAAGTACTGCAATTTTATCTGCTAATGCTGAAAAGTAGCGCTCTACACCTGTGGAAGTGTGTGGGGGCAGGTGAAAACACAGGCGCAATGATACGCCTATGCCTGTAATAACACCGGCGCCCACACCTTTCCATCAGAAGATAACACTGCTTGGCGGCAGATTACTAGGTGTGTTGGCAGAACTTCTCTCTTCTCACAAGTTCTACTGCTACTTTTTGCTATTCCCATTATTAATATCAGTTCTATCATCAAACTGAGTTACGGGAATCTACAATCAATTTGGTTCAATTTGTAAGATGCTATCCGAAGCACAAAACATCGAGAACATTAATTATCGTAGTAACAAGATTAATACCGCGGCACGATCACTCGCCTCGCACTCCTTGAATTCAAATATATAAGAAGCAGTTATAAAATAAATCATTAGCGACTATATAATATACTTATAGTAATCTATAATTAATATTAGTAATATGTTCCCATTATCTTATTCAATAATATAATATTTGGTCTGTATATGTGTATATAGCTTAAACTAAGTTTTGTAGATAAATCACTGACTTTCTTTCTTTATTTTCAGATCAAGAACTCCATCTGAAAAAGAATTAAAAAAACTATAAAAAGTAAAATAAAACTATACATAAATATATAGGGAATTAAAAAAAATAGTATTTAAATAGTATATCTTAATATATATAAATCTCGTGTCACAATGTTTGTCCGATCACTTAACCGATTATAATAAAATTCGCACACCATGTGCAGTTCGATCCAACTTGAGAGATAGGATAGCTCACATCTCAAATTATAGTCGCAATTTTAATTTATTGCTAATTATAATATCATATGACAAAAACGTTGCCACAGCAACGCGTGGCCCGGTCAGCTAGCATAATATATTTATATAAAAAACTCATGAATATTATATTCATGAACTTTTCACACAATGTTCAAACCCTATCGGACCCCGCGTGAGGAAGAACGAGCAAAAAACCCACGGGGAAAAACCTAATAAAATTACTGATACAATACTTATAGTATCCGGCTGCAAGATAGCTACGTAAATCGATATTTTAATTGAAATTAATAAATAAACGTTAACACACTAATACCTCTGCACTAGGATTCCCTGTCGCAGATGGCATGGACAAACACAGAAACAAGACAGACGTCCAAGACCCGAGAACAAACTTCATGCACACCACACAAAGTGTGCCCCGGCCGGGAATCGAACCCGGAACCCAAGGCAGAGCTACTACCAATTAAGCCACGGACCTTATATCCCGGATGAACACAGGCTGCATTTAAACTCGAAAAACCGCTGTGTTCCGGTGGAAGGGTGTGGGTGCCGGTGAAATCACATGCGCATGTATCATCCCCGTCTCGGGTGATGGACGCAGCAGGATGAGTGCGACTCAGTAAAGATTTGGATCTCATACTGAGTCGCGTTACTGTTGTCATGGGCGAGGGTCACCACTTACCATCAGGTGGGACCTCAGCTCGTTCCGCCACTTAATCACATTAAAAAAGCGCATTTTTTTTTTTTTTTTTATTATAGACATACATACCATCATTAAACCCGGGCAGAGTAATACGCCGTGGCGCCGACTGTTTCCTCCCGTGGGCTTTCCTCCTGCCCTCTTTGACCGACAAATTCAGCACGCCCTCCTCCTGGTCTATGGTCAAAGCCTTGTCTATGGCCACACTGTCTATTATAGACTTGACGTTAGACTTCAACTTCTCATTAGCGATGAACACAGTTTTGGCAAACACCTTCTTTTTGTCGTTGAATATATGATTCACACTCTGTTGCACCAATTTACCTATTTTACACTCAAACACATCTTGAACTTCCTTTTTAATAACATTGATTCCATTTTCGAAATTCCGCGTCTCCTTCACCTCTTCCTGTTTCCGTTTCAAGCTCATGTCTTCGATCAGTTCTTTGTTCTGTTTGTCCCTTTCTATTTCCTCTCTCACTCTCTCGTATATCTCGTCCTCGTCAAACACTATTTCTTCTACTTCCTCTTTGATTTGTATTTTGGCTTTGAGGCATTCTGTGAGCACTGGGTGCGAGAAGGTCCCATTAACCTTCTTGGTGATTGTGATGCTTTTTGGTGGCAAAGGGGGTAGTTCCACCTCTATAGACGGAACCTCTGTGGTGTCTGATTTTTCTTGTAAAACCTGAAAAAGATTAAGACATAAGCCGGATTTAAAAATAGAATAAAAATAAGAAAAACAGAATAGGAAGAATGGGGGGGTTCAGTTGCTCGCGTCCGTAGGTGTGTACTCTTTGATTCCCTACACGTACTCCCTGGATGGTGCTAAAGGAGCAACCAAAAGTAGCAGTAGAACTTGTGCCAAGTTCGTCCGGAAACTACTACCACCACATCTTGAATCTGTCGCCAAGCAGTAGCGCTCGCATTACTGTGTTCCGGTGGAAGGGTGTGGGTGCCGGTGAAATCACATGCGCATGTGTATCATCCCCGTCTCGGGTGATGGACGCGGCAGGATGAGTGCGACTCCGTGTAAGATCCAAATCTCATACTGAGTCACATTACTGTTGTCATGGGCGGGGGGCGCCACTTATCACCAGGTGGGCCCTCAGTTCGTTCCGTCACTGACCCAAATAAAATATTGTAAAAAAAATAAACGTTAACACACTCATACCTCTGCACTAGGATTCCGTGTCGCAGATGGCATGGACAAACACAGAAACACAAGACAAACACCCAAGACCCGAGAACAAACAACATGATCACCACACAAAGTGTGCCCCGGCCAAGAATCCAACCCGGGACCCCTCGCTTCGAAGGCAGGGCTACTACCATCTAAGCCACGGAGCCGGAATTAAAATCAAGTCGAATTCCAGTCTTGAACTTTCAACACTTATTTACCTAATCATCCTATATGGGTGGAATTTTTTCATGTCTTTTTATTCAAAGTCAAACTTTCCGTTCCTAAGTCTTGTCTCTCGTTTCGTCGCTGAAAGAGTGTTTAAATAAAGATGTCCGCCCTCACCTGCAGTATATGCCGGCGCAGCGAGGCGCACTTGTCCCGCACGGTGTCGCGGCGCTGCGCAAGCGCACGCCGCTCGGCCAGCGCGTCGTGCCGGCACGCGCGCACCGCGCGGAGCTCGCGCGTCAGCCGGCGCAGGTGCTCCACCGACCGGCGGCGGCTGTTCTGCGAAGCCAACTGGAAATCATTGTGCACACTTTTTCAACAGTTTAGATATCGCCTATTCAATGTTCAAAACATTTGTGTTGTGTTACGCGAGGATTTCCGGGATCAAAAGAAGCTTTTCTGTTAATTTAGGATATAAGTTATTCTGGTACTGAATTTCATCCAAATCCGTAGAGCCGTTTGAGCATGGAGGAGTAACAAACACACAAACTTTCCCCTTTATTATATCAGTGTGACTACAATATATGCGCCTCGCGGTTGGCATCCTACGGGAAAACTTCAGTTTTTCGGGACAAAAATATTCTGGAATAGAACATATTTGTCCCGAATAACCAATCTTATATCTGTGCCAAATTACATCCGGATTCGTTCAGTCGTTATGGCGTGATTGAGTAACAAACATCCATCAAAATTTTCGCATTTACATTAGTAGTAACATCTAGTCAACAAGTGCTTACGAATTCGTCTACGCGTGCGTTAGCACACATTCCTGCTGCGCTGCAGAAACGCGGCAGACCCATCAGACTATTGAAGTACCTAATGGATAGTAAATCCCTGATTTTCAATGGTTACCTCCGCCCGTAACGATCGGAATACAACTTAGGTCTTCCAGACCGAAGTATGAGAAGAACCAAGTCACATCCCGTTGCGCTCATCACCCAATTCAGGGATGAAACTCTTGCATCTGTGATTTCACCGGCACCCATGCCCTTCCACCGGAATAGCAATACAAGTGCATCATTGCTTGGCGGTAGATTACCAGGTGTGGAGGCAGTACTACGGGCGAACTTGGCACAAGTTCTACTGTTACTTTTAATTGCTCCTTTAGCACCACCCAGGTACGTGTAGGGATTCAAAGGGTTCTCAACTACAAACGCTAGCATACACCCTCCGTACAATCACAGCCATCCATCAAAGCACATTGACGGAAGCACGAAATAAGTCTTGAAGCAATGGTATGCGTTGACGGCTCCGTGGCTTAGTTGGTAGTAGCCCTGCCTTCGAAGCGAGGGGTCCCGGGTTCGATTCCCGGCCGGGGCATACTTTGTGTGGTGAGCATGAAGTTTGTTCTCGGGTCTTGGGTGTTTGTCTTGTGTTTGTCCATGCCATCTGCGACACAGGGAATCCTAGTGCAGAGGTATGAGTGCGTAAACGTTTTCTTTCTTTTTCTTTTTTCTATTTCATTGAATTGAACCATTAGCATTGTTATGGTCTATGTTTTAATTCTATCTTAGACTTTTATCGTCAGGCTAGTAGGATTTCTTACCGTGAGAGCGTCGATATAGCAATCACAACTCTCTTTGTCCATAGAAATAAACATCATAAGTGTGTGATTACATACATCGCCATACACACATCTCGGTTCACCGCAACTGTACTACGATTTCATCTGTGTAGGCTTATGTTACAAATGCGATTACAAAAGGAATTGAGCTTTGTCAACAAGATGATGGCGTGATATTAGCGTTTGTTAATTGAGTTCCGTAGCCACAGTATTTATACTTCGAAACGTAATATGCTAGGTGTCTGCTGTCAATTATGTTCGCAGCACAGTGGACGAGACCACCTGCGACACAGGACATCGCGAACCTATGCATTATTGTCATCTGTTTTTGAGAGCGTGGTGGCCCAGGGGCATTGACGCCGACTTTCTATCTGAAGGCTGTTGGTTCAAACCAAAACGTGGACCAACGAGCTTTTTCACTTTATTTTACAAATACAAAAATTTATGTGCGCAATACCACGTTCTCGAAACGGTTTCGAAGAGACGCCCAATTATTTTTTTTAATTTAAAAAAAAAAAATTGGACGTCTTTTTTTTCATTTTTGTTTCTTACTGTTTCTAACTACTGAATGAATTCAAATTAAAGTTGGCGTGATTTGACTCCATACTACGCGGTACGCGGACACTGGACACTTTTTATCCCGAAATTCAGCAACATATCCCTTGGGAAGTCAAAATGTGTTCAGTTCAGTCTTAAATAAATATTCGTTGGATACTTACTCTGTTCTTAATCCGCCGCCGCAGACCCTTCAAGAAGGCCAGGTCTTCAGCAGACAGCTTGAGGGACCGCACTCGTTCCGAGTACTTGCATGTCGGCAGCCCGGCTACCTCTTCCACTGTCATGCTTATCCCACGAGCTGAAAATGATACTTACAATATAAATGCGAATTGTCTGTTACTTTGAATCCGCTCATGCGAGGCGTGATCAACGGATTCAGATGAAATGTAATAGACATAGACAATTTTCTATCCCAAGGGACTGATTAAAAAAATCTGAAGTAACAATCTCTATGTGGTTATCTTGGGGGGGAGGGTTAAAACCAAATGTTACCAAAAATTACCACCACATATTTGATCAGTCGAAATTTAAACTTTAAGGTTTTCCGATCACAATAGCGTATTATTTATTTCAAATAACAGTATTTCATAACTTTAAAATTAAAAAAAATAGGAGGCTTTATATTGGTTCTCTTTTAAAAAACAACGTTAACACACTCATACCTCTGCGTCCTAGGAACCACAGGGAATCCTAGGATTCCCTGTGTCGCAGATGGCATGGACAAACACAGAAACACAAGACAAACACCCAAGACCCGAGAACAAGCTTCATGCTCACCACACAAAGATTGCCCCGGCCGGGAATCGAACCCGGGACCCCTTGCTTCAAAGGCAGGGCTACTACCAACTAAGCCACGGAGCCGTCAAATGATTAATTAATGATAATACATCATGGCGTATTGTAACTCTGCTCCAAAATAACTTGTAATATCAATTTAACATTTCAATATTGAATAAGATGTATAATTACACATAAGTAACATTTTATTGTTTGTGAACAGTATCAGGGCGGGGACAAGAAAGTAATCCTCTTAAAAAAGTGATGTTTCAAAGTATTTTTGTAAGAATTTAACAGAAATAAAGTATTTTGAATTAGAATTTGACATCACTGTTACATATTCCTTGTAATTGTTACCATTCTCTGTATTTTTTTGTTATTGTGGTTTAGTTTTGTTTTTGTATTGTTAAGTTTCATTGTTGGACGTTTGGAGATATTTAATATATTTCCATAAGCATGGTAAAATTATTCTTAATGATCCATGTCCAATAGTGTACAACATGATTAAATATTTTGATTTGTTTCTTTATTGAACCAGCTTATACAGTTTTAGATTATATTATATGTTTATGATGAAAACTTGTTCATGGATGATGATTCATGATGATATATTTAATCTCATATTAATACTATACTACTTTAAAGTTTCCTAAAGTAAAAACCTCCATAGGCGTTATCAATCCATTGACTACCTAATCATATAAAATTTCAGAACACCAGAAGTTGCAATACATCATATAAAAAAAAAACTACAATTTTTTTTTTTATTTTACGAAGTGCAACTTTTGTTGTTCAGAAGTTTTGTATGATTCCATGTTTACTTTTGACCTTTTCCCAAATAGGTACCGCACGGAAAATTCAATATAATTATAGCTATCGAACAAAAAGGCAGAGCACTGATACAGATTTATCAATTGTAGTAAGAATGCATCACATACTGCGCCATACATAATATAAATAGTATTGCAACATACCTGTTGCCCACGATTTCAAATGCGAAAACAACGTTACTAACGCACGTACCTTCAAGAATTTCTTGGTCCACTTGGTAGGAGGATGCTTGCTTCACACTATCGTCCATTCTTCATATTTAATTTGGGTGTGTTTATCAAAAAAAAATCTAAAAGTCTTACGTATTTTCTTCCATTCATGAGGTTAGAATTTTGGACTGCAAAACGAAAGAAGTGTCGACAAATGTCGTTGTCAAAGCAATATATGGACACTTTGACAATGACAGTAATGTAATAGTTACTGTCATTGTCAAGGTGTCAATATATTATTATTATTTTTTATAGAAGATTAACGTATAAATATAACTGATAACTGTGTCTCTGTAATCACAAATAATTAAAAAACTGAAAAAACTTCTTATTCTTTTCTGAACTTAAGTGATAAAAACGCTATTGCTGCAGGGACATGGTACCGCGTTCCCGGTCATGCTATATGCTGTACTAATGATCCATCTAATGTCAATTCGATCGACCAACCGAAAGAAATGACTGCAAAAATCTGGGAAATTTCATGTTAAGGTGTGTAGTAAGGCTTGACTACCGACCAATATCAATTATTCCCAAAACGCAATGATAGCGCGATCTAGAACAGTTACCGTGGCCATAGATTAAATAATGTTAGCACGTAACAGATAATAAACTCACTACGTTGTATTGAACGGAACTGGCAACCTCGCGAGCCCCACCGCAGCCTCACTAGCAAGATCACTGAATTTTTTTCAAATATCATTGATTCTACTTAAAAAATGATGCGCACTACGTTAGCAAAACTGTGAATAAAACCAACATATTCTATAAACAAACAAAATCTAAGATATGTTCTTATAATCCGGATTGATTTCCGGTGATATGCAACTTAGTCAAAAAACTTGTATGTAAGACCGTGGTCGTGAGTAAACCCTTGTAGTAGAATTGGTGATATTACTTTACCTTTTAATTTGGATACCTCTAAATTAAAATTACAGGAAAATTTGCAATATTAAAGATGCTTTTGTGTGTCTCAAAAAGTCAACATGAGACGATGGGAAATAAACTAAATACAGTATTTTGCAAGTCACTTAAAAAAAATACTTCACTTTTTGGAATAATATGTAGCATGTGTGATAACTAGGGTACGAGCTACCTTCATAAAAAAATCATCCAAATTCGTGTAGCCTTTTAAGTGTGAAGCGAAATGGATGTGTGCACAAGAATGGTCAAGTTAGGGAATCATTCCCCTTATACACAGTAGTAGCTGTGTGTGTCTTCTGCGCTGTCATGGGTTTGATTCCCACTCAGAACAAGCATTTGTGTGACGTGCATGAAACGCAACTTCCTGATTTTGGGTGACGGGCGCAACAAAAAAGATTTCAATCATTCACTCTTAGTACACACTAGGTTGATGATAAATGAAATTCCGATCCTACAGTCACTTAAAATCTTAAAAATATTGATTCTTTAAGAGAAGCGCTGGTTTTAAGCAACGCCTGTACTGATGATATTACAGATAACGATTTATCATTTAAATTTAAAATTGGACTGAAAGAGGATGCCAAAACAACAGGATGACACAGATATTGCTTATCGCCCAATCGGCATGACGTAGGGGATTGGATCTGAAGTGATCGTGTGTGCTCTTAGACCTGTAGAAGCTCATTTATGTCAAAGCAAAAAAAAAAGTCACCCATTAAACTGACACAAACGGAAAGTCTCAGGATACGGAATACAAATATTGCGTACAACAGAGTCGGTGTGAAAACGGTGACCACCTTGACGTTTCTTGTAAAACTTTTTGGTAAACGTACACCACATTTTTTATCTGCGCCTGCGCGAATCCTGCCCTAACGCACAGCGCAGCGCATGTCATTGTTTTCGCCGGTGTTGTGTTTTCTTTCTGTTTTTTCGAAAAAAACGGGTAAGGAATGATTGTAATTTAAATGTTTATGGAATAAGGGATTTATTAGTTTTGCAAGTGTAACATAAAAAGTTACAAATTCTGTTGGGTTTTATTCAGAAAGAAATACCACATGTGTCACAACGATCGTAATTCAAATGTTTGTGTCAAATAAGTCTGCAAAGAATTGATTGTAAAAATATAACTATTTGTATTGTAGTGATTATAATTTCTTTGATTTGTATAGAGGTCCAAAACACACACTATTATTTATCTCTTGGGTTTGCCGAAACAATAAGTAATAGCTATATTTTACAAATATGGAACCCGCTCTTTGTTCAACCGATTTTTGCAGTTGATACGCAAATATAGATCCTGTTTTTTTAATGTAAGTTACTTTATTATTGCACAAGCAAAAGGTGAAAAATCTATAGATAGAAACTTACAAATGAAATAATTTATCATAATTACACCATCATTTGGTACATATGTGTAAAACAGCTTCAATGTTTAGCTTAAATGTTAAAAAAATATATTCACTCATTGTGTTTGTTAAATGAAAAATTGTGATAAGCGATTTTATTTTTCTACCAATTGATTTGGAAAATTCTCTATAAATAAATATTTATGGACATTTCACAACAATTTCAGTTATTATGATTTAAAAACAAACTATTGAAACAATTTAGCTGGGACCAATCTGAAAAAAAAAGTCAAATTTGAGTGGCCTTATGGCTCAGTTGGTAGTAGCTCTACCTTCTGTGCTGTGGGTCATGGGTTCAATTCCCACCCAGAACAAGCATTTGTGTGCGAACATAAGTGTTTGTTCAGTGTCTGGGTGTTAATATGTATTATAAGTATATATTTATAAATAAAAAAGTACTATATGTATTCTATCAGTTATCAAGTTCCCATATTACAAGATATGCCAAATTAAGTATCCCATGACATCCAAGTAAACAAAATTGCATATTTTGTTTCCTGTTTGTCTCGCATTGATCAATTTGCATGTTTCTTTCTAAAGTGGTAGGGTAATCTAAGAGATGGAATTGAAGTTGGTTTTTTAAATCCAATACTTATTTTCTTGTTATGGCTACTGTACATTAGCAATGTAACAAATGTTTGCTTTTGCACTTTCTCCGACTGACTTAAAGAAGAGGTTATCAATTTGGTTGCTTTACTTCAGTTTCTCATTTGTCAAATGATTTACAAATTTGTTTGAAGGATATGCTTTCAGATTGGTCCCTTAGACTTTTTATTAAAATTGGTTCAATGGTTTGGTTGTTAAATCAAAATAACTGGGAAAAGTATGTCATTCAAGGATTTTGCATTAATTTTAACTCGTTGAATTTTTTCGTACTTTTTTTTTATTGTTTTATATTCCCATATAACAGCAAATCCTAGTTTGCCAAAGCAAACTCATTAGTAGCTTTAACCTTTGCTTTATAGTAAGTTCTAACACAGATATAATAATGGTTCTAGCCACCCACGGTTTCACCCGCTTAAGTCCAGTTCCTGCGGAATACAGAAATAAAATATATTCAATGTATCGCTGATAATGCAGCTTTCCATTGGTGAAAGAATTTTTAAAATCAGTTTAGTAGTTCTAGGAGTTCGAGACAAAAATTGGTTTTTGTTGTACTTCAGATATTACCAATACCTAAGAGCTGAGCTGAACTGATTCGGAGATGATAATAATAATTTATTGTTTCAGTACAATGATTGGTCGGGGCAAGGGAGGCAGTGAGTGGGATGAGGACTTCAACGACTCCAGCAATCCAGATGATGAATCCAGGTACGTGAGTCAGGTATCACCAGGGGGGCTGTACTAATGACGTTGTCAATAGAGACAGTGTACAAATGGACGCTTTTTAAGTTTACCTGTATAATTGTATGTAAAACTGCATTTAAAAAAAAGCAGCTTAGTTTACGTCACCCAGGTCTAATTCTAATTGTAATTCTGAGTGGGGGTGACTAGGCCTGCACTGACGTCCCACATAGGGGTGTATTGTGCATTGTCCCCCATTGTTAACTTAACCCTACCCCAGCCATCCCAACTCTGTTATATATCGGAGAAGGACTCTGGGTTGTTGTTGGCAGCACTGTTTCAGCGTTTCCTCTGGTAAATCAGAAAGTCACTATTATCAGGTCAGGTATTTATAATAATGTTTTAAACAGAAACAGTGTACAAATAGACGCTTTTTTAAGTTTACCTGTATAATTGTATGTAAAAAAGGACTTTAAAAAAAATCCCAGCTTAGTTCCGTCACCCAGATATTAATATTAATATTGTCAACAGGGACAGTGTACAATTAGACCATTCGAAGCTTTACATCACCAATCTCCCAATGGGCCTTGCCCAGGAGGGGTTGGTAGATCTCTTTAAGAAGTTTGGCACAGTTGAGCACTCCTTCGTCAGCAGGAACCCAGCTAAGAAATTCGCCATTATCAAATTTGAAACTGCAGGGTGAGTTTTTGAATGTTTATTTTAGTTAAGTTGCAATAATGTCTTATTAGAGTCCATCATGGGACTGACATGGTCTTCAAAAAGACCCAAAATCCCCAAAAAAAAGACAAAAAAAAAAAAAAAAAAATTATGTCTTAGTAATACACAAATTTCATATACCAGTAACATATAATTTTCTCGTTACAGGGAAGCCAGAGTGGCCATGATGAAATTAAACAGAACAGAACCATTAAAGTTGAACATAAATATAGCTCATAAGGTAAATTGGTTTATTAAATAAAAATTAAATGCTATTATTTGGTAAGCACATCACTACACGCAACATCAATATACTTTGCTTTACCAGACTGCTCCAGAAGTTTCTCTCCGAACAAAGGTTGCCTGGAAGTGATCGCTATGAGCGATAAGGCCGCCCATTATTGGAAAAAAGCGTTGAACTCGTTACCGTTATCGATACTTCTGTATATAGATAAATATCTGTAGTTTAGCCTGCTTTTGTTTTCACTCTTGGAGTGAAACAGTTTTTTTTCTATTATTACTTATAACTCATTAACACCCAGGCATAAACATTTATGTTCGTCACAAATGCTTTTTCTGAGTGGGTCGATTCCCACTCAGAAAAAGCACCCACGACCTACACAGCAGAGGGCAAAGATACCAACAGCTGTGAGGCCTGTTAGCCAACATAAAAGTCCTGAAAACACATTCAGAAGTTAATACCATATATTTTGTGTCCAGAAGAAACCAATAGAGAAGCAGAATGCGGAGAAACCCAGAATGGACAGGCAGATGGATAACCCAGTGTACTCGGACAGAAAACTGGACAAAATGATTAGAAGCCGGGACGAGTTGTCTAGTGTTAGCAGCAAACAGATGACTAAGAGATCAATGTAAGTAATTTTTTTAACATTATTGCAAATGCTTTTGTCAATTCAGATGTTTTTCAAACTGACTTCCAGGAGAGGATATTAATTCGGCTGTTTTTTTTAATATTTGTTATTTCATTGTTTATCAATTTGGAAAATTCATTTTTTATTTGAAAGGATATGTTTTCAGATTAATCACATACAAATCTTATCCAAATGGGTTCAATAGCTTGGTTTTAACTGAAAATAGTGTCTTCCAAGTAAACGAAATTGCGTATTCTGATTTCCTGTGGCTATTTTCTTCGCCCAGTGTACACGCTCAAACGGTTCCACGGATTTGGAACTCGTATGTTACTTTTGATCAGACTAAAAGTAAAAAAGCGCGGGTAACATCGCGGGGCGCAGCTAGTAAATTATAAAACAATTTTATGTTCATTTCGTTCGGAAATAGTTTGAAATTACGCGCGCTTGAATAGAACAGAGCTTAGGCAATATTCAAAACAAAACATTATCTGCCTATTGGTCAATTTGTTATCTGTGTTTTGTCCACACCAACCAATGACGTTCTCGGAAAACTTTTGGCGGGTTTTATTGGCCAGATTGTATTTCGTGATCGGAAGCGAAAATAAAATAGTCGCTCTGTTTTGGAAGTTTAAAACTTGAAAGTTTATTGTGAAAAGTGTTCCTAAATCGAGGGAAAACTGTGTTTCTTATAGTTTGCGGTATTATTTAAGTTTTTCAGTTAATTTAAGTGCTGTTTCCTGTGATAGCGGCCAGGAAATGATGTTAAAAAAGTATTTTTCGTCGATTCAACAGAATTCTGATACCGAGCCGTAAGTTGATAAAAAATTATTGCGATTCACAAAGGGTTCATATATTCATGGTTACAAAGGAACTATTGTCAATTCTGATATCTTGACTGAGTCAGGGATAGGGCTATGAGAATGGAGTACAACTCTGAAACTCCGTGCGAGTTTCTCAGAAAAACAACGTGCCTACCTACAATATTGCTTTATTAGCAATGTTTTTAAATTGTCATTTGTTTACGTGACCAAATCACATTATTATAATGTACATTGGAGTTCTAAAACTATCTAATCAACCTTAGGAGCATAAACCGCCTAGTTCATTCGCCCATTGTGCTCGCGTTCGGATTCAAAGTAGTTAAACTTGAGTCAAGTTCTGCCTGCTACTGCGTTGCTGTGTACCGGATGAAGGAAAGAAGGTGTGCCGGTGAAATTACAGGCACATGAGATGTCTCATCCCTGTCTCGAAGATGGGCGTAATGCAATCCGATTAAGGTCTTTTATACTTGGATATAAACTTGTTCCATCACTGATAGTGCAAAAACGAAAATGGATGATACAGTCTCTAGAGGGGGCATCTGCTTCTATTGGCAGCGCTGTCTTTACCACAAGAGCACTCGGGGCCGTGCCAATTCTAAATTGAAATAATCAAACCCCTGATTAGCGTGGTGACTGTAGACACTCAAAGTTAACATTGAATTTGACATTTTGACAACAGTAAACCATAATTAGTACAATACACAATAATTTAGTACCACTGAACTGAAAGATTGCATTTACTTTCGTTTATTTACCATTTACACTTGTTTACGATTAAAGCTTTCGAATAAACTTAGAACCAAAAAGGTTTATATTTATGTATTTCATATATTTTCCTTACCAAAGCGGCCCCAAATTCCAAGAGCCTCGGCTTGTCCTAAGTTTGTGAGAACCATGTTGGATTCCAGTCATCAAATTTTCATGAAACTATGTTAATTTTTGTTGCAGAATGGAAGGCCACATCAATGGAGATGAAATCGATAATGAATCTGAGGACAGTGAAATGGTAAGAGATTTTTGCACAGTCGAACAGTCCTAGTACCGGGTTTGATCTCCGGCTGGGAAAACTGAGATGAGCGTTAACTTTGTTCTTGCTGGGGGTACATGTAGGGAATCAAAGGGATTTTTCCTATGGTTGCGAGCAACTGGACCCAGCCCCGTATCGATGTACCTCCTACCAGATTTTCACATTTTTCTTTTCATTCCATCCAAAGGTTGCCTGGAAGAGATCGCTATTAGCAATAAGGCCTCCCATTGTAACCTCTTCGTTTTTTTTGTGACTGTTTTGTTAATTTTATTTGTATTATGTATGTTTCTATCGAGGTCTACAATAAAGAGTATTCATTCATTCATTATTTTTAACATTCTAATTGAAAGTCGGTCTATATCGTTACAGGCTATTGACTATAACTCCAACCTTCACTACAACCTGGAGACCCTGAAACTCAAGCAGCTGGAGTTGAAGGAGAAACAGCTGCGGTGTCAGGAGAGAATACTGATCATGCAGCAAGCCGAGAAGGTGGGTTCTGTATCCTTAATATACGACCTAGGTCCTCCCTGACCGAAGTATGAGAATACCCAAGTCGCACCCCATTGCACCCGTCACCCTGCGCATTTTATATCACCGGCACCCACACCCTTCAACCGGAACACGGCAATGCGGGTGCACCGTTGCTTGGTGGCCGGGATATACTGTGGTGAGCACGAAGTTTGTTCTAGGGTCTTGGACTCTAGGGGCTGACTTCATAGCTCAATTGTTGGTAGCTCTGCCTTCTGGGTTGTAGGTTGTGGGTTGGATCCCCACTTAAGACAAGCGTTTATGTGATGAATACAAATGTTTGTTCTGTGTCTGAGTATTATTATGTTGTATTACATGTATCTATGAACAAAAATAAAAAACTATATATGTATTGTATCAGTTATCTAGTTCCCATAGTACAAGCTATGCCTAAATGGCGTTGTGTGAAATATAAAATGTAATGTATTTTTTAATATTATGTAATTTGTTGCAGATGAAAAATTCTTCAGGGCCACAAACAAAGCGTCGCATACTCCCAAACGGTCAAATAGTCATCAGTAACAGTTTTGATACGTAAGTAAATTATGTCTTACTTACTTGTCAGTGTAAGATCCAAATGTTATACTGAGTCGCATTACTGTTGTCATGGGCGGGGGTCGTCACCACCAGGTGGGCCCTCAGCTCGTTCCGTCATTAATTAATGTACCACCTTCACGCTCAAACGGATTGAATAAAATTTGGTACCAGGATAGCTTATATCCTGGATTAACACAGGCTACTCTTGATCTCGGAAAACTGCGGGTGACACCGCGGGGCGCAGCTAGTATCTTATATAAAATACTAGCTACTACTACTAATATCAGCCTATGTGCTATTCCAGACTATAATCTATCTCTGTGCCAAATTTCATCCAGGTCCTTTCAGCCGTTCTGGCGTGATTGAGTAACAAACATCAATCCATACTTACAAACTTTCGCGTTTATAATATTAAGTAAGATAAGCGCTTGCTTGATCCGGCACTTAGTAAGATTTATTATAATTATAGTATTGTCATTTTAATTAATATAAACATGTTTTTAGGTCTCAGGAAAACGAAACTGGCTACACAGTAGGCGCCGGGGATTCGGTAAGTTGTCTATGTATTATGTTTTTACAGCATGTTCTAAAATAATTGCCTGTGTAGCTAATCTAATTCTAATTCTGGGTGGGGGTGACTAGGCCTGCACTGACGTCCCGCATAGGGGTGTATGGTGCATTGTCCCCCATTGTTAACTAAACCCTACCCCAGCCATCCCAACTCCTTTATATTCTTTATGAAACCGTTGGGGTGTGCCTGTGTAGCACACCCCAACGGTTTCATAAAGAATATAGGCATAGTCCGTTTCAAATCAATACTCATTACTCAATAATTTATTGTATTCCCCAATGCTATTTCTTGGAGATTCTTTAAAATTTAAACCCATCCAAAATGTTTATTTATTTCACAGAATATATATATTTATGTTTATATTGCATAATTGAAATAATATTATGTACTGCGACATGCATACGAACAGTTTCGCCATATTTTAAATTTCAGGTTATATTTTGTCAAAATTTTCAGTCATCAAAATTGTGCTAAGTAAGGCGTGCAACAATTTTAGGCTGAAATGCATGCGCTTAGGAGTGGGGCTTCCTTCGTTAGCTCTTATCACCAATGGCATAAGACACAAAATAGACCACAATCGTTACCAGCTAATTTGTCTACAGAACGATACAACATGCTCCTGTCAGAAGTCTTGGACGAGAGAAGAAAGCGATGGAAGCTCCACTCCCTCTACTTGCATTCTGTGTTCTGAAGACCAGAGTCCCATTTCCAATGTCACTGAAAGTGTGAAAACCATCCCCTATAGTTCCAAAGTTGACAGCCAAACTACGATCACCGTTAGTAAATCTAAGCATAGTAAAGTTACTGATATTACCAGGAAGTCGGACGCTACCAGCAAATGCCAGGTCAGGAAATGTGTATGCAGCAATTTGACGAACGATTTCAAATTTCGCGACTTTTACGCGGAAAGTGAAGAAGGAAGTGACGAAACTAACAGACTGATACTGATGAGGAATTCCGACTATCTAGATATTGTAGATGACGATTTGAAAGTGGTTGTCGCTTTAGCTGGGTACCCTAAATCGAAAATGCGTCTTCGACAAATGGACCTATTCCAGCGGTGCCTGAACGAAGTCATTGAAATGCAGGCGAAAGCCGGTCTTTTGATAAAAGATCCTTCGTTCCTTGATTACTATCTCAATAGGGGTGCTATAGTATGCATTTGCAGGGACATAGACACTAGAGATTGGTTGGTAAGGGTCACTCCAGGTCTGCAAGAGCGTATGTGTTATAATTTGATCCTACTGAACGCTAAAGTCAGAAGGTTATGCTTAGCTGTGTTGAAAATCCCAAGGGCTTGTTGGCCGGCGACTGCCCAAGATGCATTCAAACTGTTACAGTATTTTAACTCTTCATTGAAAACGAATATGTGGAAAATATATGCTCAGAAAACCGTGGACGATGTAGAGTGCACGTCATTTTTGATAGATCGTGTATCAGGCGAGGTTATCAGAGGACCGACTTTCAAGAACATCATAGATTACGATCAAATGGATTTCGAACTTACTGGTTATACGGAAATATATTATGAATGTCTGCTTTCTGGTATGGAGGAAGATTTGAGCAGTGTGGCGTCCAGGGTAAAGTTGCTTGAAGAGATCAAGTCTGCTAAAACCACACCTAGGATAACTTCTACTATAAGCTTAGCACAGAGTGATAAAACTATTGATATTATAGGCAAAAGTAAGGAATTTGTTAGCGAAGTTCCACCAAACACGAGTAAAGACGGTGTTGATGAAATTAAAGTCGATATGAAATCGGAGCTAGAAGGCGCAGTGGATGATGTTGTGAATAAAATTGAAGAAAATAAGTACTTTGGAGACACTAATGAAGTATTGGTTTGGTCTGATGAAATTATTCATGATAATGTAAATCGTGAATGCGATGCTGGAAATATTAAATTTGATACAGAATTATACAAAGAAACTGAAATAGATAATAACTGTTTCGGTGAAGTAAATGAAAACAATGAAACTCCTATCGATGATGGCAATGAAATAAAGTATACGACTGTTGATGGAAATGATTTAACCGACAACATAGAAGAGGTTGCTCACGAAGAAAATAAAAAAGACGTCGCGGTCATTGACGAACAAAACAAGAATATTAATAGTGAAGTTGATGGGGATAATGAACGGGAGAATAAATATTTGAAAGAAGTTGAAGACGCTGAAAGACCTATAGACACCCCAGAAGCAAATACAACAACTACTTCTCTCGTGGCTCTGTCAGAAAAAACTGAATCTTTCATTGAGAGCAATGACAATCTGCTTAGCAAGAGCAGCACAATAAATATCGATAGTAACAGAGGTATAGCTTATCACCGCCGAACAAACTATCTTCACGTTGAAAATGAACTAAAAGTTGCAATAACACTTGAAGGGTATCCAATTAATAAATTAGAAGGCACACACATACGACGAATGAAGCATCTTTTCAAAGAATATCTACACAAAGATATGAAAGCTCAACGCTTCACAAACATGATTATTCCTAAGTTCCAAGACGTATATTTATCGAACGGCGCCGTGATATACATATGTGATAGTCTGGAAACCAAAGATTATTTGACCGAAGTATTACCGAAATATATTAATTCTACTGGTCTGAAGCTTACATTCCGTGACGTGACAAATCTAGTAAGATACACCAGGATTGTGTTGAGGCTGCCAAAAGAGCAAGCCCATATCGAATCAATTGAGATATTGAATAAGTTACAAGAAAAGTATCCAGGATTGAAACCCGACTGCTGGAAGTGTTATTCAGACGTTGCCGGCAAACAAAAAAGGGAGTTTGGCGTTGATCCGGAATCTCTAGAAATAATCAAAAGTCCTATCTTTGATCCCGTTCATGAGGGAGAGAGACTCACATTTAGGATTATTGACAGGAAGAAACGTGATGTCAGCTGTAGTAAATCAGAAGAAACAGAAAACGAAGAGACTAAACAACTGAGAGAATGCGTTGCTAAAAACATGTATGCCCCAATTGATCCAGAAATATTAAATGCTCCGCTGACGCGAATCAGAGCCAACCACTACACTGATTTGATCGCCGATGATTTTAAGCTATACGTGGGGCCAACGGACTACCCTGATACTCGCATAGACGAAACACAATTTTACACCATCAAAAGAACTTTCGAACACGTTGTAATTGACTTTTTACATAAAAGCGTCATTACCAAAGATTCCATGCCTAAACTACACGATATGTACTTATTTGATGGTGTTATTTTTGTAATTTGCAAAAATATGGAATCCAGAGTGTGGATTGAGAAAAATGTTGCGACTGTTAATAATAAGCTGAACATAAGTCTTAAATCGACTGAATTCCGTGGTGCTGTTGGCATTGTGAGTATGATGATCCAAACAAGCAAGGACACGGATTATATTATAAATGTTTTGCAGAGACAGAATCCTAGACTTCGTACTAAATATTGGAGGAAAATTACTACAAATCGAAATGGTACAATCCTGGAAGTGATTCTTCAGATAGACAAGCTTTCGGCGCAAGTGATCTTAGACCCGAGCTTCAATAAAATGATTGACGATGGACCAGCTGACTTCAAATTGGGCCATCTGAAATCTCTTATCAAACCCAAACAGACTTTGGAAGAACTTACTAAAACATTGGAGAAGAATAATGCAGACAAAGTCAGTAAAACGAACGATTTGGAAGTTAAAAAGAGAGCTGGGAAATCTCATACAGCTAAAAACAAATCGAAGAAGCTGAAAGAGACTGTCAATATTACTGATAATTACAATAGTGACGTAGAAAACAATTCGCCGAAAATATATGAAGAGAAACATGAATCTGAGGTACCGATGTGTGGACAGGAATTTGAGATTCCAGACAAATTCCACCAAACGAAAGTGATACTTAAAATACCAATGAGCATAATACCTGAAAATGAGGATGATTTGGACATTATTTTCGATATATTGGAGGATAAAAACCCAGGCTTGAATACTGAAATTTGGGAAGTCTATAGCGAGTCTGACTATCCGTGCAATGGTAGGTTTGTTCTATATGTTGACAAACAATCCATTTCTGTGATAAAAAGTAAGACTTTCCTCCCCCTGGTTGGTGGGGAGAAGCTTAAATTTTTCTTTTAAGTTTTTCATTTTAAACGTGCTTGTCGCATATTTGAATCTCTTATTAATTAATCGAGTTCTATTGAGCTGTGTTTGATCATTTCTTCGTAAGTTGATTAAACCTGCGTCCAATTTTAACATTATTCACTCCCAGCTTACTATTTACATATCGTTTGAGATTATGACTACCAATAAAGGTGAAACTGGCACTGTGAAGTTAAAATAACGTTTTTTTTATTAGCTCATAGATTGTGATGTTTTTATAATTATATTTTGTGATTATTATAATGAATGAAAATCATTCCATTATTACATTCCGTGTTTGTGATATATGGTTGATATTCTATTTTAAAAACATTCAAATTAAAGTTTCAATCTACTGGCAATATCGTTATCATAAAAAATGGTTATTGAATCGTGTATATCATTAAAATTTTATACACAAAAACCAAAATTATAGAAATTTAGGGTACTAATTCAATTTAAAATGCATTATAGATGCAGTCTCATGTCAATCTTTATGTCAAATAAATACAAGAATTAGACCTTGTATGTTATGTTACCTAATAGATTATTTACCAATGTATTCATAAATTTTCATTATTAGAAGAGATGAACTCAATATAATGTAGTATTTTCGTAAATAACGTAGATCTTCGTGGACTGTTTTTTATGCTGACTGTACACTGCCCTGAGTGAGACCACTGACGTGCTGATGGTACAGCCCTTTAGCAGTTTTAGTTTTTAAACGTTTTACATAAGTTTTAGTACTAAGTATTTTTAGGTGTTTATTGTTAGACTTGGATTTACAATGTTTGTATGTAGGATTAATTTTGTTTTCGTTTTGTTCATTTTACGTTGCTAATTGTGTTTGGATTTTAAAGTTAATAAATTTTCACCGCTTTATTTGGTAATCGTTTTATTATGGTTTAATAGTTTTTTTAACGTTACTATGCTTTATTTTTTAGGGTACAGGCACCGTTTTTTTATTGGCTAAGTTTAGATTTTTGCTATGGATAAATAAATATTTATTTATTTATTTAAAATCGTTCCAGCCATTTCAGAGATTAGCCATAACAAAAAAGCAAACAATTATAAAAAATGGCTTTTATTTGTTACATTTACAGTATAGACTTTCAAATGCATTTAGTAAAAAGCTGTTATTTTGATAGTACAAATAGACACTTCAATTTTTATAGTCTTAATTGGCTGATAATATTGGTTTAACTCCTTCGAACAGGTATTGGGATACTGGGACACATTCCCATACTCTTAGACGGCTCTGTGGCTTAGTGGGTAGTAGCCCTGCCTTGGAAGTGAGGAGTCCCGGGTTCGATTCCCGGCCGGGGCACACTTTGTGTGGCGAGCGTGAAGTTTGTTCTCGGGTCATGGATGTTTGTTGTGTTTCTGTGTTTGTCCATGCCATCTGCGACACAGGCAATCCTAGTGCAGTAGTAATGAGGGTTGTTTGTTTGTTCTTGAAACACTAAATTATATAAAACAAAACAACGCAACTATTATCGCAACATGGAATACACTGATATACCACAAACTCTATTGGTTGAAATACAGAACAATAATTAGGCGGCTGTAAAGGGGCCTTGTCACACAATGTAATCAAAAAGATCAGTTGGCATTCAAATTATAAAAAAATAAAATACATTTAATTTTCTTTAATTTATTTTTTTTATTTCTGCGTTATCGTTAGTTGTATGTTTTTTTTTGTCTAATCTTGTTAATCACTATAAAATATAAATTAATTGTATGCTAATAGCGAAAGTGTTATTAATGTGGGCTTTTACTTAAATGTTTTTGAAATTACAATAATGACTGTAATCTCTATATTCTACGGTATCCCGTTGTAACGAGGAATTCTTGTATATTATTATACAAAACAGTAATATTTTGAAGACTACATAAAAAACATTTCATTCACAAGAATACTGTACAATATCATGAGATTAAAACTAATGTCTCACATAATACAAAGCTAAGAATAGTCTGCTTCGACCACAGCCAAACCCTAGTAAAAATCGGATTAAAAAAAAATCGAAAAAACTGACTTCAATACTCTCATCTCTTCATTTCTTGCCCCATTTTACCACAGTACCATTTAAAAAAAAGATACCTTGAAATCGGTGTACAACGGGCGAAGAACAAATTCATAGGAGAGCAACATACGCAATTTTGTTCACATGTTTATGCACAAAAATAAGGCATAAATGTGAAGTCCCTTGACTTTACACGTATATTGATTTGTCATTAACAAGAATATGGAAATGCGTTGCGGTCAATGTTTCACTCTGAGTTGTGACTGCAAGTGACAATGCACCTACAAATTAAAGATATCTCCGGTGGATTTTTCGTTTTATTTTTATAAAATAATAATGGGACCAATCTGAGAGCATCCACTCAAACTGAGGTACTTAAGAAACAAAAAAAAAAACTAAAAAAAATAAACACCACTATTGTTAACCTCCTCTGAAGTAAAAACAGATTATTGGAGATAGATTACCTATGCAACATTGTTGTCAAAAAGAGCCATGCAGTATTTGTTAGAACAATGACGCTATAGATAATTATCTCTAGTAATTTGTTAGTAGATTTTAGGGTTTGGCTGTAAGAGAGATTCTCATATTTGTATTTTTTTACAACCTTTATGAAGAATATTTTATATTCAGACAGCGACATCTACTAATCTGATTGGAACTAAAATGAAAAGTCCTCATGAAACGAAATCCGGTTGCATTACACACAACACTCAAAACACGACTAATCGAACGCGCAGCATAACATTCCGGGACTACAGCGCGTGGCGTCGCGGCGTTGCGTCGCATGCGGCGCTGCTGCAGAGGCTTACTGCGGGCGATGCGGCGTGACGCCGTACTGCGGCGAGCAATGCCAGCGGCGCGACTGGGCGGATAGGCACCACGCCGTGTGCCACAACCTGGCGCGGTGAGTGATGATGAATGTGAAGCTTCTTTCTTTCTCTTTCTACCTCTTCAGATCTATACGGTAGCAACTGTATTCGGTGGTGATGGCCAAGTTTAACTCAAAAACAGTCTCACACACACAAAGACTCCTTAGGTTTTTCCGTAGACTTCCTTTGCCGCAGAAAGCCGTGATGGTGATGAATGTGAAGCTTCTTTCTCAGCTCTTTCTAACTATCTTCAGATCTATACGGTAGCAACTGTATTCGGTGGTGATGGCCAAGTTTAACTCAAAAACAGTCTCACACACACAAAGACTCATTTCGTGTCTCCGTAGACTGCCTTAGATTCCTTGCCATCTAGTAAGGTCTGATGAATGTGTGAAGCTACTTTCTCAGCTCTTTCTACCTCTGTTCATATCTATACTATAGCCGCTGCAGTCGGTTGGGATGGCCAAGTTTAACTCAAAAACAGTCTCACACACACAAAGACTCCTTTCGTGTCTCCGTAGACTGCCTTAGATTCATGTTTGAAGCGTTGTTTAATGCTTTTTCGATCTATAGTTAAAATAAATAAATACTGAATCCTTGCCATCTAGTAAGGTCTGAGAAAGAATTGCCGCAGTAAGCCGTGATGATGAATGTGTGAATCTTCTTTCTAGCTCTCTTCACACCTATACTGTAGCAGCTGTAGTCGGTGGGGATGGCCAAGTTTAACTCAAAAACAGTCTCACACACAAAGACTCCTTAGGTTTTTCCATAGACTTCCTTTGCCGCAGAAAGCCATGATGATGATGAATGGGTGAAGCTTCTTTCTCAGCTCTTTCTACCTCTTCAGATCTATACTGTAGCAACTGTATTCGGTGGTGATGGCCAAGTTTAACTCAAAAACAGTCTCACACACACAAAGACTCATTTCGTGTCTCCGTAGACTGCCTTAGATTCCTTGCCATCTAGTAAGGTCTGATGAATGTGTGAAGCTATTTTCTCAGCTCTTTCTACCTCTGTTCATATCTATACTACAGCCGCTGCAGTCGGTTGGGATGGCCAAGTTTAACTCAAAAACAGTCTCACACACAAAGACTCCTTTCGTGTCTCCGTAGACTTCCTTAGATTCCTTGCCATCTAGTAAGGTCTGATGAATGTGTGAAGCTATTTTCTCAGCTCTTTCTACCTCTGTTCAAATCTATACTATAGCCGCTGCAGTCGGTTGGGATGGCCAAGTTTAACTCAAAAACAGTCTCACACACACAAAGACTCCTTTCGTGTCTCCGTAGACTGCCTTAGATTCATGTTTGAAGCGTTGTTTAATGCTTTTTCGATCTATTGTTAAAATAAATAAATACTGACTCCTTGCCAACTAGTAAGGTCTGAGAAAGGATTGCCGCAGAAAGCCGTGATGATGAATGTGTGAATCTTCTTTCTAGCTCTCTTCACACCTATACTGTAGCAGCTGTAGTAGGTGGAGATGGCCAAGTTTAAAAACAGTCTCATTCACACAAATACTCCTTAGGTTTTTCCGTAGACTTCCTTTGCCGCAGAAAGCCATGATGATGAATGGTGAAGCTTCTTTCTCAGCTCTTTCTACCTCTTCAGATCTATACTGTAGCAGCTATAGTCGGTGGTGATGGTCACGTTTAACTCAAAAACAGTCTCACTCACACAGACTCCGTAGGTGTTTTGGCCATCCAGTAGGGTCTGAGAAAACATTGCCGCGGAAGCATGCGGAAGCGATTCCTGTAGCCCCGTCGTAGTCAAGCGCTGGAATGCTGGGGTTTTCATCATCTACTTCCTTGAGCCGGACCCCGACATATCCTGCCTATAACCTCCAGCGAGGCGGGAATAAGCAAAGCTATTTCCCCTCCTGAAAGGTCGGAGGACTGCTATACATCGGTAAACCCTTGCATCGACCGATGCAGTTACATTGTAAATACTTTACTTTTAAATATATTAACACTCAAACACAGATGATAAACATGTTCTAGAAAAATCGCACCTTGAGAATGAAAGTGACCTAACTCAAAGACCCGATCTATAAGTAAAACTGCCCCTGTTTTACTTACAGATCGGTCTCTTCCCACAGGGTTTTAGAATACGCCTTTTAAGGTTAGTTTATTTAGTAGAATCTGAATTTACAGTAATTTTGAGTTAGGTCTCATTCTAAAGGTGGGATTTGTCTAGAACATGTTTGTCTGTGTTTGAGTGTTAATATATCTATATATATAAAAGAAAGTCGTGTTTGTTACAACACTTATAACTCGAGAACGGCTGGACCGATTGCCATGGTTTTTGATTTGTTGGATTTGTTTCCGTCCCGAATAGCAGAATAACTATTAAAAACATTGGAAAATTAACGAAAAGATAAAATCAATTTATCCCCGTATTCTCCACGGGAACGGGAACTATGCGGGTGAAACCGCGGGGCGCAGCTAGTTTACAATAAAACTAGTATATAACTATTCTACCGTTCCATAGGCCATAATATTGGCCCAATTTCAATTTAATAGACTCCATTTATTTCAAGCTACAGTAATAATCATAAAATAAAGTAAAGGTGCGAAATGCTTGTCCTGGGTGGTAATGGGACCCACGATCTACAAGCGTAGAAGCCTACCTGCTCTAAGGCCAGTCGTATACTAAGAACTTTTTCTCGTGACTTTATAGATTGGTGAAGGATGTGATCGTATCAGAAGCCTCTCCAGTGAACGACGAACTTGTGTAAGTATTGAGTTTTTAAGGTTCCGTACTAAAGGGTAAAGTGGGACCCTATTACTAAGACTTTTATTTGCTCCTTTCGCCAGGGGATACTAGACTGTTTTCATCTACCTACAGCCGCGCTATCAATAATGGTTCTTCTGTTGGTACTAAAAGTTACTGAAAATTACCGTCCACGGATGTTTAAATCTGTGAAGATTATCCAGATTTGATTTAAGCTGCTCTGCCCGGTCAGTAGTTGGATGGGTGACCGTTTAGTGTCATTTCAACTGATTCCATGCTTCGGAGCCAGGGCAGGCTATTCTAGTCTGTAAGCCATGTCGGAGGCCTTACGGTAGCTTGAAAAAGCGAACACCAGAGTTGGTCACGTACTCTCGAAAACATGATGTACATCATATAACCTCCTTTAAAACTATTTATTAGGAATACAAATAAGTTTCCGCCGTTTTTTAACACAAATTAAATATTTATTGTAGAAGAACGGTAATATAAATTTATTCAAAATATTGCCCATCACTTGCAACCACTTTTTCCCATCTCTCAGGCAGCATTCGAATCCCACGCCTGAAGAACTCCTTGTCTTTTGAGGTTATCCACGAATCAACCCAATTTTTGGTATCCTCATAAGATGTGAACCGCTGCGCCGTCAGAGCATGTGCTACGGACCGGAACAGGTGATAATCGGACGGTGCAATGTCTGGTGAATACGGCGGGTGGGGTAACACTTCCCAATCAAGTGTTTCCAAGTACTTTTTCACGGTAGCCGCAACATGTGGACGAGCATTGTCATGCAGAAGAATAATTTTTTCGTGTCTAGAATAGTATTGAGGGCGTTTTTCCTTCAGAGCTCGGCTCAATCTCATCAATTGTGTTCGATAGAGGGCTCCAGTAATTGTTTCGCTCGGATTAAGCAACTCATAATACACTACACCTAGCTGATCCCACCAAATACACAGCATAAGTTTTTTTCCGTGAATATTCGGTTTTGCTGTTGATGTTGACGCGTGGCCAGGTAATCCCCATGATTTTCTTCTTTTTGGATTGTCATAATGTATCCACTTCTCATCACCAGTTATGATACGATGTAAAAAACCCTTTTTTTATGTCTAGCTAGCAGCATTTCACTTAAGCATAATCGGCGTTCAATATCTCTCGGCTTTAATTCGTACGGAACCCAATTTCCTTGTTTATGAATCATTCCTAATGATTTTAAACGATGTGAGACTGCTTGCTGAGTGACTTCTAATGTTAGAGCAAGTTCTTTTTGTGTTTGAGATGAATCTTCCTCCAATAATTCCTCCAATTCTGCATCCTCGTAAATTTTTGGCCTTCCACTGCGATCTTTGTCTTCTACGTCGAAATCACCATTTTTAAACTTTTGAAACCACTCTCGACACGTTCTCTCACTCAAAGCAACCTCACCATATGCTTCTACGAGCAATCGATGCGCCTCAGCAGCAGATTTCTTTAAATTAAAGAAGTAAACTAATATTTCCCGCAAATGACGCTTACTTGGCTCAAATTTTGACATTTTCAACTTATAAAAATTATATTTTACCAATATAAAATCAATGATATTAATAGGTTATGTTGTTCTTGAATGTCCAAACTATTTTTTAAGCCGGTTATCATCTGCGAAAGCTAACCGAAACTCCGTGCCGCGCCATCTACAATAAAACGGCGGAATCTTATTTGTACTCCTAATATCAACCAAAATTTGGTTATTATAACACAGCTCGAAGTTTTTTTTTCATTACTTGCTCCTACAGCATCCCGCCGCCTGCGCCACTCCGCCGGCCCCGTTCCCCGGCGCAGTCGCAGCGGGAGCCGCCGCGCTCCAACACATCAGAATGTGATAAAGTTAGTCAACAATAATCAATTTATTAGTGGTACCAATTATATTAAAAATAATAAATATTCATGGACATATTTCGCACAGCGCCATCTAGCCCCAAACTGAGAGTAGTGTACTATGGGAACTAGATAACTGATAGAATACATAAAGTACTTTTTTTTTTGTAAATACATACTTATAATACATACATTTAGACAGAACATACATTTATGTTCGCACACAGCTGCTTGTACTGGGTGTGAATCAATTCCACGACCTATAGTGCGGAAGGCAGAGCTACTACCAACTGAGGTATGAGGCAAGTAAACACACACACACACACACACACACATACATAAATTTTGTCTATTTAATACAAGCATGGGCCTAACCATGGGAGGGAGGAAATTGAAATTAAGAAGCGATTAAAATAAAATAAAAATGCATGCATAGTCAAATTGACTTATATTTATTTAACTACCTATAAAGCAGGATCATTTGCGGCTGTTCGCCCTACACACTGCACTACATATACCTAATGTTTCATGTAGGTGTGTTTGTGTAGTGTGTATGACAAAAAGCCGCGAATGACCCGACCTAAGAAAAATCTGAATTCCCCCCCCCCCCCCCCCCCCCCCCCCCCTAGGCTAGAAGCTGGGTACCCCCATTCAAGTGTGATTAATGCTAAATCCTCCACTTCTCAGAAATTCCTTCCCCACGGGGAGCGTCAAACAGCCTTCCAGCAGTGCCAGCGGAGACAAGACAACCGGAGCAACAGACCCGAGCGGACCGGTGCCGGAACGGACCCGGTGCCCCAGACCAGGCCTGCACATCCAGGGCCATCTTCAAACAAAGGCGAAGGCAATCGCTACCACGAGCAAAAGGTCCGTATATAGCAGTGTTTTTCAATCTGTGGGTCGTGACCCTTAGTGGTGAAGCGTTACTTGGGGGGTCGCTGGCAAAAGGAAAAAGCAAAAACACCACAATAAAAACATAATTTCAGCTCTGGATATTTTTGTGTCCTCGCAGCTTCTTGCAGAGTGTAGGTCTTTACATAATGGTGGAAAATCATAAATACAGTTTCTTCAGTTACTAACTTTGTTTGTCTATGGTCCAAGGGGGTCGCCACAATTTTTCTACCTGTAAAAGGGTCGCGTATTCATAGAGATTGAAAAACACTGATCTATAGCAAATAATGATCAGACTTACTTATGACTTAATACATTTTTTAAGTTACAGTTGAACAAGTGCGTATTGACGGCTCCGTGGCTTAGTTGGTAGTAGCCCTGCCTTCGGAGCGAGGGGTCCCGGGTTGGATTCCTGGCCGGGGCACACTTTGTGTGGTGATCATGTTGTTTGTTCTCGGGTCTTAGGTGTTTGTCTTGTGTTTCTGTTTGTCTATGCCATGTGCGACACAGGGAATCCTAGTGCAGAGGTATGAGTGTGTAAACGTTTTTTTTTAAGTACCTGGGCGTGTTTGTTGATAGTTAAAAGTCTTTCTTCTTCTATCTAAACTTAAAGCAAACCCAAAGCGAAGCGATTTGTATGAAATTTTGTGTTTATATAGCTAAACTAAACAAATTAGTTGTTCATATGTATTGTATATTATTTGTAAAGGGACGCTACCCGCATGAGAAGGACCGCTCGCAGGGGGACCAGGACAAACGCAATGGCCAGGGGTACAGATTACAGCTGGAGCAGAAAGATGAAGCATATGGTAAGTCTAGATTAGTATGGGGTAGTGGAAAATTTTTTTTGGTCCCATAGAATTTTAATTTAAATCGGTCCTATAATTTGGTTGTTAAATCAAAATAACTGGAAAAAATATGTCATCGAAGTTGGAATAAGTGATGGTACGAGCTGAGGGCCCACCTGGTAAGTGGCGCCCCCCGCCCATGACAACAGTAATGCGACTCAGTATGAGATTTGGATCCTACACTGAGTCGCACTCATCCTGCTGCATCACCCTAGATGAGATACATATGAGCATGTGATTTCACCGGCACCCACACCCTTCCACCTGAACACAGTAATGCGAGCACTACTGCTTGGTAACTGATTCCAGGTGTTGTGGCAGTATCTCTCCGGACGAGTATGCTCAAGTTCTACTGCTACTTTTGGTTGCTCCTTTAGCACCACCCGGGGGGTACGTGTAGGGAATCAAAGGGTGCACACCTACGGACGCGACCAACTGGAAAATATAAGCTCTCGCTTGTTTCTGTAAAATAAAAATATCACAATAAGATTCCATAGCTAAGGAGTATGGTAGTAAAGAAACAAAATGTTTTTTTTTTTAATTCTTTTAATTTTTTCAGCTCCGCGCCGGTCGTTGCCTCAGCCCGAATCAAAGCCGAAGGCAGCCGAACAGCCGCCGAAGACGCCGGCGCCCGATGCCAAGCCGGAAACCAGCGTTGTACCGGGCACCATCAGAGACGTTACGCCGCGCCGTCCGGTCGTACCCACCAGGTATGATACCAGGTGATCCTGCAGGAATTTTGAAAATTAACATCGTAACCTTATATGGAGAGCGTGGTGGCCCAGAGGCATAGACGCCGACTTTCAATCTGAAGGTCGCTGGTTCACCCACACGTGCACCAATGAGTTTTTTCACTTGAAAAATTGATGTGCGCAATACCACGTTCTCAAAACGGTGACGGAAAACATCGTGAGGAAACCGGCATGTCTTAGAACCGAAATTCGACGACATGTGACATCTACCAATCCGGATTGGGCTCCCGTGGTAGATCAGAGCCCATTCACTCTCAATTATCGAGAGTAGGCCGGTGTCCCTGCAGTGGGAACATTAGAGGCTGGTACGGTAACCTTATATCCTGAGATCCGGCAGCAAGATTACTACGTTAGTTATTTATTTATTGACCGCATGTATATGTGTTTACAAAGTAAATGAGACTTGATAATGCATAAGTAAAAACTGTGTCGACTTTTCCAGTGCCCGCCCTTGTGAACTAAGGAGATCTACACAATGTATAGAATATGTATAGAATTGCAATATGTATAAAAAAAAAAACTTTGAAGTTACCTTTGCAGAACAAAAAAACAACAACATTAACACACTCATACCTCTGCACTAGGATTCTCCGTGTAGCAGATGGCATGGACAAACACAGGAACACAAGACAAACACCCAAGACCCGGGAACAAACTTTTGTTTTTTCGATTTTACTTTTATTTTTCTTATGTATTAATTTTATTCTGCCCCATAAATGTGTGCTAAAACGAATGACACGTAACAACAATAAAATAAATACTTATTAATATTATTAATAATTATATTACTTAATATTAAAATTAAAGCAATTGGCAGGTTTGAAAATAGCCACACGAGAAGACAGTTCAAAGTCAAACTCATTTTTATTCCTTTAGATCTCAAGTATCATTTGGACACGTCAAATTTTACTCATGCATGTACACATATTCGTGAGCATGTAACGTGTCACAGGAACTCCCCAGGCACATTACATGCACACAGATATGTCAACATTACAGTCAGTTTTCATATTTAAGCTTATCTTTCTAACCGACCAACCCGAGGGGAAGAAACAAACAAGAAACCCCTCGGAGACAGTATTACATATTCGCGAATATGGTCCTGCGTCTAGAATGGAGCAAATTCATTCCCAAGCCTTTTTGTCATCTAGGTAATCTGATGTATTATAGTAAGCTTTTGCAACAAGTTTACGTTTGATGACAGTTTTAAATTTAATTATTGACAATAATTGATTTCGCTCGGGATTTTGTTAAACGGAAGTTTGACCCACATTGCTAATAAATACACTTGCGTCGTTTTCAGCTGCGTCATTGAGAAGCTGTCTGTGGGCGCGACGTTCCTGTCGACGGTGGAGAGCCGCGCGGGCGGCGGCACCGCGCAGCCCGGCTACGTGTGCGTCACGCTCCACGAGGACTTCGGCCAGGAGTACACCCAGCTGTGCGACGAGTTCGCGGAGCAGTGCGCCCGGGACGCGGCCGACCACACGTGAGACCACCCCCCACTCATGCTCGCCCGGCAGCTGGAGCGCTGGACAGGTGTACACCCAGCTGTGCGACGAGTTCGCGGAGCAGTGCGCCCGGGACGCGGCCGAGCACACGTGAGACCACCCCCCACTCATGCTCGCCCGGCAGCTGGAGCGCTGGACAGGTGTACACCCAGCTGCTCGCGTCTAGCTGTGTACCCTTTGATTCCCTACACGGACCCCCTGGGTGGTGCTAAAGGAGCAACCAAAAGTAGCAGTAAAACTTGTGCCAAGTTCGTCCGGAGAAGTACTGCCACATCTGGAATCTGCCGTCAAGCAGTAGTGGTTGCATTACAGTGTTCCGGTGGAAGGGTGTGGGTGCCGGTGAAATCACATGCGCATGTATCATCCCCGTCTCGGGTGATGGACGCTGGATGAATGCGACTCAGTAAAGGTTTGGATCTCGTACTGAGTCGCGTTACTGTTGTCATGGGCGAGGGTCACCACTTACCTGGTGGGCCCTCAGCTCGTTCCGTCATTCAGTCACAAAAAAAAAAAAACTGTGTGCACTCCTTGTCTCTCATGATCGCCTGGTAGCTGCGGCACGGGACTCTGTTGTCACCTTGTATTTTACAAATAAATTATGTCGGGAATGGCTTCACTTATACAATACGAGTACTATTGGGTGTGTGAATATGACTCCGCCCTTTCTCAACAGATGTCGTTTTTAGTATTGTTTACGTGTACTAATAAATGACCATACTTGTATTCGATAGTACTGAATGTCAGCTATCTAACGCATTTTATGATATTTGGTTGAAGTGTAAGCAACAATTGTTTTCACCTTTTCGAAAATGTCGGTTTTTATTCCAAATAAACGTCATTTGCGGGAAGTGTTATTACATTATTTTATTGCGAAGAAAACTGCAGCGGAAACTTATCGTTTGCTTGTGGAGATTTATGGTGAGCATGCTCCGTCTAATACAACTTGCAAGGAATGGTTTCGACGATTTCAAAATAACGATTTTAGTACTGAGGATAAAGAACATGGAAAACCACCAAAAAAATTTGAAGATGCTGAATTGGAAGCATTATTGGCGGAAGATTCTTGCCAAACTCAATCAGAATTAGCTGCAGCATTAAATGTTGATCGTTCAACTGTTGCAAAGCGTTTACAAATGATGGGAATGATTCAAAAAGCCGGTGACTGGGTTCCACATGATTTAAAAGAAAGAGACATGGAACGTCGGAAAACCATTTGTGAAATGCTGCTTCAAAGACAGCAAAGAAAAGGATTTTTGCATCGGATAGTCACAGGAGACGAAAAATGGATACACTACGAAAATCCTAAACGCAAAAAAGCTTGGGTGAAACCAGGCGAACCAGGCCCATCACAGCCAAAAATAAATATTCACTGTGCCAAGGTCATGCTCTGTATTTGGTGGGATCAGAAAGGTATTGTATATTATGAGTTGCTCAAACCCTCTGAAACTATTAATGGAGAAGTTTACCGACGACAACTAATGCGTTTGAAGCGAGCCATAGAAGAAAAACGACCAGAATGGGTGAATAGACATAACAAATTAGTTCTTCAGCATGACAATGCCAAACCGCATACCGCAGAAGTCGTAAAAAGATATTTAGAGGGACAGGACTGGGAAGTGTTACCCCACCCGCCATATTCACCAGACATAGCTCCTTCGGATTACCACCTATTCCGGACGATGCAGACAGACCTTACTGGAGAAAAGTTTACTTCATGTGAAAGTATCAAAATTTGGATTGACAACTGGATAAGCTCAAAAGACCAGGACTTCTTCCAGCAAGGAATACGAAAACTACCTGAACGATGGGCGAAGGTTGTAGCTGCAGATGGAGCATACTTTCAATAATTTTTTTTTTAATTTTGTAAGCGAACAAATGTGTTTTATTTTGACAAAAAGGGGCGGAGTCATATTCACACACCTATTATATAATACTAGCTGCGCCCCGCGGTTTCACCCGCATAGTTCCCGTTCCCGTGGAGAATACGGGGATAAATTGATTTTATTTTTTTCGTTAATTTTCCAATGTTTTAATAGTTATTCTGCTATTCGGGACGGAAACAAATCCAACAAATCAAAAACCATGGCAATCGGTCCAGCCGTTCTCGAGTTATAAGTGTTGAAACAAACACGACTTTCTTTTATATATATAGATTTTATAGAAACCTCAAAAATTGTAGCCTATATGTTATTCTGATGTATAAGCTATATTGTGGTAAAGTTTCATTCAAATCCATTCAGTAGTTTTTACGTGAAAGAGTAACAAACATCCATACATCCATACTTACAAACTTTCGCCTTTATAATAGTAGTAGGATACTACACTATATATCAGTGTTTTTCAATCTCTATGAATACGCGACCCCTTTACAGGTAGAAAAGTTATGGCGATCCCCTTGGACCATAGACAAACAAAGTTATAATAGTAACTGAAGAAACTATGTTTATGATTTTCCACCATTATGTAAAGACCTACACTCTGCAAGAAGCTGCGTGGACACAATAATATCCAGAGCCGAAATTACGTTTTTATTGTAGTGTTTTTGCTTTTTCCTTTTGCCGGCGAACCCCCAAGTAAGGCTTCGCGACCCCCCTAAGGGTCGCGACCCACAGATTGGAAAACACTGCTATATATTAATACTAAGAGTACTGTTCTGCTTATATGTTTCAGTCCCCGCATAGGCGAGACGTTCGCGTTCTTGAATGCCGAGGACGGGGGCTGGTACCGTGCTCGCTGTCTCTCTCGCACCCGCGCGGCCCTCATAGACGCGGGCCGCGTGGTGTCTCACTCGCCCCAATGTTCGCGCAGGCTGCCCGCCGCGTACGCCTCCGTACCGGAGTTCTGTGCTGTAATCAACACTGCGCAACTTGAGGTAATTATATTTTCACATCATCGCTTCATGATTTATAATCGCCTGGTAGATTTCCGACTTCCAGTGGTCGATAAGCTAGGTTGTCAATTCGGTTGGTTATTTTGTTGGTAAATGAATTTTATTATTTATTTAATTAAAACGGTTGGCACCAATTACATTAATTAAAAATAAAGAAAAAATAATATTTAGATAAAAAATAACAACAATGAAAGAATTATACAGCATTTATCTTTCTAAATAATAATTGACTACATTCAAGTGAGATTAGACAAGTGATTGATAAAAAAAAATGGTATAGCTTTCATCCCTTTTCTCGCCCTACTATATCCCCTACTATACCCTATATAAAAAACTGACTACCAAATTTGTAAACAAGGAGCGAAGGAAAAATTCACAGGGACGCAAAATAGGCCATTTTTCGTTTACTTAAACATTTATTCTACTCCACGAAACGATTGAACCGATTTTATTAAAATTTCTACAGGTGGGTCCTATAGAAATATTATATAAAAGTACATATTTTTTTTTTACGAGTATGTAATTCATCCTTCTGCGTCTATGATTTCACCGGCACCCACACCCTTCCACCGGAACACAGTAATGCGAGCGCTATTGCTTGGCGGCAGATTCCAGGTGTGGTCGCAGTACCTCTCCGTACGAACTTGGCACAAGTTCTACTGCCACTTACAAGTAAAAAACAAACTTAACCAGATTGAAAACCTCTGGAAGACATTTGAAAAAATAATTAGATGACAGAGACGTTTTCATAAAAAAAATCTGACTTGATTTTTGATGGCCCTAAAACAATACTCTAATCCAACAGCTGAATATGAACCTGAGTTGCACCCTAGTGAGCCCAGTGCCCGGGGGGTACAAGGTGACATTGGAGAACACAGAGACAGGGATGCCAGTGGGAGAAGGCCATGTGTCCCGCTGGACCCCGAACGTGGAGTACCCCGCCCCAGGTCAGTACCTCCTATGTGACTTCTTGCTGAAAGCTTTGTAATGGCCATATTTATTTGGACAGGGGGACTTTCGCTTTTATAATCCGGCTTAGTTGGTAGTACCCTGCCTTCGAAGCGAGGGGTCCTGGGTCCGACTCTTTGTGTGGTGAGCATGAAATTTGTTGTCTGCTTTTGGGTGTTTGTCTTGTGTTTATGTGTTTGTCCATGCCATCTGCGACACAGGGAATCCTAGTGCAGAGGTGTGAGTGTGTAAACGTTTATTTATTATAATAGAAAATTCTTTAATGCACACATGGTTCAACTTAAAGCTAAGAAGCAATATCTTCTAGTCAATCTTTTGGTATTGTAGAAATGTTATTTCGCAGGTAGTTGCATACATACATTTACATACTATTACTTGTATGATTTATCTTTAACTTTAGCAATGTCATCGTTTTAAGTTGTACCATGTTAACCTGTTTTTGTTCCAATAAATTTTATTATTATTACTAGCTGTGCCCGCGACTTCGTCCGCGTAGACTTAGATCTATCCCAGCCTAGAGGATAGAAATAATATGAGATGCTTATTATGTCTGGTCGTTACTATTATATTAAAATTATGTTATGATTAAATCTCAAAATACTTTATTTCTGTTGGATTCTTACCATATTACTTAGGTTTTGTTAACTGGGAAGATTAAAGACGTGATTGGATGATGAACTACGTAAGTGAAACTGCAACCATTGCAAATGTATATTTTATAATAATGCTTCTCTGTAAACTATAATATAGAAGTCGTATTTTCAGGATATTTCAGGAACGTGCGTATAAAAAATATTTGAATTGCTAAGGCGGACTGTGCAATAAGCAACTCAATATAAGCACTACGTCTGATCACTGCGGAACATAGGCTCACCGGAGACTGAATGCATTTAAAACTAAATGAACAGTTGATAGGAATGAGAGGAATTCTCTAAACTCTTGACTTTCAATTTGGTGCCGTAACATAATATAGGAAGACTTAAATTTATAAAAGAGCAATGGGCACTCCGACATTTAGTTTAATATATTGTATTGTATGATGGGAGTCCAGATGCACTCTAGAAATTTAAACATTCGATGGGATAGATGGTAGGGTCTTATTGTTCCCGCCTGACCGCGGCTATAGGCAGAAACTTTTCGCTGTCAAATATGGTCTCATCCATGATTGACAGCGGGTGATCTTGGGTGGCAGCTCAGTCTTTCTGCAAGGAAGTAACCTCGCAGAAGGAAGCAGCCGAGAGCGTGAGGGAGGAAGAATCTCCTCACCCTGGTAGACGCAGGAGAGTGGGTCGGCGAAGGCAGGCGAATGAGCGCCGCCTGCCACCCTAACGGGAACCTCCTGGTGGTAGATCCGGGGAATCTGCCGTCCGACGGATGAAGTCCCCACAGGAGGATGGCGTGCTTCGTGTTTCGGGCACGCCACCACAGGGAGTTACACATCGTTTTGGGGTCCCGATACGCGTAGACCAACGCCGCTGGGGCCACTACCGTACCCGTAGCCCTAGCGTGAAGGCAGGAACACCAAGGGGGTTTAGTGTGTATTTCCCCAGTACTGCTATTTCTTAGTGTTGGGGGTGAGTCACACATAACCTCACGCCTCCCCAAGGTATACGCAAAGTATTTACCCATTGACAAAAAAATATCGTCTTATTGTTCCACTACTCTGTTAGTGATGTTGAATGGTGTTCAATGCCATTCCCTGGAACACGGCTCAATGTTGTATCAGTGTTGTTAGATCATCATACACATATGAAATAAGTCCTGAAGTGAAAAACAGTGTTAAATACACAGGAGGTGTGTGGCCGCATGTTTAGTGTTCAATGCATTGGTATAACGTTGTCCCACAGACTCGAACATTAAGACATGCGTTAATTTCATCAACCTTAGTATCTCCATTTATAAACACCACATAAGAGCATGGTGATATCTATAGGTGGATCTAATATATCGCAGTGAGTTCGGTCCATCGCTTTAACTGTTTTACGGGTTGCCATTGTGCACTGATCCCATACTACTAAGCACAATCACGTAGAACCTTTGCTTTGTCGCTATTTCTAGAAATGTTGCAAACTGGGCTTCAAGTTTCAAGTTCCAGATTCCAAGACTTCCAAGTTTTTGGGATTTTAAACATTTTGTTGGCGGTTTTAGTTTCATGTAACTATGTGTATAGCTGTTTTACCCGATTAGGAAACAGAAGGAGCAATTTTATTTCGGTTGCGTATTTGGGTCAAGACGGCTTTGGTGAGAAATAAGTCCCCCGTACCAATTTATTGGATCTAGTTGCTCGCGTCCGCAGGTGTGTATCCTTTGATTCCCTACACGTACCCTCTGGGTGGTGCTAAAGCAACAACCAAAAAGTAACAGTAGAACTTGTGCCAAGTTCGTCCGGCGAGGTACTGCCACCACACCTGGAATCACACAAGCAGTAGTGCTTGCATTACATTCGCATGAGACGTATCATCCCCGTCTCGGGTGATGGTCGCAGCAGGATGAGTATGACTCAGTCTAAGATCTAAATCATATACTGAGTCGCATTACTGTTGTCATGGGTGTGGGTCGCCACTTACCACCAGGTGGGCCCTCAGCTCGATACGTAACTAACTCAGAAAAAAAAAGATAGCTAGCAAGCATCGATTTATGTTTCGTTATCATTGTTGAGCTGCATATTCTTTGACAGACTTCCGCTAATTTATAATGATACTTTTTCAATATATGTGCTGCATCTGAATGTCCAGATAATATCAGCAAAATCGATAACAAATGTCGCAATGTTTTGCGACATTTGTTATCGATTTCACACATTCGACATTTGTTTCGCAATCGCAACTTTCGCCCCTGATGATGATGATGTACCCTGAAGAAGATTTACCTATGCGGCCATTTTCAAAACTTAATCAACCTTTTGCAGTTCAAAGTACAAAGAAAAACTAAACTGCCTTTAAACTAATTGCCTAATTAATCAACCCAAACTACGACTAAACGTGTCATCTGCTTTCAAGCGCCTGCTCGTATTCATGCTGCAATACACCGGCCCACCACACCGAATCAAGCATGCAGGATTCGGCAGGCGCCAAATTAAAATTTTGAATAAAACATTGAAGAACTTTTGATTTTGCAAGTCGATTTTGATAAAATAAACGGTATTCATTAGTCGAGACTCAGCTTAACATTTGTTAGTAATTAGATTTTGATAACTACCTATGGTTTTTGCGTAAAGTGCGCACAAACATTTTTGAATAAAACATTGAGTAACTTTTTATTTTGTAAGTCGATTATGATAAAATAAACCCTATTCATTATTCGAGACTTAGCTTAACATTTGTTAGTACCTAGATTTTGATAACTGTCTATGGTTTTTGCGTAAAGCGCGCACAAACATACAGACAAACAGACAAACAGACAAAAATTACAAAAATTGCTTTTTTACGTTCTATTACTTATTCCTAACGTCTCCCAGTTATTATTTTGCAAAAATCTTTAATGTACAGACACGGCAAGTCTACAGTTTTATTATATGTATAGATTAAAAAAATCTTATTTATCTAGATTAGATAGATAAATATATAATGCATTGTATGAGAAAAAAAAAAAATTAAAAGCACCCCTAACCCACAGCCGCAGAAGTGATAGCTGCCTCAGTGAGACCGGGTCCAGTATCTGCGAAGTCTTCAAACCCAGCCGGACCGGAAGCGAGGCCAGCGCCACCGGAAGTGCCCCGGCCGGACGTGTCGCACAACACCGCTTACTTCGTGGTGGATGTGACGTCACTACGCCGCGTGTGCGTGAAACCGTGCGACCTCCGCGCGGTAGCGGCGTTCGATGCCGCGCTACAGGACACCGTGATGTATGGCATCGATGGTAAGATCTAAATATCTTGGAGGATCTTAGTGCGGGGTATGAGTGTGTAATACCCAGGGGGGGGGGGCGCAGGAGGAGGAAGCTGCCCACCCCCCCCTGGAAAAAAAAATGCATGCATAGTCAAATTGACTTATATTTATTTAACTAGCTATAAAGCAGGATCATTTGCGCATTGTAGATTTAGCCGCATTGTATTGCCATTGCCCATTGTATTGCGCACATAAATTTTTCAAGTGAACAAACTCATTAGAGCACGTGTGGGTTTGAACTAGCAACCTTCAGATTGAAAGTCGGCGTCTATGGCCCTGGGCCACCACGCTCCAGTACCACGTTCTCACGGTGACGGAAAACATCGTGAGGAAACCGGCATGTCTTAGAACCAAAAATTCGACGGCATGTGACATCTACCAATCCGGATTGGGCTCCCGTGGTAGATCAGAGCCCATTCACTCTCTTTTATCTGGAGTAGGCCGGTGTCTGCAGTGGGAACATTAGAGGCTGGTACGGTATAGATAGATTGATAACACTTTATTGCACACCAAAAGATAACAATAGCTTAAAACCAAAAATCTTAAATAATAAAAAGGTGACAGGGCGGTCTTATCGCTATAAAGCGATTGTATTGTGTTACAGCTGTGCCGTTGACCGCGCCGCCGCAGAAGGGACAGACAGTGGTCGCCAAATTCACGGATGGCGTCCACTACAGGGCTTTTGTTAAGCGGACAAATGTTGCCAAGAACAAATATCTCATTGAATATATTGAATATGGTAAGTTGAAACATCTTGTGATGTTACCTCTGGAGGGTTTACGGGCTTTGGTTGGGAGAGCCCAATCAACAACGTTTACACACTCATGCCTCTGCACTAGGATTCGCTGTGTCGCAGATGGCATGGACAACAGAAACAAGACAGACACCCAAGACCCGAGAACAAACTTCATGCTCAACCCACAATGTGTTTTTTTTTTATTGTGTAATATATAATGTTATTACATTTCTGTTTTTTTTTGCACCATTAAATCCTAGACGGGTTTGTCTCGGTGCTCACATTAGCAGTATTACATAGTACAATACATAAATATACAAAAAAAAATTGTTGGGAAATTGTCATTAATTAAAGATTTACCTAAATCCTAAATGAATACACATTACACTGTGCCGGCCGGGAATCGAACCCGGGACCACTCGCTTCGAAGGCAGGGCTATGCGCAAATGGCGAATGAGCTGATTTAAAAGGAAATATTGTAATAAGACAGAAAAACGTCTGCCCAGCTTGTAAGAATAATTTCTACAACTAACAAAAGAGGACCCTAGAATTGAGGTTGGCTTTTTTCGATATTTCAATTAGTGACTCAAACTCTCAAACTCATTTATTCCTATAGATCTCAAGTATCGTTTGGACACGTCAAATTTTACACACGCATGTAAACATATTCATGAGCATGTAACGTGTCACAGCTCCTTCGGCACGTTACATGCACACAGATATGTCAAATTACAGTTGAGAGCGTGGTGGCCCAGGGGCATAGACGCCGACTTTCAATCTGAAGGTTGCTGGTTCAAACCCACACGTGCACCAATGAGTTTTTTGCACTTGAAAAATTTATGTGCGCAATACCACGTTCTCACGGTGACGGAAAACATCGTGAGGAAACCGGCATGTCTTAGAACCATAAAATTCGACGACATGTGACATCTACCAATCCGGATTGGGCTCCCGTGGTAGATCAGAGCCCATTCACTCTCAATTATCGAGAGTAGGCCGGTGTCAGTGGGAACATTAGAGGCTGGTACGGTACGGTTTTATGTTTAAGATAATCTTATTCAGTTTACGTCTTTTCCAATTACTATTGATTTATATTGATTGTCCCTACAGGTAATGAAGAAACGATTCCGCTGGAGCGCCTGTACCCGTGCCCGGAACACTTGAGCCTGACCGCCAAGCCGACCCAGGTGTCGGTGGTCAAGATATCCGACAGAGAACCCGACAAACTGACCTCAAGCGCCGCCGGATACGTCGACAAATTCAAAGACGACGCCGTGGAACTCACGCTGGTAAGTACCATCACTATATAGTATAAAACATAGTCGCTTTCTCTGTCCCTATATCCTTATGTACAAGGGCGGCCTAGATATAGCGAGGCTCCGGGCGATAGATCTTTGTGAGGCTCTTGGGGTGTGAGGAATTTAGGTGAGTTGGAAGTGTACAGGGCTCCTGGTAATCAGTCAGCATCCTCTTAAAGACAGCTGCAGTACATCAAAACAAAAAACGGGTTGTTCTGCGAGGGTGCGAGGCACTACAAAAGCGAGGCCCCGGGCGGTTGCCCTGCTTGCCACCCCCTAAGGCCGCCACTGCCTAAGGATGCTTAAATCTTTAAAACTACGCAACGGATTTTGATGCGGTTTTTTAATAGATAGAGTGATTCAAGAGGAAGGTTTATATGTATAATACACTAGCAAGTCACCCCGGCTTCGCACGGGTAGTTTCTGATACGACACTGATGCTTTACTTAATTAATCTCTTGTATAATTAACAGATGATCCCTGGTGGTGCGAAGACGGCCCCCAGCGGCAGCCAAGTCATATTGATCAATCCGAAGAACAGCGAACCGGTCAGCAAGAGAATTGAGGAGCTGTGCACTCCGGAGTGGAAGATCTTGGAGGAGAGAGGGGGAGATGCGCTTGGTAAGACTATACAAAGCCCCTATACAGCTGCAACATCAAGTATTCTCTGAGGATGAAGCTAGTATAATTTTTTTGTATAAAATTGCCATTTGACAAGAATTACAAGTATACAAGTAAACTGGGGATCCAGTTGGTCGCGTCAGTAGGTGTACCCTTTGATTCCTGACACGTACCCCCCGGGTGGTGCTTTGTCAAAACGGGTTGAACCGTTTGGTAGTTAAATCAAAATAACTGGAATAAACTGTGACGGAAAACATCGTGAGGAAACCGGCATGTCTTTGAACAAAAAATCCGATGACACGTGACATCTACCAATCAGGATTGGGCTCCCGTGGTAGATCAGAGCCCATTCACTCTCAATTATCGAGAGTAGGCCGGTGTCCCTGCAGTGGGAACATTAGAGGCTGGTGCGGGGTTGAACCATTTGGTTGTTAAATCAAAATAAATGGAAAGATATGTCATTCAAGTAAACGAAATGCGTATTTTTCTACTTTATAAAGCAATGAAGTCTGTTCAATTGATTTTTAAATGTCCGTACCAGCCTCTAATGTTCCCACTGCAGGGACACCGGCCTACTCTCTATAATTGAGAGTGAATTTTCAAATGAGTTACTTTTTGTCCGTAGAATTGGAGAGCAGGCGATTCAGGGACCTCAAGTTCATTCCCCTGCCCCAGTCACGGCCGTTCGTGGCCCGAGTCACCAACAAATACACTGAGACGTTGGTCAACGGGTTTGTCAACGGGTACGAGAAGGGGGCGCCGCTTGCAGACCAGGTTTATGGAGAACTGCACGATCAGGTGAGGATACCCTGTCTAATTCTGGGTGGGGATGGCTAGGCCTGCACTGACGTCCCGCATAGGGGTGTATTGTGCATTGTATCTGCGCATGTGATTTCACCGGCACCCACACTCTTCCGGAACGCAGTAGTGCGCGCCACTGCTTGGCAGATTACCAGGTGGAGGCAGTACTTCTCCGGACGAACTTTGCACAAGTTCTACTGCTACTTTTTGTTGGAAAACGTTTGTCGTCAAGCGAATGAAATTTCTTATTTTGCTTTCTGGTGTCTTATTTCTTCGCCCGTTGTAGATCAATTTGGATGTTTCTTTTTTTTGACGATCCCCTTTAAGAGCGAGTAATAAATAATGAACGTATTGGTGTTGGATCTTTCGTTTTTTTTTTAAATTATTATCTGGTTTTCACTCTCATATGGTTCGTCGACTTATGTTGATTTTTAACAGCGGGTAACACTGCGGGGCGCTTCTAGTTTACATATTAGTTTACGACGACTCCGTGGCTTAGTTGGTAGTAGCCCTGCCTTCGAAGCGAGGGGTCCCGGGTTCGATTCCCGGCCGGGGCACATTTTGTGTGGTGACCATAAAGTTTGATCCGGGGTCTTGGGTGTTTGTCTTGTGTTTCTGTGTTTGTCCATGCCATCTGCGACACAGGGAATCCTAGTGCAGAGGTGTGAGTGTGTTAACGTTGTTTTTTTTTTTTATATTAGTATATGATATTCTTTTTATCTTATTATTTACCTATTTAATGACAAGTAATAACTTGTCTCCTACTCTTGTATTCGTTCGGCACCATAGCCTTGAGCTGAAAATCAGCGCTGTAACTTGTTGCAGCATGTGCTGAGCTCAGGGCTTTTCACAATACCCTGTATGTGACAGCGTTCCACACATTATTAATTTCTTTTAATTTTTTATTTGTTGTGTTAATGTGTTTCTTATTGTTGTGTACAGTCTGTGTGAATAAATGTCTTCTTTCTTTCTTTATATGCAAGAAGATGTATATGAAATCTTGTTTTTTTTTTTATTATTACAGATTAATGAATATGCTCAAAGTAAGCTGTGTAAGGAGCCATACTTGCCCAAGGCAGAGGAACTATGCATCGTGAAAAACCCTGAAAGTAAGTATTATTCAATAGGTTATTGGTCATTGAGTAAAATAGATTGGCCTAGTTGTACGGCGACCCCTGCCCATGACAACAGTAATGCGACTCAGTATAAGATTTGGATCTTACACTGAGTCGCACTCATCCTGAGTCCATCACCCGAGACGGGGATGATACACATGCGTATGTGATTTCACCGGCACCCACACCCTTCCACCGGAACACAGTAATGAGAGCACTACTGCTTGCAGATTCCAGGTTTTGTGGCAGTACCTCTCCGTCAAACTTGGCACAAGTTTTACTGCCACTTTTGGTTGCTCCTTTAGCACCACCCGGGGGGTACGTGTAGGGAATCAAAGGGTACACACCTACGGACGCGAGCAACTGGAGTTAGGTGTGAAAATAATTGCCGCTGGGGCCGCGGAAGTGTGCAAGTCGTTCCCGTAGCCCCAGCAATGCGCGTCTAGAAGGGACCGTGGAGTCTTTAGCCGGTAAGAATCCGGCATAACTCGTCCAACGTCCCAGGGCGGGTAGAGATGAAGGTTCTCCACAAGAGAAAAAAAAATGTGTGAACGAAAAATTATTATTACCTGAAGATTTAACTTTCAATTTGATAATTGTTGTGGTGTTTCAGCCGACAAATGGATGAGGGGCGTGCTACTGGAGCTGGCGGAGGGGCCGGGGGGCGGCACCGCGCGGGTGCTGTACATCGACCTCGGGGACGTGGTGTGCGCGCCGGTCGCGAGTCTGCGCAGGATGCCGCCGGAGTGCGTGGACCACCATCCGGCGCTCGCGTGCCACCTCGAGATCAAAGGTACTGCAGCGGCACGCCACAGAATATAGAGAACAGAGAGAGAATTTTTTTTTATTATAAATAAATAACGACTGCCGCCAACAGCTACAGTTTCTACTATTCAACAAAACAATAGTAGAAACTGTAGCTGTTGGCGGCAGTCATTATTTATTTATTTATTTAAGGCTTCTCAAGGCTTCTCTACAGCCGCTTAAATAATCAATTGTTATTAGTATTATTTTTTATTAACTTCGACATTCTTTTTATTTCAATTATTTATTATTAATCAAATTATTTATTAAATTATTTTATTTTAAGTCTTACTATATAGATACAATTTGATTATTTTTTACATGAAGAAATATTTTCTCATTTTGACAAGGCTATGTACAGCTGCTTCAAAAATTGTTATATTAACGAAGCTAAGTGTCCATTGTGTCCTATAATGAATGATTATGATTATAAAATTTATTTTTATTTAATTTATTTATTTTTTATGTAAATGTTTGACGGAACGAGCTGAGGGCCCACCTGATGGTAAGTGGTGACCCTCGCCCATGACAACAGTAACGCGACTCAGTATGAGATCCAAATCTTTACTGAGTCGCATTCATCCTGCGTCCATCACCCGAGACGAGGATGATACATGCGCATGTGATAATATAATAAAATATAGTTATGGATACACCTCGTCCCTCTGCCTTAGACTGTTTATAAAAGCATTTTTGCATTGATAAGATGCAATTCTTAGTATAGTTTTAACGCGGACTCAGCCGTCTCCATGTCGTCGGCTGAGTCCCGTCATGTACTTTTTCACTCATTAAATAAACGCCTCCAAATCGGTGTGGACGTAATCACTTACTTTTATTTTTAATTTTAATTTAGTTTTCAAAAAACCCGTTTCACGTTCCCAAATCATAAGTACATCACTACATAGTATAAAACAAAGTCGCTTTCTCTGTTCCTATATCCCTATGTATGCTTAAATCTTTAAAACTACGCAACGGATTTTGATGCGGTTTAAATAGATAGAGTGATTCAAGAGGAAGGTTTATATGTATAATACACTAGCAACTCACCCCGGCTTCGCACGGGTAGTTTCTGATACGACACTGATGCTTTGCTAACCGTGCGAAGTCGGGGCGGGTCGCTAGTACATAATATTATTGTTTTTGTCTACAGATTTCCCGGAAAGTCCAACACAAGCTCAGTTGGAGCGGGCATTCCTATTCTTCAACGTGTCCGCGGAGGGGTTCTGTGACCTCCACGTTGACAGTTGCAGGTCCAGAGGCAACGTCAACAGTATCGAAGTGAAGGCCCTCATTGCAGCTTTAAAGTGAGTTCAAACTCAAAGTCAAACTCATTTATTCCTTTAGATCTCAAGTATCATTTGGACACGTCAAATTTTACACACACAAGTAAACATATTCGTGAGCATGTAACGTGCCACAGGAGCTCCTTAGGCACGTTACATGCACACAGATATGTCAAAATACAGTCAGTTTTCATGTTTAAGCTAATCTTATTTTATTTATTACATATCTGTGTGCATGTAATGTGCCTGGGGAGTTCCTGTGACACGTTATATGCTCACGAATATGTTTACTTGTGTGTGTAAAATTTGACGTGTCCAAATGATACTTGAGATCTAAAGGAATAAATGAGTTTGACTTTGACTTTAGTTGAGTTTACAGATCATCTAAGAAAGTTTTGTTCAACCATTTCCACGATACGGCCCATTTAGTATGAAAAAATATTTCGTGACCCCTCTACCCGTTGCTTTTTGTTTTTTTTTTTTGGGGTCCAGTTGCTCGCGTCCGTAGGTGTGTGCACTTTGATTCCCCACACGTACCCCCTGGGTGGTGCTAAAGGAGCATCCAAAAGTAGCAGTAGAACTTGTGCCAAGTTCGTCCGGAGAGGTACTGCCCCCACACCTGGAATCTGCAAGCAGTAGTGCTCTCATTACTGTGCTCTGGTGGAAGGGTGTGGGTGCCGGTGAAATCACAGGCGTTGTCTTGTTATCTGTTTAATATTAATTGCTAAACGTATTCTTTTCCAGATAAATATCACCTTGGATCTAATACCGGCTGATAAATTGATTAATAATATAAAAACAATTATTTTTGATACAAAAAAACGACCTATTGTTACGTCATACTAGTGTATAAGATTAGTTTGTAATCTTTGACCGGGCGTGTATCCCCCAAAACAGATAGAGATGATAAGCAGTGAGTGCGAATTGCGACGAGGAAATGTGTATACGTCGTAGCTTTAGTAGCCCTTGAAACAGTCATGGGCACGATTCCCGGCTGGGGCATACTTTGTGGTGAGCATGAGGTTTGTCCTCGGGTCTTGTGTGTTGTTTATCCATGCCACCTGCGATACAGGGAATCTTAGTGCAGAGGTATGAATGTGTATGTATGTATTGTAATAATATATTATATGCGATGTATATAATATATTATCAATATTGACATTGCAAAATTAATATGCATTTTTAATTTGTGAATTTTCTCTGTGGATGCACGCCCTATATTTTTATTGTATATTTTTAAAAATCTTTTTAGAATTTAAGAAAGACATTTTGTTATATGTTTTGTTGTTTAAGGAATAAGTGATTATTTTGTAGTAAGATCGCTGTTTTCATAAAATTTATTTGTAACTTTGACGGCTCCGTGGTTTAGTTGGTAGTAGCCCTGCCTTCGGAGCGAGGGGTCTCGGGTTCGATTCCCGGCCGGGGCTCACTTCGGGTCTTGGGAGTTCGTCTTGTATTTCTGTGTTAGTCCATGCCATCTGCGCCACAGGGAATCGTAGTGCAGAGGTATGTGCGTGTAAACGTTTATTATTTCTTAAATCTAATATTAAGCGTGCATATGATAGCAATTATGACATTGTGAATCTGAGTGAATGACATTTTAATTCATTTTTTTATTTGAAATAATTTCTGAGATAAGTCCTTGCCATCAGAAAAAAATTATATTATATTTCAAGTTGGCAATCGTGTACCAACGTTGCTGAAATCTTTGATAGTTCATATTATTTTTGTTACTATTTCATGGCCGGGTGAAACGGACCACTGCCTCACCTATGGTTGGTACTTACTATCAAGTTCTTTATCATCACTCAATGAGAAAAATACAATTATTGTTAACTCTAGGGTCAGAAAAAAAAATTATATAGTATAAAGTTGGCAATCGTGTACCAACGTTGCTGAAATCTTTGATAGTTCATATTATTTTTGTTACTATTTCTTGGTCGGGTGAAGCGGACCACTGCCTCAGCTATGGTACTTACTATAAAGTTATCATCATTTGATGAGAAATATAACATTATTTTTAACTCCAGGGTTCTGGATATTCCAAAAAGCTAGTATTCTGTCGCAGATACCTTATTTTCTTTAAAATTACTTGATTTTATCACTTTCATGTCACAAATTACTCGCCTTGTTTTTACTGGACGATATTGGCGGCTGGTCTTGTTAACTACCCGGGCTTTGGGAGAGCTCTCTCGACCTCTGCGCCCCAAATCGCTTTTTTTTTTAATTACTTATTCTGCGCGATTTGTTTCGCCTGTACTACGTTTTTTGGTAAGTGACGTTCGATGACATTTTCGTATTTTTGAGCTACGTATTCTCCGCGTTGTTTTTTGCCTGTACAACGTTATTTTTGTAATTGTTGTTAGGTGATATTTTCGTTTTTTTAAGCCACGTATTCTCCGCCTTGTGTTTTGTCTGTCAAAGTTATTTTGTAACAGACGTTAGGTGACATTTTCGTATTCTTGAGCTACGGATGCTCCGCGTTGTTTTTTGCCTGTACAACGTTACGTTTGTAATTGACGTTACTATTACATTTTCGTATTTTTTTAAGTTACATATTCTCCGCGATGTATTTTGCCTGTACGACGTTTTTGGTAACTGGTGACATTTTCGTATTCTTGAGCTACGGATTCTAAGTGGTATGTTTTGTCTGTTACAACGCTATTTTTGTAATTCTCGTTGGTATTACATTTTCGTTTATTTAAGCTACGTATTCTCCGCGTTGTGTTTCGCCTGTACAAAGTTTATGTAACTGACGTTCGATGACATATTCGTATTCTTGGGCTACGGATTCTCCGCGTTGTTTTTTGCCTGTACAACGTTACTTTTGTAATTGACGTTAGCATAACATTTTCGTATTTTTTTAAGTTACGTATTCTCCGCATTTTGTTTTGCTTGTTACAAAGCTTTTTTTTCTCGTTGGTGTTACATTTTCGTTTTAGTAAGCTAATGTTTCTCCGCGTTATGTTTTGCCTTTTTCATATTTTTGGTAACTGACGTTTGACGACGGCTCCGTGGCTTAGTTGGTAGTAGCCCTGCCTCCGAAGCGAGGGGTCCCGGGTTCGATTCCCGGCCGGGGCACACTTTGTGTGGTAAACATGAAGTTTGTTCTCGGTTCTTGGGTGTTTGTCTTGTGTTTCTGTGTTTGTCCATGCCATCTGCGGCACAGCGAATCCTAGTGCAGAGATATGAGTGTGTAATCGTTATGACATATTCGTATTCTTGAGCTACGGATTCCCCGCGTTGTCTTTTGCCTGTACATCGTTATTTTTGTATGTCGTGGCGTTTTATAAATCATTGACAGAGTAGTACGCTTTCGTAACCAATATATTTTTTATCCAAGCTTGGAACCTCTTTCCCGAAGTTTATTTGTAGTAGGCTTGAAGTAAAGGCCTACTCACACATATCTTTCATTATTTATCATGATTTTAAGTACTTTAAATTGATACTTGGCTTTTTGTGATTTGGTTTTTTTCTGAATGTAAGTCCTCGACTTACGTCGTTTCAAGTTACGTCGAACAATGTTTTGACACTATTCCTCAAACATACGTCATTTGTTTCGATTTCCGGCATACGAGAATTGACTTGTCGCGATCCCAATGACATGCGAAAAAATATGTCTCGACTTACGTCGTTTCGATTTACGTCGCGTATTTCGAGAACCTAACATGCCGTAAGTACGAGGACTGCCTGTATATTCTTAACTTGTTTTCTTCACAAGTGTATTGTTAACTTAATTCGCACTTTTGACGACTTGAGATCACCTATATATTGTGCAAAAATGTGAACGAATTCAGCAATGTATTTATTTGTTTATATTTTCAAGATCAAATACATAAATGTTTTGAATAAACTTTCCAGATGGTGTCATGTTGTCGGATTTAAAATGCGAGACTTTAATATTTTAATATTTGACCATAGGAATTATTGTCATCCTACCCACAAAATTACAAATTGTTGAAGTTTTCTCGTAATTCTTATTAGTAAGAAATGAACACCAATTTTCACAGTTTTCTTCACAAAAAGAGACAATTTTCTATTTGTTTTATCTTTCATCTACACTAATATTATAAAGAGGAAAGATTTGTACCTATTTTTGTATGTTTGTAATGAATAGGCTCAAAAAGTACTGGCCGATTTAAAAAATTCTTTCATCAATAGAATGCTACATTCTTCCAATTTGATATAGGCTACATTTCATTTTGAAGAAAATTAGGGATCCTTGGTAAAATTTGAACAATGTAACCGAAGGTGTAGAAAAATGAGTCTTAAAATGTCTTTCGTCGAATGCGCTGCCGAAACTATTAGCGATAGAACAAAATAATGTACATCAATATTGAAGAACATCATAATGTCTACAAAAAACTCAGCGGTAGCATATGTCCAACTATTGTAGTTATGTCACTACCCCGTGCAAAGCCGGGATGGGCTGCTAGTACGTTAATAAAACTAAAACGATATGGTCGACTGAAGGCTCAAATTTTATCAAGGTCATAACTTTTAAACAAAAAGTAGTGCCGTGTTCTTGCTTTCACAAATTTTCACAATTTAGTAGCGTTTATAGACTCGCCTATAAATTGTGAATTGTGAATCTGATCTTTTGAAAATGAAACGACCTATCGGGGGTATTGATTTGAAGCTCTTTTCACAATCATTCAGTATTTTCCAAAGCGTAAATTTTCGGGAACGTAAATCTACTGAGTAGTTTGTACCCGCGCGGGGTCAGAAGTACGGACTTAAATATCGTTAATGTATTGGCTTAGTTACAATACAGTATAATATGTATAATATACAGTACATCACTACATAGTATAAAACAAAGTCGCTTTCTCTGTCCCTATATCCCTATGTATGCTTAAATCTTTAAAACTACGCAACGGATTTTGATGCGGTTTTTTTTTAATAGATAGAGTGATTTAAGAGGAAGGTTTATATGTATAGTACACTAGCAAGTCACCCCGGCTTCGCACGGTTAGTAAAGCATCAGTGTCGTATCAGAAACTATCCGTGCGAAGCCGGGGCGGGCGGGTCGCTAGTACTGTATAATATTGTAATGCAGAGGTTTTTTTTTAGTTAGCCTCTGAAACTCTCAATCTTCCTGTTTTGGTCCCTGTTGTATTAAGCTCATTTTGTCCAAATTAGTAGCAGAACTTGTGCCAAATTCTGTCCGGAGCAGAAGCATTAGTGCATTCTTATTACTGTACACCGGTCGAAGGGTGTGGTTGGGGTTGCCACCTTTAATAAAGTACGATTTGTTTCACTTTATTTTGTTTTTCTTTAAAGTAAAAACATTTACTTTTAAGAACTTTTAAACAGTGCCAGACATTTTACACACTTGTGTGTGGTTTAATTTACACTGTCAATTAAATAATTAATATTATATTTTTGCATCTATTTTCGGCGTTTTTTGTCTTCAATGTTACTTGTTATGTTTGTAAGTTTAGTTTAAGAGTTACGTAATATTTTGTTTTTATATTTTTCTCTATAATTGTGACATCAATATTTAAGGCTCCGTAGCTTAGATGGTAGCAGCCCTGGACGAAGCCAGGGGCCCGGGTTCGATTTCCGGGGCACTGTGTGGCAAGCATAAAGTTCTTGGATCCATCGCACGTGTTTCTGTTTGTCCCAGCCACGAGCGTTTCTCTGGTAGAGATCGCGTATACGATATGGCCGCCGATTAAGTGTACGCCTTAACTTATACTATAATAAATAATTTAAACAAATTGTAGTTTTGTATGTTAACCTTTCGTCAGCCTTGGTCTGGTAAGAGACATAACATCTATCTCAACCGCCGTCTAATATATTATCAGACATTATTCAACCGACTCCAAGTTGCCAAGTTCGTCACTACTACTTAGCGGCAGATTACACACTTGGAATCTGCCGCCAAGCAGTAGTGCTCGCATTAATGTGTTCCGGTGAAAGGGTGTGGGTGCTGGTGAAATCACATGCGCATGTGTATCATCCCCGTCTCGGGTGATGGACGCAGCAGGATGAATGCGACTCAGTGTAAGATCCAAATCTTATGCTGAGTCGCATTGCTGTTGTCATGGGCGGGGGTCGCCACTTACCATTATGTGGGCCCTCAGCTCGTTCCGTCACCTATTCACATTAAAAAATATTGTAAGCTGAGGACCAAGTGGTTTAAGCGGTCACTTTCGCCCATAACAATTCAAAGTAAAAGTAATGTAAAAACGCTTAGAGACATTTCAATTTCTGTATCGGACGTCTTCGCGTTGGCTCTGACGGGAAACGATTTTTTGGCACATTGTCCTCCACGAACGGCTAAATTTGTCACTGTGAAGTGTTTAAGTTCTCTTCAGTGACTGTCAATGTCACCATCGGGCGACTTGCTACATATGTTATCTGTGCAAGGCGGCGAGCTTCAAGAAAAAAGCCTATTAGACCAGGGTAAATAAAAAAACAAAATTCATGTAAAAAAAGAAAATCATGACTGAATAAATGTATAAACAAATATAATTTTACGCTATGGAAGTGGAAAATCCTAGTACAGACTGCCGCCCTCCATACCTGATCGTTTTACCTACAGAAATACTATTTAATATATTAGAGTTTCTTCCTCCAAAGGAATTGGTGCTTTGCCGCCGAGTGTGCACTAGATGGAGAGATGTTATCGACACTATGTGTAAGAATAGTGGTCTATGGGAGAGCTTCTGCCGGAATCATTACGAGAAGTTCTATAAAGAAGCGAAATCGAACTCTATAGACCGACTTAGTTGGTTCGAAGTCTACCGAAGCTTGAGTCTCTGGCCCAATTTGGAGGCAGCTCAGGAAAATATTGACGAGTTCTGCCACTGTGCGTCTATTGACTATGAACTGATAAACGTTGTAGCACAGCCCGGTGGTAATTTGATGGTTCACAAGCGGACCAGGATAGAGTATTATGATGCTCGGACTCTCGAAGTAGCCAAACGGAAAGGTTTCCCCGGCCAGTACTCGCACTTTATAGAGTTGGAAGACGTTGCCATCATGCTTGAGTTCAATGCTAGATTACACATTGTGAATAAGCCTAAACACGACTGGACATCAAATCTAAAAATCAATACGTACCATGATGATGAGGTTGTATCTAATCATGTTCGATCACTGATAGTTCTGGACAGGATGGTGTACTTCTGGAAATATTACAATAATATATTTTACTTTCACCTTGACAATGACATAGAACCGACTCTAATGTTGCAGTTACAGACTCCGATTGCGGCTATGGGCTACGTCAACAGCTGCTGGTACATCTTGACTTCGGAGAATTATTATATGTATCAGTACTCACATTCGACACTGTTGGTTAAGTTCACTTTTGAACATGGAAGCACGATGAACTTAATGGATTGCTTATATCAACATAATATGTTAGAAACAATGGATTGGCGCTTGTACTACATAATGAGATGTGATTTGGGATACAGCACACAACCCACGGAGCCACAGCTTATCTGCAAAATTCACATTTATAGGGACGATCTCTTCTTTGTCGGAATCCAAACCGGTCGCCTTAACATATATTACAAACCGATAACCAACGGTGTGTTTGATCTTTGTGAACATCCACCGATTAGAACATACAATTTTTCTGAACGTAACGACATACCTATATTATCAGTTTTCCCAGTTATTAACATCACTGTGCTTGAAACTAAAGACGGGCATAAGGTATTTGTATGTATGCCGAGGAAAATCATAGTTATTACTTATAAGCATACCTTTGACATTCCAATATCAAAAGCTGTTTTGCCATACGTGGAAATGCCCCGTCTAGCTTAGATCTGACAATTTGAGGTTATAAATAATAATAAAAAAGAATAATTAAATTTTGCATTTATGTTATGTTGAAGTTAGTTTTAAATGTTTAAATATCTAGTCCCAGCTGTACTAGTCGATAAGCAAAGTTGTAAGCTTTTGGCTGCTTGAACTGCTACACCAGAGTTGGTAGCTTACAGGAAAAGAAAATGATTGCTTGAATTTATTATACAATAAATCATTCATTTGCCAACATAGGTGTGTGATGGTAGATGTAAAATTAAAATTAAAATCAATGTTGTTTAGCCAATAATTTTGGTATATATAATATTTTGGTATGATTGGATTTAAACAAACAAAAATATTGCAAAACTTAGTGCTAGATCTTGTACACATGTATTTTAAAAAGTGATTACCTAATATTTTCTTTAGAATGAATTTGTAATAAAAGATTCTGAATAAAATATAACGTATTTCAAATTCAGTAACTGGCAAGAAGCATTAACAATAAAAAAAATACTGCAACAATATTTTTTTATTCATAAAATTAAATCGTTATTTCTTGACTTTTAACTAATGACTAGTTAATTACGGTATACAAATCGAATAAAACTATTTTTTGGGTCTGCCAATTGTAAAGTTTTTTTTTTTTTGTACCACTTATGTGGCAAACAAGCATACGTCCCACCTGATAGTAAGGGTTACCGTAGATTACGGACGTTTGCAATACCCTTTAAATATTTAAAACGTACTTTTTTAAATGTGAAAGGTTTAAAGTATCAATGGAAATCTAGACTAGAAAACGCAATGGCCAAAGCATGCATAAGCGACAGCGACAGACGGTAGAGGTAAGGAAGATCTCTCTGTATATGAAAAAAAATTAAAAAGTATCCATCGAAAAGAGGCTAATTAGGGTGGCGCTTCGGTAGCAATTGGGAAACCGTTAAAAAACGCACCAAAAATATTAGTTTAGGATAGTAAAAAATGTTTTTACTTTAAACGAGCAATTCTTGTATATTTATTTGGCTTTTACAGAAACGGTTCTAAAGATGAAATTTTGTGTTTAGATAAGGCTTTGCTGTATATGTTTACATGTAAAACATATTTTTATAAGTATGCTGAAAATTTAATACAGCGCCATCTGGTCAATTTCTGTGGTACTTGATTGGTTAGATAAAACACGATCTGTCAAAAAAAACCGAGCGGAGTAAGATTTTTTTGTTAAGATATTGATAAAAATAATTTTGTTGCATTTCTGTTCCAGTGGAAAGGTCCCGTCCCAGGAAATTAGATGTCAAAATATTCCTAAACGCATAAAAAGAATTGGTAGTAGTTGCCTTTTTTTTAATGACACCATGTATGTTGCAGTTATTTCACACGTTAAATGTTATTAAACTACTCGTAGTTTCGCTGTCTGTGTCAAATTCCTGATTGAACGATTGACTATCGAAAGAAGACGAGCGGTTCGTAAGCAATTCTTGTTTTTCTCTTTCTTGACGCTTTTTGGGTCGAATATCATAGTCGAAATCGTATACTTCCAAAGAATGATTAGATAATTGTTCTATCATGAATTTTCTTCTCAACTTATCCGCTTTTTTGGCATCATCGGTTGGTATTGACTTTTTTTCATATTTAGAGCTTGATTTTGTCCTACGAGATATAATTTTTCTTGGTTTCAGCATACAGCCTTCGTTTATAGAATTAATGTCGAAACGAATAGTTTTTTCTTTTTTCTTCTTATTTTTCGCCATCACTCTTAATGCTTCGTAAAGGTTTTGTGGTTCCTCTATTTCCACCGCGAGCTGCTCTTTTAGTATATTTAGTAGATTTTTCTTTTTATTCTTCTTTTGCGATGTTTTTTTTGTGTTTACCACACTTTTTGACTGCGGTGGAGGCAGTGCTCGTCTCCTAATACTCGTATAAGCAAACGAGTTTGTTTTTCGCTGTTTTGGCGGGTATTTAGGCAGTTCTGGCAATAAAATCTCAGGAGCCCAATTGGTTACCTTCTCTTCATTCCAATTGTTATCATTCTGTATGCAGCATAATTGTTTCGGCTTCGTGGATTGCAACATCTCTGTGCCAACGTTAAGTTTTTTAACAACTGATTCATCTATTTCAAACGCTACATTAGATGATTTACCGCTGGGTATGGGACCAGCGTCGCATTGTGCTTTCATATTGCATACGCTTATAGTAGTCTCTAGTAAATTGACAAAAAAGTTATACAAGTTGTCGTTTTTATGCTCTGAAACTAGGGTTGTTGGTTCTGCATCGAGCAATTTCACTTTCTTAGTCATTCTTCCTTCTATAACTTCCTTTACTATACCAGTTACAGCGTCGTCATTTTCCCGAATGTTTTCACATTCGCGAGCTTTCCAACCGTCGTCAAGATCGGATTTTACAGGTCTCCGCTTTAGATCATCCACAAAACTTTTTTCAGAATATATTGATGGCGTCAGTACGATTTCCTTTTTATTTTGTATCACTTCAAATTTATCATTTTCATAGTTTTCATTGTTCAATATTTTCGATCTGAATTTTGATTTCTTTTTTGGATTGGTCAGAGCTGACTTTGGATCTTTGGCATTACTCTTTTTGGCTTTTACTTTGGTTTCATCTTCGTTATCAGGGAATTGGGTTGCAGTGGTAGATTTGGATAGTATTGTCAAAACAGATGCTAAAAAGCGTTTGCTGCCTGGCCGCGGTCTAGGAGGTGGCTTTGCAGGCACCTCCTCCGCTTTAGATTCGTTAGCTGAAGCAGAAATAGAAAAAACTTAATTTGATATTCTTGAGCAAAGTGTCTTTTAAGTTATAAGGTGGTAACTTGCCACTACCACGGGATAAATACTCAATACTAAAGTAGTAAAACTTGTGCTTAACTTGTGAAATTACAGGCACTTAAGTTGCGTGAATTACCATCGGTTGAAAATCTAACCGCGTTCATAATCTAGATAGGCATAGCGAAATGGAATTACAAGGTTGTATTGTAGCCTGAAAATTCTAACCTCGCTCATTTAAAGAAATCTTTTTTTCCACATAGACGCCCCTCTTCTTCACCATGAGCGTTTGAAACTCTGCATTACTCTTACTCTTCTTCCTCGCACTCTCAGAATTCTGTTCCTTCTGGCGTTCAGTTGTGACGGTAATATTGGAAGACTTAGATTTTGCTATCTTTGATTTGGGGTTCTCCATATTGGTGTGAGTTATGGCATGTTCTGGTTCAAATCATTTTTATTTACTTGAAAAATTTGGACGTGGTGCATCATCAATTTTCATTTTTAGGGTTTTGAAGAGAGTTGTCGGAATTAAATGTGTCAATGTCACCTTGACAGACAAAATGAAGACGTTTTTCCAAAGTAGGTTTTAAATTTTAGAAAAGCGTCCTTTAGAAAATTTTGTGTCGTCCATTTGCACGCGTCCGTAGGTGAGTAACATTTGAACACCTACAAGTATCTCCCGGGTTGTGCTAAACGAGTAGCAGCAAAACTTGTGCAAAGTTCGCCCGGGGAACTACTGCCTCCACATCTAATAATCTGCTGCCAAGCAGTGTTGTACTCGCATGGGTGTGGGTGCTGGTGAAATGACATGCGCATGGTAACATCTCCGTCTCACGTGATGTGCGCAACGGGGTGCGACTTGGGCCTCCCCATACTTCCGGTCCTTTAGGACCTAAGTCGTATCACTGTTATAGGCGGAGGTAACCACTTAACATCAAATGGACCTTCAGCGCTTCCCGTCACTTTGGGTACATAAAAAAAGAGTTTGTCTACCGGGGGAGTTTAGTTCGGGTAAAAGTCCCTGACTCGGTTGTCAGGTATGTGTAAATATAATATTTTATTTACACATAAAAATTAAAAATTAAAAAAATAAAGAACAAAAATGTAAAAATTACAACAGAAAACTTTGATCGTGGGGTAGGGTGCCAAGAACGCTGGCTGCATTCCCGCGTTGGACGGCCAAAGATAATCTTTGGGTGAGGAACGAGCCAGCCTTCTTGTCCTCAGTGGCATAACATAAAAGAGTTGAATTATTTTTTATTAAAGATTTTGCAGTCGTTCCCCATGGTCCCATAGTCTCAAAACCAAGCGGCGTAAATATGTAATCACCTGAAAGTATATCATATTTTCGTCGCTTGATTGTTTCAGCAGCCTCCGCAGCAGCCCCAGCCTTGCTATTTCCTAATGTAATTCAATTCCTAATGTAAATTCATAATTGTACCTACATCAAATATAGATTCTATTAAAAACTCGATGATAGTAATCTTGCGGCCCGCTTTCGTACTAGAATATTTATTAATTGAAAAATGAAACGCGAGTTAATATCGACCGTAAATCGCAAATAGTCCCGATACCATTCTCCTTGTTATGAAACTCATGATCATGTCAACAGTTGCGTAGCTTTTGGATATAATCTCAATCATGATGGCTGTGTTATGACAACAATTCGGTAGAAACATATTTAGCAAAACAAAGTTTAAATTTCTGTGAAATTAATTACGTACAATGGATAAAACTTATAACGAAAAAAAAATGGATCGTGTGAGAGATAGGGGAGATTTAAATAAAATTAATAAAAGCACGCATGATGTTGAGAAAATTGACCGTGACAGAGACAGAGGGGACCTGAGGAAAATGAACCACAATATGTCGAGTCGTGAAGAAATGGAGTTGAAAGAAGTTATGCCAGACTGCGAGATGTCTGGTAGAATAACAAACGCCAAATCTAACAAAGATACACATATCTCTACATGGCAGAAGCTACCTAAAACAAGAAAACAAACGCAAGGTGATATAAAGAAAACAGACACTGGTAAAACAGTGAACCCAAAACCTTACAAATTTGTCGAAAATAGAAGTGTTCAATATATCAAAACAAATGTGGAAAATAACGATGCAAAAGTTTTAGAAGCACAAACAAACCCTAAAACTAGGAAAAGATATGATAAAGCAAAGTCTTATACAAAAATTAAAATCAATGCTCAAGACGTAAAGAATAACAATGATGTAACAAAAAGAGATGTCGAAAAGGACAAAGTCACGTTTCGTAACAAAACTCATCTAATTTTAGAAGGGAGAAAACATCTAATGGAAAAATATACCATCAAATTGAAAAATTATCAGTATTTAAGCAATAAATCTAATATTTTACTACAGGATGAATATAACAGAAGCTGTAAGACCCTTGATAATAGCAACGGTAAGTTTTTACTACTTTTGACTAAGCCCCTTTACAGCAGTTATTAAAATCCTACTACTATTATAAAGGCGAAAGTTTGTAAGTATGGATGTATGGATGTATGGATGTTTGTTACTCTTTCACGTAAAAACTACTGAATGGATTTGAATGAAACTTTACCACAATATAGCTTATACATCAGAATAACATATAGGCTACAATTTTTGAGGTTTCTATAAAATCTATATATATAAAAGAAGTCGTGTTTGTTACAACACTTATAACTCGAGAACGGCTGGACCGATTGCCATGGTTTTTGATTTGTTGGAATTGTTTCCGTCCCGAATAGCAGAATAACTATTAAAACATTGGAAAATTAACGAAAAAAATAAAATCAATTTATCCCCGTATTCTCCACGGGAACGGGAACTATGCGGGTGAAACCGCAGGGCGCAGCTAGTTAGAACATAATCTAACTTTAATCAATGACATTTCAATTTCAATGTATTTAAAGACATTTATCTCATGTCTTAAAATCAAAATTTCAATACATTGACATTTCAATGTATTATTCAATGTATGTAATCACTTAGATTAAATTTTCGATTATTATCGATATGATCGATTTCCATACTTTCATTCATCCCTTATTTCTCGCGAACGGGTGAAGAAATAAGTCACATCAAAGCAAAATCGGAAATCGCCCATTCTGTAATTTTGACATAACCCGTGTCACTCAAAATTAGTCTAACGGCAACTCTCAAGCTAAAATCAATAATGCCGTTTAGGCTACGGAGCGTGCCAAAGAAATATCAACCTGCTCGTCTCGTAAATTAATTCTTTGTGAAATTTTCGTAAATTTTTCATTTATTTTCAGATAATAAAATGGTCGAAGATACTGCAAAAATTAAACCGATTGATATCTCGGCATCGACCCACCACACCAAACTAAAGGAGGAACGCGTAACAAAACCTGGCCACAGGAAACCGATAATAAAAACTGAAATTAAGGATGACAATCGTGTATTCAAAGCTGTCACGTTCGTGGACCAAAAACAAAATACGCCATTACAAATTGACATTACTAATGAGTTCAAAAAGCAAAAGGTATAGCCCAATTATAAACAACCCATCTGTATAGTGGTAAAAGTTTTTTTTTCACTAGTATCCGCAAAACAATACTACCCGCAGATTCGTACTGTTGTAAATTATAGGCGGCGGTCATCATTTAACATCAGATGTCTTCTGTTTCTAAGGAGAACAGGCTAAGGAGTTTTAGCATTAAGGAGGACTTAATGCTAATGTGAGAGCGTGGTGGCACAGGGGCATAGACACCGACTTTCAATCTGAAGGTTGCTAGTTCAAACCCACACGTGCATCAATGAGTTTTTTCACTTGAAAAAATTGATGTGCGCAATAACACGTTCTCAAAACAGTGACGGAAAACATCCTGAGGAAACCGGCATGTCTTAGAACCAAAAATTCGACGACACGTGACATCTACCAATCCAGATTGGTCTCCCGTGGTAGATCAGAGCCCATTCACTCTCAATTATCAAGAGTAGGCCGGTGTACCTGCAGTGGGAACATTAGAGGCTGGTACGGTAATGCTAAAGCGTTTGTGTGGAATCTGCACTCGACCTAAAGCAAATACCGATACAGAGCCAATATGAATACTTAAATTGCTATTTTAGACACAGGCGACGCCAACGAAAGTCAAGTTGAAGCCGAGCAGAGAATCCATCAAGGAGGCACCAGCCAGGGTCAAGAAGCGAGCAAAGAAACGCGACATCGTATCACCAGATTTCTTTGCAAAAAACAACGCTTCTCCGCCTACAGAGGTGCTTACGATATTTAAACCGCCAAATTTTCATTCATTCCATTTCCTAGAGTATTTAAAAAAGGAATCGTTTATTATGTTTAAAAAAGTGTTAGAAAAAAGGTTTAATCTAATTAAAGCATTATGTAAACAGGTTAATCTCAAAAGTATTATAAAGGTTTTATTAAAGTTTAGACTATTTAAAAATGGAATGAGATTTTGCCGGGTATTTAACGTCTCATACGCTTGTAATTTCATCCAAAAATAGGAACACAGCAAGGCGAATGCACCACTCTTGGCAGCAGATTACCAGGGGTGGTGGCAGTACTTCTACGGGTGAACCCGGGTGAACCCGGTACATTATAAAGATATGTATAGATTAACTCTTTATTGCACACTACTGTATAGATTAACTCTCTATTGCACGGCAAAGAAAAAAGATCAAGTAATTACATAACAAAGCATATGCATCATTGTACAATATTAATAATGTCTTTGCTATTTTTGGGTGGTCATTTAACTTTTATGGATTAATAGGTTGCAAAATGGGTGCCATCGTTTCTCAATGCCCATACAGCGCCCTATTACACCGCGTGGGTCAACACAACATTGGCGGCTACATCTAAACAAAAGGACAAAGATTTGGTACAACAGATTCTGCAGTTGCAACAAATGGCTCGAGAAAACAGCCCCGATCTGGTGCACCAGAATTACTCTGATGAACGGTATGCTGGCAAAATCAAAGTGAGACAAAGGTAAAAGATCTCCCAATATCAACTACTTCTCATCATTAAATTTTATTTTTATTTTGTTTTTTATTTTTAATTTTTTTTTAATTTTTTTATTAATATACTTTTATCATGTTTCTATTTTCTATTTTCTCTTGTAAGATACTGTAATTTTTTATGTTTGCTTATTTGTTTTATTTCTGTAGATTGTATTCTTTGCTTTATCATTATTTTTTTTTGTGTATATTCTAAGTTGTAACGATTTGGAATGCTGTAATGTTGCACTTATAAATAAATAAATTTATATAGGTACACATTGTCAGCGGTACAAAAAAGGATATAGGATTCTTTTCTGTACCGCTGACAACTGTGTAAAGTTTAAAAATCTACATAACGCGAGCTGAGTCATGGGCAAAAAATAATACTTCATACACTTTATTGTTTTTAAATGGTAGATTTAGGTATTAATCATATTGTACTAGGTGTAGACAAGTCTCTCCGAATGTCTCTCAGATGGGGGAATCTGTCGTCAAAAGTATCTCATTTCTTTAACATTGTTTCAGGTTTTACCCTCGTGCAGTTAAAATGGCTGAAAACTGCAGTGTTGAAAGTCGAAAGTCTCGAAATATTGATTAGTTCGTATAATTCGTAAGATACTTTGATAAGCTAATATAGATTTACCTGTTTGTCTGTTTAGTTATGTTCAATTGTATTGTAAATATTGTTTTTTTGCAATGTATTTTGTTTTTGTATTGTGTATGAATAAAGTACCTATATCTACCGTCTGACATTAGGTAAAAGTAGTTAGCATAAGAAAGCAAAATTGGTTTTTGTTTATCAAAAGCAATGGAAATATAAACATTAAGCATGTTTGTTTAATTACTATTGTACATTGTCACATACACAGGAAAATATTTGGCCCGTGAAAATCGAGGATTCCCGCGTCGACTACGCTGTTGACTTGAGACTAGAAAAGAGTTCGAAAACATAACTATAAAACAAATTCATTTAGAATATATAAAATCCCTCGACTTGGGGTACTGGTAATGTACTGAAGAACTAAACACCTGCAAAAAAATAAACATTATTCATACATTGCAGTTAACTACTATCTCGACTCCTCAGCTTCCAAACAGAAAAAGACTGGATCAAAATCTGTTCATTCGAGCTAAGATGCCACAGAAAGACACACAACAAACATAAAAAAAACCCCCTCTTTTTCGTCGTGGGTTACTATGAAGTATTTCAAGGTATACATAATAATGAATGGAATGGAATTGTACACTATAGCACTATAGATTAGCACTATAGCACTGCATCTTGATAGTCAATTTTGACTATCAAGATGCAGTGCTATATTGCGGCATTTGCATCAAAATAAATGATTTAGTCCCTAAACAGAAAGGGTGTTAACACAATTTTTTTTTTAAATTGAGTTAACAGTCGGGCAAGGTGTATATTCCTATCTAGCTCATCAATATCAGGCTAACTATATATTATCGGTCATCATTCAATTTGGTTGTTTGTCTCCCTCTCCGATGAAAGCATCCGTATGTTAGAGGGAGACAGACTCTCTCCCTGGTGCACTGCTAACTTGTCAGGATTGGTAACACAAATTCAATGCTGTAAAATATTTTTGGAAATTGTCCGTTAACTTTATCTTAAATTATTTTAACCGTATGCATATATCACATTTAATAATGTAATCATCATAAAATTACATTGTATTCTAAACATATTCACATAAACCAACTTTTCTTTACTTGAAGAACTTGAAGACTCTAGGTACTGAGAGATTTATGTAGTTTTTATAAATGTAAAAAATATACTAGGCTCCCAATTCTAATTGTGCATTAAAAATGATTAATCAGGATGTTTTTTATTTTATCGACGAAGCTTTTACAGATCATATATATTTAACATATCAACCAATGTCAATTATGAAATGGACTTGAATTGGACATGCCCATAAATATATTTAAGTGTAAAAACTTCGATAAAATTGAAACTCTTTTTACCTTACTGTTTTCTACTTTGACCGATTTATTGGCGATGCTTCTGTTTGTACATATTTAGTTAATAGTCACAAGAATAAATTCCGAATGCGTGAAATACACCTACGCTTTGTGTCACTCAATTGTGACAATCTAAAAACTTGCGTTTTTTAATGGTCTGACAGCCCGTTTTTGCTTTGACAGAGTTAGCAGCACTGGACCATTGTAGCGTTAAAAATGTAAAGCGATGCAATGTTTTTATTTGTAGTCTTTGAATGAAAATTATTAGATTTTTGAATAAAATGTGCAATAATAATTATTTATAAGCTGTACTTTATATTGATACATATCTGTGATAGTGTAGCAGCTGTGTATATCGGCTAAAACTCAATGGTACCCTGTGCGAAGATTGCGAATCAAAACTTACAGTGGAATTTGTGAAAATTTTGTTTTTCTATTTCGTAAAATGCGTTGCAGCGTCCAGAATTGCAATAACGATACTAAAAGAACTAACAAAAGTCATGGAGTCACCTTTCACATGTGAGTTGCCTTTGATTTCTGATAAATACATGTATGTTATCAAATTGATCTATTTCGATTTGATGCATAGAAAAGCGGAATGATGAAGAAGAGTATAATAAGTTTTTATCTGCGGCATCGTAGCTCCCGAACCAATGTGACAATTTTGATGCAGTTATTTCTATTTCTAAGCCGATATGGTCAAGATGGTTCATAGCTATAATTTCTGAATATCTGTTCAAGCTTGGAGTTTGGAGATCATTAGCTAATTACTAAGTCAGGTTCTTTAATTTTTGTAAAATGTGCTTATAATTCCAGGTTCCCAAAAGAGGCCAATCTGAGATCAATATGGACTGAAGCCCTAGGGATGCAAGATTGGGAGCCAAAAGACAGAAGCACCGTCTGCTCTGAACATTTCAGAAGTGAGGACTTTTTAGAGACAAAGAGTGGGATGAGGAAGATTAAAAGTGGGGCTGTGCCCATCTCTGTTAATGTGAGTTTTATGGCTTGTCTGATTTAAGATTCCTTCCAAAGTAAAACTGAACCCTTATAATATCACTTTGTTGTCCATCTGTCTATCAAGACCCTTTCTCTCAGGAATGTGACAAAGGATCAGTGAAAATATCAAACTTTTAAGTCAAAAGATATGGTGGTTTATGCAGCATATTTTGACTCTCGCAAGGGATTCAATACCGATAGGGTGCTTCCCGTTGACCTAGAACCGTGACACAAATCATTTATAAATATTAGAACTATCTATCATTAGGAGTCAACAAAACTCAAATCATTTATTTGTGAAACATATGTTACAATGATGACAGTTTAGGATATAATTTTAGGTACATCCATGTTTCTGCTTAACAGCATGCAGATTTAATAAGTAAATAGATAATTAAAAATAAAGACAACATTAGCAAAAATTTTTCAAAAATTAATAATTTTCGTAAATTTGTAATACATGTAATTTTTGTAAAAATTTTGTAACCATAGTCAAAAATTATTACTATAATATGATCATTAATTAATTTTAATTTTATTTATAAATTTTTTTACATTTTGTACAACAGTTTCTTGTAAGTTTCTACAAGTTCTACTGCTACTAGGGGATGTAGGGGTAAGACATGGTCTATTTAATGTACGTTTGTGTTGTATATTTTTCAGAACACCTCCGAAGATTTAGATGCACCGGCTGCATTACTTGTAAGTTACTACCTTTTATCTAATACTTTTAAACAAGCAATTCTTATAAATATTATATATATATACAATATATAGCTTCTCCACATGGAATAATTTTTTTTTCGCGGAACTCTAGTTTTTTTCTTGTTATAAAAAAGATCAGCTATTGAAAGTCCCTTCAATATTGGGCGAGCTGTTTCGGAGAATAGCCATAAAGAAATTGACATTTCCAAGTAACTTTCAACTTAAGAATTCAACGGAAATAAATATTTTTGAATATGAGTTTGTGTCTTGTTAACAGTTCTTTAAATTATTGTATTAATGTACACCGTGGCGGCCTTAGGGGGTGGCAAGCAGGGCAACCGCCCGGGGCCTCGCACCCTCGCAGAACAACCCATTTTTTGTTTCTATGTAATGCAGCTGTCTTTAGGAGGATGCTGACTGATTACCAGGAGCCCTGTACACTTCCAACTCACCTAAATTCCTCATACGCCAAGAGCCTCACAAAGATCTATCGCCCGGAGCCTCGCAATATCTAAGGCCGCCCTTGAATGTGCACTATGTTGGTGAACTTATAAATAAATAAATTTACTTTCATATGCAACTGAAAAATTTAAAAACAAAAGAAAAATCATAAATTTAACTGAATTTTCCGGAAGTAGGTTAGAAAACATTTTGATTGTGGACTTCCTGTGATGCTCTGCAGGTGTGCAGAATCTGCCTGGCGATGGACACGCGGCTCTTCGACATGAGGGAACATAAGCTCGACCAGGTCTTTCAGCAAATCACTGGAATATTCGTAAGTCTGCATCAATATATCTTAATATATATAAATCTCGTGTCACAAATTATAGTCGCAATTTTAATTTATTGCAAATTATAGTATCGTATGACAAAAACGTTAGCCACAGCAACGCGTGGCCCGGTCAGCTAGTATGTACATATATATATTGTTTGACGGCTCCGTGGCTTAGTTGGTAGTAGCCCTGCCTTCAAAGCGAGGGGTCCCGGGTTCGATTCGCGGCCGGGGCACACTTTGTGTGGTGAGCATGAAGTTTGTTCTCGGGTCTTGGGTGTTTGTCTTGTGTTTCTGTGTTTATCCATGCCATCTGCGACGCAGGGAATCCTAGTGCAGAGGTATGAGTGTGTAAAAACGTTTTGTTTTTTTTTTTGTTCGTGACGGAACGAGCTTAGGGCCCACCTGGTGGTAAGCGAAACACAGTAATGCCAGCAGTACTGCTTGTTGGCAGATTCCAGTTGTGGTGGCAGCACCTCTCCGGACGAACTTGACACAGGTTCTACTGCTACTAATAGTATATAATAGTAATATAATATGGTGAATGAATGAATACTCTATATTGTACACCTCGATAGAAACATACATAACACAAATAAAATTAACAAAACAATCACAAAAAAGAGGTTACAATGGGCGGCCTTATCGCTAATAGCGATCTCTTCCAGGCAACCTTTGGACGGAAAGAAATGAAAAATGTGAAAATCTGGTAGGAGGTGCACCAAAATCAACATGATTCACTTGCAACTCCATAATTTAAATAATAATTAAGCACTTACAAAATAAAAGACTAGGAACTAAAAATATACATAACAGAAATAGGAAAAATCTTATAGTAAGTAAGATTTTTCTAAAATCACTTATTTAAATGCAAGTTTTTCACTTGCAATTTGAATGTATGAAGTGATGATTGGCGTATGATGATGGTGATTGTGTTTGTAGGTAAATGAGGAAGACAGATTGCCCCGTTGCGTTTGCTGGGAGTGTTGCAAGCGGTTGCGCTCGGCGGCCGAATTCCGCGAGAGGGCGTTGCGCGCGCACACCGCCGTGCTGCAGTGCCTACGCCCCGGCAGATGTGTGAGTGTACAGACAGACGTCTCAGATCCGGATGGTAGATTAGGTTCATCGAGTTTTTAATCAATTTTTTTTAATGTGAATATGTGACGGAACGAGCTGACGGCCCACCTGGTAAGTGGCGCCCCCCATGACAACAGTAATGCGACTCAGTATGAGATTTGGATCTTACACTGAGTCGCACTCAGTCCATCACCCGAGACGGGGATGATACACGCGCATGTGATTTATATAAGTATTTTATAAAATTAGCATTTAAACTAATTCTTTTTGACGTGATAACGTCTTATAAATCGATGAACGTCGCATGCTCGAAACAGCAAGACTCATCCGAGCGTGCGAGCGAGAGCGAAACAAGCGATAGAGGCACGATCGGCATAAGTGTTCGGCTTGTGAGGCATATATCTCTCCCACTCCATCGGCCGATGTGTCCCAGTAACGTGCTTTATCTATACTAAGATTATAAAGCTGCAGTGTTTGTTTGTTTGAACGCGCTAATCTCTGGAACTGCTGGTCCGATTTGAATGATTCTTTCAGTGTTGGGTAGTCCATTTATCGAGGAAGGCTATAGGCTATGTTTTTTTTGTTTTTTTCAAAATTAGGGATCCGTAATAAAATTGCTATTTTGTAACACAAGGTGTAAAATCGAAAACCTATTTTTGCGTGCGCTGTTTCCACGGAAACGAGAAAAACGCGGGTAAAACCGCGGAACACAGCTAGTGTCTGATATTAGTAATGTACACCAAATTTCATCTGAATAAGTCCCCTTTATCATTGGTAATTGACTCGGTGGTGTTGTAGGTCGTGGGTTTGATTCCCGCCCAGGACGAACATATTTTTGTTCTGTGTCTGGGTGTTAATATGTATTACAAGTATGTATGTGGCAAAAAGTACTCTATCAGTGTAGTTTCTCATAGTACATGCTTAGTTTGAGGCTTGACGCTGTGTGAAAAGTCCATTAATATAAAATATTGCTTTCAGATATCACTTAGAGATATAAAATCGATTAATCGAATACAAAACAGACTGATCACAAGCCTTGGACAAAAGATTTACGATTCAAACGATATAGATTTACACATACGCGATGATAAAGTAGTGAAAATTGAAACAGAGAATAACGATAACGAATCTAACGACGATTATAACGGAGACGCGAAGGAAGCAACGGACGTTGAAATCAAAGATGAGGGGTTTGAGATATTTGTCAGTGAATACAATGATTTCGAGTCAGACGATGACAAAACTTTGAGTATGTTTTCCAATAAGCTTCTAGAAGAATCTAGAATGGTCGAACAGTCTAGATTGGTCGAACAGTCTAGATTGGTTGAGGATGCAGATTGCGAGAGTAAGATTAAAGTTAAGAAGAGGAGAGGAGAGAAGAGAGTGAAACCTGCGAAGATTAAGAAGAGTGAGAAGAAGAAAGAGGAATATGAAGACCCTGAGACTACTGTGGATAAGTAAGTGACACCAATATTAAACATTAAACATTTACACACTCATACCTCTGCACTAGGATTCCCTGTCGCAGATGGCATGGACAAACACAAGACAAACACCCAAGTGAACAAACGTCATGCTCACCACACAGTGTGCCCCAGCCGGGAATAGAACCCGGGACCCCTCGCTTGGAAGGCAGGTCTACTACCAACTAAGCCATGGAGTCGTCAAGACGAAGTTTGTTGTTTATGTGATGATGTGACGGAACAAGCTGAGGGCCCACCTGGTAAGTGTCCCGCCCATGACAACAGTAATGCGACTCAGTATGAGATTTGGATCTTACACCGAGTCGCACTCATCCTGAGTCCATCACCCGAGACGGGGATGATACATGCGCATGTGATTTCACGCGCACCCACACCCTTCCACTGGGTCACAGTAATGTGAGCACTACTGCTTGGCGGCAGATTCCCGGGACCCCTCGCTTCGAAGGCAGGGCTACTAACAACTAGTGGAGTCGTCTGGCCAAAAATTACTTCTAAAAGTCACTTTTTTTTAAATTATATATTATATGTATCCTACAATATCATTCGTTCTTATTACAAACTTATGACTTGTTCAAACCCCATCCAATCCTCTATAGGGAAGAACAAGCAAGAAACCCCTATGGAAGGATTATTATCTATTCGCGAACATTATAAGACGTTATCACGTAAAAAATAAAAAATTGACCGTTTTGATCGTCTACGATGGAGGGGCGCTTTTCGCAAATAATAAATTGCTCCGATTGAATATCACTATCACTACATAGTATAAAACAAAGTCGCTTTCTCTGTCCCTATATCCCTATGTATGCTTAAATCTTTAAAACTACGCAACGGATTTTGATGCGGTTTTAATAGATAGAGTGATTCAAGAGGAAGGTTTATATGTATAATACACTAGCAAGACACCCCGGCTTCGCACGGGTAGTTTCTGATACGACACTGATGCTTTGCTAACCGTGCGAAGCCGGGGCGGGTCGCTAGTAACATATATTACGAATCTTGACAATTTTAAAATAATATCGAATTGAGACGTTGAGACGTCGGAACTGGATTCGCAGTCTGTGTGTTTGTGCGCAAACTATTATAAACGTACTAGCTGACCGGGCCACGCGTTGCTGTGGCTAACGTTTTTGTCATACGATATTATAATTAGCAACAAATTAAAATTGCGACTATAATTTGAGATTTAAACTATCCTATCTCTCAAGTTGGATCGAACTGCACATGGTGTGCGAATTTTATTATAATCGGTTAAGTGGTTTAGGAGTCCATTGAGGACAAACATTGTGACACGAGATTTATATATATTAAGATATCAATACTAATATTATAAAGCTGCAGTGTTTGTTTGATTGTTTGTTTGTTTGAACGCGCTAATCTCTGGAACTACTTGTCCGATTTGAATGATTCTTTCAGTGTTGGGTAGTCCATTTATTGAGGAAGGCTATAGGCTATGTTTTTTTTTTTCAAAATTAGGGATTCGTAAGTAAATTGCTATTTTGTAACACAAGGTGTAAAATCGAAAACCTATTTTTGCGTGCGCTGCAAAAACTATTGACAATAGAACAAAATGATGTACTACGGGTTTGTAGATCCCATTAAGACCAACAAAAAAGTCTGCAAGAACATATATCTAGCTATCATGGTTTAATCACAATAACCGATTTTGTGTATCAAATTTGTACACCGCGTGCAGTTTGATCCAACTTGAAAGATAGGATAGTTCACATCTCAATGTATGATCGCAATATTATTTTATTGCAAATTATAATATCGTATGACAAAAACGTTAGCCACAGCAACGCGTGGCCGGTCAGCTAGTTTAACATATATCTACTTGCTAGACATTTTCTTGCCAATTCATACAATTCTTGGGCTTTATCAGACAGTGGGGTTGCAAGAATACTATTGTATTACATAGTCCTAGGTCATTAACATTTGGTGAAGGACCAAATAAATTCATTCTGTCATTATTACTCCGTACACATTCCATTTTAGGTATAAAACGTCGTATATAAAACGGCGGAAGCCCAACGACTGCCTGGACGAGGCGCTGTTCACGATCACGGCGCTCACATACGAGGAGCAGATCGCGGAGGTGGAGACGCGGCAGGAGGGCGCCGCGTACAAGCACGCCCCCTTCAAGTGCACCACGTGCTACCGCGGGTTCATGATCCGGGACCGGTACGAGGCGCACATCGTGCGCCACAGCGAGGTACACACCTACACGTAGAATATAAAAAAAAAATTACCCCCCCCTTCACCCCCCCCCCCCTCCCCAATAACTCCCTAAGCCCTCCTCAGGTTTTAGACTGACCCAACCCTACCTTACCCCCCTTAAACCCCCCGTCACCCCCCCTTTCCCGCTCAACAACTCCCTACGCCTTCCTCAGGTTTTAGACTGACCCAACCCTACCTTACCCCCCTTAAACCCCCCGTCACCCCCCTTTCCCGCTCAACAACTCCCTACGCCTTCCTCAGGTTTTAGACTGACCCAACCCTACCTTACCCCCCTTAAACCCCCCGTCACCCCCCTTTCCCGCTCAACAACTCCCTACGCCTTCCTCAGGTTTTAGACTGACCCAACCCTACCTTACCCCCCTTAAACCCCCCGTCACCCCCCTTTCCCGCTCAACAACTCCCTACGCCTTCCTCAGGTTATAGTCTGACCCACCCCTACCTTACCCCCCCTGTCACCCCCCCCTTCCCCCCCCAACAACTCCCTACGCCTTCCTCAGGTTATAGTCTGACCCACCCCTACCTTACCCCCCCTCTGTCACCCCCCCCTACCCCCCCAACAACTCCCTACGCCCTCCTCAGGTTTTAGTCTGACCCACTCCTGCCGATAATCACGTTAACAACATTTTATCCCCCCTCCTTCCGCCTTTTATCCCCCCTTACTCTTCCACACAGCCCTGGTGACACGTGGCCCACGCTCGCCCACTGACTCGGTCTTCCGAAAATCATTTCAGCAATTTATCTATCCCCTTAATTTCCGCTCACTCTTCCCCCTCCGCCCTGGTTATCACGGAGGTTTTAGATTGACCCCCCGCCCTACCGTAAATGATTTCATCAACTTACCTCCTTCCCTCCCTTAATCCCCCCTCACTCTTCAAGCAAGCAGTAGTGCTCGCATTGCTGTGTTCTGGTGGAAAGGTGTGGGTGGAAATCACATGCGCATGTATCATCCCCGTCTCGAGTGATGGACGCAGCAGGATGAATGCGACTCAGTAAAGATTTGGATCTCATACTGAGTCGCGTTACTGTTGTCATGGGCGAGGGTCACCACTTACCATCAGGTGGGCCCTCAGCTCGTACCGTCACTCACTCACATAAAAAAACAGCTAAAAGAATAAATGAGTTTGAGTTTGTATATATTTCAGAAATGCGGCATGTTTGAGTGCTTCATATGCAAGACACGACTGAAGACGGGGCGCGCGCTTCGCAAACACATCACGGCGCAGCATACAGAGAAGTTTAGCTGTAAAGGATGTCCGTTTATCACTAGAAACAGGTATATATACAATACTGGCCTTCTGCGCCAAGGTCGTGTGTTCGATTCTCAGAACAAGCATTGGAACAACAAGAAAAGCATGACTCATTTTCACGTTCCGTCTGAGATATAAATAGTGTGCGAGCGAGAGCGGAACAAGAGATAGAGAGACACGATCGGCTTGTCACGCATCTCCACTTCATCGGCCGATGCGTCCAAGACGATAATTTTACGTGATAAAACAAAACAAACAACGTTTACACACTCATACCTCTGCACTAGGATTCCCTGTGTCGCAGATGGCATGGACAAACACAGAAACACAAGACAAACACCCAAGACCCGAGAACAAACTTCATGCTCACCAAACAAAGTGTGCCCCGGCCGGGAATCGAACCCGGGACCCCTCGCTTCGAAGGCAGGGCGCCACGGAGCCGTCAAACGTTTAAAGTTTTCGTAAAACGTTATCACGTAAAATTGTCATCGGGATTCCGACTATACAGACAATTTAATTCCAGGGGCGTAGCGCGGGAGCACGAGAAATGGCATGCCGGGACAAAATATCAGTGCCCCCACTGCGCTATGGAGTTTGAGTAAGAATAGAAACTCTTAATTACAAGCTTATATTTAACTTGCAATGTATGTTTGTCCGGGTGGAATCTTTCAACTGAATTTCAAATCAGTTATCTTTAACCGACCGAGCTGACATTTGGTATACACGCTTGTTTTGGATGACAATGCGTGCTTAGCTATGTGACGTCACTCTAATTCCAATATGGCGGATCATCCAAGATGGCGGACTAGTTATTGTTTCTGCACTACCGCAGTATGGGTATCGAATGAAAGGTTTTTTTTTGTGTACCCTTTGACTCCCTACACGTACCCCCTGGGTGGTGCTAAAGGTAACACAAAGTAGCAGTAGAACTTGTGCCAAGTTCGTCCGGAGAGACACTACCACCACACCTAGAATCTGCCGCCAAGCAGTAGTGCTCGCATTACCGTGTTCCGGTGGAAAGGTGTGGGTGCCGGTGAAATCATAGACGCATGAGACGTATCATCCCCGTCTCGGGTGATGGACTCAGGATGAGTGCGACTCAGTGTAACATCCAGATCTTATACTGAGTCGCATTACTGGTGTCATGGGCGGGGGGCGCCACTTACCATGTGGGCCCTCAGCTCGTTCCGTCACATATTCATATCAAAACAATTTTTTTTATTATATATATATAGTTACATCGTGTTGTTGCAGCAAATTGACCACGTACATGGGCCACATACGTATAAAGCACGCTTCGGACTTCGTGTGCGCCCTCTGCGGATACACGTTCGTGAGCCAGAAGGGGATCGACGTGCACAAACGGAAGAAACACCGGCTCATAGACGACGAGGTGAGTGGGTCGAGTTGCACGTCTATACGCACCCTTAGACGTGGCTCCACCAGCAATCCTTGCAGATATCTACACATGTTTCAAAAGTATAGTTGCTTGTACGTCTGTAGGCACCCTTAGACGTGGCTCCACCAGCAATCCTTGCAGATATCTACACATGTTTCAAAAGTAGAGTTGCACGTCTATAGGCACCCTTAGACGTGGCTCCACCAGCAATCCTTGCAGATATCTACACATGTTTAAAAAGTAGAGTTGCTTGTACGTCTGTAGGCACCCTTAGACGTGGCTCCACCAGCAATCCTTGCAGATATCTACACATGTTTCAAAAGTATAGTTGCTTGTACGTCTGTAGGCACCCTTAGACGTGGCTCCACCAGCAATCCTTGCAGATATCTACACATGTTTCAAAAGTATAGTTGCTTGTACGTCTGTAGGCACCCTTAGACGTGGCTCCACCAGCAATCCTTGCAGATATCTACACATGTTTCAAAAGTATAGTTGCACGTCTATAGGCACCCTTAGACGTGGCTCCACCAGCAATCCTTGCAGATATCTACACATGTTTCAAAAGTAGAGTTGCACGTCTATAGGCACCCTTAGACGTGGCTCCACCAGCAATCCTTGCAGATATCTACACATGTTTAAAAAGTAGAGTTGCTTGTACGTCTGTAGGCACCCTTAGACGTGGCTCCACCAGCAATCCTTGCAGATATCTACACATGTTTCAAAAGTATAGTTGCTTGTACGTCTGTAGGCACCCTTAGACGTGGCTCCACCAGCAATCCTTGCAGATATCTACACATGTTTCAAAAGTATAGTTGCTTGTACGTCTGTAGGCACCCTTAGACGTGGCTCCACCAGCAATCCTTGCAGATATCTACACATGTTTCAAAAGTATAGTTGCTTGTACGTCTGTAGGCACCCTTAGACGTGGCTCCACCAGCAATCCTTGCAGATATCTACACATGTTTCAAAAGTATAGTTGCTTGTACGTCTGTAGGCACCCTTAGACGTGGCTCCACCAGCAATCCTTGCAGATATCTACACATGTTTCAAAAGTATAGTTGCTTGTACGTCTGTAGGCACCCTTAGACGTGGCTCCACCAGCAATCCTTGCAGATATCTACACATGTTTCAAAAGTATAGTTGCTTGTACGTCTGTAGGCACCCTTAGACGTGGCTCCACCAGCAATCCTTGCAGATATCTACACATGTTTCAAAAGTATAGTTGCTTGTACGTCTGTAGGCACCCTTAGACGTGGCTCCACCAGCAATCCTTGCAGATATCTACACATGTTTCAAAAGTATAGTTGCTTGTACGTCTGTAGGCACCCTTAGACGTGGCTCCACCAGCAATCCTTGCAGATATCTACACATGTTTAAAAAGTAGAGTTGCTTGTACGTCTGTAGGCACCCTTAGACGTGGCTCCACCAGCAATCCTTGCAGATATCTACACATGTTTCAAAAGTATAGTTGCTTGTACGTCTGTAGGCACCCTTAGACGTGGCTCCACCAGCAATCCTTGCAGATATCTACACATGTTTAAAAAGATTTTATTGTTATGTGAGTGAGTGACTGTACGAGCTGAGGGCCCACCTGATGGTAAGTGGTGACCCTCGCCCATGACAACAGTCCCGTACCAGCCTCTGATGTTCCCACTGCAGACACCGGCCTACTCTCGATAATTGAGAGCGAATGGGCTCTGATCTACCACGGGAGCCAACGGATTGGTAGATGTCGCATGTCGTCGAATTTTTGGTTCTAAGACATGCCGGTTTCCTCACGATGTTTTCCGTCACCGTGAGAACGTGGTATTGCGCACATAATTTTTTTCAAGTGAAACACTCATGCACGTGTGGCTTTGAACCAGCGACCTTCAGATTGAAAGTCGGCGCCTGTGCCCCTGGGCCACCATGACAACAGTAATGCGACTCAGTATAACATTTGGATCTTACACTGAGTCGCACTCATCCTGAGTCCATCACCCGAGACGGGGATGATACACGTGTGATTTCACCGGCACCCACACCCTTCCGGAACTGTAATGCGAGCACTAGCTTGGCAGCAGATTCCAGGTGGCAGTACCTCCGGACGAACTTGGCACAAGTTCTACTGCTGCTGATTATGTTTGTATGTAAATTTTATTGTAATTAAAAAAAGAAATTGTAATTTATGTTTCATCATTCATTGTTTTTATATTTAATTGAACTTGAAATACTGTATGTGTGTGGTATTCACATTTTTTTTAAATTTTATTTTATTCTTATTATTTTTTTAATTAATATTTTTGTGTTTTACTTTTTAGATTTGATATAACAATTTTAATTTTGTATTTTGTTAATTAGTAGCAGTAGAACTTGTGCCAAGTTCGTCCGGAGGTACTGCCACCACATCTGGAATCTGCCGCCAAGCAGTAGTGGTTGCATTACTGTGTTCCGGTGGAAGGGTATGGTTGCCGCATGAAACGTATCATCCCCGTCTCGGGTGATGGACGCAGCAGGATGAATGCGACTCAGTAAAGATTTGGATCTCATACTGAGTCGCGTTACTGTTGTCATGGGCGAGGGTCACCACTTACCATCAGGTGGGCCCTCAGCTCGTTCCGTCACGAATTAACACAAAAAAAAAAAAAAAATTTGTGTAAGTGGTATAAGGCGTGCTAATTAAATAAATAAATAAATGTATGTATATGTTTGTTTGTTGGCAGGTGCCGCTGGAGGGTCCGTTCTGCGACGTATGCAACGTGAAGTTCGTCTCGGAGGAGGCGCACGCGCGGCACCTGAAGCTCTCTTCACGGCACATGACTGAAAGCGACCCGTAAGTATAATATTAGGGGGGTCCAGTTGCTCGCGTTCGTAGTCGTGTACCCTTTGACTCCCTACACGTACCCCTGCCTTCGGAACGAGGGGTCCCAGGTTCGAGTCCCGGCCGGGGCACACTGTGGTGAGCAAGTTTGTTCACAGATCTTAAAAAAACTGGTTATCTAAAACCTGATGCCCGCCATTTTTAGTACTTACTAAGACACTTGTTCGTTTCAGTAACCGCCTCCGCAACGATTCCCAAAGCATGAACGCCGAACGCAACGGGCGGGTGATGCGGCGCATAGAGAGACGTCCGTTGATACACCCGCGGTCGGAGCCCGAGAACGCACCCCGGCCGGTCACTTGCGAGCAGGTGAGCCAACAGTGTACCACCCCTTACAGTGTATGACCCAACAGTGAATCACCCCTTACAGTGCGCAAGCCAATAGTGAATCACCCCTTACAGTGCGCAAGCCAATAGTGAATCACCCCTTACAGTGTATGAGGCAACAGTTTACAAACCCCTTACAGTTAATTATTGCAGTTTACCACCCCTTTAAAGTTTGCGAGCCAACAGTAAATCACCCCTTACAGTGTATGATCCAACAGTAAATCACCCCTTAAAGTTAGCCAGCCAACAGTAAATCACCCCTTACAGTGTATGATCCAACAGTAAATCACCCCTTAAAGTTAGCCAGCCAACAGTAAATCACCCCTTACAGTGTATGACCCAACAGTAAATCACCCCTTAAAGTTAGCCAGCCAACAGTAAATCACCCCTTACAGTGTATGACCCAACAGTGTACAACCCCTTAAAATTTGCGAGCCAACAGTAAATCACCCCTTACAGTGTCTGACCCAACCGTATACCACCCCTTAAAGTTTACGAGCCAACAGTGAACTACACACGAGTTTTTCACAACCATATGATTTTGAACGGTCCGGCCGGACCACCATACTGTCTAGAACCTGTTATAATATCTTATCAGCAAACATTAAAAAATCATCCATACCAACGATTGTAATTTTAGATCACATTAATATAAAACCATTTGAAAATCAAATTCAACCTTCCCCACAAAAGTATGCAATATTAAAGTAGTGAATGTATTGATGCAGTGTGGGGTGCAACTGCGGGATCTACGACTGTACGCGCAACACTTCAGACGCGCCCACCCGGACAAGAATCGAACCAAGTACCCGGCGATGAAGACGCCCTGCATGTGTGAGCTATGCGGGCGCATCTTTCAGGTAAACTACAGTTTAAGAAATTACTAGCTGCGCCCCGCGGTGTTCTGCGGTTGGACTTCCCACGGGAACAGTACATATTTCCGGGATAAAAAGCAGCCTATGTGCTATTCCAGACTATAATCTATCTCTGTGCCAAATTTCATCCAGGTCCGTTCAGCCGTTCTGGCGTGATTGAGTAACAAACATACATCCATACTTACAAACTTTCGCGTTTATAATATAATATTAGTAGGATTTCTCAAACTAGCTCAGCCCCGCGTTGTTACCCGCGGTATTTCGGGATCAAAAATAGCCTATGTTTATCCTCTCAGAGGGGGTGAGTCTCCGAAACGGCTAAACCAATTTTGAAGGAGTTTCACTAGCAGACTGTGTTTTTTGCAGCAGGTGGTTATAAGGAGTAAATAGAAATTTAAGTGCAGTTACATATAATAAAAACACGTACAATGGGCGGTCTTATCGCTAAGAAGCGATCTCCTCCAGCCAACCTTCGTATGGCGTGTATTGTGGATTTCCATGTGTTTCCAGAGCATGGCCCTACTGAAGGACCACATGTGGGTCCACACCGGCGAGAAGCGGTTCAAGTGCTCCCGCTGCCCGAAGAGCTTCACGCAGAAGAGCAATTTGGTGTTCCACGAGCGCGTGCACAGCGAAGCACGCCCCTCCTTCCCGTGCCCGCTGTGCGGGAAGCACTTCGCCTTCTACAACAACCGACGAAGGCATATGTTTGTGAGTATGATTTGTATGTGAAATTATTGAGAGAAACAAAAAGCTGACGGCTCCGTGGCTCAGTTGGTAGTAGCCCTGCCTTCGAAGCGAGGAGTCCCGGGTTCGATTCCCGGCCGGGGCACACTGTGTGGTTTGCATGAAATTTATGCTCGGGTCTTGGGTGTTTGTCTTGTATTTCTGTGTTTGTCCATGCCATCTGCGACACAGGGAATCCTAGTGCAGAGGTTTGAGTGTGTTAACCTTGTTGTTTAATACATAGGCTACTTTTGATCCCGGAAAATAGCGGGTAACGCCGCGGGGCGTAGCTAGTATATTATAAAACTGTCATCAGATCCACACGGGGCTGAAGCCGTTCAAGTGCGAGACGTGCGGCAAGTGCTTCACGACAGGTGGTGAGCAGCGCGCTCACGTCGAACACGTGCATATGAAGAAGCCCTGGCCGAAGCGATCGCGCCGCGACCCCTACACGGACAAGTGCCCGGAACCTTAAAATATGTGTTCAGAAATTAAGAAAACAAGCTGCTTCTTTCCCCCACAGAATGATACCGTAAATCATGACGTGCGCAATTCCTACTGTCTAGAACCATAAATCAATATAGTAATGTGTTCAAAACAGTTGAAAAAAAAAAAAAAGGTTTTTTTCCCCCACAAAATGATACCATAAATCATGACAACTTCTAAAGAGACAAACGTCTAGAACATTAAATATAGACATGTGTTCAGAAATTAAGAAAACAAACTGCTTCTTTCCCCCACAGAATGATACCGTAAACCATGCGTAAATTCTACTGTCCAAAACCATAAATATATAGTAATTTGAACAGAAGAGTTGAAAAAAAAATACAGTTTTTTTCCCCCACAGAATGGTACCGTAAATCATGAAAACTTCAACTGACACAAGTGTCTAGAACCATATATATATAGCCATGTGTTCAAAACAGTCGACAAATAAAATACAGTTTTTCCCCCCACAGAATGATACCGTACATGACATGCGCAACTTCCAAAGACAAGTGTCACAAACCTTAAATATAGAAATGTATTCAGAACAATCAAAAACAAAAAGAACTGCGTCTTTCCCCCACATAATGATACCGTAAAATATGACAACTTCAACTGAGATAAGCGTCTAGAACCATAAATATAATTATAGTAATGTGTTCAAAACAGTCGAAAGAAAAAACTGTTTTTTTCCCCACAGAATGATACCGTAAATCATTACGTGCGCAATTCCTACTGTCTAGAACCATAAATATATAGCCATGTGTTCAAAACAGTCGACAAATAAAATACAGTTTTTTCCCCCACAGAATGATACACTAAATCATGACAACTTTAACTGAGATAAGCGTCTAGAACAGTCGAAAAAAACTGTTTTTTTCCCCCACAGAATGATACCGTAAATCATGATAAGCGCAACTACTAAAACCAGTGTCCAAAACCATAAAGACATCGCACTTCCGCTCAGAGGCCTTAGATATTGCGAGGCTCCGGGCGATAGATCTTTGAGGCACTTGGTGTGTGAGGAATTTATGAGTTGGAAGTGTACAGGGCTCCTGGTAATCAGTCAGCATCCTCCTAAAGACAGCTGCAGTACAAACAAAAAACGGGTTGTTATGCGAGGTTGCGAGGCCCCGGGCGGTTGCCCTGCTTGCCACCCGCTAAGGCCGCCACTGCTCAGTTGTTTCACGTGTCCTAGCTACTTGGGATCTAAAGGAATAACTGAGATTGCGTTACATATCAAAAAAATCAAAATTATTGAATTACGACTAAAAATGTGTAAATCGAAAGTATCATGTTTTGCTCAAGTTATTTGAGCGGATGGACAGACTTAAATATCTTAAGGCGCTTACCAAACGGTCACTCATCCTACTGCAGACGGTAAGCGGCTTGACTCAATGATACATGACGATACAATGATACGTACAAATGATACAATGATACGCGCGGTTCATACAACGCAGACAATATATGTACTCAATAGTTTTAAGATCTATTGTAAATAATTGTAATTATAATGAACCTGTTAAGATCTCATATTTTGGATGCAATATTTCGTGTAATACATTTTTACGAGCGAAGCGAGTGAGTTCCTCGATTATTGAGTTATATGGAATTTCTAAGTAATAGATTACCATCGCTCGGTATTTATTTGAATAAGTATTTAGGTGTGATATTATTATTTTTAATACAGAATTGGTATCACAATTTTTGTAAGTAAGAAATAATTCTTGAAGTATAGCAATATAATTTACAATATAAAACGCAAGATATTTTTTTTTCTTGATATTTTCCGTATTACAAGTAAGAAGATAAAAGAATGTACTTATATTTTCTGCTTCAAAATGAAACAAATGATTTTCCATGTATTAGAGTGCTAGTTTAGAATAGATATTTTAAGTTATTATTTATTGAAATATACAATTTGTGAATTATATAGACTGTGTTTTATTTAAGACTTGAATAAACAGCGATAACCGACTACGGTGAAGCCAAAGTAGCTCGTATCTATATTCATCTATTCCCGCTTAACGTCAACTAGTACATAATAATTTGACAAATGAGGCACTTATAAAGCGTCTTGATCGTTCGCTGGTAGGTATTACCAGTGGCAATTAATTTTTACAAACTATCCAAAATGGCGGATTTATTTCCCATAATGACTGGTAAAGAAAATAAAATATCAAGTATTTCAGGACAAGGCTTGAATAATCTATTATAAAGGTAAAAATGTAATATAATGTTAAAAATTAAAACCCAGTAACGGAAAAGCCGATTGCTGAAACAAGCAAGTTTATAATGAATATTGAGTAGCTGTTTTTTTTGATTTGATTAAACGAAACGGTTCCCGAAAACTCATCGTTAAAAATTCAAAATGCACGGTTTGAAAATTATATAAAAAAAATGGTTGATTTCCAAGGTATTTTAAACATTACGAGAAATGAATAGACTTTTGTTCGTTTTAATTTTTTTTTTACCATCTTCTGTTCATCACAGATATATTTATATTTCTTCCTCTTGCTACGCTACTCGTCGATAGAGTCGCGCGATTATTTAGTAGGCCTAACGAAAATATTAATTTAACAAATGGAAATTCGGATACATAGATGCTGACATTTTGACCGACAGATTGCCAGGAAGTGATAAAAGTATTAAACTTGTACTATTAGGGTCACGTTCGTACTTTTAATTTATTCTTCATACCTTTTTTATGAAAACTGATAGTCCACTGCGACAACTGACTGTGTGGCCAATGGTCTTTGTACCAGTTTTAATACGGCATGGGCCGTTAAGCCAAAACTATTACAAGAAATACGACAGAGTTTTGTCCACCATACTCCGTTTAGACAAAGCAAAGGCTAAGCGTTACTTTACTATTTTGGAAATTAAAATTATAAAATACCTGAAGGGCTATGTGCTGTTACGAATACTATAATTGTGAGCTCTTGCCAGCGTCGTATCCCCGATACTAAAAATAAAAAGTTGAACTAGACATTGCAGACAATTCTGACTGCCCAAGGTCTTAAACATCGGACGGTGTGTACGGACGGACAGACTGTCTGGAACCATTTTGTTGTCTCATTTTATGTCCGCTGAAATGGCCACCAGTGTGCTACGTAGAGTAAAACATTATAAATCATGTCTAAATAAAATAGGAAAAATATTTTTACGTAAGCTACAGCATCACCTTTATCGCTCGATGTACCTTTACTTATTCAGTCTCATTTGTAGGACTTACCACATGTATCTGGCAATACATGTCAGTGAGAGACAACTGGCTTTGTGTTGAGTCCATTTGTTTTTTTTTGCTAATTTGATGCGGATTTCTACTAAATAATAGAAGAAATATAGGGGAAACAGTTTATACATTAAATAAGTATAATTATGTATCATAACGCGTGCGCGCTATTTGTAAAACATTGTATCTGATGACTTTAAAAGGCTTCCGAAAATGATGCAAAAATAATCGAAAATTCCTCTCAAATTACTATATATACAATGAGGTGCGTTGTTCCTGGCTGCAAGAATGATTCGAGGAACAATTCCAAGTCAGAGGGAATTACCTTTCATTCGTACGTATGCATTTTCACATAAAAATTATAATTTATGAGTTCGCGAGATGTAGTCGTTATGAGGGTCCGCGATTGCCTGATATAATCCTAACAGACTCTAATTGACCCCTGATTATTATTGAAATTGTCTACATTAGTATCTCGCGAGTTTGGCATCGTCTCCCGTAGCTAAATTCTACCTTTCAGTCCAAATCCTACAAGTACTGTAAAAGGAGAGTCCTTAACAACGCTATATCATAATCTGTGGAAAGCCTTTTACCTATTAGACGAATGCATAAGCAGTACGGAGCCAAAAAAGAAAAAAAAAAGCCATTCATGTCTCACTTTTATGGCTAAAAGACTACCTTATGTTGAAGGTTTGGAAATACAAACAATTGTTTTGTACGACATCTTGGCAGTAATCTCGCAGTTTTAATTCTGGGTCTTTTCTGTGGCTGTGTAAGGTCAAAAAACTTTAATTTATTAAAAAATTAATTGGAAACATCACTTTTTTTAAATAAATATGTACTTACAAGATCATGCATTCTTATTATAAATAGCACTTGATCAAACCCTATAAATATATCTGATCATAAATAATAAACAAATTTTCATGGTGAAATGTCCATTTAATATACAACCTTACTTACTAGTGACAAAATTAAAATACAGACATTTCCGGTTAGAATAAAAATTGTTATATATTCATAAAAAACTTTGTCCATTATATCTATATATTCATAAGAAAAATTATGAACATCACAAAATGATTTCAGCCGAATTGGTAGAGTCAAGTGATGCTCTCATACAAGCACCAAATGATTGGTATGGTAATCAATTTATTTATAATGTTTTCAGGTTTCCGACAGAGGAGTCATTGCGTAAATCCTGGCTGCAAGCATTGGATAAGCATAACTGGAAGCCGAAAGAACGGAGCACTGTGTGCTCGGAACACTTCCTCTTAGAAGACTTGTATGAGACGCGATGTGGACTTCGGAGGGTGAGAACTGGGGCAGTGCCAGTTTTGAAACAGGTACGCTATCAACATCAACATTTATTTGGGGTCGGCGCATTATGTTTTTTACTTCCACACTCCTCTAAGCCGCCAACTAATTGTTCACTCCTTTATCAACCAAGTTCCACAGTAGATTATAAATTCGGCTGTTATGGCAATGTTTGTTTACTCAGAACTCCATACTTTCTTCTATAGGGTTGGAACAGACGTAAGCTTAACAAATAAAATTAGCTTAAATATGAAAACTGACTGTAATTTGACATATCTGTGTGCATGTAATGTGCCTGGGGAGTTCCTGTGACACGTTATATGCTCACGAATATGTGTACATATGTGTGTAAAATTTTGTGTCCAAATGATACTTGAGATCTAAAGTAATAAATGAATTTGACTTTACTTTCAGATTGGTCTACAGAAAATACTTGATATATTTGTCTTGAGATGAAAATATAAGTCTATAAAACAGTCTGTTCTTTTCGATTTTTTTAAATCATTCAAGAGGGATCAAAAATTGATTAACATAATAAATAAATACAACAACATAAATAAATTAGTTAACATTTTCAAAGGATTTTTTTATTTGAATTTTATTTGTTTTATTAGTTAAGTTTACATTAAAAATATAATAATTTATAATATTAAGAATTAAAAAATTCATTCATGCATAAGCCAACCCAAAATTCTTTTTCAACTTTTCTATTACTATTCAACTTCTGACAGAAGAGATCTGAGGGTACGGACAATCACCTACGAACGCAAGCAACTGGGCATTAGTTATAGTTTTGTCCTTAGACAAACTTGGCACAAGTTCTGCTACCACTTACCTGTCTGGAACTGCCATATTTAATTATGAATTCTTTAATATTTCAGGATAGTTTCCAATTCGGAGAATCACAAATAGCTACTAAGGTAGGTTTTGTTTGCCCAAAACTATTTAAAAGTTTATATGATGTATAACTGAAAATTTGTTAATATATAAACATTTACACACTCATACCTCTGCACTAAGAAACACAAGACAAACACCTAAGACCCGAGAACAAACTTCATGCTCACCACACAGTGTGCCCCAGACAGCAATCGAACCCGAGACCCCTCGCTTCGAAGGCAGGGCTACTACCAACTAAGCCACGGAGCCGCCTCTCAGCTATGTTATTTAAAATGTTAATAATTAAACGGAAATAAAGATTTTTGACTTTAACAATTAAAGTATGAATTCCATCCACTTTCAGGTTTGCAGGATGTGCCTTACCATCACCCATAGACTATTTCCAATCAAAGAGTATGATCTTGAGCAAGCATTCGTGACAATAACAGGATTATCTGTAAGTAAAAAATAAACAAAAATAAAAAATTTACACACTCATACCTCTGCACTAGGATTCCCTGTGTCGCAGATGGCATGGACAAACACAGAAACACAAGACAAACGCCCAAGACCCGAGAACAAACTTCATGCTCACCACACAAAGTATGCCCCGGCCGGGAATCGAACCCGGGACCCCTCGCTTCGAAGGCAGGGTGTATGATAATTATTAAAAAAAAAAAACAAAAATACCATCTTTTATACATACATTCTTTATTAAAGAAAAAAATGAGTGCGCAAGAGGGTAGACCGATATGTCTGCCAATGTGCACACCCCACCTCGCAGACTTCAGTTCAGTCGAGATCATGACGCATGAAACTGTGTCGAAATATCGGGAGTCAAAACTCACAAATTATGGTAAATTATTTTCCAAATTGGTTGATAAATGACAGAGTACTGAGGTAGGGAACGTGGTGGCCCAGGTGCACAGACGCCGATCAATCTGAAGGTCGCTGGTTCAAACCCACACGTGCACCAATGAGTTTTTTCACTTGAAGAATTAATGTGCGCAATACCACGTTCTCACGGTGACGGAAAACATCGTGAGGAAACCGGCATGTCCTAGAACCAAAAATTCGACGACATGCGACATCTACCAATCCAGATTGGGCTCTCAATTCACTCTCAATTATCGAGAGTAGGCCGGTGTCTGCAGTGGGAACATTAGAGGCTGGTACGGTAATTAAGACAAATAAATTAATGGTATAAAAAACTTTTTAATAACTAGCTTTTTCCGTGTTCTCAGCGAGCCCTTTCATCCGATACCCATACTGCGGTAGTGCAGAAACAACAACCAGTCCGCCATCTTGGATGATCTGCCATATTGGAATTAGAATGACGTCACATAGCTAAGCATGCATTGTCATCCAAAACAAGCGTGTATACCAAATGTCAGCTCGGTCGGTTAAAGATAACTGATTTACAATTCAGTTGCAAGATTCCACCCGGACATACATACATTGCAAGTTAAATAAAAGCTTTTAAAATATATATGTACAACCAAATTGATCTCTTTATGTTTCGTTTGCAGGTGAACTCGGACGACAGGCTGCCGCAGACCCTGTGCTCAGAATGCGCCACAAGGTTGTATAATTGTGAGAAATTCCGTTCTAAATCTCTGAAAGCCAACACACTGCTGGTGGAGTTGTTGAAAACTCACATACACGTAAGTGTTCATACAAATCAAATATAGTTATTTAATAAATATAGTCAAAAAGTTAATATTAAATAACTATATTTGATAGAAATAAAATATAGTTATTTAATTTAATAATAAATAGTCAAATAATTAATATTAAATACCTATATTTGATACAAATCAAATATAGTCATTTAATAAATATAGTCAAATAGTTAATATTAAATAACTATATTTGATTAGTATCAAATATAGTTATTTAATAAATATAGTCAAATAGTAAATAATATAGTCAAATAGTTAGTAATAGTAGTCAAATTAAATGAATATAGTTTATTGAGGAATAAAATAACAAAATACAAAAAATTTAGAAAAACGATGATGCCTGCAGAAGTATTAAAACTGTGTCGCAGACATCAACGCCCACCCCCGTTACATGTGTTTGGTAGTTCCAATTATGGTAAGTAGGCTAAATTATACAATCATGCAAACAAAAAAATGTATTTAGGTTTTGGATATTCAATAATTTAAGTCTTTTTTCGTGATGTGGCCAACTAGGGTCGGGAGTTTTTACCGGCTGAATGCCTCCGACATGGATCAATGAGCAGTGTTTTGTATCTCTTGACGGCTCCGTGGCTTAGTTGCTAGTAGCCCTGCCTTCGAAACGAGGGGTCCCGGGTTCGATTTCCGGCCGGCAAAACGGGTAGAAAATTGTTTATATTATTGGATATTTTTTTTGTAAATAATTATTTACCTATAACTATATTCCTATAACATAGATGTTTGTTTTATTTCTGGGTGATCATATTGTATAATGTATGTATTTACAACAAAAAAAAACAGTTAAGTATCATATCAGATATCTAGTTCCCATAGTATATCTAGTTCCCATAGTATAAGCTATGCTTAGTTTCGGGCTAGATGTGAAAAGTCCATGAGTATTTGTTTAGTATTATTTATTTATTGTTTATATCCCAACTAATATAATATTATAAATGCGAAAGTGAGTTGATTTGTTTGTTACGCTTCCATGCCTAAACCAATTAATCAATTTTAAAAATTCTTTCACCAATGGAAAGCTGCATTATCAGCGAGTAACATCCTACTAATATAATAAACGCGAAAGTTTGGATGTTTGTTACTCAATCACGCCAGAACGGCTGAACGGACCTGGATGAAATTTGGCACAGAGATAGATATAGGCACATAGGATGCTTTTTATCCCGGAAATATGTACAGTTCCCGTAGGAAGTCCAACCGCGGGTAACACCGCGGGGCCCAGCTAGTAGGCTATATTTTATCCCGGTATTCCCACGGACGGGAACTACGCGGGTGAAACCGAGGCGACAGCTAGTTTATAATACAGAATTTGTATATATTATACCATTTCAGCTAACAACCGCCGCTTTAAAAGAAATCTCACAAGACATAGAACAAATATCATCAAATATTACTAAAAAATTCTTCCCACCTGACCACTATGACTACAATATTGAACAATCAGACTTACCCGAGGAAAAACCAGATGTACACATAGAGAACACACAGACAGACATACAGAACGACACGGACTTCGAAATAAAGAACGAGGATATATTTGTGGACGAATTCAGCCAGAAAGACGAAACGGAGAGTGTTAAAGACGAAACGGACAGAGATTTCGATACAGACGACTGTTTACCTCTAGAAGTCACCAGGAAGAAGAAGAAGGAGCCTGTGAAACGGGCGAAGAAGATAAAACCAACGGAACCGAAGATAGACCGGAGACGGAAACCGTTTTTGAACCAAGATCTGAACGAAACGCTTTTTACAATAACTGATCTGACAGTTGACGAGCAAATCGCTGAAGTGTTGAAAAGACAGGATACTGACAACTACAGGCACTCCGTTTTTAAGTGTACGGAGTGCTTCAAGGGGTTTCTGGACCAGGACGCGTATGCTAGCCATATGGTCAGGCATACCAGCGTGAGTTTATTATTATTATTTATATTTTATCTCATTTTATATTATTTTGGAGGGGGGGTCCAGGTGCTCGTGTCCGTAGTGGTCCCTGGGTGGTGCTAAAGGAGCAACACAAAGTAGCAGTAGAACTTGTGCCAAGTTCGTACGGAGAGGTACTGCCACCACATCTGGAATCTGCCGCCAAGCAAGTGCTCGCATTACTGTGTTCTGATGGAAGGGTGTGGCTGCCGGTGAAATCACACGCGCATGTGTATCATCCCCGTCTCGGGTGATGGACGCGGCAGGATGAATGATACTCAGTAAAGATTTGGATCTCATACTGAGTCGCGCGCATTACTGTTGTCATGGGCGAGGGTCGCCACTTACCATCAGGTGGGCCCTCAGATCGTTCCGTCACTCACTCACATAAAAAAAATAATTCAAGTAACAGTAGATTACCAATTAAGTGCCACAAAAATGTACTAGATGGCGCTGTATTCAATATTCAGCATAGTTTACAATAAAAAACGGTATTTTGTAAAAATACGTGTTTTTACAATACAATTAAACAGGTAAACAGCAAAACGTTTCAAAGCAAAAGCTCGCTCTCGGGTCTTGTTTATCTTGTGTTTCTGCGACACAGGGAATCCTAGTGCAGGGGTATGAGTGTAAACTTTTAAATAATATTGAACAGGAATGCGGAGAATACAGGTGTGATATATGCAAAACACACTTCAAGCATTCTCACGCGCTCCGCAAGCACATCACCGCCCACCACCTGCAACGGTTCAGCTGCAACCACTGCGCGTACGTCACGACGCACAGACAGACGGCCCGGCTGCACGAGCGGTGGCACAAGGGGACCAAGTACCAGTGCCCCCACTGCAATCTGGAGTTCCTGTGAGTATGCTGCACCCATGGGGGTACCCAGCTTCTGGCCTAGAGGGGGACAAGTCAGATTTTTTAGGTCGGATCGTCCGCGGCCTTTATTGTCATACACACTACACAAACACACCTACATGAAACATTAGGTATATGTAGTGTAGTGTGTAGGGCGAACAGCCGCAAATGATCCTGCTTTATAGGTAGTTAAATAAATATAAGTCAATTTGACTATGCATGTATTTTTATTTTATTTTAATCGTTTCTTAATTTATATATCCGGGGGGGGGCAGGGGGGGGGGGGCAGCTGGATACCCCCATGGCTGCACCTAACTTTAGTGGTACCTTGTATTACATAGCATCATCTATTGCCAATTAAGTACAACAAAAAATTATGACGTGGCTTTGTATAAATAAATTAAATGTTATAAGCGTTTTTTTTTTTTGTAAAAATATTATACTTTTCTTTTATGTAAACTTTTTTTTACAAAAATTTAAAAAAGTTGCTAAAATAATTGATGTTTTGTGATTAATTTTACGTGATAATGTCAGAAAACATTTTTCCCAAATTTTTAAACGCTAGTAAATATACACTAATATAATTAATAAAACTCTCGACCATGGCGAATGCATAAGTCGTGCGAAGCCAAAGAGAAGAAAAGAAAATGTAATGGTTTGTTTTTTTTGTTTTATCCCGTAATTCATGGTTGATCCCTATTTGTGTTTGTCTTTAAAACAGGTGTTTTTTTTTAATTTTTCCAGTAAAATTAACCATGTTTCCTTTTTATCCCGTAATTCATGGTTGATCCCTATTTGTGTTTGTCTCTCAAAAAGGTTATTTTTAAATATTTTCCAGTAAAATTAACCATGTTTCCTTTTTTTCCCGTAATTCATGGTTCCTATTTGTCTGTCAAACAAGTGTTTTTTTTAATATTTCCAGTAAATTCACCACGTACATGGGTCATATACGCATAAAGCACCCCTCGGATTTCGTGTGCGAGCTTTGTGGATACTCTTTTGTCAGTGCGAAGGGCATAGAGTTGCACAAGAAACTGAAACACAGAGGCGACGAAACCACGGTGAGTACTATAAAGTTATTATACGTGTAACCTGATGGTAAGTGGTGACCCTCGCCCATGACAACAGTAACGCGACTCAGTATGAGATACAAATCTTTACTGAGTCGCACTCATCCTGAGTCCATCATCCGAGACGGGGATGATACGTCTCATGCGCATGAGATTTCACCGGCACCCACACAGAACACAATAATGCAACCACTACTGCTTGGCGGCAGATTTCAGGTGTGGCAGTACCTCTCCGAACGACCTTAGCACAAGTTCTACTGCTACTTTTGGTTGCTCCTTTAGCACCACCCAGTGTGAATTTGATACACGTAGCAACTGGACGCCCTAAAAAAATATTTACCATATTTGTGAATTTTGTTGACACCAAGTTTTGTTTGCCCGGGACAATGACGCATGTAACTGCGTCGAAATATCGGGAGTCAACAAAACTCACAAATCATGGTAAATATCTCGGTAACCGGAGAGCGTGGTGGCCCAGGGGCACAGACGCCGACATTCAATCTGAAGGTCGCTGGTTCAAACCCACACGTGCACCAATGAGTTTTTTCATTGAAAAAAATTGAAAAAAATTATGTGCGCAATACCACGTTCTCACGGTGACGGAAAACATCGTGAGGAAACCGGCATGTCTTAGAACCAAAAATTCGACGGCATGTGACATCTAGCAATCCGGATTGGGCTCCGGTGGTAGAAAGCCCATTCACTCTCAATTATTGAGAGTGGTGTGTCTGCAGTGCAACATTAGAGGCTGGTACGGTACATTTGTCAATATAAATATTTATTTCTCAGGTACCAGAAGATGGACCTTTCTGTGAACAGTGCAATGTTAGATTTGTGTCTTCTGAAGCGCACAGGTATGTACATTAAAACATTAAAATTAATCCCTGCACTAGGATTCCCTGTGTCGCAGATGGCACGGAACACAGATAACAAGACAACGCAAACTTTTGACGGCTCCGTGGTTTAGACGGTAGTAGCTCTGCTTTCGAAGCGATTCTTGGGTTCAATTCCCGGCCGGGGCTCACTTTGAGTGGTGACCATGAAGTTTGTTCTCGGGTCTTACGTGTTTGTCTTGTTTCCGTGATTGTCCATGCCATCTGCGATATAGATAATCCTAGTGCAGATGTATGAGTGTGTAAACGTTTATTTAAAAAACTATATAGGCTAAAAGTCGTTGAGCCATGTCGGAGTCCTTGTGACGGTTTGAAAAGTCATTAGAGTTGGCCACATAGTCATACGAAAAATCGAGAGTGTGTGAATCGAACTCGAATTCACTGATTCAAAATCGATTTCAGTATCTTCGTTACTGATTTTATGTTCCATGTGGAATTTCTTCAAGAAATTTCACACCCTTTATTTTAAGGCACGGTACAGCCATTTTAGACCACCTGAGTCAGCAAGAGATGAAAATATTGTAGTCGGTTGTTTTACATTTTTAAACCGGTTATAGATATTATATATTTTGAGCAGTTAGATTTTAAGTAGAAGGTTGAGTTGTTTTTATTTTTAAAATATATACAATATATTAGGAGTACAAATAAGTTTCCGCCGGTTTATTGTATTGTAGATGGCGCGGCACGGAGTTTCGGTTAGCTTTCGCAGATGATAACCGGCTTAAAAAATAGTTTGGACATTCAAGAACAACATAACCTATTAATATCATTGATTTTATATTGGTAAAATATAATTTTTATAAGTTGAAAATGTCAAAATTTGAGCCAAGTAAGCGTCATTTGCGGGAAATATTAGTTTACTTCTTTAATTTAAAGAAATCTGCTGCTGAGGCGCATCGATTGCTCGTAGAAGCATATGGTGAGGTTGCTTTGAGTGAGAGAACGTGTCGAGAGTGGTTTCAAAAGTTTAAAAACGGTGATTTCGACGTAGAAGACAAAGATCGCAGTGGAAGGCCAAAAATTTACGATATGCTGTGTATTTGGTGGGATCAGCTAGGTGTAGTGTATTATGAGTTGCTTAATCCGAGCGAAACAATTACTGGAGCCCTCTATCGAACACAATTGATGAGATTGAGCCGAGCTCTGAAGGAAAAACGCCCTCAATACTATTCTAGACACGAAAAAATGATTCTTCTGCATGACAATGCTCGTCCACATGTTGCGGCTCCCGTGAAAAAGTACTTGGAAACACTTGATTGGGAAGTGTTACCCCACCCGCCGTATTCACCAGACATTGCACCGTCCGATTATCACCTGTTCCGGTCCGTAGCACATGCTCTGACGGCGCAGCGGTTCACATCTTATGAGGATACCAAAAATTGGGTTGATTCGTGGATAACCTCAAAAGACAAGGAGTTCTTCAGACGTGGGATTCGAATGCTGCCTGAGAGATGGGAAAAAGTGGTTGCAAGTGATGGGCAATATTTTGAATAAATTTATATTACCGTTCTTCTACAATAAATATTTAATTTGTGTTAAAAACGGCGGAAACTTATTTGTACTCCTAATATATTTTTTAATATACTTTTATCATGTTTATATATTTTATTCTCTCTCGTAAAATACTGTTGTAATTTTTTATGTTTCCTTATCTTGTTTTTTTGCGTACATTTTATTATTTATTGTAATTATTTAAAAAAAAAAATTTTTGTCTACTCTAAGATGTAACGATTTGGAATTCTGTAATGTTGCACTTATAAAACTAAATAAATCACTAATACATTAAATTATCGAGAGCGTGGTGGCCCAGGGGCATAGGCGCCGACTTTCAATCTGAATGTCGCTGGTTCAAACCCACACGTGCACCAATGAGTTATTGGGCTCCCGTGGTAGATCAGAGCCCATTCACTCTCAATTATCGAGAGTAGGCCGGTGTCTGCAGTGGGAACATTAGAGGCTGGTACGGACATTAAATAAAAAAAAAACACTTTTTGCAGGAAACATTTGAGTGTATCGGCGAGACATGCGGGAAGTGACAGAGAGAATAACAAGCCGGCGCGCGGCCGCAAGAGCAGGGACCTCGCAGAAAGGTAAGGGGGGTAGGGAGTACCCTCAGGGGAAATATGGGGCCGCAAGAGCAGGGATGTCGAAGAAAGGTAAGGGGAAGGGGGGGGGGGTAGTTTGTACCTTAACTTTGGTTGATTTATTTATTACGAATTTAGTAATTGTTATTTAAAAGTTGTAATTTTGTCATTACAAACAGACATTTCAATTTTATTTCTATGGATTATACGTTTTACCACTTTTGTTGCAGAGAAAAGTTAAAGAACGACGCAGAGGATGACGAGAAAAGAAGAGTGTACCCCAGTCAGATGCGGAAACTAGAGGGCCCTATATCCTGCGAACAGGTAGAACTGGCTGTTCTAACAGAACATGTTAGAACAGGTTAGAACATGTTAGAACAGGTCAGAACATGTCTGAACAGGTTAGACCATGTTAGAACAGGTCAGAACATGTCTGAACAGGTTAGAACAGGTCAGATTAGAACGCTCCTAATTCGAGGGTGAACATACTTGACTGATATAAAAACCTCTTTTTTTTATGATAGTGACGGAACGAGCTTTTGGCCTACCTGATGTTAAGTGATTACCGCCGCTCTTCAACGGGACTACCCGTAATGTCTATCATTAAAAAAATTACCTACTTTATCGAGTGACAAACAAACATAATTTATACACTACCTATATATGTTTAACGACTCCGTGGCTTAGTCGGTAGTAGCCCTGCCTTCGAAGCGAGGGGTCCCGGGTTCGATTCGCGGCCGGGGCACTTTGTGTGGTGAGCATGAATTTTGTTCTCGGGTCTTGGGTGTTTGTCTTGTGTTTCTGTGTCTGTCCATGCCATCTGCGACACAGGGAATCCCAGTGCAGAGGTATGAGTGTGTTAACGTTGTTTTCAGTGTGGCATGCAGTTGGAGGATTCCAGAGCGTACCACGGCCACTTCCGGCGGATGCACCCCGATAAGAACCGAACCAAGTACCCCTCGATGAAGTCCCCCTGCATGTGCGAGGTGTGCGGGAGGATATTCCAGGTATTGTGATTAGCGCCATCTGTTGAGAGACATCGCGTACTAACTCGTAATTATATCTAGAAGTGTTACCCGCAGCTGAAAAGTTAATATGAGAAAAAAAAATATTAGAACATTATCTACAACTAGCTGTGCCCCGCGGTTTCACTCGCGTTTTTCTCGTTTCCGTGGAAATATCGATTTTACACCTTGTTACAAAATAGCAATTTTATTACGGATCCCTAATTTTGAAAAAAAAAAACATAGCCTTCCTCGATAAATGGACTACCCAACACTGAAAGAATCATTCAAATCGGACCAGTAGTTCCAGAGATTAGCGTGTTCAAACAAACAAACAATCAAACAAACACTGCAGCTTTATAATATTAGTATAGATATATCTGGATCACCATATATTGGTATATTGTAGACCAGGTGCCACCCGAGACGGAGATGATACGTCTCATGCGCATGTGCCGCCAAGCAGTCGTGCTCGCATTACTGCTTGGCGGCAGATTCCAGGTGTAGAGAAAGTACCTCTCCGGACTAACTTGGCACAAGTTCTACTGCTACTGAATAAGTGACTCATAATAAGTAATAGGTATATATAATTTTCATACACTAAACATTCCATACACTATACAGTCCATACACTATACTTACCATACACTAAACATTCCATACACTAAACATTCCATACACTAAACATTCCATACACTATACTTATCTTATTATTGTTTCGCAGAGTTTCGCTCTACTTAAGGACCACACGTGGGTCCACACAGGGGAGCGCCCCTTTAAATGCGAGCAGTGTGGGAAGTCCTTTAGGATGAAGCAACGCCTCGTAGCGCACAGGTATTTATCTATAGACCAATATACCTATTACCTGATGTTAAGTAGTTACCAACGCTCGTAAAAACAGCAATGCGACTTAAGTTCTCAAAGACTGAAGTATGAGAAGATCCAAGTCGCACCACGTTCGACCCGAGACGGGGGTATTACGTCTCAATGCCTGTAATTTCACCGGCACCTACACCCTTCCACCGGAACACAGCAATGCGAGCATCACTGCTTTGCGGCAGATTACTGGGTGTGGAGGCACCTCCCGGTTCCCGGTCCCGGGTTTGATTCCCGGCCGGGGGGCACACTGTATGAAGTTTATTCTCGGGTCTTGGGTGTTTGTCTTGTGTTTCTGTGTTTGTCCATGCCATCTGATATCTTAATATATATAAATTACGTGTCACGATGTTTGTCCGCGATGGACTCCTAAACTACTGAACCGATTTTAATCAAATTTGTACACCGTGTGCAGTTTGATCCAACTTGAAAGATAGGATAGCTCACATCTCAATTTATGATCGCAATATTATTTTATTGCAAATTATAATATCGTATGACAAAAACGTTAGCCACAGCAACGCGTGGCCCGGTCAGATAGTATTGTATATATATTATATAATCTACTAGCGACCCGCCCCGGCTTCGCACGGTTAGTAAAGCATCAGTGTCGTATCAGAAACTACCCGTGCGAAGCCGGGGTGACATGCATGTCTTATGGTATTATACATGTCGGAAACAGGGTGGTAGTGGTGTGATGTTGCGTTGGTTGGTGTTGGTCAGGAGTTCTGTCTTCGGTGGACATATCCGCTGGGCGTGACGCAGGCACTCGTGCCAATTAAACCAGGTTTATTCGGATACACTAGATCAGTTTTATTTACAAGGATTAGACTATAAGGTACACTCGCACAAAGAATATCCCAGCACGGACGGGGACGGGGGGACAGTTCAGTGTGTATCCACCGAGCGCCGAGAGAGAAGTGTCGCTTAGTGTTGCCACACGCCAGATCGAGAAATCTGGATAGAACGGTCGAAAAATCTGTACAAAATCTGTATGAACACAAAACACTAAAATCTGTATAAAATCTGTAAAACTGTAATAAAATCTGTACAAAATCTGTTTATCTCTTTCAGTCTTGGTGGTTAGTGTTACCACCTCATTTCGATTATTTTAATTATAATACACACCATCTAGCGATAAACGGTTGAATTATTATGAAAGTTTGGACTGTGCTTCAAAACAAATGACAGATTCTATTTACTGTGATATTTTAGTGGTAAATGTTGCATAAATAAACAGAAATTGATAATTATAATATGTTCCTATTGTAAAAGTGTGACTGAAAGAGTTAAGAAAACAATATTTATCATTTCATCATAGATTATGTGAGGAAGCGAAAATGACGAAAATCTGTATAAAAGTTATGCTAAATCTGTAATATGTATTGGTGATGATAAATCTGTATATATGGCAACACTGGTGTCGCTAGGGCACCCCGCTCGGTCGCCGCCCGGCCCGATGACGTCACGACTCGGTCAGGCGCGCGCGCTGTGAAGTTAGGCAGCGATCGCAGCGCCTCCGTTTGTGTTGGATGCGACATACATATAAACCTTCCTCTTAAATCACTCTATCTATTAAAAAAAACCGCATCAAAATCCGTTGCGTAGTTTTAAATAAGCATACATAGGGATATAGGGACAGAGAAAGCGACTTTGTTTTATACTATGTAGTGATAATATATTTTATTTTATAATTTTGTATCCCACAGACGCGTTCACAGCGACGTAAAAGCGTCTTACGTTTGCGCCGTCTGTGGGAAACACTTTTCTACGCATAGCAACAGGCAGCGGCATATGTTTGTGAGTATTTTACTAAACTATGTTTTAGACGGCTCCGTGGCTTATTTGGTAGTAGCCCTGCCTTCGAAGCGAGGGGTCCCGGGTTCAATTCCCGGCCGGGGCACTTTGTGTGGTGAGTACGAAGTTTGTTCTCGGGTCTTGGGTGTTTGTCTTGTGTTTCTGTGTTTGTCCATGCCATCTGCGACACAGGGAATCCTAGTGCAGAGGTATGAGTGTGTAAACGTTTATTATTTATTATTATTATTATTGACTTTTTCCACGATTTTGTTTCAATAACTAAATGACCCCTATCCCAGATCCAGAAAAAAACATGGAATAAAATTAAAACAATATTAAAATTATACACAATATAACATTATATTACAATATTATTAGAAAACAATGTAAAAGAATTGTCCTACTTTTTTTTTATTTCACTGTTCCATTAAGAACTAAAGGCCCAACTACGTCCCCAGATCCACACCGGCCTGAAGCCATTCAAATGCGAGATGTGCGGCAAGGGCTTTAAGCACGCGAGCGAGAAGCGTGCGCACATCACGTACGTGCACCTCAAGAAGCCCTGGCCCAAGCGGGCGCGGGCCAAGCGGCGCGAGCGGCAGGTGAGCGGAACGTGCTGCGGTGTGACTGGGGAAGGACATATGACTGGCTGGCGTGACTGGCTTGATATGGCGTGACTGGTGAAGAAAATATAGCTTGACTGGTCAGAGAAATTTGGCGTGACTGGTGAGGGAAATTTGGCGTGACTGGTGATGGAAATTTGGCGTGACTGGTGAAGGACATATGACTTGACTGGTCAGAGAAATATGGCGTGACTGGTGAATGAAATGTGGCGTGACTGATGAGGGAAATTTGGCGTGACTGGTGAGGGGAATTGGCGTGATTGGTGAGGGAAATTTGGCGTGACTGATGAGGGAAATTTGGCGTGACTGATGATGGAAATTTGGCGTGACTGGGAAGAAAATTTGGCGTGACTGAAGAGGGAAATTTGGCGTGACTGGTGATGGAAATTTGGCGTGACTGGTGAAGGACATATGACTTGACTGGTCAGAGAAATATGGCGTGACTGGTGAATGAAATGTGGCGTGACTGATGAGGGAAATTTGGCGTGACTGGTGAGGGGAATTGGCGTGATTGGTGAGGGAAATTTGGCGTGACTGATGAGGGAAATTTGGCGTGACTGATGATGGAAATTTGGCGTGACTGGGAAGAAAATTTGGCGTGACTGAAGAGGGAAATTTGGCGTGACTGGTGAGGGAAATTTGGCGTGACTGGTGAGTGATATATGGCGTGACTGGTGAATGATTTTTTAATGTGAATTAGGAAATTAAGACTATATTTAACGAAACATAGAACAATGAAACTACGACTAGATTTTTGACAGTGATATTTCCTACGAGCGCTATAAAACAGCAAAATTGGAAAATTCGCGACTGTTTACTGAAATTTTTCTGTATAAAATATGTTTGTCTCCCTCCAGGGCTCGCTGCCACCGGGGGGTGCGAGCGAGATGGATATACAGCCGGTGTGGCCCGCTTGCGATCCCAAGCTAGCCGACATCAACATGATGGACGATAAACCTATGTATTATAGATAGCGGATAAGATAAGATAAGATAAAATGAGATATGTACCTATGACGGTGGTGCTAGGGGGTTGTCACCACCGGACGAAGACACGATTCGTTCCTATGTTCGGGGTTGCCAGAAAGAGTGTATTTATTTATATCTATACAAATTAATGACAGTGTATGTTTGTAATTTTAAAATAGCAGCTTTTTTTTGTCTGTCTGTTCGTCTGTCTGTTTGTAATCTCCGAAGCGGCTGGTTTATTTTGACGGGACTAAAGTAATTTAGGCTACTTTTGAGACGCGCAAACACTCCTCTCTCTCTCTCTCTCAGAAGGTGCGAATGCTACTTGGATTTTATCGTACTTTGAAAGATCTGAGTTGTTTATTTTGATTTATTTACAATATATAAATTTGAAATATTTATTAAAATGTTTTGACAACAACTTGTGATTAAACGTTTTTTACAATCTCTTATTATTTCAACCAACGTGGAAAAATAATTTTAATTTAAATAAATTTCTCTTAAATCGTTCAATTAGTTTGGTTGTTAAATCAAGATAACTGGAAAAATTACATCCAAGTAAACGAAATTGCGTATTTTTCTTTTCTGTGAATTTTTTCTTCGCCCGTTGTATATCTAATTGGACGTTTCATCTTTCAAATACGGTGTTTCATATTTTGGTTGATAAATCAAGATAACTGGAAAACATTACAACCAAGTAAACGAAATTGCGTATTTTACTTTTCTGTGACTTTTTTCTTCGCCCGTTGTATATGACGTTTCTTTTTTCAAATATGGTGTTTCATTTTTTGTTTGTTAAATCAAGGTAACTGGAAAAAATTACAACCAAGTAAACGAAATTGCGTATTTTACTTTTCTGTGACTTTTTTCTTCGCCCGTTGTATATCTAATTGGACGTTTCGTCTTTCAAATACGGTGTTTCATATTTTGGTTGATAAATCAAGATAACTGGAAAACATTACATCCAAGTAAACGAAATTGCGTATTTGCTTCCCTGTGCATTTTCTTCGCACGTTGTATACCAATTTCCTCTAAAAGCGAGAAATAAGGGATGAATGTATTAAAGTCGGTTTTATTTTGATTTTTTTATATCAACTTGTTAGTGATATATGCCATTAGCCGTAGGAATAATATATTTTATAGTAAAAATAGTTTTTTTTAATTATTTAATTATGTGTGACTCGAATATACTATTGTACATACCCCAAGAGCCTTTAGATCAAATGAAACTGTTGCACACATGCCAACTGCGACACGGGGAAGTTTAAGTCAAAAATCATTATTTCAGTTCAATTCTTATGAGCTATATTATTGTAAAGATTCATTGAAATCCATACAGTAGTTTTGGTAAGTGGGGTTTTTTATATTTTCGTAAAATGTACTTTTAGTATTCAACTGAAATATTGTGACTCTTTGTAATGCTATTTATTTTGATTAATTGAAATCTCAATGTACATAATTATTTATTTTAATAAAATATCGCAAATCATTAGTTTTTTATTAATAACCTTTTGGGTCGTCCATTATTCATGAGAGGCTCGAAAGGGGGGGAGGGGTTGGAAAAGAATCACGAAATATCACAAGGGGGGATATATATAATATCTCATGTATTTGCATGATATGTGTATGATCATATTATTTTTATTTATTTATTTTTAAGGAACTTATGGTTCTTAAGTAGGGGGTCGAGCCGAACCTCACCCAATCTCACATGGAGGAGAGGGGGGTCTAATAATCACGTAACTTTTTTCAAATGTCACCCATTTTCTGTTAACTGTTAAGTTTGGGTTAAACTTTTTGTTAAATTGTTTAATTGGTAGTATTACATCTGCCTTCTGCGTAGGTCGTTCGATTTCCAGTAAAAGCATTTGTGTGCGAACATAAATGTTTGTTCTGTGTTACAAAAAAAGTACTTTATGTATTCTATCAGTTATCTAGTTCCCATTATACAAGCTATGCTTAGTTTGGGGCTAGATGGCGCTGTGTGAAATATATAATTCGTACCAGCCTCTAATGTTCCCACTGACATCGGCCTACTCTCGATAATTGAGAGTGGATGGGCTCTGATCCAACGGGAGCCCAATCCGGATTGGTAGATGTCACATGTCTTCGAAATTTATGGTTCTAAGACATGCCGGTTTCCTCACGATGTTTTCCGTCACCGTGAGAACGTGGTATTGCGCACATAAATTTTTCAAGTGAAAAAACTCATTGGTGCACGTGTGGGTTTGAACCGGCGACCTTCAGATTGAAAGTCGGCGTCTATTTCCCTGGGCCACCACGCTCTAAATATATTTACCTCCATTGAAAACAATTCGTTATTTATGTACCTAAATCATATTGTTCTCATTCTAAGGCGGAGGTAGCCACTTACCATCACGAAAGCTATCAGCTCGTTCCATCACATGAACAATAATAAACGTAGGTACGGATTTAATTCGAGGAGGTCCCTTTGAATTGAAATAGACGAAGAAGGGAAACGAAATTGCGCTTTATAGAGGGTCCAGTTGCTCGCGTCCGTAGGCGAGTACCCTTTGAATCTCTACACCCCTTGGTGGTGCTAAAGAAGCAACAAAAAGTAGCAGTAGAACTTGTGCCAGGGTGAAATCACATGCGCATGTGTATCATCCCCGTCTCGGGTGATGGACGCAGCAGGATGAGTGCGACTCAGTAAAGATTCGGATCTCATACTGAGTCGCGTTACTGTTGTCATGGGCGAGGGTCACCACTTACCATCAGGTGGGCCCTCAGCTCGTTCCGTCACGCATTCACATAAAAAAAAATATAATAATACTGGGTTGCATCACTTTACGAATACAAGGCTTAGGATTCTAGTATTATAATTCTATGGCGGCCCCCTTCTTGTCACAGTATAAAACAATATACATAAATCTATGCCGCATTGACCCGACCGGATGGTGACAATGCCACTTATACCTACATATACCTATATATACACGGTATATTGTACTTCCAACGACGTATTAAGCTACTCCGAAGGTAGCTGTAAAGCTTTTGTTTATTTTTGCCGTCACTAAGCCACGGCTCCGGGGTCCCGGGTTCGATTCCGGGGCACACTTTGTGCGGTGAGCATGAAGTCTGTTCTTGGGTCTTGGGTGTTTGTCTTGAGTTTGTGTTTGTCCATGCCATCTGCGACAGGGAATCCTAGTGTAGAGGTATGAGTGTGTTAACGTTGTTTATCGTAAATCTATAGTAGATTTGATTCCCACCCAAGACAAGTATTTGTTTGATGAACGTAGATGTTTGTTCTGTAGTAGGTATGTATTTACAAAAAGTGCTATTTTAGTATTCTATCAGTCACGATTTCAGAGAAATATCCGTGAATATTTCGCAATTAAAAATAATATCATTATTGAAATCTGGGTGACAGTTGTGGAAGAAAGAGTGAGGAATTGGCGAAACAATAACATAAGACAGGCTTTTACAAGAAAAAGTAAGAACAAAAATATTATTATTTAAGAAATTATAAGAAATTAATACCTTCCTAGTCATTTTTTTCATTTCACAATAAGTATTTGTGGCTAATATTAAATTTGCTGATTTGTCTGCGAAGATATTTGTGTCAGGATTTTTTTATCCAGCGTTTAAAGCAAGGAGATTCTCTTCAATATACAGTTGTACTTATACTTTTTCAATGAAATATCTTTTATAATATGCGTGTAATATGTTTCGAATCTATGTTTTATATAAAATTTAATACGGCTAAGAAATGTCATTAAAAATGATTCACCCAAAGGGCAAAATATAGTGAATTAAATATTGATGACGTAAAATTCCATTTTTAAATCAGTTACTTAGATTGGCGCGAATAACATGAAAAAAGGCGGCGATATAATTGGACTCCTTGCTGTCATTTCAGAGTAGCATCATCGTCCGGTACTTACGATACGAACTACGCAGTTATCGCACCGCCCCGCGGCCCGGAACGATATAGGCTGCTAGTGACGTGCGTATGTTGAGGCTAGGCCGAATGACGAAATTTCGGTTTCGGGTTAAAGAATCAAATATTCCCCTTAGGAAATTTTACTTACATGAGAATCTTAATAAATTACAAACAGTGTATACGGCCTAAATACAAACCATACTACTTTAGAACATAATATTAACATAAAATTTACTTTATTACTAAATATTGATAATTACATTAATTTAATTCAATGAGGTTTGTTTAAAATTTTGAATTCGTATTAGGAGTGCGTCACAATGTACTTAATATTATAGTTTATTACTTTGACACGGTTTTGGGATTTTAAAATTATAAATAATATCATGTTAATCCTTGCTGGAATAATTATTGTAATAGGCAGGAGGTTAGTTAAGAATGATGTTTTATTCATTAATAATAGCTAAATGGTTTATATTTAATTTATGAATTTCTTTTGAACTTATTATAATACGTTACGCAACTTAACTTATGTTGCCTGGAAGAGATCCCCGCCTATTGTATTACCTTATTAAAAGTGTATCGTTTACCATGTTTTTATGATTGCTGATCAATAGTGTTCTCTATATTGTGCAATATAAAGTCCTAGACTTGGTCAAAAGTCCGAAACTAGTGAGGCCGAAAATGCACAACACTACAACCGCAGCCGCAAGGCGTGTCCAATAGAAACCCCGCGCCGCACCGCACGGCGTTTCCTCGGTCCCGTTCCGTCTGTCAGTCTTTCATGCGCAGTGCGAAAACGCACTAGCGTTTTATCGTCATCGTATTTCGCCAAAATGTCTTGCGATTCCCCAACTAACGTATTATTGGACATTGAATTGCTTATAGACGAAATAAAAAAGCGACCGGTCCTGTGGGATAGGTTGTCCGTAACGTACAATGATCGTGTGTTGAAGGCGAAAATGTGGGATGAAGTGCATCAAGCGGTTTTCGATGATTGGGACGATTTGGGTTCCGCGGAAAAGAGAATCAGAGGTAAATCATTTAATTTGTACCAACTTAGTAATATGTTTTTAACTGATAACTGTTTTTTTTGGGTTTTTGAACCGAATACCGCGTAGGTCGATCGAATCGATCTTTCGATCGAATGTCGCTAACGATAATAAACTTTTAAAAGAACTTTATTTTAGTCAATGCCAACAGTAAAAATGATAAACACTTAAAATGATAATTATAATAATAAATGTTTATATACCCTTACACACTCATGCCCGTGCACTAGGAATCCTTGTGTCGCAGTTGGCATAGACGAACACAGGAACATAAGACAAACACCCAAGACCCGAGAACAAACTTCATGCTACCGCACAAAGTTTGTCCCGGTTGGGAATCGAACCCGGGGCCCGTTGCTTTGAAAGACAGGGCTACTACCAACTAAGCCACGGAGCTGTCTACATAGACGCTCGCTGTAAGTGAAACAGTACCCAGAAAAAAATTAAAAGCCGTTTGTTAATAATTTTCATAACTAGGAATAAACTGCTGAAATTTAACTTTGTAACAAGTAGACCTTTACACACTCATATATCTGCACTAAAATTCCCTGTGTCGTCGCAGATGGTATGAAAAAACACAGGAACCCAAGACCCGAGAACAAACGCCATGCTCACATGTTCAAATACATAGTGTGTCCTTATCGGGAATCGAACCCGGGACTGCACGCTTCAAAACCAGGGCCACTACCAAATGAGCGGCCTAAAAAGTAAGTCTTTTTCAAGGTTATGTATCTTTTTCAGCTGAGGAAATTAAGAAAAAATGGCGCAATTTAAGAGACACATATTCAAAGGAAATCATGCATCAGAGACAAGCGAAGAAGGGAAAAATGAAACAAAAGAGGCCTTATCGGTACACTGAAGCCCTTTCCTTTCTAAAGGGTCAATTCTTAGAGAAGGAAACTAAACGGTCTTCCTCAGAATCGAGCGAAGACCGCAACGATGTATCAGAAAGGATCAACTGGGATTACGATCCAAAACGAAAAAGAGCGCGGAAATCTATAGACCCAGATGATCATTCAAACATATTAATTAATGTAAGCACACTGATACAGGAAGTGGAGAAGAGACCTGCGTTATGGAACAAACATCATCAGGCAAGCGACTATGGGGCACGTATACACAGCCGATCTAAACAGTGGTTTGAAATATGCAACGTTTTATTCAAAGACTGGGATAGTATTGGATCGTCCGCTAAGTCACTAAGATGTAAGTTGCGATTTCTAACTAGCAAATTAATGTACGGAACACTGAATACGTAGCGAGACACACCCGTGGCAATGTGTTTATCTAGACTGCTGTCATGTGACATTGGCCAGTTGTCAGATTTATGAACTGTCAAAGTGACAGTCTTCCTGTGTCCGGCTATGCATGCTTTTGGCCGTGCAAACGAAAAACGTTCAATGTCCGCTAGAGTGCACGATCTAATGAGTGGTAGTTCTTACCTCTTTGGGTAGTATGTCCTCTAAAAACTCGGAACTAAGTAGGTAGACTATTATTTTTTTGTAGTCCAGATCGATAGATGGCGCAATAAAAGTTTCTATTTAACTCTTATTATTGTGCAATCTCTGTACTGTAAAAATAGTTTATGTTGAAGATAAGTTTAATTAAAAAAAAATAAAATTAAAAAAAATTGATATTGATGTGGTTTTGTCAGTCTGTCAGTATTTTTGGTTCGGGAATTATCTGTGGCCAAAATGGCGGCGCCTGGTTTCTTATCTGCTATTTAGCTTCTCTTCAGTCCGTTTCTGTTTCTTTTCTTGAGATTTAATCCCTTATCCATTCTTACATAGTATAAAAAAAATCGCTACCCCTGTTTATTCGCTTAGATCTTTTAAAATACGCAACGTATTTTAATGCAGTTTTCAGCACTAATCATAAGTGATTCAAGAGGAAGGTTTATAAGTAGTATACATGCATATTATGGTAGAGAAATAGAGAAAAGCGGAGCACACGTGCGCAGACGGGCGGGTCGCTAATAAAAAATAAATCTTAAACCCAACTGTCACCCAACGCTTCTTCTTCTACATCTTCTATATGACTTTTTGTGTCTTTAGCCACACAAATTCTGCCAGTGTCTGGTGTTTAGCTTATGGATTCGTAAATTGCTGGGGCGAGAGTACATAAGAATATGACCAGTGTGAAACAGGTGGGTCATTAAACCCAACGCTTCTTTTTCAGTCGAAGAAGTGAGAAGAAAATGGCGCAATCTACGCGACACATACGGAAAAGAGGTTAACATGAAGAAAAACTATACGCTGGGAATAATAAAAGCAAAGAAGCCGTATAGGTTCTCCAAGGAGTTATCGTTTTTGGAAGGCCAGTTCGCAGACAAACAGGATTTCGACGAAACCTCTTTTGTCAGCGCCCCAGACGACGATGCCGAGAGTAGCTACTCTCTGGAATCGGATTTTGAAGACAAAACTGCCAATGTTGAGCCAGAAATGGAACCGCCGAAGGATACCAAATGCAATAAAGAAGAAATCACAGCGAAAACTTACGATGAGGATGTTAGTTTCACAGAAATGTTGGTTCCGCTGTTGAAAAAATTGAACGATGCCCAGAAACATTACGCGCAAGTGGAAATACTAAATGTTTTGAATACGGCGCGCCAATTTGACCCGCTAGGAAACATTAACGTTCCTAAAATACTGAATATTACAAGCAGCAACAGACAACCTGAGAGCGTTGTTGTTAAATATGAGAAAGAGATGCAATAAGACTTTTTTATACCATTGTATTTTTGATTTAGGATAAATAAAGCTACGGTGCCAGATACTGTAAATACGCAGCTGATATTTAATAAAAAAATAAAAGAAAAGTGGACTTTTTTTTACTTTTTGATTTACAGTCAACTTAGACAAGTATAAGTGATGTTGACAAAGACTTCCCTTAATATTATAGCGACGAGCCTCGGCCCTCGACCGACATGTAAAGAGGCTCTCGCTAGGCGGCTGTTTATTCTCGGGTCCTGGGTGACTTGTGTTTCTGTGTTTGTCCATGCCATCTACGACACAGTATGAGTGTGTGAAACGTTAAAACGGGAATAATAATACTTAATAAGTACTTTTTTGTAAATACATACATATGTACACCCGGTCACAAAACAAACATTAATTTTTCTGTTGGAATTAAACCCGCGACCTACAGCGCAGAAGCAGACAACCAACGGGGCCGAATTACCGATATTCATCGGCGAGAAATAAAGCATGAAAGTATTGAAGTCTGGTTTGTTTTATTTTTAATTAGCCACTTGTTCTTAATTATTGTTAATGAAATCATTTTATTAGTGAATATTCTAATAACTTCTGCGAAATAAACTGATTATTTTGTTTAAATTAACCCAAATGCAGAAAAAAATCGTGAAAGTACAATAACTCGGACATTGGCAGAATTTGTGTGGCTAGAGACACAAAAAGTCAAAACAAAACAATCAGAATTAGAATGAACGGTAGAACATGTAAATACTGTTGACCTACATCAAAATACACGTTTAACAAGCTAATAAAAACTCTTTCAGACATAGACATAGACACTTATTTATTTACTAAAGTAGCACACATTATCACTACATAGTATAAAACAAAGTCGCTTTCTCTGTCCCTATATCCCTATGTATGCTTAAATCTTTAAAACTATGCAACGGATTTTGATGCGGTTTTTTTAATAGATAGAGTGATTCAAGAGGAAGGTTTATATGTACAATACACTAGCAAGTCACCCCGGCTTCGCACGGGTAGTTTCTGATACGACACTGATGCTTTGCTAACCGTGCGAAGCCGGGGCGGGTCGCTAGTCATAATATATATCATAACATTTTACAAAAAATAAAACAACAGAATGCAAAAAGTGTTGCACAGAATTAAGTGTTTTCCACAGTGCACGCGGTGATATGAACATACACAAAAAATGGAGTGTGGCTGCGTGGACACGTGTGTTTTACGTGATTACGTGAACATAAACTGATATTATGTTACGCAACGAAACGACCTTGAAATGGCGGACCTTCCTCCACCGCATGCGATGATCAAAGAGTTCGAAACGATCTCATACTGAGTCGCGTTACTGTTGTCATGGGCGTGGGTCACCACTTACCATCAGGTGGGCCCTCAGCTCGTTCTGTCACTCATTCACATAAAAAAAAAACTATTATCACAATCAACGTTACGATCTCTTTGATTCTTTCGCTATCGATTGATGTATTTCAACTTTGGATGTAGATGATAGATATGTAGCATCAAACTGTATGTATTTCCCGATTTTGTTATCATTGGTTTTTTCAATGACTTGCCATTACGGAAGCAAAATAATAAGGTAAAATACAAAAATTCTTTATTGTACACCATACTTACAGTACTGAACAAGTAATTTACAGAGTAAACTTACAATAGAAAAAAAGTTAATGTAATTATATACTTGTAATTTAATATGTAATTATATATTAAATAATGTGTATAATTATGCTCCATCGTCGGCCGCATCTTCACTTTCCATCAGGTGAGATGGCGGCCAAACACTTGGCTATAAATTAATTTAAAAAAAAAAAGTAAACGCGCCAAAATGTCGTATTCCATCACTTCTTCACAAAAAAGACACGATTCAAAAAAAAAAGATAAAATAGACATCAAACGATTATCTAATTGATATCCCTAGTTTGAGGTCAGCTGGGTTCATGACCTTAAAGGCGCGCCTTGCCACCTCCCCTGTATTGCCATATAAATTTCACCATTTTACCAAATTTTTTTTTGGGTAATTTATTTTAATTATTTTCTGATTAGGTAATGATTGATAAATAATCTAATCTAGATACCTAATTACCTTCGATCGGACAAAGCTTTTAAACATATTATATAGTAGATACTTCAAAATTTTTTTGTGCAACTCACAAATGCTTGTTCTTTGCGGGCATCGAACAGCAGAAGAATCGCAGAAGGCAGCGCTACTACCAACTCGTGAGGCCAGTTTACATGTTAAAAATATAATACGTATACTTACGAATCTCCTTTTTTTTCCGTTAAATGTCCTCGCCCGGTTAATGTAAGAACTTGTGTATCTAGTTTTCTGTTTAAAATAAAATATACTTCAGTTAAAAGTACGTCGCCCGACATCAATAATATATTATAAAACAAAGTCCCTGCCGTCTGTCTGTTTAAACGCAATACACTCAAAAACTACCAAATGTATTTCCATACGATACCAATGGACAGAGTGATTCATGAGGAAGGTTTATGTATGTTCATTCATAATTCATGTGTTAGGAGGTTAGAAAATTCCGCGCAGAAAAAATGTTTTCCACGCGCACGAAGTCGCGGGGAACAGCTAGTTTGTAAAAAATCATTTCAAAAGAATGTGTATGGTCATAAATCTATTATATTTGGGTACAACATTAATAAGTGTACATGAAAAATATTATTTCTTAAAATTACCCACTGATAATAACAAAAATAATTTATTCTCAATTCATAAATTATTCAAGGTCAATTCTATAACTAATGTATTTTATTTGTATTAATTTAAATTCATTGATTTATTGTTATTTTATATTAATTTATTCATTGTAAATAACCTGTAAATTTGTAACCTAATTTATTTTATTTTGATTTAATTTAATTTGAACTTACAAAACTCTCTTGAGACGTATATTTTACAAATATTAAAAAATGTGTTTATCTGTCTATCTCTAGAAAACTAGCGACCCGCCCCGGCTTCACACGGGTACAATGTAGATACAGTGCAGTATTTGACAGTCACAATTACAAAAACGTTAGCCACAGCAACGCGTGGCCGGGTCAGCTACTAAATAAATTAATAAACTTATAGCAAAGCCGGGGGGAGTTGCTAGTATAATGTAAGATGCTGCGTAGGTATCTAGTTTTCCGTAAAGTACTTCCCCTGACCGCAAAGAACAGGTTTTAATATTAACTCGACACATCAGTAAGCAATTCTGTGCCATTCGAAAAAGTCGTGCTACCGCGATCGTGGCAAACTAATTATTATCCTTGTTTAACTCAAAAGGTTGGTTTACGCTTTTGTTATTAAATTGTCGAGAAATCTTTTTAATTTTGTCTTTTCATTCAAGAGATAGTGTCTTTTTAACAGTCAAATCAATTTCATGAGAGCAAGGTTCTAATTGACATCTTTCTTTGTCTAAAAAATGTTTTGTATACAATGCAAAGTTTGGGTATTGTTAATTTGGATATATCAGTAATGCTGTGTTTTATTGTATATGTAACTATAAACCAAGGTAAGTTTATAAAGCTTTTTCAACCGACTACAAAAGAGGGAGGTTATCACTTCGTGTATTTGTGGATAAAATATGATACTTGTAAACGAAATTACGTATTTTGCTTTCCTGATTTGGATGTTTGTCTTTAAATAGAAGGGTTTAATCTAGAGTTGAAAATATTGAAGTTGGTATTTAGATTTTTTTTAAATAATAATAATTGTTGTCTATTTCAGACCATTTAAAAATCCATATTTTGTTAGAAATAAAGTAATTAAAACTATTGTTAGTAAAATAAAATAGAAATAAAAAAATATTATAAATTATTATATCAGTCACTTATTTTTTTATCAGAAACTAGGCTTAGCGTCATATATCTCTGACTGACATGACTCATACATCTGCACTAAGATTCCCTGTGTCGCAGATAGCATGTTCAAACAGGAACACAAGACAAACACCCAAGAGCCGAGAACAAACTTCATGCTTACGCAAAGTGTGTTTCGGACGGGAATCGATACCGGAATCCTCGATTTAAAGGAAGGGCTACTACAAACTAAGCTAAAGAGCCGTATATTAATATTAATATTATATTATTAATGATTGTGTGGGGAGAGCGTGGTGGCAGACGCGCTGACTTTCAACCTGAAGGTCGCTAGTACAAGCTTACAAAGCTGTATTATTTGTATAGAAAATTGTGTTATTCGCTCGCGGGGCGAAACCAAATACGTATTCGCTATGTGACCGAATATAAATTTCCACTGGCAACACTACCAACACATTTTTTTTCTGTTCACAGATTGATTTGTTATGCGAATAATATGTAAGCCCAGGAATTTTAACATCAACGACTTTGTTCCTTGTGCTTACGACCAAGATGGGTAGAATGATAATTTCCATTGCCATTTTCATGACGGTTGCGATTTTTGGCGCGAAAGGACAGAAAAAAGGTTGGTAAATAGTTCGAACATTTAATTTTTTTTTTTAATAATTCATCAAATGGACTACCACTAATCTATTATATTCGTTCCAGAGGGAGATTCTTGCGTGAATGAATACACAAGCACAACTGGAACTTGCACTCCATCAGACAAATGCCAGTCTGCTACAGTTGATTATAAGTAAATTCTAATTCCAAATTATTAAACGCATGTACACTAACAAGCTTTTTCACGAAAATGTAAAAACCCCCGACTTGATGTAATGGTAATAAGCTGATGATATACAATCAATTATAGGTGAATTGAAATACCAAATTGTTTATTAAAAGCATGTACAAAATGTACTTGCAATGCCCGATTAAGAAAGTGCGGGGCCCGCAGCAAATTCTAAAGAATGGCCTTTAATCTGTGTAAAAAAAATTCAAAACAAATTTATTTGCCATGTCACAATTTTGTTGGTGTTTAATTGTACCTACTGTAGAATAATATTTTGATGTTAGTAAAGTTCAAAATTTATATCTCGTCATGAGTTTCACTCAAAAAATTACGCTCAAGCGGGCGGGTTTGGATACGCGGGGCCCCCCGGGACCCGTAGCAATTGCTACTCTTGCTACGTGGTTAATCCGGCACTGTGTACTTGGAGTATGCTTTTTTGTTTATTTTTTTCTTACATGTGCTCGAGTTTTATTTGACGTTAGACCTATGTCGATGATGCATTCCACTTCCTATTGAATAGCATTTAAAACTAATTTAAATATAAAGAGTTTTAGTCGTTTCACTCATACTTCAGTTTTAGGCGCGGCTAAAAAAAAAAAAAAAAAAAATTAACACACTCATACCTCTGCACTAGGATTCCCTGTGTCGCAGATGGCATGGACAAACACAGAAACACAAGACAAACACCCAAGACCCAAGAACAAACTTCATGCTCACCACACAATGTGTGCCCCGGCCGGGAATCGAACCCGGGACCCCTCGCTTCGAAGGCAGGGCTACTACCAACTAAGCCACGGAGCACCAACATCCATCATGTTATGTTCTATTTTAGGTGCAGTTTTATATTTAACAAGCTGCCCCGCGGTTTCGCATAGTTCCCGTTCCCGCGGAGAATACGGGGATAAATTGATTTTATTTTTTTGTTAATTTTCCAATGTTTTTAATAGTTATTCTGCTATTCGGGACGGAAACAAATCCAACAAATCAAAAACCATGGCAATCGGTCCAGCCGTTCTCGAGTTATAAGTATTGTAACAAACACGACTTTCTTTTATATATATAGATGTTTTAGAGTTAATTTGGTTTTCAATGTTATTTAAATTAATGACCCACCTGTTTCACACTGGTCACATTCTTATGTACTCTCGCCCCAGCAATTTACGAATCCATCAGCTAAACACTAGACACTGGCAGAATTTGTGTGGATAGACACAAAAAGCCATAAAGAAGAAGAATAAGATGACTATGCAATATTGTAATTAAATTAAATTAAATATTGTTGTTTTATGTTATTGACATTATGTATAAAATATGGATTGAGAATCTGAAAATAAAATGATAATAATAAATACCTACATTATTGTTTTTTTTTTTCAGTCAAAACGGTATTCGCCCTACGTTTTGTGCATTCAACACGTTCGGAGTGTCACTCATCTGCTGCAGAGATGGCAGTAATATACTGCAAGTCGCCATGCGTACTACAACAGAGTAAGAATTTTTATTCATTTATTTATTTAGACACAAATTACACATTACAAGCAATAATAAATATATCATATATCTAAGATAAAGTTTAGATCTGGCTTGCGACGTAAATTATGTGCGCACTGACAAAACAAAATTTATTTGTGCTATTGTGGACCTTATCGTAAACTGAAAAGGAAAGTACTAAAGAAAACATTAAACATTAAAGAATTAAGGTTTAACAAAAATGAGATGATTTTACGTGAATACGTTCAGAAAACAATTAACTAAACTGATGATAACAAAATCGGGGGATACATTTTGATGCTGCAGCTACATTACCTTATAATAAAATATTACATTTCGAATTCAGAAACTTATTCACATATTTATCATCAATATCCGAAATTTAATTACATCACTCTGTAAGTAAAGGATCAAATCATTGGTGACGTTCACGCATCGCTTGCGAAGGAGGGCACACCGCCATTTTGAGATCGCTTCGCTGCGTCACATAATGTTCGATAACGTACGTATTCACGTAAAACACACGGCCGTGTCCACGACAAAGCCACACACAATTTTCAGGTGTTTGGGCGGAAAGCCTGCACTTTTTTGACACATCAGAAAAGTCCACATATAAATTTTATGAAAATATTTCACTGCGTCACATATGTTAAGGAATATAATGTTTTTTATTAGATTTTTTTATTAATCATCTGTATGAACATTTCTTTTCCAGATCTCGTCCTATCTGGGGGAATGCTAACGGTGGCAGCCGAAGAATCAGTGAGCGTAGTAAGTACCACTTTTAAATTGAACAAGCCAACGAAGTTCTTCTATTCTTCCAACCACTTTAAAAAACTTTTTTTAAATACTTTCGTTGTTAAATCAAAATAACTGGAAAACATATAAGTAATATAAAAAATATAAGTAAACGAAATTGGAAATAATTTTAGTCGGCAATTAATTTTAGGCAGAGGCAGCTACCTCCTTGATCCGAACCCGGTATATACCGCCTCGCCACACATTGTAACACAAGGAAAACGATCAAGACTCGAGATCAAAGATCATGCTGACCACACCAAGTGCCCCGGCCGAAAATCGAACCCGGGCCTAAACTAGGATATCTCACCCGGATAAAAATTTGACGTGTCCAAATGATACTTGTCTTCTTCTTCTTCTTTTCAAATTTTGGCTTCTGAGGAAATGATACTTGAGATCTAAAGGAATAAATGACTTTGACTTTTTTATGTGAAATGTCAATAAGTATTTGATTTGGTTATTTCTGTATCCAGAGTGCGACGAGTACAGCCGAGGAGTGATAGAGAAGGTAGACTACATCCCGCTCCTCCCGGAACCGGAAACGCTGTCGATTTCCGCCGCGCGCTGCGACTACACCGGCGTCGAGTTGATTGTGGGGGGGGAAGACGCTTCGCAGGGGGAATTCCCGCATATGGTACGTAGTAAATATATTTATTGCTATATTTAATAAAGATCAAGTAGTAAAACATTTTCAATAGACAAGGAGGAGTTTATCAATTCAGATGGAATGAATGAATGAATGAATGAATGAATACTCTTTATTGTACACCTCGATAGAAACATACACAACACAAGTAAAATTAACAAAACAGTCACAAAAAAAAGAGGTTACAATGCGGCGGCCTTACCGATAATAGCGATCTCTTCCAGGTAACCTTTGGTTTTTTTTAACTGACTTTTGTTGGCAATGCTTTTTTTTTCATAGGCGGCTATCGGGTGGGCTAACTTCCAAGGTGGTTACTCCTTCTTCTGCGGGGGTTCCCTCATCAGCCCTCGGTACGTGCTCTCCGCAGGACACTGCACCGACTTCAAAGACACCAGCCTTCAGGTACAAAAATTCAATTCAATTCATATAATCTTAACTAGAAATTCTAGTTGAATTATAAATGCGAAAGTGAGTTTATTTGTTTGTTACGCTTTCACGCCTAAACCACTGAAACGATTTTAAAAATTATTTCACCAATGGATAGTTGCATTATCAGCGAGTAACATAGGCATAACATATATTTTATCCCCGTATTCCCGCGGAAACGGGAACTACGCAGGTGAAACCGCGGGACGCAGCTAGTAAATTTGATTGAAGGGTCTACTATCTATTTATGTCAAAACAATAATTATTATGAAATAAATAATTTTGAAAATGAATAAATATTTTAGATTGAGTAATTCTAACAAAAAAAATTATTAAAAAAAAATAGCAACGGGTAGGGGCTCGCTAAATATTTCTTCATACTGAAGGTGCCGTGTCATGGAAAAGGTTGAAAAACACTGATCTAAACCTTTGCCTATTTTAAGTCGTATGTACAGTTTATCCTGCGTTGAGATGTAATTGAATAAAAAAAAAAAAACAGAGAGACGGTGTACTCTTTTTTTACTTTTATAAACTCGTACTACGATTTCCTGTGTCGCAGATGGCATGGACAAACACAGAAACAATACCCGAGAACAAACTCCATGATCACCTCACAGTGTGTCCCGGCCAGCCATCGAACCCGGGCCCTCACTTCGAAGACAGACTACCAACTAAGCCAAAATTCTACGCATTATTAACCCTTTAATTCCATTTGCAGGATTCTGCGCCGGCTATCGTCCGCCTCGGGGATCAGAACCTAGACCCCACAGTCAACGATGGCGCTGATCCTATTGATGTAAGTTCATAAATCAAACTAATCCTAACTAAATATAATATTTATAATAATTATTATATTATATTATTTAATATTATAAATGCGAAAGTGAGTTCGTTACGCTTTTTTTTTATACCAGGATAGCATATCCTGGATTAACACTTCATTTATCCCGTGTTAGTCCAGGATATAAGCTATAGGGTTCCTTTCCTTAAAGGCGAAGACGGGACTCTATTACTAAGAGTCCTCGGTCTATCTGTCTGTCTGTCAACAGGCGACAGGTTGAAATTTTCACAGATGATGTATTTCTGTTGCCGCTATAACAATAAATACTAAAAAACAGTATAAAATAAATTTTGGAGGCTCTATACAAAAACGTGATTTTAGGATTTGCCTCCCCCACATAATTCCACATTCCACATTATAAGTATGATTTTTTTTTTAATTGTGTAATATATATAATGTTTTTACATTTCTGTTTTTTTTTTGCACCATTAAATCCTAGACGGGTTTGTCTCGGTGCTCACATTCGCCTTATTACATAGAACATAAATATGCCAATGCACATCGAGAAAAAAAAAGAAAAAGTATATAAATGAAATTATACAAAAAAAAATGATACAAAACATAGTTAAAAATTTAGACTCTGAGAATATGACATTTCCAAGTATCTGTTGGGAAATTGGCATTAATTAAATGTATAAGTTCTGTATTGTGTGTATTCAAATAAATGTATTTTCTTTCGTTCTTTCTTCCCCCTCTCTAATGCTAGGTGCCAATAAGAAGAACCCACAAGCACCCAGACTACAAGCCCCCAGTCACATACAACGATATAGCGCTGTTCGAGCTGGCTACGGACGTCAAATTCAATGCTATCATACGGCCTGCGTGTCTGTGGGCGCGCGCGGACTTCGGAGGGCACCAAAAGGCCGTGGCGACCGGGTGGGGAGCCACTGCGACTGGACCTGGTATGGAGGTTACCTTGTTCATTTTGTTTATGAGATAGATAGATAACACTTTATTTCTCACATAACAAAATAATACTGCACAAGTATTGTGAAACAATGGGCGGTCTTATCGCTTTAAAGCGATCTCTTACAGACAACCTTGGATGGACAAGAAGTAACGGATATTACTAGGGGCATTGGGTGTATCTATATTATAGTAATTAATACAATTCGAAATTATTTAAAATAATATAACATGTATTAATAAACCTACATAAATATTATATTTATACCTAATATCTATGCTTATATATATATTATATATATATATAATATAAAATACATACAATAAATAAGGCAACAAATCAACGTTATACCATACGGTATAGCATACCAGGTACGACCGGACCTGGTATGGAATTTTCCTTGTTCAATTAGTTTCCTTGTTTAGTTTATTTGACGCGTCCAAATGATACTTGAGATCTAAAGGAATAAATGAGTTTGACTTTGACTATAAGAAGTAGGTACGGCCGGATCTGGTTTGGAATTTTCCTTGTTCGACGGCTCCGTGGCTTAGTTGGTAGTAGCCCTGCCTTCGAAGCGAGGGGTCCCGGGTTCGATTCCCGGCCGGGGCACTCTTTGTGTGGTGAGCATGAAGTTTGTTCTCGGGTCTTGGGTGTTTGTCTTGTGTTTCTATGTTCGTCCATGCCATCTGCGACACAGGGTATCCTAGTGCAGAGGTATGAGTGTGTTAACGTTGTATTTTTCTAGGAGCGAATAAATCGTCCAAGGACCTGCAGAAGGTGTCTCTCTCACTCTTGGACAGCGAGTACTGCAACAAGCTGCCGCTGATGATGGAGATCCGCAATCGGAACTGGCTGCATGGCTTCCAAGACTCGCAGCTGTGCGCCGGCGAACTGAGGGGGGGGAAGGACTCGTGCCAGGTTAGACTTATTGTATATAATTCTGATACAGTTTATAAACTAGTTTCATTTCACGTTTCGATAATGCTGTCTGTCGCCAAGCAGTAATGTTCGCATTACTGTGTGGAAGGGTGTGGGTGCCGGTGAAATCACATGCGCATGTGTATCATCCACGTCTCAGGTGATGGACTCAGGATGATTGCGACTCACGTGTATAATCTAAATTTTATACTGAGTCGCATTACTGTCATGGGCGAGGGGCGCCACTTACCAGGTGGGCCCTCAGCACGTTTAGTCACTAATTTAAATTAAAAAAAAAAAATGCTTTGACTATGAACTAAGAGGCGGGAAGATTCGTGCTAGGTATCCTTTGTAGTTCTGGTACAGGTCTGGTCTGGTACAGTTCAGTACACAACTGAGAGGCAGAAAGACTCATCCCTTATATTGCTACCCTTGCTTTGTTAATCCAGCACTAAGTAGGAGTAAACGTTTATAATTAAACGTGTTTCAGGGTGATTCCGGCTCCCCCCTCCAGGTGGCTTCCAAAGACAACCACTGCATATTCCACGTGGTGGGGGTGACGTCCTTCGGGCGGGGGTGCGGGGAGCGGCAGCGGCCCGGCATATACTCCCGCGTGTCATCGAGCCTGGACTGGATTGAGCGCGTCGTCTGGCCAAACGAGTGAACAGTGATAGAAACTTCTAGAACATTGGTTCCTAACCTGGGGTAAAACTGATATTATGCGGAGGATTAAGCGAGCGAAGGGGGTGATTTGCTATGGGTTCTTAACAATAAAGTGCTAAATTCTATACTCAATACTTTTATGTCTTCTATTACATAGGCGACCGAGCCTAGCTTGGTTTTTATTTTTTAATTGTTTTTAGATCCCACATGCTAAAAAAAAATATATAACGTGATTAATGGCGCCCACCTAGTTAAGTTATTAGGGTCACAAGATTAAAAAGGTTAGGAACCACTGACATAGAATAATAAATGCATTTACTGAAATTCTGGCCGGTTTTTCTTAGAATTTGATACATCACACTGACATTATAAAGGCGAAAATTTTTGTGTATGTGTGTGTATGTTTGTTTCTTCTGCACGCTCAAAAGGCTCAACGGATTTGGATGAAATTTCGCGCCCAATCTTGGACTGGGTTGAGCGCATTATCTAGCCGAACAAGTGACCGTGAACGAGTGAACGAAGGACAGACAGATGACAGAAGGATCTAGAATAGTGATTTACTGAAGTTGGTAGATTTCCTTAGAATACCTACTCATACTCATTTATTTTTACCATTGGTACATTAAGGAACATTATGGTACATTGGAAGATTAAGGCCTTGTCAATAAAATTATTTTAAACTTGCTGACTCTTTAGATGTTTTCTTGTGTTGATTCTCAATTTGACAATCGCCTGTCAAACATGGCGGCAAAATTCACATGGAAGAATGTGGTTTAATCCCGATTTCCAACGATTACAAACTGATGCGATTCGTATATTGTGACGCCATACACATGCACAATAAATTAAAAATAAAAAGCAAAAATTTCTTAACTTAGTTTTATACAACAAAATTCACGAATGCCAAATTCACGGTTTTTTTTTTTAAATATATTTTCGGCCTTTAGATTATCATGACACCATATATTACTAGTAACCTTTTAGTACAATCTATAATTGCAGGAATTTTAAAAACTTTAAGGTTTAAAACAACTACAAACTATTTAGAATGTATAATTCATACCCTATATTTATTATGGATCATAGATAGATAGATATATAACCTCTTTATTATACACAACATCAAAACAAATACGGAACATACACGATAAGTTTAGCTAGACTAAAAAAAAAAATATGTACAATCGGCGGTCTTATTGCTTTTAACGATTTCCTCCATTAACAAAATATACACAATTATGTGATTAATCTCAAAAAATATAACATTTCATTTTATTACAAATACATAAAAGTAAGTATAAAATTTGTAAGTAAACAATTCACATGCAACACAAGATGAACTCAAACTAGAATACTTTGGTAACCAGACAACCTTTGAAATATTAATATTTTTTATATATATTTAGTAGCTTTTCCCCGCGACTTCGTCCGCTTGCAGTTTGACAACTTTTTTGAGCTAAACCACATTTAAAGCTTAATTATTTTTTAAAACAAAGTTTAATAATTTACTCCTCATATATGAGTAATATCACATTGTAGCTATCTGCCAGTGAAATTCCCGTCAAAATCGGTCCAGCCGTTTCGGAGATTACTTGGACAAACAGACAATTTTTTTTCTCATTCATTAGCTTTTTCTTTATAAATGACATTTATACTTTCAATTCAAATGCATTCAATAAAAAGCTATTATTTCAGCCATACAAACAGACTTGATAGGCAAAATATGTTTCCCCATTCGTAATCCTAATATATAAAACGCAAAAATTGTTTCTACGAAAATGTAAAATGTGTTTTTTTTAGTTATCTGCTACTTGCTTGTAAAAAATAGATTTCGATTAACTCCATGAACGTAATCTTGTAGCCGGATCTCGGACAGATGAACATACGGGCTGAAAGTAACAGTTCATTTGGCTTCGCTATAAACTGCTGGCAGACAGCGAGCGGGTTACCGGGCGACGTCGCGCTACCGTCACGCTACCGTCACGTCCGGTGGAATGTATTAAGCTATGAGGCCAATTAACAAAATATGTTTGCTTTGTCTGGGTGTTACAAGTAAAAAAAATAGTAAAAATAGAAAAAATTGAAAAAAAATCCTTCCTTTATTTCTCACCCTCAGTGTACCATTTTAAAAAGAAACCTCCAAATCGGTATAGAACGGGCGAAGAAAAAGTCCCACGAAAGCTTAACCTTTCAAATACGACAGAATTTTGAAATTGGTTGATAAATGACGGAGTTGTTTGGTAAACATTTAAAAAAAAATACATCCGAATCAATAACCTCCTTTGGAAGCCGATTGAAAAGTGATTACAATAAATACACTCATACCCCTGCACTAGGTGTCACTGTGTCGCACATGGCCCAAACAACTAAGACATAAACCCAAAACCCAAGAACAACTTGTGTGTCCCAGCTGGGAATCAAACCTTACAATGCAAGTACTACTGCTTGGTATCAGATTCTATGTTTAAGTGAACCTAAACAGTATCAAGCATAGCATATTCTTTGGGACTAAATCCCTGTTTCATACAAATAAATATATAAGCAAATATATGTGGTAACAAGGCAGATAATATTACGTAAACATATTTATTTATAGCAACGGTATGTCCAAACGGATACATCCATAGCCCCCGTCGGTTCCCATCTCTTAGATGGTGAGAGGTAAACGCTAAGATGAGCATAAAAGTGACAATTGAAATGTTGAGTTTTTTTGCAATGTAACTGTATGTTAGGAGTATTGTGGTTATTAGTAGCCAGAATGTAGTGCAGTGAAAAATCCCGCGTTGTTTCAGATTGGTGAGATCCTGGAAGAAAATTATTATAGTTTATAATTACAAATCAAAACATTGAAGTGTTTGTAATGTCAAAATAACATCTTTGAAAAATTAAATGCATTATATATGGTATAGATAACAAGAAACCAATTGAAAGTTTTTCTTTTGTCTTTCTTTCTGTCCATATTTCTGTCTGTCTAGTTGCTCTGGCTAATCTTTGAAATATTCGGACCAATTTTAACGGGACTTTCACTGGCAGGTAGGTGATATTATAAGTAGAAAAAAAATGGTAGATTTCCACTTTTAAGGATAATAAATATAGTGTGAAAAATTTCACAACTTAGTTTAAATAATGGGATCGCTCAGACACTTGTAGACTTAATAATATTAGTATCTAAGCCAAAGGGTATAAAAAAAACCTCACCTTCAAATAAACTGATCTAGCCACAAAAACATGGTCTACATCAATAAGCGAAGACACCAAAGTGCAGAATAAAATATAAAAAATACCAGTTTGGAATGTAACACTGAGGCGATGGCAAAAAAATATCGAGGCTGATAGAAATCCTATGAAAGCGTGTACTGCACTGTCAGCAACGGCTCGAAATAACTGCGACTCGGAGTATTTAGACCTGAATACTATGTGGTCGCCGATTAATCCGGTAAGAACTACGCATATGCTGAGTGCAGTTTTTAGTAACCTCATTCTTGTTACTTTTTACACATTTTACACGGAGATTTTGGACAGATAGGCTCATGCGTGTTTACGTCATATTTTTTTACTGGTTTTGTTATGTTTGAGTTTTTAAAAAGCAATAAAATCGATTTGTTTGGGATTTCATTGATTCATTGTTTACATTTGTTTAGGGTCTAGGTCCCCGGGTTTAGGTCGTGCCGTGCCCATCATAATCAGCTGATATGATTGAATGATGATGTGAACTGTCATGTCGATGTCAATGTCAACACAGATTGTATTGTTCATATGACCTTGGGGCCAAAAATAAGAAGAAGAAGAAGTGTGGCATAAATCACGCAAAAGGCCAAAAATAGGAAGAAGAACTGACGTATTATTTCTTGTAACTTATGCGAAATGAACTGGCCATATTTTGTTATAATAACCCGAAATCGAAATTGATTCCGAGGTGACCATTCAATTAACCAAATTTTAAGTAACCACGAATCACAGAAATGTCTATGCTAAAACTCGATTTATGAAGTATCTTGCCCATGTAAAAATCCTTATACCATCTATTGGGCAGTAGCTCAACTATACCATTATTTTCTCTTACATAAACCTCGGAATATTTTTTTTTATCTATGTTACCTGTGAACATAATTTTTTTTTATTTCTGAAATTACATAATTTGTCTGTGACCAGGAATTAGCTAAGTACTTTAGGTCGCAGTCGCAGCGCCCGCCAACAACTGAAAGTTTGCTTTTTTCCGCTATTTTGCTTTTATACCGATTTTCATAGCGTTCTGCAAATACCAAAACCATGGAAGATGTTTTCAAAAATCCTGTACAGCTCTCCAAGGGGATAAACGTCAAGTAAGAGAGTTTTCTCGCCAAAAACACTCATTTAAACAACAACAAAAATTTTACACTCATACCTCTGCACTAAGATTCGCTGTATAGACTCACACAAAAACCCAAGACCCGAGAGCAAACCTAATGCCGATAAAAAAAAATGGGTTTTCCTCAGTAAAAGCCTCCTATAACTGCTCACTTTTAAACTTTTTTCCTTTAATTTTATTATAAGTACATAGAAAATATGTATGCTTGAAACTATACTCAACATAAAATCTTGTAACAATTAACATAATTAATATTAAAAAAGGCTCCTAGTAAAAGTTATTATAACCTAAACACATGTCCAAAGGTTTTGGTATCATAACCACAGCTCCAATGTATTTCTACCCAAAGGATGTGCAATATGTATATTACAAGTTTATATGTGTGTGTGTGTATGTTTGTTAGACCTTCACGCTTAAATGGCTCAACAGATCTGGAGTAAAATATAGTTCCAGGATAGCTTCTAATTCTAGTTCTGGGTGGGAGTGACTAGGCCTGCACTGATGTCCCGCAGGTGTATTGTGCTTTGTCCCCCGTTGTTAACTAAACCCTACCTCAGCCATCCCAACTTCTCTATATATCGTAGAAGGATTCTGGGTTGTTGTTGGCAGCACTGTTTCAGCGTTTCCTCTGGTGAATCAGATATCTTATATAGCTTATTAAAAGTAGTCTATGTAAAAGTAAGTTTTAATCCCAGAAAATTGAGTTACACTGCAGGGCACAGCTAGTCCTTTTACTGAATCCCTTTTTCTTTATAAATGTATAAATCAATTACATTCAGCTAAAATACAGATGGACTCCTTACTACTAGCTCATTAACTATGCATTCATTAATGGTTCAGAATTAATATTGGAAGCAGACCACGTCAAACTCAAGCTTTGAAAAACCCTATTTACAGAGATAAAGGATTAAAAATGTATTTTACAGATATCTCATGACATCCCAGGCTGAATTTACGTTGGATATGGATTTCAATCGTACCAAAGATGGCATTGATCTGGCGGAGTACGGAGACATGATGCCGGATGTAGACGATGAAGAGGACAGGTGAGGAATATGTATAGATATATAACGAGCTGAGGGCCCACCTGATGGTAAGTGGTGACCCTCGCCCATGATAACAGTAATGCGCGCGACTCAGTATGAGATCCAAATCGTTACTGAGTGACATTCATCCTGCTGCGTCCATCAACGGATCAAATAAGTACTAAAACAGTATATTCAAATTGGTTGGTTTATACAGTTCTATAAAATCCAAATGTTCCAATTAACCAACACTCCCTGGTTTTTAATACATAGAGACTACTGTATTCTGATTCTTGATGAGGGTGACAAGGTCTGCACTGATGTTCCACATAGTATGAGTAGTATAAGTGATGTATTGTGCATTGTCCCCCATTAGCTAACAGCATAAGAGAGTGAGTGTCACTGGCTGTATCAAAATTATATCGAATGGCCGACTTTTGGCGCCAAATCATATACCCTATCTATGTCTTCAAAATATAATTTTTCCTCAAAACCTATTGAATGTGGTGTCAAATTACAGGGTTTTATAAATGGCTTACAGAAATATATATACTCCCGCCCAAATTCCTGCACTATGGGTGACTTAATGCGAGCTACCAGAGACACTGACGTAGCGAATTTTTGGGCAAATGCTATATAAAGGTTTATTTTATCGACACGAAAAAAGAAGAAGATATATATATTACTACGTAGACTATGTTACGTTAACACACTCATACCTCTGCACTAGGATTCCCTGTGTCGCAGATGGCATGGACAAACACAGAAACACAAGACAAACACCCAAGACCCGAGAACAAACTTCATGCTCACCATAAAGTGTGCCCCGGCCGGGAAACGAACCCGGGACCCCTCGCTTCGAAGGCAGGGCTACTACCAACTAAGCCACGGAGTCGTCAGACTTATGTTACAACTTATATGTTTAAATATAATTTGGAATTTTTGAAACATCGGTTATTTTAAATAATTTTATTGCTTTTTTTTTGTAGTGATGAAGAAGATGTCTTCAGAAATGTGGAGAAGAGAACTGAGGAGATGATGCTATCGTCTCCAGAGTACCATTCTTTTGATGAGCTCGCTGCCAAGATGGTGGAAGTACCCTGCACCCCCGCAGGAGCTGTTAAAATCATCATCTTAGAGGAAGGTACTACATGGCCGATTAAAAAAAATCAAAAACAAGAAATAACTTAAAAGCGGAACGCGTGGAAAATTCCAAATTACATTTTCCCCTCCTTTAGAAGTTGTTTGAAAAGGGCGTTTTGAAATATTAAAAGGATCATCCCACTTACCATTAGGTGAGCTGTATGTGTGTTGGGTATTTGTCCATGCCACCTGCGTCACAGGGAATCCTAGTGCAGATGGCATTAAAAACGTTTATGTTAAATAAATAAAAAAATAAAATAAACGTTTTCACGTAAAACATTGCCGTGTCCACGACACAGACTCCATATTTTCCTCCCACGTTCCTATCAGACTTTTTATGATACTTTTTAGTGGGTAGTCCTGAATATTTAAAAAAATTCAGGTGATGGCCCACTGGTGCCCGCTGATGCTGAAGTCTCAATCCACTACGCTGCTTACTGGGAGAAGGGGAAGGTACCTTTTGACTCCTCGCTCACCACCAATGGAGGGAACCCAATGGTGAGTCATGAGCCAATGATTATTTTTATCTGTATGTAACCTGAGCGAAGTAGCAGGCATAAGCTAATCATCTACATAAAAATGGAAAGCTAAAGTCATCTTTCATTATGAGCACAAATAACATTGTAGTAAGTATTATAAACATTCAGTGACTATACAAGACCGGAGAACAGACTTCATGCACACAGTGTCCCGGGAATCGAACCTGGGACCCCTCACTTCGAAGGCATACCAAATAAACCATAGGGTCCTCAAGATTTCATAATAAAAATAAAGAAAAATGAACTTTTCATCAGCACATACGGCTAGGCGCCGGGCGGTTCCTACCAGGATTAGAAGCCGCGCTACTCAATGTGCGAGGTCCCACCGCGCGGCTGCTAACACTCCTGCAGCCGGCCGCAGCGTGGGGTCCTTCGGGGGCACCCCCGCGGATCCGCGCAGAACCCGCCCTGTTTGTCATAGCCCTCGCTGGAGTGGGGGATAGCATACCGCACGCTCACACGTCAGTAACTCTGTTATATCTACTGTCTCTTTCTGTCTCTGTCTGTGCGCTATATTATATTCTATCTCTTTCTTACAATAAGTTTTTTTTTATGTGAATAAGTGATGGAACGAGCTGAGGGCCCACCTGGTGGTAAGTGACCCCCATGACAACAGTAATGCGACTCAGTATAAGGTTTGGTACGGAACAGTAATGCGAGCACTACTGCTTGGCGGCCAAGTTCGTCCGAAGAGGTACTGCCACCACATCTGGAATCTGCCGCCAAGCAGTAGTGCTCGCATTGTGTTCCGGTAGAAGGGTGTGGGTGCCGGTAAAATCAAATGCGCATGTATCATCCCCGTCTCGGGTGATGGACTCAGGATGAATGCGACTCAGTAAAGATTTGGATCTCATACTGAGTCGCGTTACTGTTGTCATGGGCGAGGGTCACCACTTACCATCAGGTTCCATCATTCATTCACATAAAAAAATCTATTCCCCAGGTTCGATTCCCTGCCAATTGAGGAGCAAACAAAGTACGCCTGCACCGTTCGAACCGTGGCACTGCTTCGCCGCGAAGCGAAGAACTTTTTCAACAAGCATCGCTACCGCCGCGCTATAGAAACGTACCAGCGGGCGATGCATGTCCTCTCTCTCTCACGCCCCGAGTCAGAGCAGGACAAAAAAGACATTAAAAACATGAAAATCAAACAATTTGTCAATTTAGCCGTGTGTTATTACAAGCTTAATAAACCAGCTCGAGTGGTAGATATGTGTGGAAATATAGACAAAATTATTGATATAAATACACATTGCAAAGCGTTGTTTTATTATGGGAAGGCGTACGAGATGTTGGGGAATTTGGAATTGGCGCTTTCTTATTATAAGAAGGCGTTGAAATTGGAGCCCCGTAATAAGGAGATTGGGTCTCTCCTGGCAGATCTTGATGGGAGGATCCAGAAGGCAGCTGATGATGAAGCCGAAATGTGGCGGAGAGCTTTCAAATGTAACCCAAAAACGAAGGTTTTGTACAAAGTTGATGAGGATTTTGAGAGTGGGGTGAGGGATATGTGCAAGGTGAGTTTTGGTTTTGAAAACAACGGGACCCTATTACTAAAACTCCACTGTCTGTCTGTCTGTATCTCATGAACCGTGATTTTGAAATTTTCACAGATGTATTTCTGTTGCCGTTATAACAAATACTAAAAAACAATATATAAGGGGCTCTCGTACAAAAACGCGATTTTTAATTTTTGGTCGTCTTTGCTCAATATTATAGATATATAAGCGTACATACCATTATGTACGCTTTTTGTGATGGACGCAGCAGGATGATCCAAATCTTATACTGAGTCGCATTACTGTTGTCATGGGCGGGGGTCGCCACTTAACAGATGGGCCCTCAGCTCGTTCCGTCACTTATTCACATAAAACAAAAAGTAAATTAGATTAATTTTTCAGTTAATTTAAACGGCTCTGAGGCTTAGTTGGTAGTAGCCCTGCCTTCGAAGCGAGGGGTCCCTGGAATCTGTGATCCGGTGGAAGGGTGTGGGTGCGCGTGAAATCACACGCATGTGTATCATCCCCGCCTCGGGTGATGGACTCAGGATGAGTGCGACTCAGTGTAAGATCCAAATCTTATACTGAGTCGCATTACTGTTGTCATGGGCGGGGGGCGCCACTTACCACCAGGTGGGCCCTCAGCTCGTACCATGACTCAAGTCTGAGTATTACATTGTATTTTCAGGACTTGGATAGCAGACAAGAGTTTACAAAGTTGGACCTTCCATCTTTGACTGCAGACGAAATAGCTTGTCTCAAGGAACTGGCTTCGAATTTCGAGGGTCTCACGGTACAGGAAGATGGAGACGGGAGGAGGAAAAGAGTCTCCATCATTAAGAGCTGCTAAATGTTAATCAGCTCATACTCCAGGGTCCCGGGTTCGATTCGCGGCCTAGGCACGCTGTGTAAGCTTGAAGGAATTAATAATAATAAATCTTTATTTGGAACTGTTACAAGGCACTGACGGCTCCGTGGCTTAGTTGTTAGTAGCCCTGCCTTCGAAGCGAGGGGTCCCGGGTTCGATTCCCGGCCGGGGCACACTTTGTGTGGTGAGCATGAAGTTTGTTCTCGGGTCTTTGTCTTGTGTTTCTGTGTTTGTCCATGCCATCTGCGACACAGGGAATCCTAGTGCAAAGGTACGAGTGTTAACGTTGTAATAAAAAGGCACTTATTTTACAAAATGGAAACGATGCTACCTGCAGAAGTATAAAAACTGTGTCGCAGATAGCAACGCCCTCCTCCACGACTTAATAAATATGTTACATTATATTAAACGTAAAAAACAAAGAAAAATAATGTTAAACAGTTATTTAAATAAAGGGAGGCTCCGTGGCTTAGTTGGTAGTAGCTCTGCCTGCCTTGTTGTTGCTCACCACACAAAGTGAGCATGAAGTTTGTTCTCGGGTCTTGAGTGTTTGTCTTGTGTTTCTGTTTGTCCATGCCATCTGCGACAGGGAATCCTAGTGCAGAGGTATGAGTGTAAACGTTTTGTGTGGTGAGCATGAAGTATGTTCTCGGGTCTTAATTTGTCTTGTGTTTCTGTTTGTCCATTTCATCTGCGACAGGGAATCTTAGGGAAGAGGTATTAGTGTGTGAACGTGTGTTTATTTCCTGTGTCGCAGGTGACACGCAGGTTGGTCGGTTAGGGTTGAACCAAACTTAACAAATAAGATTAGCTAATACATGAAAACTGACTGTTATTGACTTGACAAGCATTTGTGTAACATAAATGTTTGATCTGCATATATTGTACATAAAAACCTATGTAAGTATTCTATCCCATAGTACAAGGTATGATTAGTTTGAGGCTAGATTGTGCTGTGTGATTTTAACTTGGAACAATTTGACGAATTTTGTTTGAAAATTATCTTTTGTACAAAATTTATTGAACCGACTTGAATATTTTCATCCCTTATTCTCTTTAGTAGGGTGTATCGCCCTTAGGGGAAACCTACCATTTTTTTTACATCTTGTGCGATGTTTCTATTTTTTTATTCTTACATTAAAATTTCTTTAATATTAAAGAAAAAGCGCAGATTTCTAGCTAACGTATTGAAATATTAGCAAATAGTTATATTTTTGATATAATTTTTATTTTTGTAATGTGGAGTATGTGCGGATTGTTTTAGAAACTAAAATTGAGAATAAAGTTTTTTATGTTTTATAAATTGTTTTTTTTTTTACCTATAAGATATTGTAGAATTTGTTCCACGACCGCTAATAAATCTTAAGTAAACTGGATGAGAGATGGTAAAATGGAGATTTCGCGGCCATGTTTCCAACATCGATCCAAGATGGTAGATGGCGCCATGTAGTAGGTAGTATGTCAAAAGCTAATTAGATTTCAACATCATGTGACTGTACGAGCTGAGGGCCCACCTGGTAAGTGGCGCCCCCCGCCCATGACAACAGTAATGCGACTCAGTAAGATTTGGATCTTACACCGAGTCGCACTCATCCTGAGTCCATCACCCGAGACATACGTCTCATGCGCATGTGATTTCACCGGCACCCACACCCTTCCACCGGAACACATTAATGCGAGCACTACTGCTTGGCGGCAGATTCCAGGTGTGGTGGCAGTACCACCAGACGAACTTGGCACAAGTTCTACTGCTACTTTTGGTTGCTCCTTTACCACCACCCAGGGGGTACGTGTATGGAATCAAAGGGTACATAACTGGACCCCCCAGATTATTCGTTTACTTGTGCTACACGATATTGCTACTTGCCAAATTTAATGGATCTAAGTTGACGGGCAGTTCGTGGCAGTTTTGATTCCCTCGCAAGAAATATGCAACAAACTGTTGTATAATTAGATTGCATTGACTTAGAATTTTGATTTTCTGCTCCTAGGAGTTGCTGGCCTGAGTATTATATAATAATTTCACTTGATACCTACGCGTTCCTAAGAAAAAGGGTCTAGACAGACAGACGGACAACAAAGTAATCCTTTACGGATTCCATATTTTTCTTTTAAGGCACGGAACACTAAAAATGTTATATAAGCTGTGGAGTGAGCCAGGGTTGCCAGTAAAAAAATAAAACTGCACACAGATTAAACAATTTGTATTCAATAAAAAAAGTAATTGGATTATTCAAGAATATAGCACACTCACAACTAACAAGCGTCTCATAAATAATAATTGAACAACATAATTTAATACTTACAAAATGCAATAAAAAAATCCCGACTGCAAGTAACAGATTCTAACTACGGCCATTATATCTACCACATATTTGTAGGACTTGAGTCTTGTAACGGGAATACCCGTCATCAGACTTGCACATAAAATATCAATACAAAATCTGACTAGGTAGATAAAAAAAATTATTCACATATCGCACTTATCTTGCTTAAAATGATGGAATGAGCTGACCTATGTTAAATGGTTACCGCCGCCCCAAACAACAGAAATACGACTTGGATCCTGCCTTATAATGAAAAGACCTAAGTCGTATTGCGTTGCTCACGTCACAGCGGAAAGGTGTGGTGGCAGCACTGAAACGTTTACACAATCATACCCCTGCGCTAGGATTCCCTGTGTCGCAGATGACATGGACAGACGGCCAAGACTACGCTTGCCCGGCCGGGAATCAAACACAGGTACCCTGAGTTATAAGTACCTACTTCTTATGGTAGATATAGTATGCTCAAATACTCAAAGGTGCGCGCAGTCGGGTAACCAATCAGTATTATTTAATAAAAATTGTACTTAAAATTAAGAAGCTATGATTTTCTATAGCCTTAGCAAAACTATATGCCACGATAACCTGCGCCAAACGTGATGGCCTTTAGCTGTAACTGTCTTTATTCATACTTACTTATTTGAACATTAAAATATAACGATATGCCTCGTATAATCTGTGCCAAACGTGATGACTTGTGGGTGTATTATATTATCACATCCGCCATAGATAATGTAGGGGTTCAAATGATCTCGCATAATCTGTGCCAATATTTATGAATTATAGGTACACCATAGATAACGCAATGGTCCTAGAGATTGAATTGTAACGATGACTCGCATTATCTGTGCCAAAAGTGATGACTTATAGGTACGCCATAGATAACGTAATGGCTCTAGATATTAAAATGTGATGATGTGACTCGCATAATCTGTGCCAAATGTGATGATTTGTAGGTTTATTAATACTACCTTTGCCATAGATAACGTAATTAGGGATTTAAATATAATGCTATACCTCATATAATCTGTGCAAAACCCAATGACACGTGTAAAATACAATTAATTATTACCTACCTCTGCTACGAAGCGCTCATTTCGAAGCTTGCTCTGTTCTTAGATGATCTAAGTTAAGCAACTCTCCGCCCGTCAAAAGTTGGATGGGTGACCATTTAGAAGCATTGGTACTAAGCGCTTTATAGCTTCGGCGGGCACGAAAGAATACCAGAATCAGAATCAGATCCTTTCGTACATAAATAAATTGATTGCTGAAATCTAAATACATATTTACATATTTTTAGAATTTGAATCTTACAATTTTAGATGTTAAAATTTGGATGGAATATATTGAGTGAGTGGGTCAAGAAGTTTGGCGCAGGTAAACTACAATTGAGTGATAGCTTGAGGGTCAAGAAGTTTGGCGCAGGTAAACTACAATATTGAGTGAGTGGGCCATGAAGTTTGGCGCAGGTAAACTACAATATTGAGTGAATGGGTCATGAAGTTTGGCGCAGGTAAACTACAATATTAGTGATAGCTTGAGGGTCACCAAGTTTGGCGCAGGTAAACTACAGTATTGAATGAATGGGTCATGAAGTTTGGCGCAGGTAAACTTCAATAGTGATATCTTATGCCACTTGGACCTCGTCTCTTTCATACTCCTGGGCTTCCTCATCCTCGTCGAATACTTCCTCATCATCCACGCTGGCCTCCTGCAAAGCATTACTCAAATTAAGGGTAGGATAGGGTTTTAAGCGCTAAACTTAATAAGAACGCATGATTGTAGGTACATAGTCTTTCTTTTTCAGCGTAGTAGCGCCGGGTATCCGCTAGTATTTATCAAAAAAAAACAGACTTCAAAATGTTGCCATATTAAAAAAGAAACACCCAAGTATACAACGGGTGAAGAAAAGCCACAGGAAGATGTGATGGCTGGGGTAGGGTATAGTTTAAAGGGACAAAGCACAATACACCCCTGTCTAGTCACCCCCAGCCAGAATTAGATCCTCCTACAGAAGTCAGTTGATATACTGATGATATCGTTTATATTACCTGATACTGCTGGTACTCCGAGATGAGATCGGCCATGTTGCTGGCAGCCTCTGTGAACTCCATCTCATCCATCCCCTCCCCGGTGTACCAATGGAGGAAAGCCTGTTATGAATAAGAAATTATTCAAATATTTTATTATATACCAGTTGATCCAACAGACATAGTCCTGCCTTAACAATTTCGATCGATGCAGCTGCGTTATCGCTGACAGTTATGTCAAATGTTTTAGACTTTAAACATTTGACTTTGAAACCATCCAACCGATGTGCCCCAAACCGGTTTCATTAGAAAGGCAATGCGAAGATGGTTAGACCACTAAAAAAATGCATTGCTCGCGTCCGTAGGTGTGTACCCTTTGGTTCCCTACACGTACCCCCTGGGTGGTGCTAAAGGAGCAACCAAAAGTAGCAGTACAACTTGTGCCAAGTTCGTCCGGAGAGGTACTGCCACCACATCTGGAATCTGCCGCCAAGCAGTAGTGGTTGCATTACTGTGTTCTGGTGGAAGGGTGTGGGTGCCGGTGAAATCACATGCGCATGTATATCCCCGTCTCGGATGATGGACGCTGGATGAATGCGACTCAGTAAAGATTTGGATCTCATACTGAGTCGCGCGCATTACTGTTGTCATGGGCAAGGGTCACCACTTACCATCAGGTGGGCCCTCAGCTCGTTCCGTCACACATTCACATAAAAAAAAAGTATTATCTACAATACATTAATACTATAAAAAGGAAAGCTTTGTATCTATGTTTGTATGTTTGTAATGAATAGGCTCAAAAAGTACTGGGCCGATTTAAAAAATTCTTTCACCAATAGAATGCTACATTCTTCCAATTCGACATAGGCTACATTTAATTTTGAAAAAAATTAGGGATCCTTGGTAAAATTTGAACAATGTAACCGAAGGTGTAGAAAAATGAGTCTTAAAATGTGTTTCGTCGAATGCGCTGCCGAAACTATTAGCGATAGAACAAAATAATGTACAACAATATTGAAGAACATCATAATGTCTACATAAAACTCCGCGGTAGCATATGTCCAACTATTGTAGTTATGTCACTACCCCGTGCGAAGCCGGGACGGGCTGCTAGTTTTATATAAAGTATCTACGTCTCTTACCTTCCTACGGAACATGGCTGTGAACTGCTCAGATATGCGTTTGAATATCTCCTGGATAGCGGTGGAATTACCGATGAAGGTGGCTGACATCTTGAGCCCTCGCGGGGGGACATCGCACACCGCTACCTTCAGATTATTGGGGATCCACTCCACGAAGTAGCTGGAATTAAATATAATATGAGTTGTATTGGGTGGTGCTAAAGGAGCAACCAAAAGTAGCAACAACCACCAACTAAGCCACGGAGTCGTCGAGAGCCCATTCACTCTCAGTTATCGAGGGCCGGTGCAGTGGGAACATTAGAGGCTGGTACCCCTGGAGGGACTATTTATGGGGGGACATACCTGGAGTTCTTGTTCTGAATAGCCATGACCTGATCGTCTACCTCCCTCATCGACATATGTCCTCTGAAGATGGTTGCCACGGTTAAGTAGCGGCCATGTCGCGGGTCGCAGGCCGTCATCATGTTCCCAGAGTTGAACATCTGTGGGGTTTCAAGGCTTTTAAATAGGTGTCGGTAATAACTTAAGGGTTTTGTAAAGTTCAATATACAATAATTTTTTTTTTGGAACAGTATTGACGGCGATCTGGAGGCCCACCTGATGTTAAGTAGTTACCTCCGCCTATAACAGTATTGCAACTTAGGCCCTCCCCGACCGAAGTATGAGAAGAAACGGGGTTAACAAAACAAGTGATTGTTTAAATAATCGAAAAAAATGTTTTATCCCCTATTTCTCAATCGGGGGCCAATATATATTTAACTGGGAGGCATTTTAAGAAGAAGAAGTCACAAATATGCAATTTTGTTTCATTGGATGATATATTTTTTCCAATAATTTTGCCAGCATTTTTACTAAAAGAAATTTTCTAATCGGTGTACAACGGGCGAAGAAGTCACAAATATGCAATTTTGTTTCATTGGATGATATATTTTTTCCCATAATTTTGCCAGCATTTTTACTAAAAGAAATTTTCTAATCGGTGTACAACGGGCGAAGAAGTCACAAATATGCAATTTTGTTTCATTGGATGATATATTTTTTCCCATAATTTTGCCAGCATTTTTACTAAAAGAAATTTTCTAATCGGTGTACAACGGGTGAAGAATTCACAAATATGCAATTTTGTTTCATTGGATGATATATTTTTTCCCATAATTTTGCCAGCATTTTTACTAAAAGAAATTTTCTAATCGGTGTACAACGGGTGAAGAAGTCACAAATACGCAATTTCGTTTCATTACATTCATTAGATGATTTGATGATCCAGTTATTTTGACACAACCAAACTAAAGAACTGTTTTTGATCAAATTTCCGTGACCAATCTAAAAGCATATCCTTTGAAATAAATGACAGAGAACTAAAAGAAACTTCCATCAGTGTACAACGGGCGAAGAAGTCACAAATACGCAATTTCATCTCATTGGATGACATATTTTGATATAATTTCTATGGGACCAATCTGAAAGCATATCCTTTGAAATAAATGACAGAGAACTGAGAACAAACGTTAAAAAATTGATAAAGCACTCACTTGACTCATCAGCTCTGGAACAGTCTGCGGACGGTAGTCGAATGAGTTTCTGGCAGTAAGCGGGGCAAAGCCTGGAAACAGAACCTAGTATTAAACTTGTGTTTACAATAAACTTATTTTTTACCACGCAATTTTTAACAAAAAAAGTTTTTATAGGAAAATTGAAAACAGCGCCATCTAGTAATTTTTATTGGTACTAAAACGAGCGAAGCTTGCTCGCCCAAGTCTTAACAGTTATACGGTCTCAGTGGTGCGAGTTCAATGACTTTTCACATCTAAAGTAGCAGTAGAACTTGTGCCAAGTTCGTCCGGAGAGGTACTGCCACCACACCTGGAATCTGCCGCCAAGCAATAGTGGTTGCATTACTGTGTTCCGGTGGAAGGATGTGCTTGCCGTATCATCCCCGTCTCGGGTGATGGACGCAGGATGAATGCGACTCAGTAAAGATTTGGATCTCATACTGAGTCGCGTTACTGTTGTCATGGGCGAGGGTCACCACTTACCATCAGGTGGGCCCTCAGATCGTTCCGTCACTCATTCACAAAAAAAAAAATGCCCAACGCACCTCAAGTTTTCACTTAAGTTTAGTTGGTCAACACGGGCGTACCCGAGAAGGGGGGGAGGGGTAGCAAGTCAGATTTTTTAGGTCAAATCGTCCGCGGCTTTTTTTCATACACACTACACAAACCCTTAATCGCTTCTTAATTAAAATTTCCAGGGGGGGGTGTCAGGGGGGGGGGGGGGGGGGGAGGACCCATGCTGGTCAATAACAGTTGAACCTGGTACCTGGCATGAAGAAGTGGAGACGGGGGAAGGGCACCATGTTGACAGCCAGCTTCCTCAAGTCCGCGTTCAACTGCCCCGGGAACCGGAGACACGTCGTGACCCCAGACATGGTTAGCTGCAACAAGATGGAATCAGTAACATCTTATGTTATGTGGTTGCCTACGCCCATAACATAGAGCGTGGTGGCCCAGCGGCACAAACGCCGACTTTCTATTTATCATATTTCGTTTCACGTTTTGAAGTTGCAAGAACACACCAACAGATGGCGCTATTACAAACTTACGGTTATCAAGTGGTTGAGGTTTTTTTATTTATTGTTTTATAGCCAAGCGTTTGGTCGCCATCTCACCTGATGGAATGTAATGTCGCCGTAGCTTGGGTTGGTGAGTCGTAGCCTCAAACCAATTTCCTTTTCACGTTTTTACTAAAGTTGTAAGAACACACCAACAGATGGCGCTATTACAAACTAACGGATATCAAGTGGTTGAGGTCGAAACGTAGCCTTGAAGCAAATATTGTATCGCTTCATTGTCGATACAAGACATGATCCGACTAAAGTTGCAAGAACACACCAACAGATGGCGTTTTTACAAACTTATTGATATCAAGTGGTTGAGGTCGCCGTAGGTTGGGCTGGTTAGACGTAGCCTCAAACCAATTTTCTTTTCACGTTTTGACTAAATTTGCAAGAACACACCAACAGATGGCGCTATTATAAACTTACGAAAATCAAATGGTTGAGTTCGCCGTTGCTCGAATTGGTGAGACGTAGCCTCGAAGAAAATGTTGTTTAGACTAAAGTTGCAAGAACACACTAACAGATGGCGCTATTACAAACTTACGGATATCAAGTTATTGAGGTCGCCGTAGCTCGGACTGGTGAGACGTAGCGTCTTGAAGCAGATGTTGTATAGCGCTTCGTTGTCGATACAAGACATTTTTGACTAAAGTCGCAATAACACACCAACAGATGGCGCTATTACAAACTTACGGATATCAAGTTTTTACCTAAAGTTGCAAGAACACACCAACAGATGGCGCTATTATAAACTTACGAAAATCAAATGGTTGAGTTCGCCGTTGCTCGAATTGGTGAGACGTAGCCTCGAAGAAAATGTTGTTTAGACTAAAGTTGCAAGAACACACTAACAGATGGCGCTATTACAAACTTACGGATATCAAGTGATTGAGGTCGCCATAGCTCGGGCTGGTGAGACGTAGCGTCTTGAAGCAGATGTTGTATAACGCTTCGTTGTCGATGCAGAATGTCATATCCGTGTTCTCGACGAGCTGGTGGACAGACAGAGTAGCGTTGTACGGCTCCAGGACCACCTCGCTGACCTGGAATGAATAATAATTCACTATACTTGGGTGTCTGTCCATGCCATCTGCGACAGAGTGAATCCTAGTGCAGAAATATGAGTGTGTAAACGTTAAAAAAAAGAAAAAAAAACAACTTATTGTATTCTTGTTCTTACCTTAGGCGAGGGCACGACACTAAATGTGGTCATGATACGATCAGGGAACTCTTCCCGTATCTTGCTGAGGAGGAGTGTCCCCATGCCAGAGCCAGTACCACCTCCGAGCGAGTGACTCAGCTGGAACCCTGGAACCAAGACATAACATTATATCAATCCGTACCAGCCTCTAATGTTCCCACTGCAGGGACACCGGCCTACTCTCGATAGTTGAGATTGAATGGGCTCTGATCTACCACGGGAGCCCAATCCGGATTGCTAGATGTCACATGTCTTCGAATTTTTGGTTCTAAGACATGCCGGTTTCCTCACGATGTTTTCCGTCACCGTGAGAACGTGGTATTGCGCACATAATTTTTTCAAGTGCAAAAACTCATTGGTGCACGTGTGGGTTTGAACCAGCGACCTTCAGATTGAAAGTCGGCGTCTGTGTCCCTGGGCCACCACGCTCTCTCTTATATCAATCAAGTACCACAAAAATTTACTAGATGGCGTTGTACCAGGGCGACAGATCTATGCTCGGTATTCTTTTTGTCAGATCGTGTTTTAGCTAAGCCCTATCGAAACACAAAATTTCATCCAAATCGTTTCCGAGCCGTTTCCGAGATACACGAAATTATATATAATATATACGAGAATTGATCGTTAAAAGGTATTAGATTATAAATTTCTGAAGTAACAGTAGATTACCAATCAAGTACCACAAAAAATTACGAGATGGCGCTGTATTCAATTTTCAGCGGTTTATTCAAAAACCTTTTTTGTTTTTTTTGTAAAGGTATGCGTTTTAACAAGAAATACAATTAAGAACTTAAACAGCAAAACACAAAATTTACTATTTGGCTATTTTGGCTTTATAAAATACTAGATGCTGGCTTCACCCGCGTAGTTCCCGTTCCCGCGGGAATACGGGGATAAAATATGCCTATGTTAATCGCTGATAATAGCTTTCCATTGGTGAAAGAATGTTTAGGCGTGATAACAAACAAACTAATAAACTTGCTTTCGCATTTATTTATGACTAGCTCCGCCCCTCGGCTTTCGCAACAACAAAATTGAACATGTTGTTGTTGTACACACCGAGGGGCGCAATATCGGCGTTATTACAGTTACTTAAGATACAGTTTTCCAGATCACTAGCCTAGGTAGGTATTTGTACCGGCGAGATCCTTTTGTTTCGTAAACAGGAAGTGAATCATTGTTCTGGAATAATTTGGAGTGATGCAATAATTTAAACGTTACTAAGGTTTATGAGCTTCAATTTATCCTAAATAATCTGCTTTGCGTAAAAAATCCGACTGTTTAAATTTAAAAAAAAAATACAACTTTACATAGCTTATATTGATGTGACAGAAAAATACAAGAAATTGTGGAAAATTATATTTTAATGCGATGATAGTGCCGAAGCTGTCGGCATACGTGATGTTAAGAGTTAACGCGTCATAATTTTCCCGCGGTCTTGGATACGGGACAATTTGCGTCCCGGAGCTGTTTCGGGAAAACGGGACAAATAACCGAAAGAAGGGGCGGTCCCGTTCAAAACCGAATACCTTTATAGATTACCTTGTAAATAATCGCACGGGACAATATTCGAAAAAAAAAGGGACATTTATAGATTACCTTGTAAACAATCGCATCCTTCTGCCTCCTTTCTGATGACATCTAGTACTGAGTCGACGAGCTCAGCGCCCTCCGTGTAGTGTCCCTTAGCCCAGTTGTTACCTGAAACAATTACAAACAGTAAGATCCCGAACCGCCACATTTTACCCGCGCAGTTCCCGTTCCCGTGGGAATACGGGGATAAAATATAGCCTGCGTTACTAGCTGATAATGTAGATTTCCATTGGTGAATGAATTATTAAAATCGGTTTAGTGGCTTAGTGAAAGAGTAACAAACAAACTTTCGCATTTATAATATTAGTTAGGATGTCATGGTTTACGAAACTGATAACGCTATCAATGTGGCAATGGTAGAATGTTATTTGAACTATCGACACGATAAGAAGAATCGATTATTTATTTATACAAGTGGCTGATTTAAAATATCGTAAAGAAAAAACAGATTTCAATACTTTCATCCTACAATTTATCATAAGAAACATCGAAATCGATATACACTAGGCGAAGAAAAAATCACAGGAAAGCTATAAACGCAATTTTTCTTAATTAGATGGCATATTTTTTTCCAGTTATTTTGATTTAACAACTATTATAAATTATTAATTGATTATAATAATTTTTCTATGGGACCGATCTGAAATCATATCCTTGCAAACAAGGGCGTACCCAGCTTCTGGCCTAGAGGGGGGCAAGTCATATTTTTTAGGTCGGATCGTCCGCTTTTTGTCATGCACACTACACAAACACACCTACATGAAACATTAGGTATATGTAGTGTAGTGTGTAGGGCAAACAGCCGCAAATGATCCTACTTTATAGGTAGTTAAATAAATATAAGTAAATTTGACTATGCATGTATTTTTATTTTATTTTAATCGCTTCTAAATTTAAATTTCCAGAGTACACCCATGCTTGCAAATATAAAAAGAATTTTCAAAATCTTCATAAATGACGGATATAGGAGGTAATACATAAAAAAAATCATAAACAGGTCCAAAGTTAGTTGAAAATTGTTTACTTACCAGCTCCACTCTGTCCAAATACAAAGTTGTCTGGTCTAAACAGTTGGCCATATGGACCGGACCTTACAGAATCCATGGTACCGGGTTCGAGGTCCACAAGCACCGCCCGTGGTACATATTTGCCTGAAACAGAAGGAATACTTAATAACTCTGTACCAGCCTCTAATGTTCCCACTGCAGACACCGGCCTACTCTCGATAATTGAGAGCGAATGGGCTTTGATCTACCACGGAAGCCCAATCTGGATTGGTAGATGTCACATGTCTTTGAATTTATGGTTCTAACACATGCCGGTTTCCTCACGATGTTTTCCGTCACCGTTTCGAGAAGGTGGTATTGCGCATATAAATTTTTCAAGTGAAAAAACTTTCAAATTCAAATTCAAATTCAAATATATTTATTCCATTAAGATACAATTGTACACTTGGAAAAGTCAATGATAAAAATAATAATAATAATAATAAATGCAAAACTAAAAAATAAAATAAAAACAAGAGTACAATAATTTGTAAAAATATATAATACAATAGTTAAATTGTCAAGTCATCAGCAAATGCTTTGTCAAGTGAATAATAAGATTATTCATTCATGGCACTTATTGGTGCACGTATGGGTTTGAACTTTGAACCAGCAACCTTCAGATTGAAAATCGCCGTTTATGCCCCTGGGCCACCACGCTCTTTTATACTTAGTAAAATATACTTTATAAATAATTTGTTAATAATATATGTTCTATTAGAATATGGGCAAAAGGTGGGCGTTATTTTATTGTATTATATTAACCGTTAAGTATATAAATACGGAATAATAATTATAAATCCTAATTTTAAGCATTGCTGTGAACTAACAGGGTTTATGGTTGGGTCCATACTTGAAATTAAGATCTTATATACAACATAAGTGCAATAAATTATTTTAATTTTAATTTATAATCCCTAATATATAAATACAAAAAAAAATTCCACCCATGTCTGTTACTTTGAAACCATCCAACCAATGTACCCCAAACCGGTATCATTAGAAAGGCAACAATGCAATGGTTTTAGACGACTAAAACAATGCATTAGGGACAAAATGGTTTTTTTAGCATAGTAAAATGCTGGGTATCCGCTAGTTATAAATAACAACAATACGAGTGCACCACAGATTGACAGATTACCAGGTGTGGAGGCAGTTCTTCTCCAAACAAACTAGGCACAACTTCTGCTGCTGCAACTAGACCCCCAAAAACCTTGAAAGATAGATAAAAAAATGTTTCTACCTCCTGATGCTTCTGTGTAATATACATTGATGCGCTCCAGCTGCAGCGGGTTGGTACCCTTGTAGTTGCCATTGGGGTCCACGCCATGCTCATCCGAGATGATCTCCCAGAACTGTGACAGAAAGAGCGATCACATTCACTAGGTATTGTCGTAGAAATAACGATTACACCTAGAAACAAGATATTATCATGAAGAACGGAATTCTTCCATTCGGGTTTCTAGCGTGTTCTTCGCTGGAGTTGGAGGGTTTTAAGCAGTGGCCGAATCATTCTCATTTAATGTTATCTTATTACTTTAAACAAGCAATTTTTATATATTAGAATCTCTGAAACGGCTCTAAGTTCTGAAATTAGTAATAAAGGTAGCTCATACCGTGAGACATCCAAATCGGTCTACAACGGGCGAAGAAAAAAGTCACAGGAAAGCCAAATACCCAATTTGGTTTATTTGACATTTGATTTAACAACAAAATTATTTATTTTTAATTATTATTTATTTAAATAATTATTTATTATCAACTGATTTTGATAGAAGTTTTATGGGACCAATCTGACAGCTATAATATAAATAATGGCTACATTTTATCTCGAAATGTATTTTTTTGTTGGTTTACATATAATTGCTTCAGTCAGTTATTTTCATCATCTCACGGTTATTAACGCGGGAAACACAGCGGTGCAGCAAAATAAATACTTGGTTTCCACTTCATCCATTCATTTGTGTATGGAAAAAATTCTTTGTAGGTTACAACCAAATTGCATTGTTCCAACACAATGGCGCAAAAATAATTCTCACTCCATCCATTCACTCATTCATTTGTCATTCCCATCAAGTAAGCCCGAAAAATAGACGTACCTTAAATAGGCCCCAATAAATGTACGCGGCCATAAATTCTCAAGAAGCTTTTTTTATCTAACCGAAGTGCGTGTGCGAGCTACACGCCCACCTGATTTTAAGTGGTTACCTCCGCCCATAACAGCAGCAATGCAACTTAGGTCCTCCCTGACCGAAGTATGAGAAGACCCAAGTCGACCTTAGCGCTTTTGTTAAACAATTTGAAACGTATTATTAGTTTCGTAATTGCTTACGCAAACAAAACCAAAATCCCATTTTTGCACATTATGACCTTGCATAAAAATTTACACACATGGGTCAATGGGGAATTTTCATAATTTCATTATAAAGGTTTCCCTAATTTCCTTTAATTTTCCCTTTGATTCCCTACACGTACCCCCTGGGTGGTGCTAAAGGAGCAACAAAAAGTAGCAGTAGAACTTGCGCCAAGTTCGTCCGGAGAAGTACTGTTACCACACCTGGTAATCTGCCGCCAAACGGTGCAATCGCGTTGCTGTATTCCGGTGGAAGTGTGTGGGCGCTGGTGAAATTACAAGCACTTAAGCCGTACCATCTCCGTCTCAGTGACCGGCGCCACGCGATGTGACTTGCGTTTTCTCATACTTAGTAGGGGATGATCCGAGTCATATTTTTATTGTTTATGGGCGGCGGTAACCACTTAACATCAGGTAGGCCATCTGCTCGTCCCGTCACTTAGGTAACTTACATAAAAAAATATTTACCAATGTTGCTATGGTAATCTGTCCCCATAGTGATCTGTTAGTTGTTTATAGGGTTTGGCTGTGTCATACTTTCATGAATAAACTGTTATATAAGTGAATATCCTAAAACTTTCATAATAATAACATGATGCTCAAGAAATCATACTAATATTAAAAATGTGAAATTTGTCGGTAAGTATGTACAATATGATTTGACTACTCACGCCTCAACGAACGGATTTGGATGAAATTTGTCATGGAGGTGATACCTCTATGCCTATAACCTAACGCCTACGTGTTTAACGTTAACACGTAGGCGCTTTTTATCTCGAAAAAGTAATGTTTTAGTGACTTCCAAAAATACAACTTTCGACAGTATTTTTCCATCGTCTCATGGCTAGTAAATAAATTTGGTTTCCGCCGCCTCACCCATTCATATATGAAAGGAATTCCCAAACTTGAACATAGATTACTATTATCCCGAAAAGTGAAGTAATTAATTAGTGATTTGCAAAAATACAACTTTCGACGGTATGAAATCTCATACGCATGAGACATATCATCCCCGTCTCGAGTGATAGACGCAGCAGGATGAATGCGACTCAGCAAATATTTGGATCTCATACTGAGTCGCACGCATTATTGTTGTCATGAGCGAGGGTCACCACTTACAATCAGGTGGGCCCTCAGCTCGTTCCGTCACTCATTCCCAAAAAAAAAAGTATTTTTCCATCGTCTCATAAATATATAAATACATTTATGGTGTTATTGTTTGAAACTATAAATAGGCAGCCAGTAATAAATCTTCACCAAATAATAATGCTATTTCGTGTCCGTCGCCTCACCCATTCATTCGTGTATGAAAGGAATTCCTTATAAGGTAACATCAAAATTGTTTTGTTCCCTTGAACTCAATGGCCAAATAAACTTGCGCTATGTGGCACAGGAGCTCCTTAGGCAAATTACAGTCAGTTGTCATGTTTTAGCTATTCCTATTTGGTAAGATTAAACCTAATTTAATCGTATCTACTAAATTAAAAAAAATACATAATAGCTTTTTTCAAAAGCCCACGTAAATTTGTCAATGCTTTATGGGGCACAAGGTCTATTAGTCATATAAAATAGCTAGTTATTTTCCGTTGACAATTTCAAACTTGTTTACAGACTGAATTGCATGAGAAACTGCTACGAACGCCATCTATTGGTGGTAATTCAGAAACTGAAAGTTCTAAGAAATCAATATTTTAGATGTCAAGGTCTGTCGAGATATAAAGTAAAGTCACTTTACTTATAAATTGATTTGACCTTAGCGTGTTCAAGATCATGTTATCAATTGGCCACAATAAAAAAGAAACTTTATTTTATGAGTCATTAGTTTTAGGTATTTCATGTAATACAAGTAGTATACGTTAAACAGGAAAAACATACACTAGAACGTGTCTACCTACTTTTAGACATGAACTAAAAGATCTCAATTCTTGTATTGGTTCAACTTTATATAGCGTGCAGAGTTTTTAACCTAAAAAATGGTCTCCATTACGCCTTACTGCGCATTAACGACGATAGTTTGATAACTAGCCACGGCGCCTACAAATATAGGTCACGAAATGAAATTCTTAAAACCCAGTACTTAGAATCTACAATCGATATTTTCACGAACCTTGGACCCGATTTGATTTCCACACTGTCCTGCTTGCACATGTACAATTTCACGCATTTTCTAGCCTTTTCTTGCTTTTCACTATAACGATCACTAGAACACTTTGAAAGTGGAACTCGATAATCACTCTTTTAATTTCACTTCTGAAATGGCAACCACAAAACCGCAGAATTTATCGAATGTATTTTTTATCACAGTATTGTATCTTATCATCGCTTTCTTACAAACGCTAGGTATAATGCTCTATTTTTGATAATAAAACGATAATGCTAGGTTGCTACTTGCCCCAACCACGACCGAATGCTTGCTATTCGCTACAGAGTAGGTAGACGGACCGGTTGAACCAGCCAGTCGATATAGAGCCGTGATGTGATACTGCGACAAAACAAAAAATGCGTCATCCATGTGTCATTTGAGAACACATTCTCTATTAAAGAAAAAGTATTATAAAATTCAATTCAATGAAATTGCTTATTCCAATTTTAAACATAACATTACAGACTATAAATTCAATGCGTTAGATTCATAAGAAATATATTTAAAAATAAATTATTAGGTACGTTTATTATTTTAATAAAAATAAATGATGTGGAGCCATTATTGACTAATCTAAGCTCATAACTCAATTCTTAAACTATAATAATGATAAAAACACTAAAAAAAACCATTAATAATCCATTAGTTCTGTTAATGTGACAAGTAGATTAAATAATCTGGTCATAGATGTAGTTGAGAGGTTAAAATCCTAATTTTATTAATTTATGCTTGCTACCTACAACTTGCAACCCAAATGCATCATTCAATAAATTAACGTGACACAATCTCACGATCTTTGTCACATAACTTTTTTCCCCCAACCCCCAAAACGTGCGTAAAACATTTTTACGTCTACCTGTTTATGGTCCCTAAATTATGCAAAACGTCATTTTAATTCAATTTACGTCATTAACCATAAGGTCGGCTCGTATTGTTTGTAACAACTCAATTACTGCTGGTGAATACTAATTATTACGCTTTAGCGAGAAGCAGCGGTCATGTAATACTATATTTTGGTCTTGTTTTCAGTTTCATATCGAATTATGATACTCAATACCTATATTTCAATCGATAGACGGTATATCGTTTCTATTACGGTGCAAAACATAATAAGATATATTTAGCTAACAGAAACAGATGACAGAACATCAAAACTAGTTGCGGCGTAAAATTGACCTAGGTAACAATAAAAATATTGTGAACGAAACGTCAACCCGTTACCAGCGAATTTATGTTAACGTACGGCGCACATCTGTCTGGGCACCACGCAGTGCAAGAGTGAGACAACCGATTGAAGTGACGATTGGTTATCCTTTACCTTACCGTGGTTTCCAGACTCTCGTATGAGAGGCAGGTACTCGCTTCGCTCATTTTCGGGAATGTATCTCGAGGGGCAACTACCACCCGGTGCATGGGCTGCCGCGAACGGACTCGCAAGGCAGCCGCAGGCGACTGTCGGTTGAGGCCAGACTGCGGCGCCGGAAAATAAAGGAATATACAAGAAGTAAAGACGCCAGGGATGGAAAACCTCCTTCTGGCGTTGGTATCCGATGCTTGAATGGTCGCAGCCATGCCGTCAAGGAGGTTTCTTCTATATGGTGTGTGCGCTTATATCCGTCCGTCACCCGAAGACAAAACGTCACTTTTAATGTTCAAGCACGAAGGATATGTTGTCTAATTTCAGAAATAACTTATGACGTAATTCAAGTTATATTAACGTTGTTCACTCGATTTCATTAACTAGTGGTAACGATTGATTTTTAACCTTAAGTTATTGGTTACCTGACAATAGTGTTACGACAATCTCAAACGCATGGCGCTGTATGTTTTGTTTTTATTATTTTACTGATGTGACACAAAGACCCAAAGACACAAAGTCATACTTTATGTCAAGCGATCGTCACTCACCACCACAATAGTCATATGATACTCGACCTCCTCTAACGAAGAGTTATAAGAGAAGACTGATGTCCCATCATGTTGCACCCGAAATTTACTTCATTTTTATTCATAACATTTTTTTTTAAACTTTCATAGAAATATGTTGCTTTATTTAAAAACACAAACGCGCACATAAGTTTACTGGCGTCTCTGTGGCCCTCCTATCAGCTGTCCATCTATCCGCTATCGTCAGCGTTGCACGCAGAGCAGTACTACCCCAGCGGCCCAAGCGTTACGTGCCGCTCTTATTCCGCGGCTGTTATCTTGCTAGGTGTACGTCGGCCTTTGAAGTTGAACTGCCATGTTCTGCTACTAGCACCATCTAGGGTTGTGTAGATTAACTAAGTTTATTGACCTTGTTGCGTTGAATAGTAAGTACTGTCAAAATAGCCCTTGTCATTCGTTCAATAAATAAATCTTAATACATGTCAGTCAGTCCGTCAACTGTCATCCCTTCAATCAATACGGATATGTACATTGACTCGGACATTGGCAGAATTTGTGTGCATAAATCACACAAAAGGCCAAAAATAAGAAGAAAATTTCTATTGCCAGTTTGCTTGCTGTTAACATTTTGAATCTCACTCGTGATTTACTCTAAATAATCGGATTAATTCTTAAATTTACTGTATCTGGTTTGTATCTGCATTTATGAGGTATGTGGTATTTGTTTTGAAATTTTGCAACTCAATCAAATCTTCGCGAATCGAATTGAATTTGTATTCCTAGCGAATATCTGTGATTTGTACTTTTCCTGTTTTGTTGTATTTGTTTGCGAGAATTTATTAATTCAAATAGAATCTACATCCACGAAGCATCTACTTTCCCCATTTCAACCTTGGATGTGAAATATTTATTAGCGCGCCATGGCAGTAAAATCGACTCGATGCCGTGATTATATTTTTACGACTAGTAATTACTGCATTCAAACAAACAAACTCTTTCAGCTTTATTATGTTAGTAAAGTAAAGTATAGATTATTTTAATTGTTATAGAAAATGGCGGATCCCAAACCGCACCAGATGATGACCTGTCCGTACAACAAGGCGCACCAGGTGGAACATTACAGGATGCACGTGCACCTCCAGAAGTGCAGGAAGCAGCACCCCAACGAACCGGTCAGCGGGTGCCCTTTCGATGCTACACACATCATCAGGGATGTGGAGATGGATGTAAGCAGTGTGTGTAATACACACACACACACACATAGACACACACACACATACCAGCATTTCCGGTATCAAAAATAGCCTTTGTATGTCCAGGATATAAGCTATCCTTTTACCAATATTCATACAAATCTGTTGAGCTGTTTGAGTGTGAAGGATTAACAAACATACACACATACATACAAACATTCGCCTTTATAATATTAGTGAGGTGTTTTTATGTTTTAGTTTCAACCCAGTTGAGGCCAGAGGTTGATATAATACAGTTGTTTTAACTCTATCCTAACCATCCAAAGGTTGCATGGAAGAGATCACTTTTAGTGATAATGCCGCACATTGTGCATCTACCAAATTGTTGTCTGTTTATGTAATTTATGTATCATTGCTTTTTACTTCTGGTGTGCTTTAAAGAGTATATCTATCTATTACCAGTACCATGTGAGGAACTGCCCCAAGCGTTTAATGTTGGACAGTCAGATTTACATAACTGATAATGACCACAGACCGGTGGTGGAGGTACAGCCGTCTCATACAAACACCAACTGCTCCGAGAACTGGGATGATGTGAGTATTACCATGGTACCACAGTACCACGATAGGGTCAATAAATAAATTTAAAACTGTCATCAAATGTAAACTTGTTGCAAAAGCTTACTATAAAATATCAGATTACCTAGATGACAAAAAGGCTTGGGAATGAATTTGCTCCACTCTAGACGCAGGATCATATTCGCGAATATGTAATACTGTCTCTGAGGGGTTTCTTGTCTGTTTCTTCCCCTCGGGTTGGTCGGTTAGGGTTGGAACAGATGTAAACTTAATAAAATAAGATTAGCTTGAACATAAAACTGTCTGTATTTTGACATATCTGTGTGCATGTAAAGTGCCTAAGGAGCTCCTGTGACACGTTATATGCTCATGAATATGTTTACTTGTGTGTGAGATCTAAAGGAATAAATGAGTTTGAGTTATGGAGATCCAGACGTCTCATACAAACTGTTCAGCTTTCTTATATTAGTATAGATATAATTAATATCACATACACCATGTTTGTGTGACAAACTAACATGTTTGTCACAATAATGCTAGTCTTGAGTGGAAATTGAACCCACAACCTTCAGAAGGCAGAGCTTCTACCTACTGAGCTGTGAGGCCAGTATTACTGTATGATAGCCATTTCATGACATGGCCCTTTTACAGCTTTTTTATTGTTATTTTTATTTTATGTTTTTTTTTTTTTTGTTTAATTTTCACAATGTTGTATGGCAACACTTTTTAGAGAATGTGTCCTTGTCTGTTTCTCGCTGCTACAGATCTTTTTTATGTTGTTATTCGTGCTAGGTATTATATATATATATTTTTTTTTTAATGTTTTTATAATAATTGTAATCTTGAATGTGTGCTGTTAGAATGTATTGACATTACCAAGTGTTCTACAATGTACCAAAGGTAAATAAATAAACTATTACTATTACTATTACTATAATGATAGAACTCTTTAAAAGTAAATGTTTTTTTTTATAATCAGGATAACGTCCCCTCTTATGACCCCCTAGCGGCCAAGAAGGGAGCTCCCATCATCCTGAAATCCATTAAGGGTGCCACCAAGTCTGAGCGGAAGGCTGCAAGAATAGCAGGTGAGAATCTTAAAAAAAATTGTCAATCAATAATTGGTAACCTTTGATTACAAATTATTGTGCAGCTGCCTGGAAATTTAATTTAAGAAGCGATTAAAATAAAATAAAAATGCATGCATAGTTTTACTTATATTTATTTAACTACCTATAAAATAGGATCATTTGCGGCTGTTTGCCCTACACACTATATATACCTAATGTTTCATGTAGGTGGGTCTGTGTAGTGTGTATGACAAAAAAGCCGCGTACGATCCGACTTAAAAAAATCTGATTTGCCTTCCCTCGGCCAGAAGCTGGGTACGCCCATGGTTCCAGATTAAAGAATTTTTTTAATTAATATTTTTTTCAGGACGCCACGCTTATGCTGAAGCTATGAAGAATCACCAACAAGAATAAATATATTATAAGAAAAGATGAACGAATTTAGTATTTTTTTTATTACTATGAATATTTTTCTGTCGAATTAAGCAACTAGGACATATATCTGACAAAATATCTTTGTACGTTTTTACTCCACTGTGGCTTCCAGGCTACAGAAATATACTTACACTATGTATGTATGTATATTTCTGTAGCCTAAACGGTTTGAAAAACATAGCCCTTCTTCCTTCTAGTCGTGCCAAACCGTGCCAAAGAAACATACATACGTGTGTAAGTATAGTGTGGCACTATTTGAAATAGGCGTCTCTAGCAAATGTAGCGCCCTCTAGTAAGCGCGCGGTTAAAATGGAATATGTACAAAAGGAAATTGTAAAAAATATCGATTTTTGTACTAACTCGATCAGCTGATCGGTCATTTTGTATATACAATTTTGTAGATTGCTTCATATTGAAGTCAAAGTCAAAGTCAAAGTCAAATTCATTTATTCCTTTAGATCTCAAGTATCATTTGGACACGTCAAATTTTACACATGCATGTACACATATTCGTGAGCATATAACGTGTCACAGGAACTCCCAGGCACATTACATGCACACAGATATGTCAAATTACAGTCAGTTTTCATGTTTAAGCTTATCTTATTTGTTAAGTTTACGTCTGTTCCAACCCTAACCGACCAACCCGAGGGGAAGAAACAGACAAGAAACCCCTCGGAGACAGTACTACATATTCGCGAATATGGTCCTGCGTCTAGAGTGGAGCAAATTCATTCCCAAGCCTTTTTGTCATCTAGGTAATCTGATATTTTATAGTAAGCTTTTGCGACAAGTTTACGTTTGATGACAGTTTTAAATTTATTTATTGACAGTAATTGAATTTCGCTCGGGATTTTGTTAAAAAAGCGTACACATTGACCTTTAAAAGAATTGCTAACCTTATGGAGCCTAGTAGTGGGCACAGCGAGTTTATTTTTATGCCTAGTGTTTACACTATGATTGTCACTTTTCTTTGTGAACGAGCTCATATGTTTACGAGTGTACATCACATTCTCATATATGTACTGACATGTAACCGTTAGTATATTTATATCCTTAAATTTTTTCCGTAATGATTCTTGGGGACCCATATTGTAAACTGCGCGAACAGCCCTCTTCTGCAACACAAATATGGTGTTGATATCTGCAGCATGCCCCCACAGCAGTATGCCATATGACATAATGCTGTGAAAGTAGCCGAAATATACAAGCCTAGCGGTATCTACGTCTGTGAGCAGGCGGATCTTTTTGACGGCATATGCTGCAGAACTAAGTCTCTTCGACAATCTTTCAATATGTGGGCCCCACTGAAGCTTATTATCTAAAGTTATTCCTAAGAACGTTGTGGTATCTACGAGATCTAACTGTTCATCTTTTATTTTAACATTAATATCTACTTTTTTAACGTTGGGTAAAACAAATTTTAAACACTTTGTTTTCTTTCCATTAAGTAGCAAATTGTTTACATTGAACCAATTTACTACTTTAGAGAGAGCATTGTTTACATCGTCAATAACGACTTGTTGCCGTTTCAATTTAAATAAAAGCGAAGTGTCATCTGCAAACAATACAATCTCATGATCGTCCTTTACAATATAGGGAAGAAAGTCCCATAACCGTAAAAATTCAAACTAATCGTCGTAACCGTAACCGTCAAATTCTGTATTTATTCTGTTTGCTATCATTCATCTGTCTATATAGATCATCTACACAATACGATTTTTCTACATAAATTTTTTGGACCTTAGAAAATTTACATCAGTCCACAATTGGCATAGTTTCAAATGCTTACATGCATTTATGGTGTAATTAAGTTAGGTACTACAAATAAATATCTCTCATAAAACAGTATTTTTCATTCGAATCATCCTTAAGCAGTCCAGACTGATGACTCTGTAGCTTAGTAAGTAGCTGCCTTTGAAGTGAGGGGTCGCGGGATCGATTCCAGGCCGTAATATACAAGAATATTGACAAACAGAATGATTTCATTAACCCACCCCACCTAGATAAATTTATGTAAAAACGTTTTTTTTTTTAAACAAAACCTTTTTTGTTAATACTTATCAGTAGAAAAAAGCCCAGTAGAATATATATAAAACAATTTTTATTAATTTATACATGAGTGTTTTCAACATCTTTTATGTAGTCTTCATCCATTTTCACGAATTTCTCGTGCATTTCTTCAGGCACATTTACCGTTGAAAGGTCATCTGCGCCAACTTCATCTTCTTTTTGAATCAAAATGTCAACAACATTCTCACAAGCAAGCAATGCGCTCGCATCTTTCTCCCATTTGTGATACTCTCTTAGAACGTAATAAACACCATTGCTCCGTAATACTTCACGACCATGCCGTTTAGTACAGAACTTATTCAACGTCTCCAGAACCATTTTTCTGATATCCACATTGGGCTCTCTCTGTTTTTCGTTTGGTAAATATTGCAATGCTATCGGTAACTTGTCCATTTCATCATCAGGGTAGTCTTCGTTTCCTATCAAAGGGTTCAGAAGGTAAGTTAGCAAGTCTAGTTCGGTGCCTAATAGAAAATCGTGGAGTTCTGTATCGAAAGACAGATTTTTGATAGTGCATAATGCACCCAGTCTTCTGATAGACGACCGCTCATAATTGCAAAAAGGTAGAAGTTTTATTAAAGGAATGTAAGGTTTTGCTTCTAAAAGCGCTTTTCGTATTCTGTGGCTGCATGTTAGATTACTAAGAACAGGCATTACGTAATCCAAAGTGGAATCTTTTTTGTTGTATTCCACATCTATTAATGCATTTATGATGTTGTTAAAATGAGGTAAAAGCATGTCTACGCATAGTTCTAGCTCGTTTTCATTCCGCGTTATGTTGGATAGGATCATGCCAGCGGCGTCTGCGTCTTTTTTTTCAGGATTTAAGACATAACCTATAAGCTCTTCTACTATGTTTTTGGACGTTTTGGTGCGGTATTTTATGAGTTCAGAGGCTCCAGTGGGACTCGATGAAATGTTCAAGAGGATCAGTAGAGCATTTTTGGCAACGAGTTCATATTTATCATCTGTTAAATCTATAATGTGTTGAACAACTTCATTGTTTTTCAATAGTGTTTTGAGGCCTTCTTCGCTCGCCGATAATCCAACTAAATGTTCCAAAGCGACGTGCTTCAAGTCCACCCGGGACTCCGGTTTAAGGAACTGCACCAATTCGTCCAGCGGATCCTTCGGCATTCTGATAATTTATATTATTTAGTTGTAGTTTCGATAAGAGGTTAGCCATAACATGTCACGTTGGAAATAAATGTAAACAAATTTGACATTGACTATGACAATGTCATTGACTATGACAATGTCAATTGACATTGACTATGACAATGTCAATTATCATTCTTGTTGTAAGTACTCAAAAAATGTATATTATCTGCCGACTTGCTTGGTGGGACTGGCCATCCGGAAAGGTGGAAAAAAAAATTGAATCCAGCGCTTCGTTATGAACTTTGTTTATTATCAAAAACCATTAAAAGTGACGTATAGAAGCTTGAAAAATTTAAATTATAGTAAATAATATAAAGATTGAATACCAAGAACTATTGCAAATAATTTGTTTAATCTCTGTCTTGTGGAAATCGGCATCAGGTTTTTTAAATGCACTCTTTTTAGCTCATGGTTAATCCATCTTACCATAGTTTGACGCGCTTTAATTTGTCTGATGATCGATCTTTTTTACTAATCTGATGGACCACCCTTGACGCACGATCCTTTAAAAAGGACTTATTTATGGTAGATCCATATGTTCATGTGCCAGGCTTGAGAAAATCACAAAATCCCCTCTATATTACCCCTTACTATAATGGCATGCGAAACCAAAGAGGAATAATAATGTAAATAGAACAGGTGAAGTAAGTCATATAATTTATCTGTGGTCAAAGCGGTACATTTTAATAATATAGTAATCTGTGGTCTACTTAGTCAAATTGCTAAAATGTTAGAGATGTGCAAATGAAAAAAATATATCGATATTTATCGCATCGACATTTTTATACAGTTTTCACATGATTATTCATACATATTCCCAAATCATTCAATGTTCGTAAAAAAAATAGACGTGAAGAAAATAATTATTAATGCTCGAGCCTCAACAATTATATACAATACAACCAAACAAGTTTTCTTCGGATATGGACAATATGAATACAATATAATAGAAATTGATACAAATTCGATACGCTAAAAAAAATATCGATATTTTAATAATTTTTGATTAAAATATCGATGATTTTTGCCCTAGCCTTTTAAATGTTTGTTTACTTTTACTTTCCTTGTTTTAGGATGAAAAGATGAATTTGATTTTTTAAAATAATCCTTTCCAGGCAGACTATAAATGAAGAAGCGAAATGTCCAAATTATGCTCTACGTGTTTGAGTGGAGACAGAAGACTGATCTCATTGAATAAAGATAAATACGGCTCGTTATTTGGATCAAGAAAAGTAAGTTCGAAACTTGCAATAATATTCAATTACTGTGCATCGCAACTGTTAGAATCAGTTATCTACATTAGGCCTACATCATTGTCTTTGCCTAACGAGATCTTTGCAGATTTGTAATAATGGGATTGCCTTTGCGAGGGCTTTGTGCCAACTAAAACAATTTTTATTTGTTAATTAATGTTAAATAATCACATACTCTCAAATCCTTAGGATAGGAAATCCTTAAGTTTCCTATAACTTAATGCTAAATAAATGTTCATGGACCCTTCATAGTAGCCCCTTCTGCCCTATAAGTGAGTAACAAACGTCCATCCATACTTACAAACTTTCGCGTTTGTAATAATATATAGACTACTAGTGACCCGCCCCGGCTTCGCACGGGTAGTTAAGCACCAGTGTCGTATCAGAAACTGCCCGTGCGAAGCCGGGGTGACTTTCTAGTGTATTATACATATAAATTCCTCCTTCCTCTTGAATTAATCTATCTATTAAAAAAAACCGCATCAAAATCCGTTGCGTAGTTTTAAAGATTTAAGCATACATAGGGATATAGGGACAGAGAAAGTTTAAGACGAGAAGAGAGTTTAAGTATTCTATCAGTTTGAGGCTGGATGGTGCTGTGTAAAATGCTCAAAAATATCTATTTATTAATTCCAAAGATACATTTAGGGTTACAGACAGATATAGATTTAGTAATAGCCCCACTCTTGGTTCTCTATCACGCTCTACTTCCAAAACGGCGCAACATCTAATCATACATTGCCATCTAATAGGATCTGATTCACCAGAGGAAATGCTGAAACAGTGCTGCCAACAACAACCCATCCTTCTCCGATATATAAAGGAGTTGGGATGGCCGGGGTAGGGTTTAGTTAAGGGGGGACAATGCACAATACATCCCTATGCGGGACGTCAGTGCAGGCCTAGTCACCCTCACACAGAATTAGAATTAGCCTCTGTTTTCCCTACCTTTGTATACCATAAAATATGATTGAATCTTCAGGTGATGATGAGGGTGGAGTCAATATGCTGGGAATGCAAGGCCACCTTCCGAAGACTGTTGCAGTTCAAACTGCAAGTTTTAAAAGCACAGGAGATCTTAAAAACTAATAAGGAGGTAAATAAACTGCTTAAGTTCTGTTTGGTCTTGCCCATGGACTGCATACATTGTATTCATTATTTACTAACCTGACAAACATAATGTCTAAATTCATAATATAACTACTAGCTGAGGTCCCACCTGGTGGTAAATGGTGATCTCCGCCCATGACAACAGTAACAACCTGAATCACCCAAAACATTTTATGTGCATGTGATTTCACGGACACCCACACCCTTCCACCGGAACAGCAATGCGAGCACCACTTGCCGCCAGATTCCAGTTGTGGTGTTTGTTGCTCTTTTACCACCCAGGGGGTACGTATAGGGAATCAAAGGGTAATGGACTATTTGGATGGTTTATTTCTTATTTGAAAAATGGAGACTAAAAGTGTTGAAGTAGATGTAATTATTTTTGAATTAATTGAAGTTGCTTATAAATTCATACAGCTATTATACATTTCAAACCTAAGCCTTAACCTTAAATACAATAAATAAATAAACGTTTACACCCTGTGTCGCAGATGGCATGGATAAACACAGAAACACAAGATAAACACCCAAGATCCAGAACAAACTTCATGCCACCACACACAGTGTACCCAGCCAGGCCTCGCTCAGAAGGCAGGGCTACTACCAACTATGCCACGGAGTCATTCTTTGGTACAATATTTCCTTTATATTTCAGGTGACAGATGTGGAATGCTTGTCCCAAATCAAATGCTCGAGTATCATAACTAATGATGTGTGCTGTGAACAGAATTTAAACGAAGATAAAACACATCCGGACGAAGTGAAACCCAACATTTTAGATGAACAAACCATTAAATATGAAAATGAATTTATAGATGCACTAACAACCTCAGAATTGAATGATCTGTGCGTACAAAGCTATGGGGTATCCGCGAACATGAAACCTGATGAACTGATGCCAATTGATGCTGTAATCAAAAATGAGAACGATGGAGATGGTATATCTGATACCGAACTGATTGTTGAAGAGTTGCGGATGGATAATTTTAAAAATAGGAAGCGGAAGAGAGTCTCTTATGTAAAGCGGAATGCAAATGACAAAAAGGATTGCAGGAAATTGGTTTTATCAAAGGACAATTATATTGTGATTGAGATGACCGAAGAGGAAATGCAGGCTAAGAGACATGCGGACAGACAGTTGCATCGGTACAAGAATATATGTAAATACAGATGCGATTTGTGTATATCTGGATTTTTTGATAAGGATAAGTACGAGAGGCACATGAAAAACAGACATTCAGAGGTACCAATTTGATATATCACTACATAGTATAAAACAAAGTCGCTTTCTCTATCCCTATATCCCTATGTATGCTTAAATCTTTAAAACTACGCAACGGATTGTGATGCGGTTTTTTTTAATTTTTTGATTCAAGAGGAAGGTTTATATGTATAATACACTAGCAAGTCACCCCGGCTTCGCACGGGTAGTTTCTGGTACGACACTGATGCTTTACTTACCGTGCGAAGCCGATGCGGGTCGCTAGTTATATATATATACACACACTAGTATATTAGTATATATACACATATATAGTATATATACACACACTAGCTATTTCCTGCAGATTTGTTAATAAGTGGGGTTGACAAGGCCTGTACGCAAGGGTTGTATTGTGCATTTTCCCCTTGTTAATTAAACCCTACCCCAGCCATCCCAACTCCTTCATGTACCGGTGAAGATTTCTATGTTGATGTTGGGTCGGTACCCTCAATTCTTCTAAAAAGTAAATCTGCTTTCTTTAATAAAAGTTGCCTAAGTTACTCCGTGTCTTGGTAGTAGCCCTGCCTTCGAAGTGAGTGGTCCCGGGTTCGATTCCCGGCCGGGGCACACTTTGTGTGGTGAGCATTTAGTTTGTTCTCGGGTCTTGAGTGTTTGTTTTGTGTTTCTGTGTTTGTCCATGCCATCTGCGACACAGGGGATCCTAGTGCAGAGGCATGAGTGCACCCGCACCTTTCCACCGGAACACAGCAGCGGAACCACTACTTGGTAGATTCTAGGTGTGGTGGTACTTCTTGACAGAACTTGGCCCAAGTTCCACTGCTGCTTGTGTGTTCCAGAAAGCGGGGAACCACCAGTGTTCTGTGTGCGACACTCGCTTTACGAAGGTGACGTATTACAGGGAACATCTCGAGTCCCACTATCGGTGAGTATCCCTTTTCTACCCTCAGATCTTTTCGACGGTGACAGACGGACAAACAGAACGACAGACTTACAGCGGAGTAATAGAGTCCCGTTTTACCTCAAAGGGTACCCTTTAGGGGACCCTATCACGGTACCCTAAAAACCGCCGACTTTCAATCTGAAAGTCGCTGGTTCAAACCCACACGTGCACCAATGAGTTTTTTCACTTGAAAAATTTATGTGCGCAATACCACGTTCTCACGGTGACGGAAAACATCGTGAGGAAACCGGCATGTCTTAGAACCATAAATTCGACATGTGACATCTACCAATCCGGATTCTCCCGTGGTAGATCAGAGCCCATTCACTCTCAATTATCGAGAGTAGGCCGGTGTCTGCAGTGGGAACATTAGAGGCTGGTACGGATACGGACGGAAGTATGTATAATATATTTCTACATTAAGTATGTATATTTCTGTTTGAAAAACAACCCTCTTGGCGTAATATATTTTTAATCCTATATTTTTAGTGTAAATGTTTTGGATGTATATAAAAAAACAGTGCTTCATTATTATATTCAAGACAACCATTTAAGATTGTAAATTTAACTAAATTTTCCCGCAATTTTACATTGTTTGCGGGAACAAATACGGGATACGTGCCAAGACGACCCCTCTCCCGTGAGAGATTCGCCTCCACCCCCTCCCCCTGAAACCTCACGTAACTAATTGCCCCCCTACTTGTATACAGAAAATACAGATGCAGTTTGTTCGTTTGTTACATTTACTACTCTTGCGGGAACAAATACATGATACTTGACCCTTCCACGGGAGATCGGCTGAGATTTGACCCCCCTGAATACTTCACGCTAGTAATTGCCCCCCTACTTGTGTACAGGAAGTATAGATGCAGAGTTTGTTCGTTTGTCGGGTACAAATTGACTGAGATGGCGTCCCATGACGCGAGGGAACATGGCCTCAGGAGGTTTTCATGCAAACAGTGCGCCAAAGAGTTTCCGTGAGTATTAATATTAAAAACGTTTACACACTCATACCTCTGCACTAGGATTCCCTGTGTCGCAGATGGCATGGACAAACACAGAAAGATAAGACAAACACCAAAGACCCGAGAATAAATATATACATATATATTTATTTTAGAGTGATGTCTGGCTCCGTGGCTTAGTTGGTAGTAGCCTTGCCTGCGAAGCGAGGGGTCCCGGGTTCGATTCCCGGCCGGTACACTGTGTGGTGAGCATGAAGTTTGTTCTCGGGTCTTGGGTGTTTGTCCATGCCATCTGCGACATAGGGAATCCTAGAGGTATGAGTGTGTAAACGTTTATTATTTATAATTCCAAGTATATTTTAAGTATACAAACAGAAATAAAGATTTTTTTTGACGAAACTTTGACTTATGTCTTTTGTCTATTGAGGTCTCGTTCGAGTCTGCGGTTTCACCGGGACACTGCGCACGCGCCGCCGGTCAAGTGCGAGTCGTGTGGGAAGATGTTCAGAACTAAGAACAACCTGCGTATACACAACAAGTGAGTTTGGCTCTCTAGAAATAAGTAGAAACGATTTTAGTGTGGCTTGCTTGCTTCCCTCCGAAGCACGGAAGCGCTCAGTCCGAATGCCACTAAATAGCCAGGTTGGAACCAGGCACTTATGACTTTTGAAAATTGACTTTCGTCTTATGACTTTCGACTTATGACTTTGGCTTATGACTTTCGACTTTCAACTTTAGAGTCATGACAAGTCATGACTTGCCGCGGCTGTCCACAGAGTGGTCCACAACTTCATCCCGAAGACGCAGTGCGAGGTGTGCGGCGCGCGCTGCCGGCACATGCGCGTGCACATGCTGACGCACGGCGCGGCGCCCGAGGCGGCCTACTGCGCCGAGTGCGACAAGCGGTTCTCGTCCGTCGCCGTCTACAGGGCGCACCTCAAGTACGCCGCGAAGCATCGCCCCCCGCACACTCTCAAGTAAGATGACCCTACTTCTTATGCTGACTCTACTTACCTACTTCTTTTGCTGCCACTACTTACCTACTTCTTTGCTGACCCTACTTACCAACTTCTTTGCTGACCTTACTTCCCAACTTCTTTGCTGTACCTACTCACCAACTTCTTTGTTGTCTCTACTTTCCAACTTCTTTGCTGACCCTACTTACCTACTTCTTTGCTGTACCTACTTACCAACGTCTTTGCTGACCCTACTCACCTACTTCTTTGCTGACCATACTTCCCTACTTCTTTTGCTGACCCTACTCACCTACTTCTTTGTTGACCATACTTCCCTACTTCTTTTGCTGACCCTACTTACCAACTTCTTTGCTGACCTTACTTCCCAACTTCTTTGCTGTACCTACTCACCAACTTCTTTGTTGTCTCTACTTTCCAACTTCTTTGCTGACCCTACTTACCTACTTCTTTGCTGTACCTACTTACCAACGTCTTTGCTGATCCTACTCATCTACTTCTTTTGCTGACCATACTTCTTTTGCTGTCTCTACTTACCAATTTCTTTGCTGATCCTACTCATCTACTTCTTTTGCTGACCCTACTTACCAACTTCTTTCGCTGACCCTACTTCCCTACTTCTATGCTGACCCTACTTCTTAACCTGTATAATATTTTTCCTTAATTTCAGACATCAGTGTCCGTTCTGCGACTCCAAGTTTGTGAACTCTACGGGTGTGAAGAAACATGTCCTGGCGAGGCACTCGAAGGAGCGACCCTTCAAATGCGACCGATGCGACAAGGTGGGTGATCACTCTCGACACGCGACAGTAACACGCAAACAAATCTATTTTATACTATTTGTATCGAGCGTGGTGGCCCAGCGGCACAGACGCCGACTTACAATCTGGAGGTCGCTGGTTCAAACCCACACGTGCTCGAATAAGTTTTTGCACTTGAAAAATTTTATGTGCGCAATACCACGTTCTCACGGTGACGGAAAACATCGTGAGGAAACCGGCATGTCTTAGAACCAAAATTCGACATGTGACATCTACCAATCCGGATTGGGCTCCCGTGGTAGATCAGAGCCCATTCACTCACAATTATCGAGAGTAGGCCGGTGTCTGCAGTGGGTACATTAGAGGCTGGTGCGGTAATGTCAAAAGAAAGTAGATCTTGTACCAAGTTCGTCCGGAGGTACTGCCACCTGGAATCTGCCGCCAAGCAGTGCTCGCATTACTGTGTTCCGGTGGAAGGGTGTGGGTGCCGGGGAAATCGCACGCGCATGTATCATCCCCGTCTCGGGTGATGGACGCAGCAGGATGAATGCGACTTAGTAAATAAAACAAAAACTTGTTAAGTAAATTAGATTAATTTTTAAGTTAATTTAGACGGACGGAGCTTAGTTGGTAGTAGCCCTGCCTTCGAAGCGAGGGGTCCCGGGTTTGATTCCCGGCCGGCGCACACTGTGTGGTGAGCACAAAGTTTGTTTTCGGCTCTTGGTTTGTCTTGTGTTTCGGTTTGTCCATGCCATCTGCGACAGGGAATCCTAGTGCAGAGTTATGTGTAAATGTTGTTGTTTGTTTAAACCCCTTAAACTACCCCTAAAAGATTACTAATCTCATATCATTGTTGCAGGGTTTTGAGGCCAAATGCAAACTGAAATTGCACATCCTGCATGACCACGAAGGGGTTGAAAAACCGAAGAATAAGATATGCCATATATGCGGGCGGGGGTTCAACGTGAGTCCCACTGGTACCCCCAGCTCGGCTGGTAGATTTCCATCTACCAACTCAGCTGAAATCGTTGCCACGCCCAGACTGTTTTCTGTACCACAAGTATATATGAAAATAGTAGTCTGGAAGTATATATTTCTTTTTAACCAATTACAAAAAACCGGCCAAGTGTGAGTCGGACTTTTTTGTATGAGATCTTAAATATTGTATTCTGTTTTTTAGTATAATACATTAAATACATCATCTGTGAAAATTTCAAATTTCTAACTATCGGTTTGTGGTGACAGACGGACAGCGGAGTTTTAGTAATAGGGTCCTGTTTTACCCTTTGGTACGGAATCCTAAGAAGAGGGTCTTGATATGGCTGATTTCTTGTTACGCGTAATCGTAATCACTAGTTTAGTATATATGTATTTGGATTAATTTTTTATATGCTAGGGTTTCTAAAGATCCCATACGAATTTCATGGAAAAATTTCACATTTAACTATGAAAAATGGGATATTATTTTGATATTAAAAATCGATTTTGGTCTTGGCGGTAAAACCGACACGTATGCCGTGACGGCAGACGGCATAACGCTCTCTAATGCCGTTAGCTTGTTTTTTTTTTATGTTTGTTCTCCGATATTTATCAAACAATTTGGAAAATATACTTTCATATTGGCCCTATATTATTTTTATCAAAATCGGTTCAATAGTTTGGTTGTTAAATCATAATAACTGGAAGAAATATGTCATTCAAGTAAACGAAATTGTGTATTTTACATACCTGTGACTTTTTCTTCGCCCGTTGTATACCAATTTGGATGTTTTTTTTTATGAGATGATTTTTTTTTTAAATAATGGGTGAAAATAGTGAAGACGGCTTTTTTATATATGTTTCAGACGAAATTCATGCTAAGCAATCACATCCGCGTCCACACCGGCGAGAAACCGTTTCGCTGTGATATCTGCTCGGCCGCTTTCAGCCAGAAAAGTTCTTTGGCGACACATACCAGAGGGGTCCATTTAAAACTTAAGACGCGGCCCGCGCGTTCTCACAGCAACCGAAACTTGGAGTAGCGCCATCTGTTATTCGGTGGCAGAAGTATGTTGAGAAGGGTGGATTCTAGAAGTTCTTAGCGACTGACTTGAGTGCAACTTAAACTCAAGACGCGGCCCGCGCGCTCTCAGTAGGCGTAACTTGGAATAACGCCATCTGTTATTCGGTGGCAGAACTACGTTGTGAAGGATGTATTCTAGAAGTTTGGTTCTTAGCGCCATCTAGTTATTCGGTATCAGAACTACGTTGTGGAGAATGGATTCTTGTTCGATGATTCGACTCACTAGAGGGGTCTATCTCAAACTCATACATGGCCCGCACGCTGTCATATTAACCGAAATTTGGAATAGCGCCATCTGTTAATCGGCAGTTGGACTACGTTGTAAAGGATGGATTTTAGAATAGTTTATTTCTCTAGACTCAATCCAGGATTTAATCTCATACTCTATTAATATACTGTTTTTTTATATACTGAACGGCCCTCCACAAGGAGTTAAAGATTCAATATGTTCGTAGATGCGACGATTTAAGTGTAAACGACCAATTTCTATATCTCAGCGGACTTTTGATGATGTGCAATAAATTTATTTGTATTTGTTGGAAACGCGTTCAGTAATCGCTTAGAATCAACATCTTGCAGAATAAGCATAATAGCGCCATCTATTACGTATAAAGTGAACTACTTTGCAGGTCTTTACTACGGATAGATTTTAATTTATTCCAAAATAGTGATGTAAATATTGTTAAATGTATTTATAAATCTGTAGTATTAATTATGTCTATGTAAAATAAAGTGAATTATTTTAATAGTCTATTGCGTTTATTTAGACATTACATCCCCGTCTCGGTGAAAGGCGCAATGCGATGCCACTCGAGTCTTTTCTTACTTCGGTAGGGGAGATAGCAGTAGAACCTGAGTTGTTTTGCTGTTATTTATAGGCGGCGGTAACAACTTACCAGTTGGTGTTAAGTGATCCTTAGATGGTAGGTCAGTTCTGGCCATCACATTCATCAGATAAAAAAGAAATTAAATTAAATAATACTCGAAAAAGAAATGTTTTTTTAATAGTATTTATTTAGCAATACGTTTGATATAATTTAAGAATAAATCACTCTATAAACGCCTTAGTTAACACGCCACTTCTAAACAACAGATAGAATTTAAAATAACACAACAATATTAAATATACATCGGTAAATGTTGCTATCAATAAAATTTGTGAATAATTTACACAAATATTAATTCTACAAGCATTAACGGCAAATGGTTTTACGAATACTTGTTTTATTATCAAATTTTTTAGCCAAGGGGGCAAGAAGAGAACAGAATCAGAATCTTTTTGGAGAATCATTTTGATCCGTAGTCAATGTTTAGTATACACTAGCTGCGGCCCGCGGTGTTCCCCGGCTAGCCACCCCACGGGAACAGTACATATTTCCGGGATAAAAAGCAGCCTATGTGCTATTCCAGACTATAATCTATCTCTGTGCCAAATTTCAACCAGGTCCGTTCAGCCGTTCTGGCGTGATTGAGTAACAAACATCCATCCACTTTCGTGGATGTAACTTGAAGCGTTCCCTTTTTGCCATTTGAATACGGAATCCTGGATTTGCGAGCCCACATCGCACATTACTGGTCTAGATTTATTTTATTTTATCTCTGCTCTAAAACTCGCTGTGTCGCAGATGGCATGGACAAACTTTACATGATAAACACCCAAGGTTGAGAACAAACTCCATACTGACCACGCAAAGTATGTCCAGCCTGTACTCAAACCCGGGACCAGTCGCTTGGAAGGCAGGATTAGTACCAATTCATCAACGATCAATGTTTAAGATGATCTTGCCCCCTCTGGCTTTTGAATACAATCTAAATGATTCAGCGCTTAAATTATTTTGCCATCAAAAATAACTAGCATAATTCTCTTATTACGTAATTATTCTATGAAAAAACTTACATATATTTCTATAACAAACTATTTCAACCAATACAAAACTACATAACGTGCAAAACTGTTTATTAAAAGCATCTTTGGTGCAATATTTTTAAAAACATTAAAGTATGTACATTTTGAATTTTGGACGGATAAACATGAGCTACAGTAAAGATACAGTAAGAATTTTTAATCACCGATTTTTTTTAGTGGCAATTATGAAATAAATGTTTCAAATCAAAAACTAAAAACGCGCTAGCGATTGTTGTGAGAAAAATATCGTTCGACCGCCTAAGACGTCAAAAAACTCAGACTTGGTGGATCATCATCATCACTTACCATCAGGTGAGATAGCGGTCAAACGATGACCTACAATGGATAAAAAAAAAAAAAAAATAATCGGTCGACGTGAGATTGATATGACATATTCGCGCGTTGTCGGCCAGCCAGTATTTTATTTTTAGTTATGGTATCATTTTGTTTAAAATATTGAAACACGTCGTACATTTAAAAAAATAGTTTAATTTGTAATTATCAATGTGTTTTTTTAATTAAATTACTATCTGATTTTTTACGGACATGAATGATTAAAAATTCTTACTTAAGGACGGATAATGGACGGATTATTTAATAAACAATGCCTTAAGATAATTACACTAAAACTCCTAATTAATTAGATCTCCACGTTTATGTGTCTAAGACGGCGACACATTGTTAATGGCGTAAATAGTGACATTAAAGACAGAAGACAAGCGGAAACATTATTACAATTGCGTGTTATCACATCAATATCTGTTTTTATTTCACCATTATCAGAAATAATAAGTTAGTATGTATTTTACTTACTACGGCACGCGTTACGATACTTAAACCCAGTTTAACGGGTAAGTTAACTAAACCTATATCATTGTGTGAAAATTGAAGACGTTTTTATATTGTTAACGGCGATCGTACGATGACATTATGAAAGCGGGAAAGAGGCGAGGGTTGCCACAATAAATATTTTAAAATTTTTCGTATCACGGTGCTTGGTAGATTTTGTACCAAAAAGGTTTTGACGATTGTTTTTTTTCTGGGCCCTTTTCAGATGTGATATGATTTTACTAAGTTTTCACTAACACAGAACGTGTCATGATAATATTATACGAAAAATATAATAGGTTATAGTATTTTGTATTATCTTCATTGTACGATAAAATCATTCTGATTTATTATAAAACTGATTTAGTAAAACATCTCTCATAGGGCGTATACTACGATATGACAAAGTAAGACTTAAGTCGTGAAGACACACGCCAAATTATAACGCACTTTATACAAAATAGAAGTTTTCCAAAAGCGTTTTAAGCTCCGAAATAATTGAAACTGCGTGTTTCTTGAATTTGTGCTTCGTACGGCAATTCTTGTGGAGGTTCGCTAGTAGACCACCATTTTTCGGACGAGAGACACCACAGCGATAGCAAATAGCGACGTCTTTACGATATCAGCATCTGAGGCATGAAAAATATAATAAATAAATAAAAAAAATCATGAGAAATCACACAGCGCCATCAAACCTATCGATATATTTTAAAGCGGTACTCCTTGAATACATTTTCAGCGTCGCATATACAAATAAATCCATACAGGGGTATGGATGCGGAAAGAGACAAATAGATAAAGTGACACAGGATAGAAAGAGAGGTACCGCTGCAATCTGCAAATGTGTTCTCTCTCCATGAATCCGTTTTCAGCGTCGCTTAAATAGATCTTCTCCTGGAAGAGTCGCGGAGATGCGGCGGAATGCCAGCGATGCCAGCGAGTGAGTGAGAAAGAGACATATGAGTGTTGCAGGATAGAAAGAGACGTACCGTTGCAAGTGTGTTCTTTCTCCTTGAATCCGTTTTCACCGTCGCATAGACAGATCTTCTCCTGCGGGGAGTGGACGCGGAGGTGCGGCGGCGCCGTACCGGTGATATTGGGCGTGCCACAGACGAGGCCGTCGTTGCATTCATCGCTGTTTGCGCAAACGTGGTACAAAGCTGAAAAATTATATTATTTATAATTATAATAAGTTATTTATTTAAAAGTCAAGATGCATTTGGTTACTTACCTTGATTTATATTCATTCAAATGATTAAAGCCATTGACGAGAAACGTGAAATAAATAAATATATATACAAGACATTTAAAGTATTAAGATAATAATTTTGACGGCTTCGTGGCCCTGCCTTCGAAGCGAGGGGTCCCGGGTTCGATTCCCGGCCGGGGCACACTTTGTGTGGTGAGCATGAAGTTTGTTCTCTGGTCTTGGGTGTTTATCTTGTGTTTCTGTGTTTGTCCATGCCATCTGCGACACAGGGAATCCTAGTGCAGAGGTATGAGTGTGTAAAAGTTATTTATTTATATTATTTAATAAATATCTCTATAACCACCCGGTGTTATGCTACGTTAATAAAATAAATACATTTTGTGCTTAGTTCATTGTTTTAGTGGTCTAAAAACCATCTTCGCATTGCTTTTCTAGTGAAACCGGTTTGGGGCACATCCGGATGGTTTCAAAAGCTATATCTGACTTGTAGGTAGAAAAAAAAATTGTGTCATGAAAACAGTTACTTTGATTTAACAACCAAAATATTTAACCGATTTTAATAAAATTTCTATGACACCAATCTGAAATCATATTCTTTCAAATAATAATAGCATCAGTTGATAAATGACGGAGTACTGATGTAAAAAAAAAAACAAAATTTATATTTCCTTTAGAAATCGAATTAGAAATAGATTGAAAAATATAAGCTGAAACGAACCAAAACCCGGTTAAAAACTCACACGAAAGTAGTCGAGCCTAAATGTGTCACAAAAAGTCCGAATAATATGTAAAACGAAGAAAGAAACAAAGGAGTGACCTTTGAAAGCGACACATTAATTACGCTACACTCTGGCCGTTGCGTGACAACCTGGCAACCCTAGCACGCAGGGTCTGTGGAAGGCCTTTCAGATCTGTCGGCTCGAGGCAACCACAGATTAAATAGTAAAATAAGAAAACAGAAGGACAACACGGTGAAAATTTTTTTGCGCTTCGCCAGGTGTTTTTTTTTAAATATTTCTTTGGCACATTGTAGCCTAAGGCTGGTTTTAGTATTACGCTGACCATCGGCGTTGTGCACTCGACTTAACGACTTTTGGCTTGGTTCTTACCCAAAGGGAAAACGGGACCCTAAATTACGGTGTTTGTGTCATGCTGACTGTACAGAATACAGAAATTGCGACTCGTCATGATCATACTTGACTAGCGGTTGACAGAGAATAGAACAGAATAGAAAAACTTGATTTTGTGTTACATAATTAGGGCTCACTTAAAAATTAAAAACAAAATTACACGTTTAAGAATATGTAACAACAAAATAGGTAACCACTTAGCATGTGCTGCGACAGTGGACTGATACAGCGCTGGTATTCTGTGGTATTTATGTAAATAAATGCAAGCTATGCTTAGTTTGTGAATGTAAATACACTGTGTGAAATATTAATGAACAATAATTTCTACATAGAATAAAACAGTCTCTTTCCGCGTTTGTCTATGTTTATCCGCTACCTCCTAAACCACGCAACGGATTTTGGTACGGTTTTCAACAAAATTTAGATATTTTTTCACCGAAGGTTTGTTTGTATTATCTACACAGAAAAAAAGCCGATAATTTTTTTTTGGGTATAACTACGACATACTGGCTAAACTAAATAATAAATAAATAAAGGTTTACACAATCATACCTCTGCACTAGGATTCCCTGCGCCGCACATGGCATGGACAAACACAGAAACACGAGACAAACACCCAAGACCCGAGAACAAATTTCATCTTCACCACACAGTGTGCCCCGGGAATCGAACCCGGGACCCCTCGCTTCCAAGGCAGGGATACTACCACAAAGCCAAGGAGCCGTCAACTTTACGAGATAGATCACAATGATGTACTACGGAATTGTATTACGAACTACGTCACACACTACAAACGTGCGAAACCGGGGTAGGTCGCTAGTTACTAAAAAGTAGTTTTTAAACGTTACATTAACCTTACCGTACCAGCCTCTAATGTTCCCACTGCAGACATCGGCCTACTCTCGATAATTGAGAAAGAATGGGCTCTGATCTACCACGGGAGCCCAATCCGGATTGGTAGATGTCACATGTCGTCGAATTTTTGGTTCTAAGACACGCCGGTTTCCTCACGATGTTTTCCGTCACCGTGAGAACGTGGTATTGCGCACATAAATTTTTTTCAAGGGGGAAAATTCATTGGTCTGAACTAGCGACCTTCAGATTGAAAATCGGCGTCTTTGCCCCTGTGCCACCACGTTCTCTTAATATTAACCTTAGTTAATATTAATTTCTGTAAAGTTTCTATTTGTAAATCACCAAAGAGTTTCCACACCGCGTTTTGCTCCGTGAAAAAACCTCATTACAGAACCGATTTTCATAAAAGATTATTTCGAAGCTCAAAACTTAAAACCTTTTTAACTGGTCAAATTAGTGGCAATCGCAGTTATAACGAAAGGTTGTACTTGTTGATAAAATCATTATTTCTATTCAGCACGGGAGTATAATCGCACGAGCCGCACGAAATTTCCTGTTAGCATTGATTACGGAGTATATATTACGATAGAGAGATTTATAATTCTGTCCCTACCAGCCTCTAAGGCCTACTCTCGTTAATTGAGAGCAAATGGGCTTTGATCTACCACGGGAGCCCAATCTGGATTGATAGTAACTGTATTAAAAATTAAAAAAAAAACGACTTTATAGCTTTCAAAGTAGCAAAATACGCAATTTCGTTTCCTTGGATGACAATTTTTTTCCAGTTAAATTAATTTAATAATTAACCATTCATTATCATCACTAAACTATTCAAACGTCCATAGTATACAGATATGGATATTTATAAAAAAAAAGAAAAAGGTACTATGTAAGTATAGCATGTTATTTAGTTCCCATAGTTTTTTTTTAATGTAATATTGGGCAGACGAGCTTGCGGGCCACCTGATGGAAAGTGGTCACCGCCGCCCAAGGACACCTGCAATACCAGGGGCAATGCCGATGCGCTTCTACTAATAGTACTGGCTGTATTTAGTTTGGGGCATGAAAAGTCCACGAAAAGTTTGTTTCTTGATTTATTCCCATATTTTGGTCCGATTTGTATGACTCTCTGACGTGGTTCCATACAAATTTCACGAATAAATACATCTAAAGTCGAAAATAGTAAAAAAGAAGTAAACATTTTTTTTTTATAAACTTGCACTCTTTGACAAACAGAAACACAAGACAAAGCATGACCCAAGAACAGTTTACCAGTAATATTTTAACACTAATAAAAGTATAACGAAATAACCTTAGCTTCGGTTTGAGAAACCACTATTCGTGATATAGCTACGTTAATAACACGCTTATAACTCCGAGTGCAGTTGAAATGTCGTGACCATAGAATATGTAATTGACAGCTGATAATATCGAAAGAAACTGGCAACCCAGTCTTACCAATAGAATACGATTGCTCTATTAATAAAGCGCTTAAAGCGATGCTTGCTTTCAAGTTCTTTACAGATCATCCTTATAAAATACAGTAAGTATTTTATGTAACTGATTTAATTGAATACGATTGATCTATTAATAAAGCGCTTAAAGCGATGCTTGCTTTCAAGTTCTTTACAGATCATCCTTATAAAATACAGTAAGTATTTTATGTAACTGATTTAATTGAATACGATTGATCTATTAATAAAGCGCTTAAAGCGATGCTTGCTTTCAAGTTCTTTACAGATCATCCTTATAAAATACAGTAAGTATTTTATGTAACTGATTTAATTGAATACGATTGATCTATTAATAAAGCGCTTAAAGCGATGCTTGCTTTCAAGTTCTTTACAGATCATTCTAATATATACAACTAACTGATATCAAAATCGAAAAGTGATCACCCATGAAGTACTGACTGGGCGGAAAGTTGGCTACGCGTTTGCCAAAAAAATATATTTTGTGCCTAATGCCTTGTTTTAGTCGTTTAGACCACTTTGCATTGCCTTTCTAATGAAACCGGTTTGGTGCACAACGGTTGGATGGTTTCAAAGTCTATATCTAACGGACATAGGTACAAACAATTTTTGTATATTTAACCGACTTCACAAGGAGGTTATCAATTCAGATGTTTAATTTTTTTTTAATGTATTTTCAGTGATTTCTCCGTCATTTATCAACCGATTTTGATTTTTTTTTATTTGTAAGGAAATGCTTTCGGATTGGTCCCATAGAAATTTTATTAATATCGTTTTAATAGTTTGGGTTCCCAACTTATAAAAAAATTTATAAGTTTTTCATTAAGGTTTAAATAATAAAAAATAATAAAATAAAAAAAAAACATCCAAGTATTTGTTTATTAAACTACCAAAGTTTGGAAGTATGTCATCCAAGAAAACGAAATTGCATGTTTTGCTTTTCTTCGTCCGTTGTACACTGATTTGGATGAATCTTTATGTCAATTTTATTCTATTTTTAAATCATTCATCAGTATCATCAGTTTTCTCAATTGCTTCTCATTATGGAAGCAAATTTAAAAGCGTCAAATACTTCGATTGGTATGGACACCGGCAGTGCAATTTTCGAGTGATTCATGACTTCTGTAATAGCAGGGCGCGCCGGTGAAATTACAGGTACGATAGAATTACACTTCGAAGCAATGAAATACTCAAGAAAGTATTTTTAACATGAAAAGTACTTGATCTTGTAATCTTGAAAATGTAAAACCCCCCGACTTGGTAATTGTAATGTACTGATGAACATGAAAAACCTGAACAGATCTTCATAAATCATAGCTAGCTAAAATTCTGCCAACGTCCGAGTTAATTCACTTTCGCAAGTTTTCCTGCATTTGGGTTAATTCCAAAAAATGTCATCGCCAGTTTATTTCGCAGAAGTTACAAGAATATTTACTATCAGATTTATTCCATTATCAATAAATAAAAAATTAAAGACACTCACATGGATAAAAATTATATAGAGATGAAGAAACATGGCCGCGAAAAGCACTCATTTGACATTGACAAGAGTTGTTATCTAGTGCCAATAGATGGCGCTATTTACCTTTCGTTTGTGCCTCGCATTGTCCATTCAGTGGTGGCAGGTTGTCTCCACACAGGCATCTAGTTACGGAGTCGTAGTGAGTCCTCACGCAGGAGCTACTGCTGATCCCCGCGCATTCCGCCTGGCGGGAACAAGGCCGTGCTGAAACCATGGAGGTTTTAATCAGTGGTTGAATAAAGGTAAGAAAGGAGGTTCGAATCAAGATAACGAAAGAGGATTGATAGAGGGAAATGAAAGAAACCTTCATGTTGTGTCGGTACCATATAATGTACTGTGGGAAAATCAGAATTTATATTAAAGGACTATAGAATAAACACATATATAGGATACTAACCTTTCAATAAATGCAGTTACTCAAATAAACCTATATTTACATTTACCAATATGAAAGTACTTGTAATATTAAAAAAAAGGTTGAAAAAAAACACTTTCTTATTATAATAACTAAGCTTTTCGGTATATTAAGAGGATATTACGCCTCAAATGCCTGTAATTTCCCCGGCACCAGCACTCGTCGACCGAAACAGCAACGCCAGTACACCACTGCTTGGCGGATTAACAGATGTGAAGGCAGTACTACTCTGGACGAACTCAGGACTAGTTCTACTGCTTCTTTGGGTTGCTCCTTTTGTACCACCCGGGGGACACGTGTAGGGACTCTGAGAGTATACACCTAAGGATGCGAGGAACATGGTACATGCAAATTAAGCTTGTCTTTAAGTACTTTATTCATGTAAAAACATATTCTCGAGGCATTGATTGTACTTGTCGAATTGTAGCTTAGCTAGAATAAGGTTATATTATGTAGATAGTTAAACTCAAACTCAATTATTGCTTTAGATTTTAAAGTATCGTTTGGACACGTCAAAATATCAAGTTAACATATTCGTGAGGAAAACGTGTCACAGGAACTCTTACGCAGATGTCAAATTACAGTCGATTTTCATGTTTCAACTTGTCTTATTTTTAAGTATGCAATAATATTAAGTTGCTTTGTCCAGTTTATTTGAAAAACTTCGTAAAAATAACGCACTATGTTACCTTATTCTATGATCCCGAAGAAAAAATCTTTCACATTTCTTCGGGACAGGTTTTCGAAATATTCTTTCCATTAACCTAAATTGAACTATTACAAACTTAGTAAAACAAAAAAGTGATTTATTCACAAGGGGTTTTTAACCGACCTTGAAAGGAGGAAGTTGTCAATTCGACAAAATATTTTTTAGTGTTACGCCATTTCTTCAGGCCAGTCTAAAAGTTACAACTTAAGCGCAATATTATGGAAATTTTACCGTTTCTGAACTCTACTCACGTAATGTATAAACATTGCAGCTAATTTGGGGTACTGAATAACAGACTTCGTGAAATTGTATGCGTATTCAAATAGAACGATTACGACTGAATAATCTACGAGATACTACGAGAAAATCGTTGGTAAAATTTAAAAACAGATGACAGATAAATGTCAAATATAAACAAACGGTATTGACTCTGGTAAATGCACAAGCAGTGCGAAGCCACAAGAAAAAAGAAAAGAAACGGTATCCAGGATACACTGACAATCAGTGCTCTTTAGTATTCCGTCAGTACAGAGCAGTATACAATATATAATGTATATTTCCAGTATACAATAGTAGTCTTTGGTACAGAGATAACCTCAAATTTTCAAAATCCAAACTGAACTAAATTTAATTGTTGCAGGCTAATTTTACTTTCTATTTGTTCGATTTGTGTAGTTCTTAAGATTCCATAATGTACTTTTGATCATAATATATAAATTCAGCGTGATTCTAGAATAAAACTCAAATAAAAATAGGTTTTATAATCCTCACGGATTTAAGCCCAATTCCCCGTTTCAAATATCGATTTCGCGCCAACACGCACGTACCGACCACCTTAACCTGTTTTCAAAGATGGCGTTGTCAGATAAAGCGGAAGTGCAGATTTACGCCAGCAATGGCCGACCGTGAGCCCTTTAGAACGCGATGGAAAGGTCAAAACCTAGGGTTGCCAACCATCAAAATTATTAAACATCACATTAATAATAGAAAGGCGAAAGTTTGTATGTGAGTTTGTTACTCCTTCACGCTCAAACGGCTTAACGGATTTGGATGAAATTTGGTACCAGGATATCCTGGATGTAGACAGGTTACTTTTGATCCCGGAATATTACAATCTTATTCGCGATTCAGAAGTCAAGATGAGATGAAGGGAAATAACAAACAAACCGACAAGTCACAAAAAATTACTTACCATTTTCGGGATGAAAAGTAGCTTAAATGTTTATCCAAGGTATGAGCTATCTTCATAATAAATTTCATCCGAACCATGTATATGTTTTTTTTTTTTAATTTATTTTTCAACTGTTACCCGATCCTCAGTGTCCTAGAAAAACCAATTCAAACCTGCTAACCCTAGTGAGGTCAAGTTATGCCGGGGGGTGTTTCCGCTACCGTGCCGGAAGTCAAACGTATCTCTGTTCCATTTTGATTACTTTGTTACTGGTAGAATTTGTTTCAAGATTTTATTATTGCTTGGTTTCACTGGGCACTAGTTCACTGATATAAAAGTTTATAGCCATTTCGCCCCAAATCAAGCATTGCTTGTGCTATTGAGAACACATAACAGATATAATCATACTAATATTATGCTGAAGTACTATAATTCTGTTCATAGTATATTTTAAGTTATACGAGGGTGTAACCGCGTGGCACAGCTAGTAATTTATATAATTCTGTAGAACATGTTTGATAGTTTACCGGACCACCGAATTAAGGCGCGTATGATACTGACACGAGATCGCAACTTGAATTTGAGCGTTTTACAAATAACAGAATTTGGGGGTGGTCATGCGAACCCCGCTAATAGCGTGTCGTCGTGGAAAAATTCCCCAGAAATTATCATTCCACCATTCCACAATCAAAAACTTTAAAATTCAGTTTTCGCGCCAACACCGAATAGCAGACATTGTAATAGTCAAGTAAAAGTTACAGTGAACAATAAATAAGTGTTTGTAATTACACGAGTGTATTTTAAAATACTTTCTACATTTTTAACAGTTCAAGGGAAATGCGCAAGATATAATAGGCATACAATTATGTTAATTGTATTCGTGCTAGTGGCTGTTTTGACTTCCGTTGGGTGCAGATACACGATCAAATGGCTTGACAAACGGACTTGATAAGGAAAGGTCATTTCGTCAAACATTTGAATATAGTAGCATTTTGTATCTATAAATATCACTCTGAAATATTCAAACTACATTTAGAACAGAATAATAAGTTACAACATACAAAACTTTACATAAAAAAGTAAAGATTTGTTTGGTTTAAATCAGTCTACAATTCTTATAACAGAATACAGAACATTATTTGTTTTTTAATCTACTTTCTTACTTCAAAAGATAGAGATGTTAAATAGTATTACGCATGGTATGCAATCATATTTCTATGCGAAAGAATGCCTCAGATTATCTGTATGTATGTGTGTTTGTTATTCCTTCACACTTCAACGTCTGAACGGATTTATATGAATTTTATTTGAAGCTAGCTCATACCTTATTAACACTTAGGCTACTTTTTATCCCGAAAATTGAAGTAATTTACCCATCGTCTCATTTTCACCGCGGGTAAAGAAAGAACGCGGAATAAAACATACTAATAAGACGTAGAATCTTCCTAATCCGGCACTTCATTAGTCCAATACATCCAATAATCCCGCACTTCAGGAGTCCAATACATCCAATAATCCCGCACTTCAGTAGTCCAATACATCCAATAATCCCGCACTTCAGTAGTCCAATACATCCAATAATCCGGCACTTGAGTTGCCCAATACATCCAATATTCCCGCACTTCAGTAGTCCAATACATCCAATAATCCCGCACTTCAGTAGTCCAATACATCCAATAATCCCGCACTTCAGTAGTCCAATACATCCAATAATCCCGCACTTCAGTAGTCCAATACATCCAATAAACGGCACCCTACGCTCACGCTTCCCTCACCACTTTACTTTCTCACTTTCGTTAGATATTATAATTCTTCGAAATGTAATTCCCCAAAAAAGAAGACTTCAATTAAGGATTATGTATTTTAAACTAATTAGTTAATTGTTGGATATATCACTATATGTTTTCTGTACAATTTTTCTATACAATCCAATATTCCGACAATCTTTGGTTTTTAATAGTGCCGGATTCGTAAGACTCTGTATTAGTGTCTCACTATCCGACACTATTATTTAGTTATTAGTAAGACTGTAATAATAAAATATAATTTAACACAAAAAATTTAAAAAAAAAAAATTGAAAGAAAAAGGAACAACAATAACATACACATTTATTTAGAAGGAAAAGCAAATTATGTCCTATCAATACAAAAGTTAGAGAGAAAGATTATACATTATGAATTTAATGGCAAACCGCAATTTTAATACAAATACAAATATTCTTTATTGTTAAAACTGTACGTCAAAAGTTTGTAGGTGAATCCATTATTTAAAGTTCATTAATGGATGGTAATCCATTTGATATTGATAATCTAGAGCTAATGGTATTTAACGAGGAAACATCATAACTACAGTGAATCGACCATTTAGTTCCAATTCACAGATGTTAAGACTGTATTTGCTATTACTTCATAAAAAGAAAGATATCATTTCGACACGGATGTATCTAATGCAATTTATTCCAATTCTTTAATCTGTAATTATTAAACAACAACAACTCGTTATTGAGGATGTAAACAATGGTCTCTATAAAGTAGTAAATTGGTTCAATGTAAACATTTAGCTACGTAACGGAAAGAAAACTGTAATATTTGTTTTGCCTAGCGTTAAAAAGATACTAATATTAAAATTAAGGAAGAACCGTTGAATCTCGTAGATACCACAAAATTTTCAAAGTTTGTGAATACCACAAATCCCACCAAATGATTGGATCGAGGAATCACGTTGACCCATACAAAGTTTGCCCCCGTTTTTCACCCCCTTAGGGGTAGAATTTCGGAAAATCCTTTCATATCGGATGCCTGCGTCATACAAAGAACACACCCTCCAAGTTTCAAGTCTCTACAATCAGCGATTTAGGCTGTGCGTTGATCCGTAAGTCATTCGATTACCTTTTTATTACATAGATAATAAATGATATCTATGGTATAATGCTACTAAAGCTTGATACAGATAAGTTACGTCCACAGATAATAGAATTCACCGTAAAGACCATAAATTCACCGAGAAGGTCGGATATCAATAAAAAAATTGCTTGCATACATAAATAGGTACTTTGTGACATGCCATGCGAAAGACGGTACCATGGTTGTGTAAGAATTATTACTGTGACCTCTGGCGGAGTATAAATATTTTATGGCATCAGTCTGCCATCTTGACAACGTAACAAGGAAATTCAACACAGAACTAGGCGCATACCACGTATCATGAGACATGTTTTATTATGATTTTTATACTAATTCAGGAATTGTCATCGTGATATGAAGTTAATAAAGAAATGCTAGAAGAATACTCTGTCATACTTTTAAGCCTATGTTTGTATTATTTGATATTATTGTAAACAAAAAGTAATAATTATAAAGGTGATAGTTTGTATGTATGTGTGTTTCTGTGTGTGTATGTTTGTTACTCCTTAACGCTCAAACGGCTCAACGGATATTAATGACATTTGGTAAACTTGTATCCTGGATTAATTTATCGCATACTTTTGATCCCGAAAATTTGCGGGTAACATCGCGGGGCGCAGGTATTACCGTAATAAATCCGAAATAGATTTATTTTAGCTTTGCGTGAAGATGGCGATTTCCCCCGTTCTACGCAACTACGTTGCTAAACTACGCATACATTAACCCACCGATCGATATGTTTCGAGGGTAAAAGCCTTTCTTAACAATAGGCAAGTCTAATTACTTTTTTCCATTTTGGCAACTCACGATTGGATTACAACGTGATTAGAAACTTTTCGGTCTTTGAACTTTTTTAAGTGTAACTTTTTGTTGCTGGCCAGTTATATAATTTTGATTTGGCTCATAGCGAAGCTAGCTTTAAAACTTGGCATTATGGCGGGTGCAAAAGTCGTCCAAACCAAAATTAAAAAAAATGTTCTTTACAGATAATTTTAGTTAAAAAACGTTTATTACTTCTAATTTATTACAATATAAATTTGAATAAATCCAATTCCATCCATAAAGGCTACAAATTAATAACTAAATAAATTGAAGTACAAAAGTGGTTTCACTCGATAAAAAATTTTTTTTTTTCTTTCGTTACAATTAACTTCCTAAAGAATTATTTAACATACTATATAAGAGCTTCAGTCATAGGGGATAAAATTGAGGTAGTTATTTTAAACGAAATTCAATAAAAATTAACAAACGTAGCACTTACATTAGGACATATCCATTAATCATATTATGCTATTATTATCCTATTGTGTAACGTAACCTTTTCAATAAATGTTCGTTCCATCAATCAAAATGTCACCGTCAAAATGATTAATTGACGTTATTACGAGTATTACCAGCCTTCAGAAATATGAGGCATCATAATTTGAGGCAAGGCCGTATGGGAAGAAACAAAAATTAGTTAAAAAAAATCTTAAATGTTTTTTCGTTTGTTGTCTCAATGTACATGAAGAAATATTCATGGACATTTCACATAGCACCATCTAGCCCCAATCTAAGCATATCTTGTACTATGCCAACCAAATTACTGATCTAACATTTATGTAGTACTTTTGTGTAAATAAGCTTATTTCTAACCCAACGCAAAAAGAGGGGTGTTATAATTTTGACTGCTATGTGTCTGTTTGTGGCACCGTAGCTCTTAAATGGTGCAGTGAAGGAATAATAACGGTTTTTTTTTAAATTAATATGTCTAAGTTTTAATGATAACCCATTTAATGATAAACAAGGTGCAAAGTTATATGTTGGAGCTCTGCCTAATCCTAAACGGTTTCTTTAAACTATGTATAAACTTATAATAGAAACAAAATTCTACAAATTTTCCTTATGAACTCACCGTATAAAAATAATAAATATATTAATTACTTACAGCTATAAGAAGACAAAGAAGATCTACTATCCGTTGATAAGACACATGTGAATATAATATAAACATTAATAGAGTGTATTAATATAATATAATATTACATTAAATAGTAGAATAATAATTTATAGAAGTAAAGTGCTTCACTATAAACAACTTTTTTAACTAGATAAAATTGGAAAAAGAGTGAAAAAAATAATACGCCATAAATTTAAAATTGGAATATGAAACTAACTACATGTTTAAAATCGAATACAGATTATAAAAAAAAATCAAAATAGGAATCATAAGCTAGACGTTCATAAAATCGAATATAGATTATACAACAATGCAGTGTTTAGAAAAAAGGTGCATTAGATAGAAAAGCGTGCAAAGAAGAGTTTTAGGCAAGCAGTTTCAAAGCTTTGATCTCACTCCAATAATAAACACGCTCACGGTCAGTCAGTAATTTTTAGATATTTTTATATGGTAACACTAATGTTGTGCGATTGCAATTCTAAGACCTTTATTTACAAGTCGGTCGAAAATTAGGATAAAACAGAAATAAACTATGATCTGAACATGGGCAAAAGTGTCAGAGTAGGTTACAACCCAAGTGAAAGGCAACGTCAAAACACTTTATCTTCATAGAATTCTTATAAAAACACTATCAATAGTCACTTTACTTCTAACACCAGTAAACAGTTACCCAGAATTCCTCTCCGGTACTTCAGAGTTGCCAGTGGTAGGGTTTAGTTATCAACGGGGAGAATGCACACAACATCAATTACAATAGTCACTTTAAAAAAATACTATAATAACTAGACCGATCACGTGTCTAGAAATAAAAAAAAAAAACATTTGCAGCGTTACCTGGCGGCGCGGTCGGCGCAGCGTCTTTAGGTGCTTGCGTGTTGGTCTTCCCAAAAGTAGTAAGGGCCTCCGTAGACTCTCCAGTCAGCCAGCCAGCCAGAAGCAAAGGCAGAATGGCTGCGGCTGCTTGCCGCCTGCACCACATCTCGATACGCCAAAACACACGCATGATTGTCTATGCCTCGTTACGTTCTATCTTTAAAATGCTGCTCTCGGATTGGTCACTTTTTGAAGTGCTATTTGGTGGGCGGTAATATTTTTAATTGTGGCAATAAAAATGTTTTGACGTGTACGTGGAAACGGTTATCGATCGGTGTTTAAAATCGAAAATGATTTGCCAATTTTGCCAGTTCCTAATATGTTAAGTGGGAAAATATATTTAGAGAAGACAAAAATGCAGCGAGACATTGATTCTTTTCGTGAGTTAATCGAATTATTGTATTCAAATGACGAATACGATATAAAGATTTAAATTTACTGAAATTTTTCATTTTTATATTCAAATCGCCGTTCCAAATTTACTACGAATTTTTTTCATTTTGGTAATCGTTTCAATTTTGTTAAATGAGACACATTTTTTATCGTCAATTAAGTTTGTATTTCAATGATTCATCATCAATGTTGCTAGTCTTATTTATTTATTGCATCATTTACTTTAGTATTATACTAGACACTTCTTGTAAACAAATGAAATGCACCCTGCAAGGGCGTAGCAATATTGTAATGCACTTTAAATTATGTTAAGGCTTTGTTTCTATCAAGATGTGGTGTGGAGCAGTTTGATTTTGTTGATAAATGATCTGAATACCCACCTTGCTTCCTGTTACTTTAAATATACAATATCTAATTCGCTGACTATGATATAACAGTACGTGTCGTGCATGTTCCGTCTTCTAGAACATTCTGTCGCCATGGTATTATGATGTTCACACCTAAAGCACATTGGTTAGTATCTACAACGCTTGTTCAGTATGTTTTGTCCGCCAATGCTCTTGTCTTTAATTGTAAACTTTAGCATAAAAAAATCCATTTAAAATAAATGTTGCCATTTTTTAACAATAAAAAAAACAAGAGCTTTGTCGATTGGCCGTTATACCGCAACCTAAGCGTAGTGTGTATTGTGCGTTGCCTTTCTCTTCTGGAAGCATCAAGTCTCATTATATACAAATTCTTACCAGGGGATGCAGTTGTCGTCAAAGGTTTTGGTGGGTCAGTTTGTGCTTTGCCGAACGACGAGATACCGAAACAATTTGCCGACTGTATCGTGAGCCATGCGGTTAAGAGGAATACGAGTGGGCGGTTGCACATAATTTGTTTTATGAGCATTTTCGTTTATCCCTTGTTGGCAACTGTCTGTCTGTCAAACGGTTCTGTGTGAAAGCTGTGTAAATCGAGCATTCATACACCATCCCCAAGCATGTATGTGAAAGCGCTAATAGTTTGAGAGTTTTCAGATGATTTACATATCTTGTCTATCTTAAGCGCAGTTGAGAAGTATTATCAATATACCCTAAAATCTACTCAACAGAAGCCAATTACAGAGAATGTCACTTTAGCGCAGAAGTAATTTTTTTTTTAAAGATTTGTTTTACACTTTTATATAATGAGACAAAAATACTGCACGGTTTTGTGATAGAAGTATTTCAGCTTATGTACAGGCCAATCAAAATATTTACAGTAACTTTGGAATAGTAAATAAATTGCCCCATTATATAAAATCTTACCCGTATGGTATGGAGTGGGGGACGGCGTGGGGAAGGGAGATTGAGTTTTGACAACTCCAAAAACAGGACTAAACACGCTCAAACCCTGTTCGAAGGACCAAAATGACAGCCATATCGGCAGAATAATATGTTTAGACAGCATTATTTCTGAAAAATAAACACTCCTTTTTCATTTCTATTCAATAAAAATAGAAAATACAGTGAATATTATTTACAAAAGTCTTTTTTTTTACAAATAAACAGCAGGCATTTTATATTGATATATACAGTTTCACCCTGTAGGTATTTCTATATAATGGGACTATATATTTAATATCCAACGATTGAATTCTGTCATATCAAGACTTTTCAGTGTTTCCAACGTGCTAATATATTTTTGTGTAAACAACACCGAATCTGTGTTTTATTCTATCACGTGGCAATACCCCGAGTTACCACAGACATAATAATAACATAATTTAATTTAAAAAAAAGCAAATTATATGAACGACACAATTGTAGTTTTGAGAGTTATCGAGAATATTTTTTTGCATTCCATATTAAAGTAAAACGTACCTATATACGCCTACAGCCTGTCTGTTTTTCCTACTTTTACAGTCTTTTGAGCCATTAGATAGATATTGTACAACAAATTATTAACATTACGAAACAATCTTGCAACAGTTAGTACAAACGGCAATTTTATCGCTAACTAGCGACCCGTTCCGGCTTCGCACGGGTGCAATGAAGATAATAATGTGGGGCAGTTTCTCTACTATAATATGCATGTATACTACATGTGAACCTTCCTCTTGAATCACTCTATCTATTGCTCAAAACTGCATTAGAATACGTTGCGTAGTTTAAAAGATCTAAGTATACAAGTGGGAACGACTTTATTATATAATATATGTACTATTTAAGCAATTTTTTCCTATCATAAGCCGCAGCGGGATAAATTTTCTTAGAATATGGCGTTTATTTTGGTGCATATTCAAACAAATAACAAAAATACCATGGGTAGTATGATACCCTCGCCGTGTAGGTCAAAAAGAACTTAGCTGTTTTTTTTTTTTTGAAGTGCTTTTTTGTGGGTATTTAGCAGTAAAGAGCGTGGTAGGGACACAGCCTTTAAAGGCAGAGGTCGGTGGGTTAAAAAAAATGTTTTGCCCAAAGCCACGTTTTTGAAACGGTGCGGAAAATATTGTTACCAAAACCATGCCGTCTTAAAAACAAAAATTCGAAGCCCATTCACTCTCAACCATCAAGAGTAGGCCGGTGTCCCTGCAGGCGAACATCAGAGGCAGATACGAATACGAAATTTTTAGTAATGGCAATAATTTGATCGAAGGAACATGTAACATTTCGATAACTCTCCAAACTGTAATTCTAAATATAAATAAATTTCAAAACTAAAATTTAATGTGAGTATAACTCCAGGGTATTCCTGATTATGGAGAGTGCATATCTGACATACGTGTCCCATTATATAAAAAAGTTACCAGGCGGTGAGGTCGGCTTTGGAGACGGTGGTCGCGTGTTCGACACCCCGAAAGTGCTTAACGCCTCGGACGAGTCTCCAGTGAGCCATGACAGGAGCAGAGGGATAATAAGAGCAGCCGCTTGTCTCCGAAACATCTCGAAAATTCGAAAAGTGAACATTACGATCCGAATGTACTATAACTTGTAACATTACAATCCAAATGAACCCTAACTTGTAACATTATGGTCTGAATGTGTTATAACTCGTAACATTACAATCCAAATGAACTCTAACTTGTAACAATACGGTCCGAATGTGTTATAACTCGTAACATTACAATCCAAATGAACTATAACTTGTAACAATACGGTCCGAATGTGTTATAACTCGTAACATTACAATCCAAATGAACTCTAACTTGTAACATTACAATCCAAATGAACTATAACTTGTAACAATACGGTCCGAATGTTTTAACTTATAACGTTACATTCCAAATGAACTATAACTTGTAACGTTACAATCCGAATGAGTTATAACTTATAACATTACGATCCATATGAGTAATAACTTATAACATTACGATCCATATGAGTTATAACTTTTAACATTACGATCCATATGAGTTATAACTTTTAACATTAGGATTGGAATGAGTTATTGTCACGGTGTTCATGTTGTAACGGTGATCTAACAATTCATGAATTATGGCGAATTTGAGATTTTAAAAAGAAACTTTAAAAATTGGGTATTCAATTGGGCTGTATGTTTTTCTTGTATGTTTATTACTCAATATGTTACAAGTCAAACGAGTTATTGTTACGGTATGAGTTATTTTGGTCAAATTAAAATTGTTTGCAGACTTCAAAAATTGGATTCTCAATTGGAATATATTATTGTATGTTTGTTTTGCCAATTGTGGGTCAATTTGGATGATTTTTATTTGATAGTATACAGTCAAAATGGCTCGTTATAAAATTTAAGCAATAATTTCGAAGTCGTTGTCTGTTGTGTAGTGTATCTTGTTCTTATTAACCAATCAAAGACAAGCCATGAGTTGCAAAAAGTTTGTCACTTATAATAATATCTACCTGAATTTTGACAATGATCCTTTTTGGTACAGAAATTGATTTAAAAAACGAATCCCAAGAACCTTGTATCAATTAATGATTTGATTTTGGGTTCCATGATTTCAATTTTACATTTTGGATTTTATTAAGCTTGAAGAATTTGATACTGAAAATGTTCAAGTTATAAATATACCCCAATATACTGAGTTAAAAATGCATACGTTTATCCAAATTTAATAATACTGATATGATTAAATTAACGTATGGTTTTTGTACATAATAATGTTTATTAATTTGGAAAGGCGAGTTGAAATAATTTCTAAACGCTGGTTTAAATAACTGTTAAATTTGAAATCAATTACAAACCATTATTTTATTTTGTTTTAAACAATCAACGCATATAAAGCTCCGTTGCTTCGGATTTGGTATTGAAATTTAAAAAAATATTTTTTGTACAAAGTAATTTGTCAATTATTTTCAATACTGCAAAGTTAATTTTAGGGTTATCTATATATTATTCATTAAAATACCTAAATATAATCTATTTCAATGAAAAAAATTTAATTTCTTTACGAAAATAATTTATGACACGAAATTCGTTAGGAAACATTTAGGCTAGAATCATTTAAAGTTTATGCAAACAGATTAAAATTAAAGTATTATAGCTATTAATAATATCCTTATCTGTGCTCCACTTTAGCCGATTCTAGCCCTAAGTCTGACCTAGTAATAGTAATTAATAAGTCTAGGTACTAGGTTACCTGTATTTTGTATAAAATGGTGAAATATGACTTATAGATTACAGCATGGTTCTTAAGAATATGTTCTGTGCGTGTTAGTTTTGTGAAATTAATGATCTGTGGTAATCTATTCAGAGCTATTTCTGTTAGAGTAATTTTGGTAGGGTTTTTTTATGTTTTGATACATGGGGTAATAAAAAATATTATCAAATATTATTAAACTAATATTTATTAAATTAGCTTGTACTATGGGAACCAGATTACTGATAAAAACTTACAATTTTTTTTTTATAATAACCTAAAATCCACGGTAAGAGTCGGAAATTTTGATGGTACTGTAAGGGCGCGATGGGTCGCTAGTATAAATGTTAACATGTTTTAAACACATAAAATACACAAGACAAACATCCAAAACCCGAGAACAAACTTTACGCTTATCACACCAAGCCTGCCCCGCTGGGAATCGAACCTAACCGGGTTTGATTCTCCCTCGCTGAAGGCAAGACCACTACCCACTAAGCGGAGATCTACTTCTCTACACTAAGTTGCTTCTAGTTTACGATCCTTACAAATGTATCTTCATATCAATAATTAATATTACAAAACTATTTTCAGATGTACCTATTTATTTACTATAAGTTGTTCCCAGTTTACAAGTTGCTTATAAAAGAGTCTTCAATCAATAATTGATTTCAGCAAAACTTTTTTTCAGATTTATTTATCTACCATAAGTTGTTACCAGTTTACGTGACACTAACAAAGGAGTCTTCATATCAATAATTAAATTCCCAAAACTATTTCCAGATGTACAATAATAAATTAACCCAACGTGAAATGTGTCTTCAGATCAATAATTAATTTCGCAAAACTATTTTAGTGGTAAGTGAAGGTTGGTGCGGAAAGCGGCCGTGATATCGTGTCGCATAATTTTAATAAATATATGACCATATAGCTATTCCATAGAATTTCCCCCGCATAAGACTGTTTAAGCCTTATGCTCGGGGCGTAAAGTATTTTTAAGGTTGCTTTGAGATTCACTTATGACCGTTTTGGCACGGTAGTGGTAGAATACTATTTTTCCTGAGCTTAGAAAGACATGTTAGTAAAAAAAATTGTCATTTCACTTTTATCCGGATATTGGACAAGTCTCCACAAAAAGCAATAATTTATTACTGTAATTTAGAAATATTAAATGCATTTAAGCATATAAGTAAAAAATTACAAATATTACAAAATATAAGAATGTAAGTTACATATTCACTTTTTAATTAAAGATCTCAAGTAAAAAAGTATTTATATTATAAGTTTATATTATAACAAATTTAAGAATATATTTAATTCCATCCCTAAAACTGCACGGACGAAACTTGAACTGGCTACCATGTCTTCACCGCCTTCCAATTGCCGTCCGAAAGCAGAATTTTCTGATGAAATTAAAAGTATTCTTCAATTGACTAAAATAATATTATAAACATTTTATACTTTACAATAAATTTTCAATTCAAAAATGCCAAAACGATCGATAAAATCACTAAAACTTCCCGCGAAATACAAAAAATAACGAGTTTGACATAATTCCATAATTCAAAAAAAGAATGCGTGCAAAAGCCAGTGCTGCTTTATTCGTTTTTTAAATCCGCTTTATATCGTCGAATGTTCTTTTTAAACTTTCTTTTTAATTTTTATTTTTAACACACTGGTGGTACTTGGCTGGATAGTTACAGTTGAGGAGTTATGAGAACTGTACGATGTCTTCGGCGAGCGACGCGGGACTGCCGTCCGAACCTTTTTGGTTGCTCGACTTCTTGGTGTACAGGGTGGTTTTATTACGCCGAAATGTCAATGTCATAATCTTGTTGGGTCAGTCAATACCTGGTTTAAGAAGCCTCAGAAGTCAAAAATTAAAAAGAAGAAGAAGCTGGTTTAAGACGTTTCGATAAATATAGTAATTTTGCGTTGTTTTATATTTATATACTAGCCTAATCACGTATTCTGATTTCCTTTAATTTTTTCGCTCCAGACCTCAATGTTTCATTGAATGTCAAAGAAATAGTATTACATTTTTCTAAAGATTCTTAAATCATGTTAGATATCGTATTGTTTGTTTTTATGTTTTTAACCATAAAACCATTGAATAATTGCGAGTGAATGGGCTCTGATCTACCGCGGGAGCCCAATCCGGATTGGTAGATGTCACATGTCTTCGAATTTATGGTTCTAAGACATGCCGGTTTCCTCACGCTGTTTTCCGTCATCGTGAGAACGTTGCGCACATAAATTTTTCCAGTGAAAAAACTCATTGGTTCACGTGTAGGTTTGAACCAGAGAACGTCAGATTGAAAGTCGGCGTCTTTGCCCCTGGGCCACCACGCTCTCTCCAGGTACTAGCAATTATCAACGTGAAAATATTTGAATATTATTATGTTAAATCAACCTGTATATGGTGGTAAATTAGAAATCGTGTATTCTGAACCCGCGACTTATCGCGAGCTAAGGCAGCCAATCAAACCGCAGCAAAGGGAGGTTAATGTTTAGGGTTCACACTCAAACAACGACATAGGGGCCCGTAGCAAATTATTGCGAAGACCAGGGATACACGTACCCCCTGGGTGGTGCTAAAGGAGCTAAAAAGTAGCAGTAGAACCTGTGCATAGTTCGCACAGTGGTGCACTATTGATTGAATTATAATAAACTAGCTGCGCCCCGCGGTTTCACCCGCATAGTTCCCGTTCCCGTGGAGAATACGGGGATAAATTGATTTTATTTTTTTCGTTAATTTTCCAATGTTTTAATAGTTATTCTGCTATTCGGGACGGAAACAAATCCAACAAATCAAAAACCATGGCAATCGGTCCAGCCGTTCTCGAGTTATAAGTGTTGTAACAAACACGACTTTCTTTTATATATATAGATTTTATAGAAACCTCAAAAATTGTAGCCTATATGTTATTCTGATGTATAAGCTATATTGTGGTAAAGTTTCATTCAAATCCATTCAGTAGTTTTTACGTGAAAGAGTAACAAACATCCATACATCCATACATCCATACTTACAAACTTTCACCTTTATAATAGTAGTAGGATCACATTTTTCCTTTGTTCTCCTCTAGTATAGACTGTGTATATATACCGCCGTCCTATTAAGCAACACATATTAAAACTCCATCCTAAGGTTGTCTGGAAGAAATCGCTTTCAGCGATAAGACCGCCCATTGTACTACATCTAAGTAGATTTATGTAAACGACTATAATGTATATGTTTTGGTGTACAATAATGTGTTCATTCATTCATTCATTCACTCGTATTACTGTGTTCCGGTGGAAGGGTGTGGTTGCCGGTGAAATCACATGTACATGAGACGTAATATCCCCGTGACGGGCGCACCGGAGCGACTTGGGTCTTCTTATACTTTATGACAACAGCAATACGACTTAGATCCTAGTCGTATTGCTGTCGTCGTAAACAACAGCATAGACAACATGTTGTAACATGTCAAGAGAAGAGTGAATAGGTATTATCTAGGCCAGCGTGTTACATCTTCGACCGCATCATCACTTACCATCAGGTGAGATAGCGGTCAAACGATGGCCTATAATGAATAAAAAAATAAAATGTCCACGCAGAAACCTGTATTAGGCATTTGCGTAGGCCATAGATAGCGTCTTTACACCCTTCCCCGGGAACGGGCCTCCTGGCAACGTGCGAGAGGGTCACTAGTGAAGTTCCTTTGGAGAGCCCAGAGACCCTCGAATGCGGAGGCCACCGGAGGGGTTTAGTTTGGGTAAAAGTCCCACATAACTCGGTTGTCCTAGGGCAACCGATGTTTCTGTTGCAGATTCCCCTTCATCAGCAAAAAAAATGAAATAGCGAACCAATAGTACAATTCCCATTTATGCCAATAATTTCGTAGACCTGTTACGGCGTAGCCATGTCGATGCGTAGACAACTCATCGTATTAAACAAAGGCGTAGGGAGTTTTGTCGTAGACACAAAATCATGAAGTGGCGTAGATCAGCTACGACGTAGGCATGTCATGGCGTAGACCATTCGTAGACATAACGGCGTAGGCAGTTACATCGCAGACCTTGTAGCGTAGGCAAGTTATATCGTAGACCAGTTACGCCGTAGACTTGTAGATTATACGGGATTATATTTCTTAAAAGTCAAAGTCAAACTCACTCACTCCTTTACATCTCAAGTATCATTTGGACACGTCAAATTTTACACACTCAAGTAAACATATTCGTGAGCATATAACGTGTATTCTCTTTGTATTAGTAAGTACAATAAAAGGCACTCAATAATTTTGAAAGCTGGTGGAATGGGGATCTAGATCAAACGTTCTGACTTCCCACCACTAAGCAGCAAAGAACATTATGGATTTTTTTGGAACCTAGACATCTACTCAATACTCAAACATTTATTGCATTTCACCATTCATTCATTCATTCATTTATTGCATTTCACATGGTTATTTAGTTGGTAACACAATAGTAATGGTTTTACATATGAACCCTTGTTGGATATTGCAATAGGAGGCAGTTGGCATCTAGTCTAATATAACTGCTCTGTCTCAGAAGAAGGGAGGTAGAGAGAATTTCTACACGATAATAAATGACAAATATAAAAGTAGAAACAAAACCAACATCAATTCTTTCATCGTTATTTTTCATTGAAATTATTCAGATCGGTCTACAACGGGCGAAGAAAAAATCTAGGAAAGCAAAATACGCAATTTCGTTTACTTGGATGACATACTTCAGTTGTTTTGATTTAACAACTAAACTATTAATATCATAATATTTTTTTAAATGACCATCTGATATTGAGAAAAGTAACGAAATTGTGTATTTTGCTTTCTTATGACTATGTTCTATACTCATACTCATACTCATACTCATTTATTCGGCCTTAGGAACTACGGAACACTTGGTTTTGTCAAAAATGATGGCTTACATAACCTAAAAGATACAATAACAAGAAATAAGAAGCTAGAAACAGACAAGACAAATCACATGCTTTAACAATAAGTTTACAATAATATAATTTTAAATGTCAAATTATATACCGTTGTATACCAATGCATATACAGGATACCCCTATGGGCGAGTTTTTTTTTTTTTTTTACCACTTAGGTGGCAAAAAAGCGAGGTATCACTCGCGCGTTGCTGACCCATTAAATATTTAAAACGTCCCTTTTGAAGGACCTCATACTGATAAGGATAAGTGCTGAATTCTTTTATTTCGAATTTTTTAATCTTGGTAGTTTTTTTATAGTATGACAGGGCAACACTGCCGCCGCATTTTTTTATTGATACCATTATAAAATCGACATGGCTAAGTACTGCCGCTAATTGAAGATGTAAAGTGTTGGTGTGATGCTGCAAGTATGTTAGAATCCTTTGGTATAACTCTTGCGTACTAAAATTCAATTTAGCCACTATAATTTATTAATTATTTATGGAGCTACGAAGGATAATGTTTATATTTATCCGGAACCAGAGAGAAAAAATTAATTGTGTATAGAACAAGACCAAGTGTTCCTACTGCAAATAAATAATATGAATATGAAAAACGTTGCAACACCGACATGAAAACGGGGCATAGTTCATGTTTTTATGTAGAGGTCAATTTACACTGGTCGTTAATACGAAGGCTATAAATAACCGCTGTATTTTATTTGATACCAGTAAAGCTTTGGTTAGAGTGTCAGCGAGACGCATTTAATGAGACGCATGAGATGTATCATCCCCGTCTCGGGTGATGGACGCAGCAGGATGAATGCGACTCAGTAAAGATTTGGATCTCATACTGAGTCGCGTTACTGTTGTCATGGGCGGGGGTCACCACTTACCATAGGTCACCATATACCAATTTTTTGGTTCTAAGACATGCCGGTTTCCTCACGATATTTTCCGTCACCGTTTCGAGAACGTGGTATTGCGCACATAAATTTTTCAAGTGAAAAATCTCATTGGTTCCCGTTTGGGTTTGAACCAGCGACCTTCAGATTGAAAGTCGGCGTCTGTGCCTCTGGGCCACCACGCTCTCAACTAGTAGGTACTTAAAATAAATACATATTAATACAGAGACCCAGAAAATCCATCTATGTTCATTACATCAATGACGGCTCCGTGGCTTAATTGGTAGTCCTGCCTTCGAAGCGAAGGCTCCCGGGTTCGATTCCCGGCCGGGGCACACTTTGTGTGGTGATCATGTAGTTTGTTCTCGCGTCTTGGGTGTTTGTCCATGCCTGAGACACAGGGAATCCTTGTGCAGAGGTATGAGTGTGTAAACGTTTAAAAATTTTACTACGTGGGAATTGAATATACAGAAGGCAGAGCAGTAGTTTGTAGTGACAGCGTGTAACTATGAACCTCATAGTTACACGCTGTCACTACGAACTAACCCCACTTAGTAACATAAGTGAAGCCATTATCGTCATGCAATAACAGAGTTCGTCACAGAATGATACCTATTTCTTATAGCAAAGTTATTTATATCAATTTTTGTGTTTATATTTTTATATGTTTGTTAGTCTGTAAGGTATTTATTATATGGGCCTGTTTTTAGTATTATATTTATACAAAAGCCTGAAAAGCCTGAAAAAATAGCCTGAAATAAAGATTTATTATTTATTATTTATTTATAACGACTAGCGACCCGCCCCGGCTTCGCACGGCACAGTATGACGTAATTCATATTACGATTCCGTAGTACATCATTTTGATTTATCTCGTAATGTTTTGCCAGCATTACTAATGTAAGCGAACAAAAATATATTTTTTTTACGATATCTTTACAAATTATTTTAATTCTCGGTGATATAATGTTTTTTCTGTAATATAATATTTTATTACTTTCAACGAGGAATTCTTCTATAGAGTTTAAATTTTTTAAATATTTTTAAATTAATGGGCTCACTTGCTAACGGCCCACCAACGGCCACCACAACACTTGAGGTGTTGCCAACGCGGTGCCTATCAGCTAAAAATCTCTTCACACTCTTTAAATTTTTACATGTTGAAACATAAAACGTAATAACCCACAGACTCAGAACAAATCGTCACACAAAAATTTGCCCAGTCAATTCCGGGTGGGAATCGAACCCAGACCTACTAGCCAACTAAGCTGTGTCTTTGACGTTAGTCAACAATAATAATTAAATCAATTTTTTTTTTTCTAATTCAATAGCATAGGGTTTGAACAAGCGCTAAACTTAGTTTTAAGAAAACATACTGTTACTAATTTATAAAAAACTAGCAGCCCGTCCCGGCTTCGCACGGGGTAGTGACATAACTACAATAGTTGGACATATGCTACCGCGGAGTTTTTTGTAGACATTATGATGTTCTTCAATATTGTTGTACATTATTTTGTTCTATCGCTAATAGTTTCGGCAGCGCATTCGACGAAACACATTTTAAGACTCATTTTTCTACACCTTCGGTTTCATTGTTCAAATTTTACCAAGGATCCCTAATTTTTTTCAAAATGAAATGTAGCCTATGTCAAATTGGAAGAATGTAGCATTCTATTGGTGAAAGAATTTTTTAAATCGGCCCAGTACTTTTTGACCCAATCATTACAAACATACAAACATAGGTACAAATCTGTCCTCTTTATAATATTAGTGTAGATAAAAATTGTCGTTTCCATGTAAATATTATTTAAGAATTCAACGGAAATAAAGATTTTTGACTTGACTTGACTTATTAATACAAAATTTTTCCCAAGAATTACAAAATTTAACGAGAAATAATTGGTTCTATTAACTAGAAAAAAATACTGTGCGATGACCGTAATATAACTTACAACAAAATCTCTTATCATCTGACATTGTCCTAATATAAGCAGCAAATCCACTTACCATAAACCAGGTCAAGGACTTACCTTCATTCAGCAAACGTATTTGCTCCATAAACAGCCGGTGTTTGATGAGTAAACTTTTTCAAGCTGTCAACCTGTCAATGTCACTGTCAGTGTTCCCGCGTAAACGCTTTTCCGTAATTGGAAAACACGGAGGTTTTACGTAAATTAAGTCGATGGATTAAAATAGGTTTATGTAGTTAAATTGTAGGGCAGCCCGTGTAGATAACAATCTAAACATTCTTATAAAAGCATAAATTTTAAGTAGATGTCACTTGTGAATGTTATTTATACGCAATACCGTTTAACATCAAAAAGGCGCCTAGAACAAACATATAGCATTCCAAATTCTAAAAACATAGCGTGAGACAAATACCTAACGTATCGGCCAGCCGCTAAACTGACCATATTCCAATAAATAGTGAGCATAATATGCTTAACTATGTGACCTTTGGCATAACACGTAACATTCTTTACCCAAGTTTTAAATTAAAAAAATATATTCATAGGCAGCACCGTACCAATTCCGATCTTACCTCAACGGGCCAACGTTGAAAATCGTTTGTGGTAATTTCAAAGACGTTTTCCTTATTTTTAATCGACCTCCTTTCGTGCTGAAACTTCGTGCGTGTTCGCCCTTTGCTGTTAATTTGAATTTGGAATTTCGGTGCTGTGAGTGCTAGTTATTTTCCAAATCGATCCTCGACTTGGAATTCCCGTGTTAGGAAATATCAATATTTATTAGACTTATTGTAAGTAAAAGTGCGATTGAGTGGCCTGACAGCTCAGTTGGGTTGTAGATCTGCCTTCTGCGCTGTAGGTCGTCTGTTCAATTCCCAGAACTAACAACATTTGTATGACGATTCGTTCTTTGTCTGGGTGTTAATATGTTTTTAGACAGAAATAAAAAGTATCATATCAATTATCTTGTTGCCATTGTAAAATCTATGCTTAATTTAGCGCTAGATGTCGCTGTCTGAAATCTTCATTGCAATATTATATTTTCCAAATGCATTCTAACTATGCATTCTATCAGTGATGTAGTTACCATTACAAGCTATGCTTAGAGCTAAACAGTAGTGAAACGTATAATAATATTTATGTAAGCGTAAAACTTATTAAATTGATCATACACAAACGTTTTCGTGAAAAATCTATCGAGATTATTCGCTTGAAGGTCATTATACCTATTAATATAATTAAAATTTAACATAAGCTGCGTCGCGTGCCCCGCCCGATACGATCTTGCGTAGGGTAGAAATCTTTGAACGTTTTAATACGTATGTACCACTGAGTACATGCTTATTGTTGTAAAAAAGTGGACCCATGACCTTTGACTGAAAAAAGGTAGAAATTTTACAAAGAGGTTTCTATTTATTTATATATTTATTTAATAAGGACTCCCAACATAGGATACACTGAACATACAACTTAAAATAATCAAAGGTTTTAAATAATAGTTATGTTATCTATACTAATATTATAATTATATTATAGCTGCAGAGTTTGTTTGTTTGTTTGAACGCCTAATCTCTGGAACTAATGGTCCGATTTGAATGATTCTTTCAGTGTTGGGTAGTCCATTTATCGAGGAAGGCTATAGGCTATGTTTTTTTTTTCAAAATTAGGGATCCGTAAGTAAATTGCTATTTTGTAACCCAAGGTGTAAAATTGAAAACCTATTTTTGCGTGCGCTGCAAAAACTATTGACAATAGAACAAAATGATGTACTACGGGTTTGTAGATCCCATTAAGACCTACAAAAAAGTCCACAAGAACATATATCTAGCTATCATGGTTTTATCACAATAACCGATTTTGTGTATCAAATTTGTACACAGTGTGCAATTTGAAAGATAGGATAGCTCACATCTCAATTTATGATCGCAATATTATTTTATTGCAAATTATAATATCGTATGACAAAAACGTTAGCCACAGCAACGCGTGGCCCGGTCAGCTAGTTTATATATAAAACTACACATAACTATGTGTAGGTTTATAACGACCTTTCATATAAAGCATTTTTCTTTAAATGTTAATAAGTGACGGATCGAGCTGAGGGCCCACCTGGTAAGTGGCGCCCCCCGCCCATGACAACAGCAATGCGACACAGTATGAGATTTGGATCTTACACTGAGTCGCACTCATCCTGAGTCCATCACCCGAGACGGGGGTGATACGTCTAAATGCGCATGTTCATCCACATCTTCCACCAGAACACAGTAATGCTAGCGCTACTACTTGGCGGCAGATTCCAGGTATAGTGGCAGTACCGGACGATTTTATCACAAGTTCTACTGCTACTTTGTATTGCTCCTGCACCTCCCGTGGGACACATGTCCCCTGAGGGGACGCGAGCAATATGGTCCCCCCAAAAAGTGTCCGGTATTTGATATTAGTGAGGTAGATAATATAAATATGCAGGTGTTTCTAAATAGATATCTTATCAACACAGCTGTGTGATTACGAATTTATGATCTATCGGCTAATCAATCTATACTGGACTTACTGGTAACTAACGGATACCCTCGTAGAGGTAGGCAGGCATGAGGCGTTACATTCCCGTCTGTTGCTATGGGCGGAGGAGGAGAGGAAACGCTGAAACAGTGCTGCCAACAACCCAGAGTCCTTCTCCGTTATGTAAAGGAGTTGGGATGGCTGGGGTAGGGTTTAGTTAACGGGGGACAATGCACAATACACCCCTATGCGGGACGTCAGTGCAGGCCTAGTCACCCCCACCCAGAATTAAATCCTAATCCTAATCAAGGTGGTAAAATAGAATTAGAATTAGATGGGCGGAGGTGACCGCTTAACTAGGTGGGCCTGGAGCCAGACGTAAACTTAACAAATAATATTAGCTTAAACATGAAAACTGACTGTAATGTTGACATATCTGTGTGCATGTAATGTGTAGGGAGTTCCTGTGACACGTTACATGCTCACGAATATGTGTACATGCGTGTGTAAAATTTGACGTGTACAAATAATACTTGAGATCTAAAGGAATAAATGAGTTTGACTTTTGACTTTTGACACGTATATATACAATACAAAAAAATACGGGCCAGTCGGGATAACAGGTATTCGACGGTGAGTCGATAGAATTGCCAAATCTATATATATAAAAGAAAGTCGTGTTAGTTACTTCACTTATAACTCAAGAACGGCTGAACCGATTTAGCTGAAAATTGGCAGGGAGGTAGTTTAGAGCCAGGAGAAGGACATAGGATACTTTTTATCCCGTTCGACATCATTCCCGTGTGACTTGACATGTAACGTCAGTCACTATAAAACGTGGTATAACAAAAAAGAATCAGACTTGGAATAACAAAATTGACGTATAATGACAGCTATGTAATGACGTATGGATGACTATTTGATATTTGTAAGAAATCTATATATATAAAAGAAAGTCGTGTTTGTTACAACACTTATAACTCGAGAACGGCTGGACCGATTGCCATGGTTTTTGATTTGTTGGATTTGTTTCCGTCCCGAATAGCGGAATAACTATTAAAAACATTGGAAAATTAACGAAAAAATAAAATCAATTTATCCCCGTATTCTCCACGGGAACGGGAACTATGCGGGTGAAACCGCGGGGCGCAGCTAGTTACTAATATATCTAATCAAATACTTATCTGTAAATCGATAGATAAATGAGTCAATATATCATTTAGGTAGAATTTGCCGTGGGGTGTTGGTGTAAAACATGTGGGGTTTTAAAGTGTTTTTCGTGTTCGGTATGTGTTTTTCATCGCCATGTGTGTTTTTGCTATCTGCGACACAGTTTTTATACTTCTGCAGGTAGCATCGTTTCCATTTTGTAAAATAAATGCCTTGTAACAGGCATAATGATTTATTATTATTCAAAACCAGTTACTTGATAGTTTTAATCGTAATTTTGTGTAATTGCCTATTTTTGCGAGAGCGTGGTGGCCCAGGGACATAGACACCGACTTTCAATCTGAAGGTTGCTGGTTCAAACCCTCACGTGCACCAATGAGTTTTTTCACTTGAAAAAATTGATGTGCGCAATACCACGTTCTCGAAACGGTGACGGAAAACATCGTGAGGAAACCGGCATGTCTTAGAACCAAGAATTCGACGACATGTGACATCTACCAATCCGGATTGGGCTCCCGTGGTAGATCAGAGCCCATTCACTCTCAATTATCGACAGTAGGCCGGTGTCCCTGCAGTGGGAACATTAGAGGCTGGTACGGCCTATTTTGCAGTCGACATTTGTTTTATTAGTTGTAGTTTTATGTAAAGATAGAAACGTCAATTTATAAAAAGTTTCGTAGTAACTGAAATTGGCTCTAAAACCTAGATAGAACTTAAATACTTGTGCTAAAAACTGATGTTTATAAATAAACTAGCGACCCGCCCTGGCTTCGTTCGGCTTTGCTCTACTATAACATGCATGTATACTACATATTAACTTTCCTCTTGAATATACTATCTATTGCTGAAAACTGCTTTAAATTTACGTTGCGTAGTTAAAAAGATCTATGCGTACAAAGCGGAAGCGACTTTGTTTTATACTATTTAATAAACTATGATTCTGTTGTAGTAAAAATATGTAGTGAAAAAAGCTTTGAAAAAACAAACGAAAAAAATGGTCGTTTTGAATAAAAAAAATACAAATATCTTTGAGATCCATTTTCGAAAAAATCGACTTCAATACTTTTATTCCATATATTTTTAGGAATAAATTTCTTAGGAATAGGAAAAAAACATAGGATTTTTTTATTTTGAAGTATGTACTTTCATTGGTCACAAATAAACTTCATCAAAATCGGTTCAATAGTTAGATTATTAAATCAAAATAACTAGAAAAATATTTCATCCAAGTAACCGAATTGAATATTTTTTTAGTTGTAAATTTTTTCTTCGCCCTTTGTATATTTCTTTTAAAACAGTAGGGTGTTAAGTTAGTTGATGGTAATGGCGAAAAGTAAAGAATGAAAGTAGCGAAGTCAGAGTTTTTGAATTATTTGTGCTCCGTGGCTTTGGCAGAAGCCCTGCCTTCGAAGCGAGGGGTCCCGGGTTCGATTCCCGTCCAGGGCACACTTGTGTGGTGAACATGAAGTTTGTTCTGGTTTTGGGTGTTTGTCTTGTGTTTCTGTGTTTGTCCATGCCATCTGCGACAGGGAATCCTAGTGCAGAGGTCTGAGTAAACGTTTAATTATGTTTCCCAGGATGCTGTGTCCACTCCGTTCTGGGCCAGTGGTCGTGCACCCAGGACTCGCAGTGCGCAGACGTCTCCGGCAGCGTGTGTTCCGGGGGACTGTGCGCCTGCGCAGCGGGACAGCAGATAGTCAATAACGCTTGTGTTGACTGTAAGTTTTTAACTAAGATTAGGAGGTATTCCGCATGAAATCCGCCTTAGTCCTTCACTTACCGTCTTTAAGAGCAAAGTAAAAGAACATTTCGTCTCGCTTTAATCTGGTATTTTTATTTTTTATTTTTTTTATTCATTATAGGCCATCGTTTGACCGCTATCTCACCTGATGGTAAGTGATGATGCGGTCGAAGATGTAACACGCTGGCTATTTGTTAATAAAATATAGATTTACTATTTATTTATGTATATGTCAAAGTCAAACTCATTTATCCCTTTAGATCACAAGTATCATTTGGACACGTAAAATTTTACATATGCATGTGCACATATTCGTGAGCATATAGCGTGTCACATGAATGTGTGTATGTGAGAATATATATATAAGTTTATAGTTGGTATTTATTTATGTATTTGGAATATATATTATATGTTCTATAATAGTTAGTTAGTTATAACGTGTCACAGGAGCTCCTTACACATAACAAGCACACAGATATTATTATGTCAACATTACGGTCAGTTTTTAGTCATAAAATGAACTTTTTTGGCACTTTTTTTTGTTGGTTAAATGTATGTATATACCTATATATTTCAGTGGCCCCATATCACACTTCTACTTGCATCGAAGACCACCAATGCTCGCGGCTATTTCTATCTTTCGAGTGCAGACGCGGGGAAGATACGCAAGGTAATCTTAACTTGATTTTATTAATGAACTAGCTTAATAATGAATGCAATTTAACAATTATTCGCGGTAGCTAAATAATTTTTTTAATAAACCTTACCGTTTAAAAAAGAAGATTTCCTAATTGGTATGCAACGGGCGAAGAAAAGTCACAGGAAAGCAATTTCTTCTACCAAAAATCTTCTAATCGGAATCTGTTGAAAGACGACACGTTTGCGCCGAATTCCAGATCTTAATTCCGGTTCAAACCGAACGCGTTTGTCAAGCTTTAAGGTAATCTTTCCATCAGGTTCCTGCCACTGCCAGTCCGGCCATCACTACTTCCTCGGCCGATGCTGGAAGTCAACAGGATACGGGGCGGCATGCAGCTCTGATGAGGAATGCATTGGAGGTACATGAAGACCTCATAGCAAAATATTAGATGTAACTTAAGTAAATGCGGTATCATTGACTCCACTAACACGGAATGCAAATGTGGCACTCCTTTGCAGACAATGCCGCACTTGCTGGAATGCCGATCCTGCCCAAATTCCTGCACTATGGGTGACTTAATGCGGGCTACCAGAGCCACTGACGTAGCGAATTTTTGGGCAAATCTATACGAATATTATAAAGCTGCAGAGTTTGTTTGTTTGTTTGTTTGAACGCGCTAATCTCTGGAACTACTGGTCCAATTTGAATGATTCTTTCAGTGTTGGGTAGTCCATTTATCGAGGAAGGCTATAGGCTATGTTTTTTTTTTCAAAATTAGGGATCCGTAAGTAAATTACTATTTTGTAACACAAGGTGTAAAATCGAAAACCTATTTTTGCGTGCGCTGCAAAAACTATTGACAATAGAACAAAATGATGTACTACGGGTTTGTAGATCCCATTAAGACCTACAAAAAAGTCCGCGAGAACATATATCTAGCTATCATGGTTTAATCACAATAACCGATTTTGTGTATCAAATTTGTACACCGTGTGCAGTTTGATCCAACTTGAAAGATAGGATAGCTCACATCTCAATTTATGATCGTAATATTATTTTATTGCAAATTATAATATCGTATGACAAAAACGTTAGCCACAGCAACGCGTGGCCCGGTCAGCTAGTATATATAAAGGTTTATTTTATCGACACGAAAGAAGATGCTTAGATGTGTAGCATTATGTTCTTGGTGGTAATTAAAAGCAGCGTTTCGGCCTTTATGTTTCTTAAATAATGGGGTTTGGCTGCGTCGTGGACACGGCCGTGTTTTACGTGAATACGTGTCCGTAAACGCAGCGAAACGACCTCAAAATGGCGGCGTCAACGTCACAAAGTCTTTGATCCTTTAGCAATCGAGTATTGTTGGATGTAGATGATAGATATTTATAAAACTGTATCCCCGATTTTGTTATCATCAGTTTTCTGAATGACTTCCCACTATCGAAGCACATTTGAAGACGTATTCACGTAAAAACATCTTATTTTGTAGATGTGATACGAGACCCTTATAACATGAACTGCATCGCTGGCACCTGCGCTTGCGCATCGGGTTACTACGAGAGACAGCGCGGCGAATGCAGGAAGATCGCATATGGTAAGCAAACCTTCCTATTCGAATGGGATGAACATTTAAAATTAAAAATCTTAAGTAATAAAAACAATGGGCTGTCTCGCTATAAAGCGATCTCTTACAGACAATCTTTGGATGGACAAGAAGTATTAGAAATTAGAAGTCTATTTGTTTGTTACGCTTTCACGCATCAACCACTGAAGCGATTTAAAAAATTCTTTCACCAATGTAAAGCTACATTATCAGCGAGTAACATAGCCACTCAAGCGTCCGGCCCGCGCGGCGACTTATGTCTGTAACGTCCCGCATCTAGTATCAAATAGCAGTATTAATAACAGCTGAATTTGCGTCTGTTGAAGCGTGAATAGGATCGATGACCGCGCGAGTTGTTCGACCCATTGCTGTAGCGTAGACGCTACAGCAATTGTAATTTTTTGACTCAATCGAAGCATGGACGCCTGAGTGGATAGGCTATATTTTAACCCCGTATTCTCAGGGACACGGGAACTACGCGGGTGAAACTGCGCAGGTAATTTTTTATATATAAAGTATGATTGATTGTTTGCAGCTGTAGGTGATAGATGCGTTTTGAATGAGGACTGTCAGTTTGCAGGCGGAGTGTGCAACATCAACACACTGACCTGCGACGCAAGTTCTGGTAAGTCTGTCTATCTTCTATATATATAAAAGAAAGTCGTGTTTGTTACAACACTTATAACTCGAGAACGGCTGGACCGGTTGCCATGGTTTTTGATTTGTTGGATTTGTTTCCGTCCCGAACAGCAGAATAACTGTTAAAAACATTGGAAAATTAACGAAAAAATAAAATCAATTTATCCCCGTATTCTCCACGCAGCTAGTTTTTAATAGTTTTCATCCGATATCCAAAGGTAACTATGCTGTATTTTTCTATGTCATCTCTGCGTAGTCATTTATCAACCGTTTTGGAAAATAACACCATTATACGCTCCAAAATTAAAATCGCAGATGTTACTCACAAAGCAAAATTGACTGGACTGGGCTGAGGGCCCACCTGATGGTAAGTGGTGATCCTCGCCCATGACAACAGTAATGCGCGCGACTCAGTATGAGATACAAATCTTTACTGAGTCGCATTCATCCTGCGTCCGTCACCCGAGACGGGGATGATACACATGCGCATGTGATTTCACCGGCAGCTACACTCTTCCACCGGAACACAGTAATGCACTACTGCTTGGCGGCAGATTCCAGGTGGTAGTACCTCTACGGACGAACTTGGCATAAGTTCTACTGCTACATTTGGTTGCTCCTTTAGCACCACCCAGGGGGTACGTGTAGGGAATCAAAGGGTACACCTACGGACGCGAGCAACTGGACGTCTGCCGCATGTCAGAGGAACTCTGGCCAAAGACAACGACAGAGTGGATCCCTAACGGGAAACGGCGTCGTGGCCGACCCAGGCGGAGATGGCGGAACGATCTTGACAACTGTATGAGAGACTGGCCTTCAACGCAAGACCGGAAGGAGTGGAAGGGATTAGGAAGGCCTTTGCCCTGCAGTGGGACGATGCAGGCTAATAATAATAATAATAATCATTTGAAAAACCATTTTTACACATAAAAATTAAAAACAAAAATGTAAAAATTACAATAGAAAATTTTGGTCGTGGGGTGCCAAGAACGCTGGCTGCATTCCCGCGTTGGACGGCCGAAGGTAATATTTGGGCGAGGAACGAGCCAGCCTTCTTGTCCCCAGTGGCATCACATAAAAGAGTCGATTTTTTTTTATAAACGATTTTGTTGTCGATCCTAATGATTAAAAATGATTTACCTTCACAGTTTCACAATCTGCGGCAGCGCCCCAAGTGACGTCATCTCGTGCCAACGTCACATCCTCAATTGTGACGTCCGCATCTGTCAATGTCACATCACGATTGCACGGATCGCCTTGCGTTGACGGATGCGATGCGCCATTCGAGTGTGGCGCGTTTGGTGCGTGCGTGTGCCCCGTGGGATACTACGCCTCCGCTGACGGCGGGAGATGCTTGGCAGGTGGGTTTAGTGACGTCACTTTACACTGCAGCCGTGACGTCATCGCCAACGTCGCGTGTGTGTCGTGACGTCAGCATGAAAGTCTAAATAGTTTATGTCCATTGCATTCTTTAAAAAATACTTGGGATAGTGACTTTTTTTTAAATAAGTATGTACCTATACCTACAAGATCATGCGTTTTTATTACTAATTTTAGCGCTTTAGCACTTGGGAGAACAAGCAAGAAACCCCTAATGGACGTTTTGTATAATTTAATAGGTGTGTGAATATGACTCCGCCCCTTTTTGTCAAAATTTTTGTCAAAACACATTTGTTCGCTTACAAAATTAAAAAAAAAATTATTGAAAGTATGCTCCATCTGCAGCTACAACCTTCGCCCATCGTTCAGGTAGTTTTCGTATTCCTTGCTGGAAGAAGTCCTGGTCTTTTGAGCTTATCCAGTTGTCAATCCAAATTTTGATACTTTCACATGAAGTAAACTTTTCTCCAGTAAGGTCTGTCTGCATCGTCCGGAATAGGTGGTAATCCGAAGGAGCTATGTCTGGTGAATATGGCGGGTGGGGTAACACTTCCCAGTCCTGTCCCTCTAAATATCTTTTTACGACTTCTGCGGTATGCGGTTTGGCATTGTCATGCTGAAGAACTAATTTGTTATGTCTATTCACCCATTCTGGTCGTTTTTCTTCTATGGCTCGCTTCAAACGCATTAGTTGTCGTCGGTAAACTTCTCCATTAATAGTTTCAGAGGGTTTGAGCAACTCATAATATACAATACCTTTCCGATCCCACCAAATACAGAGCATGACCTTGGCACAGTGAGTATTTATTTTTGGCTGTGATGGGCCTGGTTCGCCTGGTTTCACCCAAGCTTTTTTGCGTTTAGGATTTTCGTAGTGTATCCATTTTTCGTCTCCTGTAACTATCCGATGCAAAAATCCTTTTCTTTGCTGTCTTTGAAGCAGCATTTCACAAATGGTTTTCCGACGTTCCATGTCTCTTTCTTTTAAATCATGTGGAACCCAGTCACCGGCTTTTTGAATCATTCCCATCATTTGTAAACGCTTTGCAACAGTTGAACGATCAACATTTAATGCTGCAGCTAATTCTGATTGAGTTTGGCAAGAATCTTCCGCCAATAATGCTTCCAATTCAGCATCTTCAAATTTTTTTGGTGGTTTTCCATGTTCTTTATCCTCAGTACTAAAATCGTTATTTTGAAATCGTCGAAACCATTCCTTGCAAGTTGTATTAGACGGAGCATGCTCACCATAAATCTCCACAAGCAAACGATAAGTTTCCGCTGCAGTTTTCTTCGCAATAAAATAATGTAATAACACTTCCCGCAAATGACGTTTATTTGGAATAAAAACCGACATTTTCGAAAAGGTGAAAACAATTGTTGCTTACACTTCAACCAAATATCATAAAATGCGTTAGATAGCTGACATTCAGTACTATCGAATACAAGTATGGTCATTTATTAGTACACGTAAACAATACTAAAAACGACATCTGTTGAGAAAGGGCGGAGTCATATTCACACACCCAATAATTTATATACTTTTTCTTTTTTCTCGATGTACATTGGCATATTTATGTTCTATGTAATAAGGCGAATGTGAGCACCGAGACAAACCCGTCTAGGATTTAATGGTGCAAAAAAAAAACAGAAATGTAAAAACATTATATATATTACAGAATAAAAAAATAAAAAAAAGTCACATATTCTTTCAGATTGTTTCCATAGAAATTTTATCAAAATCCAACCAATAGTTTGGTTGTTAAATCAAAATAACTGGAAAAAAAAGGTCATATATAAGAAAATTAGAATGATAATTTTGCTTTGCGGTAACTTTTTTCTTCGCTCATTGCATACCTTGTTTCTTTATTAATTGAGTATTTTATTAATATTTTTAAGATTTTAGTTTTAGATTTATTATTGCTTGTAATGTGTAATCTGTGTCTAAATAAATTATTGAGTAATAAATGAGTGAAATCCATTTTACAATTTCGTTCAATCAGTCTCTCGTTTTGACGTAAACAAGTTTAACATTATAAATATTAAAACTATCACGGTTATGAACATTATTATTCGTGTTACCGAGACATTTACCATGATTTGTGAGTTTCGTTGACTCCCGATATTTCAGTTTGCCCGGGACCACGGCGCATGTAACTGCGTCGAAATATCGGGAGTCAAAACTCACAAATCGTGGTAAATATCTCGGTAACACTAATAATATGTTTAACATTTTTTTAACTCCACACCGTTGTCAACGCATTTATGTTTTAGAATTGGGGTCTGTTTCGACGGAGGCGCAGTGCGAAGGCTTCCTGGCAGAAGTGTTCGACGGTATCTGCTCATGTCCAGCCAACTTCTACTACGAGGAGAACATGAGGGATTGTGTCAAAGGTACCGTATTCCGCCAGGAATATTTTTAGGGAGCTACATCTAGCGCTGTCTGGCTAAAAAATCGACCACATTTGTTACTCTGTTAAATATAATAACAAATGCTGTAAATGGCGGAGAGGTACTGCCACTAAATCTGGAATCTGCCGCCAAGCAGTAGTGCTCGCAATACTGTGTTCCGGTGGAAGGGTGTGGGTGCCGGTGAAATCACATGAGACGTATCAGCCTCGTCTCAAGTGATGGACTCAGGATGAGTGCGACTCAGTGTAAGATCTAAATCTTATACTGAGTCGCATTACTGTTGTCATGGGCGGGGGGCGCTACTTACCAGGTGGGCCCTCGGCTCGTTCCGTCAATAATTCACATTAAAAAAAAATGCTCTATTGTTTCAGTGACTCGTATCATCACCGATTCGTGTACCACTGACGAGAACTGTCATACGTTTGGCGCGGCGTCATATTGTGGGGCGCCCCAGGAGCCGTGGGGCCTGCGCACCTGTCAGTGTGACCCGGAACAAGCCGTGTGGGACGGAAACAGACAGATGTGCAGGCTGTTTGTTGGTAAGAGATGAATATAGCGAACATTTTGAAGATTTTGAAGATAATTCGTACCAGCCTCTAATGTTCCCGCTGCTGACACCGGCCTACGTCGATAACTGAGAGTGAATGGGCTTTGATCTACCACGGGAGCCCAATCCGGATTGGTAGATGTCACATGTCGTCGAATTTTTGGTTCTAAGACATGCCGGTTTCCTCACGATGTTTTCCGTCACCGTTTCGAGAACGTGGTATTGCGCATATAATTTTTTCAAGTGAAAAAACTCATTCATTTCCCAATTCACTTTACTAATATAAAAGAGTACTTTAGAAGCAGTGATGCACTCGTATCGCGCCAATCTGCTGAAAGGGTGTGGGTGCCGGTGAAATCACAAGCGCGAGACATAACATCCGCGCAACGGGCGCAACGGAATATATCTTAAGTTAAAAATGCTGATAGAATTTCTCTTTTGGAGGGTCCAGTTGCTCGCGTCCGTAGGTGTGTACCCTTTGATTCTCTACACGTACCCCCTGGGTGGTGCTAAAGGAGCAACCAACAGTAGCAGTAGAACTTGTGCCAGGTTCGTCTGGAGAGGTACTGCCACCACACCTGGAATCTGCCGCCAAGCAGTAGTGCTCGCATTACTGTGTTCCGGTGGAAGGGTGTGGCTGCCGGTGAAATCACATGCGCATGTGTATCATCCCCGTCTCGAGTGATGGACGCAGCAGGATGAATGCGACTCAGTAAAGATTTGGATCTCATACTGAGTCGCGTTACTGTTGTCATGGGCGAGGGTCACCACTTACTATCAGGCCCTCAACTAAACAACTCGAGCATCAGATTAACTTCGTAGATGTAGAAACAGCTGTAGTAATGCCATCTCTCTTCCTCCCCAGGTGTCGGCGAGACGTGCGAGGTAGACAGCGACTGTTTGGCTGGCGAACTGGAAATCCAGTGCATGAAGGATGAAACAGGACAAGGGTACTGCGTCTGCCCTGAAGGCTATATATCAGTAAACGGACTTTGTCTCACTACTGGGTTGAGTAAGTGATTTATTTTCAAAGTCAAAGTCAATCTCATTTATTCCTTTAGATCTCAAGTATCATTTGGACACGTCAAATTTTACACACACATGTACACATATTCGTGAGCATGTAACGTGTCACAGGAACTCCCCGCACATTACATGCACACAGATATGTCAAATTACAGTCCGTTTTCATGTTTAAGCTAATCTTAATTGTTAAGTTTACGTCTGTTCCAACCCTTATAGCTATGCCTCGCGGGAAAGAGCGAGGCACAAACGCCGACTTTCAATCTGAAGGTCGCTGGTTCAAACCCACACGTGCACCAATGAGTTTTTTCACTTGAAATATTCATGTGCGCAATACCACGTTCTCACGGTGACGGAAAACATCGTGAGGAGACCGGCATGTCTGAGAACCAAAAAATTCGAAGAAATGTGACATCTACCAATCCGAATTGGGCTCCCGTTGGATCAGAGCCCATTCACTCTCAATTATCGAGAGTAGGCCGGTGTCTGTGGGAACATTAGAGGCTGTGGCATGCCTCGCTTATCCGCAGCTTCCGGAGAATGTTCTGGAAGGCTCCGTGGCTTAGTTGGTAGTGGCCTCCGTGGACCCGGGTTCGATCACGCGCCACACTTTGTCTGAACATGAAGTTTGTGCTCGGATCTTGGGTGTTTGTCCATGCCATCTGCAATACATCCCTGTATTGTATGAATGTAATCTATTAAAAAAATGTAATTTGTAATTTTAACGAAGTCGCATTTTTGCTTGTTTTCAATAATTTCCTGTTCCTCTAGGTATTGGTGAGGCATGCCAGGCATCGCAGGAGTGTACTGCAGATGCGAACACTGCGTGTGTGGGAGGCGCGTGCGCATGCCAAGACTCCTACCAGCTCCAAAATGGAGTATGCGCACCCAGTGAGTGCCTACGAGTACATCTATATATATAAAAGAAAGTCGTGTTTGTTACAACACTTATAACTCGAGAACGGCTGGACCGATTGCCATGGTTTTTGATTTGTTGCATTTGTTTCCGTCCCGAATAGCAGAATAACTATTAAAAACATTGGAAAATTAACGAAAAAATAAAATCAATTTATCCCCGTATTCTCCACGGGAACGGGAACTATGCGGGTGAAACCGCGGGGCGCAGCTTGTAGTTTAATAAAAAAAAAATGTTTATATCAGTCACAGTGATAGCTCCAAAATGGAGTATGCGCACCCAGTGAGTGCCTACGAGAAGAAAGTGCAAAAAAAAATATTTCATTCACAGTCACAGTAATAAAAAAAGCTTGTTTATAATATTTTTTTTAATGTATGTGACCTCAGTTTTGCGGCTATTATTGATCGATTTGCGATTGTACCATTATGTGAAGCAATAAATGTATTGAGTATTGGGTATAATGTATTGAGTATTGAGTATAATGTATTGAGTATTGGGTATAATTTATTGAGTATTGAGTATAATGTATTGAGTATTGAGTATTGTGTTTAATGTATTGAGTATTGTGTATAATGTATTGAGTATTGTGTATAATGTATTGAGTAATGAGTATAATGTATTGAGTATAATGCAATAAGTATTGAGTACTTTTTTCATTTAGTATAATATAATTATATTTATCGTGATTTACAGTTATTGGAGGAATTTGCGTAGAAGATGGCGACTGTTTGATCGAGAACACGTTTTGTCGCAACAACACTAATATTTCAACCTGTCAGTGTGGCGACACTTACGTGGCGTTTGACGAGGAGTGCTGGCCGGGTGAGTGGGTAGGGGCAAGCTTTTCTTGTTTTTCAGCTAACTACCAAACCTTTTTCTCTTTAGGATACCATATACCATGAAATACCATATATTTTTTTTTTATGTTTAGTTTCCGAAGGCTATGGAGACCATTGCAATGTCACAGTTCAATGCAGCGCCACTATGGAGAACGTTGTGTGTACCGATGAGACATGTCGGTGCGTCGACGACTACCACTACAGGGATGGTAACTGCTGGCCTGTCACTGGTATGTCTGATATCAACATAATATTGTAAGAAAAACACAAACAAAAGTTTTCACACTCATACCTCTGCACTAGGATCCCCTGTGTCGCAGATGGCATGGACAAACACAGAAACAAGATATCACTACATAGTATAAAACAAAGTCGCTTTCTCTGTCCCTATATCCCTATGTATGCTTAAATCTTTAAAACTACGCAACGGATTTTGATGCGGTTTTTTTAATAGATAGAGTGATTCAAGAGGAAGGTTTATATGTATAATACACTAGCAAGTCACCCCGGCTTCGCACGGGTAGTTCCTGATACGACACTGATGCTTTACTAACCGTGCGAAGCCGGGGCGGGTCGCTAGTATTATATAAATACTATAACTTGTTTATTTATTTAAGTAAATATATATTGAAATCACATGTGCATGAGACGTAACATCCCCGTCTGGGGTGACGGGCGCAACGGGGTGTGACTTGGGTCTTCTCATAATTTGATCGGGGAGACCTAAGTCGTATTGTTGTTATTGGCTGAGGTAACCACTTAACTATAGGTGGGCCTCTCATCACGTCACTTTCGTTAATTCGTTAATAATTAAGTAATAAAAAACAAATTCTTTTCTCCAGGTCTTTTTAAAAATAAATTATTTTCTCCAGGTCTTTTTAAAAATAAATTATTTAAACCAGGTCTTTTTAAAAATAAATTATTTACTCCAGGTCTTTTTAAAAATAAATTATTTACTCCAGGTTTTTTTTTAAATAAATTATTTACACCAGGTCTTTTTAAAAACAAATTATTTTTGTTTTTGTTACTAAAAAAAATTGTTTTTTTCAGGTCTATTTGAGGAATGTAGCAGAACGAGTGAATGTTTCCTAATGGGTCATTCGGAGCGGGTGGTCTGCCGGAACAGCCTGTGCCAGTGTGAATTCGACTACCAGTATTCTGCCGACGAGCAGACTTGCAGTAAGTATCGGCCATTGTAGGTGCTATATATACTTCCAAATGAATTTAGTAAAAATAAAAACAAACAGACACTTTTATTTTATGTATTTTTCATATTGGTATGTGGTATTCATATGTTGGTAATATGGACCAACGGAAACACAAGACAAATACCCAAGACCCGAGAACAAAGTCAAAAGTCAAGTCAAAATTACTTTATTTCCATTTAATTCTTTGAAAATTACTTGGAAACGTAAAAACAAACAGACACTTTACTTTTTTAATAATATATATATACCTACAAGATCATGCGTTCTTATTACCAACTTTAACTGTACAAAACCCTATCCGACCCTCTATGGGGAAGACACACTCTGCCCCAACCAGGAATCGAATCTGGGACCGCTCACTTCAAAGGCAGGGCTACTATCAACTAAGCTACGGTATCATAGTCTTTTTTTTTTCAGTTTCTTCTGCCAACAGCGTCTTTGGCAGCGCTATCGTGACAATATCAGCTCTAATGTATATTTTATTAAGTTAATGACTGTAAAATAACTATTTCTTATTAAATTGTACTTTAACGCAATCAATAACTTCAATAACTTAAATTTCATGAAACATTATTGTAAATATTGTAACTGTAAGTTTTGTTGTATTACATGTAATAAATAAATAATTTTTCGATATTTTTTTTTTATTTTGTTACTAGCGGTTTCCCATAGCTGCAAATATATTTAAAAAAAAATTAAAACTTATCTATAAATTACAGATAAGTTCGAAAATATGTTTTTTTTTTTTTAAATATCTATAATGAATATATTTAACTCTGAGTTAATATTCAATATAGCCTAAACCGCCATTTTGAAATAAATATGTACCTCGGTATGGATTAATTTTTGACAAAGATAGATCTTTGCGAGGCTCTTGAGGCGAGACAGAGACATGAGGAATTTAGGTGAGTTGGAAGTGTACAGGGCTACTGGTAATCAGTCAGCATCCTCCTCAAGGCAGCTGCAGTACATCGAAACAAAATAAAAAACGGGTTGTTAGGTGCGAGGCCCTACAAAAGCGAGGACCCGGGCCTGCTTGCCACCCGCTAAGGCCGCCAATGCTCCACGATGTCCTCCTCTGCCGCTTAGTGGCGGGAACACGGGAACGCTGTAACACATCTAACTACAAAACTAAGGAATCCCTAATTAACCCCCATTATGGATATTTGAGCACAGAACCCTTAAAATATAAAGAAAATGATACCGCAATCATACCAGGTAATAAAAACCTACCTAACCACGTAACCATAATTTGCATGCAAGAAAACGCGGCGTAATAAATTATATTTTAATATATTTTTAATGTCTTCAAACTATACTGTAATTTAAATGTAAATTATTATGTTAGGCTAATGGAAAATCGATAATGATTTACTGCTAATGACCATGTATTCAGCTAATGACATGGAGAAGTATTCTGGCAATAATTCAAGTTATTATTATTATTATAAAATGAAAAATATCATTAATTATAGATAACACTTCATTGCTCACAAACAAAATAACAGGAAAGTTTTTGTAATTTTCATATCCAACATATAAAAAATGGAAAGCTTTATCTAGACTTGAAACGTTCAGAGTTAGCGTACATTGAATTTTATGTAATCGTCTCAGGAAATTAGAAAATTTAAACCCAGATTTACTATGTTAAAAATATCTCATCACATATGATTTGACATCATTGGAATATTTAGAGATTTTCTATTTAGAATTATGAAAGCAATTAAACTACTATAACAAATAATGGAGATGCAGAAAAAACGTTTCAGCTACTCTATAATAGATGGCGTATATGCGGTGTGTACATCTGTGGTATAAATTTATTGAATGACTGAATGAATAAAATACACAAGCCGTGTGGAGCCAAGAGAAGAGAAAAAAAAATGAATAAAAAACAATCCTATATTTTGTCTTACTTGACTCTGGCAAATGCATAAGCCGTGCGAAGCCAAAAGAAGAGAAAAAAAAAATATTTTGTCTATAGTCTAGTGTTTGTTTTGTTTACAATACCAATGTAAAAAAACCGAAATGTGAGGTTAATAAAAAAAATTCAATTCAACGGAAAGGAATAATATGGCTAATACAACATTATGTAGAACGTGCCTAGCTACTAACATTGGAAAAATATACTACCTAAAATACGCCCGCCTTCAAGAGATATTCGAAAAAGTTACGAATAATAAGGTTTTTCTGACACTTTCTCACAATTTCTGACACATAGAATTCAGACGTCTGCCGCTGAGCAGGGATTACAGGCAGAGAGTCACTTTTGGCATAGTTATGGCGCCAAGCGATCTATGCCACTAATTTTAAATAATAGTTAATTAATTGTAATAATGCCGCTAGCTTTCGGTGATTACATATTAGTAGTAGTAATTAACGTTACGGGACGGCTGAAGGCACTCCTAAGTGGTTAACGCTGCCCATTACAACAGCAATACAACTTAGGTCCTCCCCGACCAAAGCATGAGAAGACTCAAGTTGCGTCCGTCACCCGAGACAGGATTACGTCTCATGAGCATGTGGCACCGGCACCTTCACCTTTCCACCGGAACAGAATAATGCGAATTCACCACTGCTTGGCGGCAGATAACCAAGTGGAGGCAGTACTTCTCTGAGTGAATTTTGCATAAGTTCTACTGCTACTCTTTGTTGCTTCTTTAGCATCACCCAGGGAGTATGTGTAGGGATTCAAAGGTACTTACCTACAGACGGGACCAACTGGAAACCCTAAACAATAATCCTTAAAAAATTTAAACAAGCAATTCTTGTAGATACATATTTCATATACCTCAGAAACGGCTCTAATCAGTTGGATAAAATTTTGTGTTTAAATTGGTTTTTGCTATTTAAATATACCTGTATAATTGTATTTCCCATTGCCTAGTACCGTTGGCATTACCTTAATAAATATTAATAAGTGAATTTCCTAGGTAAATTTAAAAGGTGAAACAGTGGGATTATGCTATATCTGCTACGCAAAGATGCAAAACTGCTGGAGATTTTATGAAATGGCACAAAAATCAGAGAATATCCTCAAGGACCTATTTCACAAACATGACAAGGTATCAACTTAAGCACAACCTGCACTATTAACATGGATCGCAATGTACATCCATAATTTTCATGTATGATTGTATGTGATCCATTAGATGGACTTCAAAAAGGAGGTTATCAATTTGGATGTTTATATATTTTCTATTTGAATGGATATACTTTCAGATTGGTCCCATAGAGATTTTATCAAAATCGGTTCAATAGTTTGGTTGTTAAATCAAAATAATCAAAAAAAATCATTTAAGTAAATGAAATTGCGTATTGCTACTTTGAAAGAATTGAAGTCAATTTTAAAATCAGTTATTTGCTAAATCTCCTGCTTTCTTTTGGAAACTGTCGCAATAAAGATACATACTTCCAATTAGACACACTTAAATAACTACCAGTCATTTATTTAATGCCTATCTGATAAGCTCGATTTATTATTAGAGAATTTTCAGATCACACAAGACACAATAGCACGTCAAAATAAAAGACCGACATTGTCAGTGACACCAGTCAGCTACTTCTACAACGGTTCTGATGTTGGGGACCAAGGGATTGTGAAAAAAGAACAGCTGAGAGGACCAGTTGTTGTAAAAGAAGAAATAATAGATGAGGTACCTGATGAAATCCTAGACTTGAATGAAAAGGTGCAAGAAATTACTGCAGTAAATTCAGATTTGGTGGAGGATGTGAAAGTAGAAATGACACAAGTCTCGTTGAATTCAGAGGGAGTACATCTGAATGAAGACTTAGAAAATTTTACAGATGATTCAGTAAATTTTGATGGTTCAGTGGTAAATGTCAAAGAAGAGTTTGAAGAAATAACAGATGTTCCATTAAATTCTGATGATTTTGTGGTAAAATTGAAAGAAGAAGAAATCCAGCTAGATTTTGACTGGAGTTTCTCAGTTCCACTCGCTTCAGAGGAGATTATTATAGAATCAGATAATATACCAACGGAGTTTAAAGATATTGATGTTAACCACTTAAATGCTCAAGATGTTGATGTAGAACTGCCTGTATTTAATCGAGACAATGTTCCACAGAAAGTTAAGCTATCAAATGTAGACAATAATGTATTAAGCTGTGATATTTGCACCAATATATTTAAAACCAGAACTAATTTGAACAAGCACATGAGATTCCATGAACGAGAAAAGGAATATTTCATTTGCGATTATTGTGGAAAATCATTCTGTTCTAAACATTCAATTAAATCTCATTTAAGAATACATTTGGAATCGCATTCTTGCGCTTTATGTCACAAGATGTTTAGTAAACAAAGTTATTTAAAGGCACATATCAAGGTACACGCTAGAGAAAAGTCTCTTGTATGCCACGAATGCGGTAAACAGTTTTCAGATAAAAGCAGTTACAATAGACATCATAAAAAGGTCCATTTAGAAGAAAAGAAACGCATTGACTTAAAAAAAATGATTTGTGATGTCTGCAATAAGAAGTTCTACAATAATTATTATTTGAACTCGCATAAGAGGATTCACACGGGCGAGAAACCATACAAATGCAGTTTTTGCGAGAAATCATTCTCACAAAATGGCACGCTGAAATGGCATAGGAGAATTCACACCGGTGAAAAGACGCACTTCTGCGAATTATGCGACAAATCGTTTTATCGCAAAGCTCATTTGCTTCAACATATGAGTTTTCATAGCGATGAACGTCCATTTGTTTGTAAGCCTTGTGATAAAAGCTACAAAAGTCTAACAGCTTTGCTTTATCATAACCGTAATTGTATTCTACATGCAACAAATGACGAAGGATAAGTGAATACAGATTTTCTTTTGATTAATATTTGATAGGGCTATGCCTCCGTATTTAAATAGAAATTTCATGAAGAAATACCACCCCTTTTAGCTTTAATTAAGGGATGAATGTGTTGAAAAAGTCTGTTAATTTGTTACTTCGCCCGGGTGGAACATTTTTTTTTTGTGCGGTGCTGCTGTTTTATGTTATGTATACTTTCAAATGCATTTATTAAAAATATGTTATCGTTATTACAAACAGACATTTCAATAAAACATGTTACGATTATTTCCAGTATGCTAATAAATAAAATTATCATTTTAAATGTTATTATTAATTCACTAAACCATAACAAGCTTTTTGAGTAGCTACAAAAACGTTACTTAAAATTTAGAAAAAGGTTTTGACTGCATATTTATGGTGAGCTTAATCATATGGATATGGAAGAGACTGTATACGGTTACTTCAAAAATTTATCAGAGCCAAATGTGTCATAGCCGATTTGTGCATAAAAACACTGCTGCCATCTCCAAACTTTTTGGCTTGTTGTCATATTTTTATCAAATTATAATATCTTAATACGGCTTAACATGACTGTTTCATTTCCCACAATCTCTAACCAGTGAGAATAATGAAAGAAATCGAAAAATTTGTTGATATGCCCACCCATGGCATTATAGCTACGGCAATATTCGTGCAATGATGATTGTGATGGCGTGTTTTCCGCATTATTGCTGCTGTCACTGGTGCGCCTAGTAGGTATTATAAAAAAAGCGTGGGCAATAATTCAAAATCAATAATGCCAGCTCCTAACGACTTTTAATTAAAGATCTTGTGTTTAGCAGTAATTTTTATGTAGAAAGTACCTATATTTGATCACTAATTCATTCACATCTTTTGAATACCTAAATAGCCACAATACAATTATATGTAGTGCTGACGACGTATCTTAGCTATTCTGAAGTTGGTTGCAATGCCTTTGTTAAGGCATTTTCAATTACCATTAATGAAATGAAGAAAGAGGCAACAATATACTTTCACCCTTTGCAGCTAAATTTAGAATAGTCATGTTACATTTATATTCTCCAAACTGTATCTATCCACCAAATAAAGTCATTGAAGAATGTATATCTCTATAATAAGCATACTTAGTGTAATTTTGACTTCGTCTTTAATCTACATCATTATGGTGTAGAAATCTATCTGTAAATAAATACGAGTGTCTTAAGGCACAAGTGGTGACAACTTGGATAGTCATTTGTATTATTAGTTCCAGAGGCATTTGCATGTAATTGATTTTCCTTACAAATTTAAACGTAATTCATTTATTCGTGACTTCAGTGGTATAATTACTTACAATTTTATCCTATATTCTTTGGTTGCAGTTGGAAACACTAACACTAATTGTTGTTTCTCATTCATTGTGTTGCGTTTGCATTTTTTGTTTGTTTTGTTTATTTTTCGCAACAAAATCACGTTTTCACTCAAATATTAGAGTTATTTTACTTAATAAAGTGCTAAGTTTGTAGTTATAAGTAAATATACGACAGAAATTACGTTCAGTTTTGGTGTACATAATATTCTGTTAACTCGCCCACAACAAGAAAGACTTCAATATTTATTCTGAAACCATGCTGCACCTGTATAGTTCACAACAACACAGCCTAAGCCATTATGAGTGATCCTGTCATTCAAGGTTGTACTACACTTTGGTATAGTGTTATAATCAATCATTTAAACGTGAGTTGGCTGAAAGTATTGTGATTCTTCGAGGGCCAATCGAAGAAACTAAGGATCTTACAAACCATAATATTTATCAGAAATCTTATATTAAGGTAAATACTTAATAAATAATAGATTATTTATTAAAAGTTCACAGATTATAAGCTCAGGCAGAGCTCTGCACTGAAGGTTGTGGGTTTGATTCCCACCCAGGACAAACATTTATATGATTATGTTCTGTCTCTCGGTGTTAGTCTATAGTAAAAGAAGTATGTAAGAAAAATCAACGAAATGCAGTATTTCTTCTTATTTCCACATCTGGAATCTGCCGCCAAGCAGTAGTGGTTGCATTACTGTGTTCCGGTGGAAGGGTGTGGCTGCCGGTGAAATCACATGCGCATGAGACGTATCATCCCCGTCTCGGGTGATGGACGCAGCAGGATGAATGCGACTCAGTAAAGATTTGGATCTCGTACTGAGTCGCGCGCATTACTGTTGTCATGGGCGAGGGTCACTACTTACCATCAGGTGGGCCCTCAGCTCGTTCCGTCACTAATTGACATAAAAAAAAAAAAAAAAAAAAAAAAAAAAAAAAAAAAAAAAAAAAAAAGATGACCACTTTGGCAACAAAGGTTCTGATACTTTGGGTTGCCCTTTTCGTACCATTTAAAGACTTGGAGTCACTTACTAAGACAAGAAACATTGTCACCCCGTCTTCTATAGAATTGAAGCTAAGACCTTTACTTCGTGAAAATGTTATACTGTCTCAGAGGGGTTTTTTGACTGTTTCTTCTCGGGTTGGTCAGTTAGGGTTGGAACAGATATGTAAACTAAGCAAATAGTTAAGTTTACATTTTGTTTTGAGTTGCTCTTCGTACCATGAGTTTAAGGACTGTGGGTCACCTACGGACACAAGCTATATGGTCCCCGTACTACCTCCTTGTCTTATAATCGAACCAGCGACCTCATACTTCAGTGTGTAACACTCGCTTCTCTCGTAGCAGTAGTGGACGATGACATGCTCCACTAACGATAAATCATCATAATTTATTCTTTACAGCATTACCAAACAGTACAAAAATGGAGGTAGTACAAAACACACAGACAAACATACGAGATGAGTTGAACAACGAAGTGTCTTCAACATCACATGACCGGCACGCGATAGCAAAGTACAATAATTTCTACAAATATAACGAATCTGCTTCGGACAATGAATCAGCGGAAATCCGGAGACCTATACAATCCAAGAGCCACTACAAAAGCATGGGCAACATCAACGAAGGATACAAACGGAACCCAATACAGAACAGCATTAGCAATGTGGACTTATCATCGAAAATTAAGAAGTATGACATACTGCAAATACCTATAGTCGGGTATGAGGTTATGGAGGAACGCGCTCGGTTCACAATATACAAGCTGAAGGTAGAGGATGATACTCGGGACCAGTCCTGGCTGGTCTTCCGTAGGTACACGGACTTTGTGAGACTGTATTCTAGAATCAAGGCGGAATTGCCTAATGTTATGTTACCGTTGCCCGGGAAACGGTGGTTCCGTGATAACTTTGAACCTGCATTCTTAGAAGAGCGAGTGCAGGGCTTGCAGATTTTTGTAGATGCTATATTGCAAAAGCTGCCCAATCACCCGGTTGTAAGGGAGTTTTTCTGCTTGGATGAACCGCCGCAGGTATTGAGTTACCAACCGGAGGTGCAAGCGGTTTATGGGGCGTTGGAGGATTCTATAGCCGCTTTGAAAATGCAGCTTAAACAACGGGATGCAACGATTCATCAGTTACAGAGTAGAATCGCTCAGTTGGAAGTGCAAAGTAAGAATTGTCCTAATTGCAGTACAAATAATGGTAATTAGTTTCAAGAATTTTTTACTTTTAGTTCTAATACATTCTCTAAATTTAAATATAATTTGGTGAGTCTTATTCGTGTTACCGAGATATTTACCATGATTTGTGAGTTTTGTTGACTCCCTAACGTACAAAACGAGTGCACAGGAGGGTATGTCTGCCAATGATTTGCATACTCCACTTCGCAGACTTCAGTTTGCCCGGGAGCATGACGCATGTAACTGCGTCGAAATATCGGGAGTCAACAAATCACAAATCATGGTAAATATCTCGGTAACACGAATAATAATGTTCATAACCGTGATAGTTGGTCTTACTCTGCGATGTTGTTTGATTCCCACTCAGGACAAGAATTTGTGTGTTGAACATAGATATTTGTTCCGCACCTAGGTGCTATGTAATAATTCCAAAAATAATGTTTCTATCAGTAATCTGGTCCCATAGTACAAGCTATAAGTTTAGGGCTAGATTGCACTGTGTGAACTCGTTACTGGATATAGAAAAGAGAATGCATTGGGATTAGAAGTTATTTTAAACATGTATGTACATACTTATTGACTAAATGAAAGTATTTTATGGGAGAAGAGGTATACATTGAAATCCTCCATATTTTATTAATAATAAGCTAATATATGGCTGCTATATTTAAAATAATTTGGCATGAATTCCCATTGAATGAATTCCCCGGAACAGACAGACAAAAATCTTAAAAATATTTTTACTTATTTAAACTACCATTGGTATATACTTTCAAATGTATATAGTACTAGCTGCGACTTCCTACGGGAACCGTACATATTTCCGGGATAAAATGTAGCCTATGTGCTATTCCAGACTATAATCTATCTCTGTGCCAAATTTCATCCAGGTCCGTTCAGCCGTTCTGGCGTGATTGAGTACAAACATCCATCCATACAAACTTTCGCGTTTATAATATTAGTTACATATTATAAACGCGAAAGTTTAAATACATTCTGTGTAATTAATAAGTTAATATACAATTAACTTGTGTCAAATTTTAATATTAAATTCTGTTATCGCGTCGTAACGTTGAGTGTTACAACTATTATCAAAAACCCGTTTGTTAGACAATTAATAGATAAAGCAGGGTGCATATAATTAAGCATTTTCCGAGTTAAGAATTGTTCAAAACAATTTAGTATTTTAGCGCGAGTTTTAGGAACTAATATATCGGTATTCGGTATACCGATATTTATAAAAAAAAAGTGTCCGATTTCGATACCGGTGCGGACATTGCAGGGACAGTGGGTAACACACAGCGACACGAAATTATTCACTCATTAATTATATTTAGTATGTTAAATAACGAAATTTTGATAAATGTAACTCGCGGGGATTCCCCGTGCGTTGACAAATTGGGTCGCGTTTAAACGAACTGAACTTACTACGAACTTATGAGATGGATTCTGAATAAGTCGATCGATCGGCAAAAAATCATCCTCGTTTATAATATATCGCATAACCAACTATTTCGCCGATATATCGGTTAACCAACTATATTGCAGATATATCGGATAACCAACTATATCGCCGATATATCGGATAACCAACTATATCGCCGATATATCGGATAACCAACTATATCGCAGATATATCGGATAACCAACTATATCGCAGATATATTGGTTAACCAACTATATCGCAGATATATTGAATAACCAACTATATCGCAGATATATCGGAATGTCGTTGAAATATCGAGTGCATGTCCCATTTTTTATAATTTTTAATAAATAATGTTCTATTTCGCATGTGAATAATTGGCGGACCATTAGATAATTAATTCAATTGTAGTATTTCACGCTAGAATTTTTTATTATAAGACCAAATATTTCTTATGTATTGAACAATAAATTTATAAGATGTTTGTACAGTAATATTTGAATAGGTGCTAATTGTTATTCTGATTTCGTATTTCATAAGATTTAATCGACATTTCCGTCCAGTGGGGATAAGAGGAAATATGTACCACTTATCCAACCTGTGATTGTCCAACCATTGGTGAAAGTTCACCTCACAATCACTCCATTTACAGCCAAACCTTATAATCCACTTAATGACTAGAGAAAAATTACCATAGCAACATTGGTATCAGTGAAGAATACGGAACTTTTTCGCATTACAATTTTGCTGTCAGGGGGCGATTGATTACGTGAGGCCGAGACCCCCCTCTACCCTGAGATCAGGAGATTTGACTCAACCAACCCCCAAAATGTAGGTGGATCAGTAGCTTAGCAGGTAGTAGCCCTGCCTTCGAATCCAGGGGTCCCGTTTTCGATTCCCGGCCACAGATTTTGTGATGTGAAGTTTGTTCTTTGGTCTTGGGCGTTTGTATTTAGTTGTCAATTGAACTTGCATCATTAATACGTTTACACTCATATACCTGATACGCTGTGTCGCAGACGGCATGTTAAATCCAAGACCCGAGAACTTTATGGTGAGCATGTAGTTTGTGGAGCGCAGTGTCCCGGCCGGGAATCTATTTGAATTCATTGTCTAATTTCTTTTAACTTTCATATATATACAATATAATTTGTAAGAATTTTAATGTATGCATGGGCGTACCAAGCTACTGGCGTGGGGGGCAACTCAGATTTTTTAGGTCGAATCGTTCACGGCTATGTTCATACTCACTACACAAACACACCTACATGAAACATTAGGTATATTTAGTGTAGTGTGTAGGGCGAACAGCCGCAAATGATCCTGCTTTATAGGTAGTTAAATAAATATAAGTCAATTTGTCTATACATTATCTTTTTAATCGCTTCTTAATTTAAATTACCAGGGGGGGCAGTTGTCCCCCCCTGGCCCCCCTGGGTACGCCCATGAATGTATGTTAATTATTGCATTTCTGTGGTATTAATTTGTGTATATTTATGGTAATTATAATTTTTAACGATGTACAAAAGCAATTAAATGTGCCTTATATTGTAATAAGTTTCATTTATTTTACCCCATTTCGGAATTAATTATCTTAAAAGAAAGTGTTTTGGATTCTGTAATGAGTGAGTTCCGGTTTGAAGCAGAGAGTTAACTTAATTGTACTAATATCTATGCGAAAGTTTGTAGTTATGTATGTTTATTTGAATGAGGGCCCACCTGGTAAGTGGCGCCCCCCGCCCATGACAACAGTAATGCGACTCAGTATAACATTTGGATCTTACACTGAGTCACACTCATCCAGCGTCCATCACCCGAGACGGGGATGATACACATGCGCATGTGATTTCACCAGCACCCACACCCTTCCATCGGAACACAGTAATGCGAACATTACTGCTTGGCGGCAGATTCCAGGTGTGGTGGCAGTACCTCTCCGGGCGAACATGGCACTATAAAATAGGCTGTCGCACATCAAAAAAAGTTTCCAAGGTAATTAACCAAACACATTTTTTTTTTAATAATAATTTATTGCACAAATACATCATACACTTTTCATATACATATCATATACATACAATTTTCAAGTACAAAAACACACTTCGGGAATTTTAGAATAAATTCTATTTCATAATACAACTAGTATTATTAAATACATCACAACTTAGAATGAATACAAATAAACCTTTAATTTCATACTAGCTGCCACCCCGCTGATCCCCCGCGTAGTTCCCGTTCCCGCGGGAATACAGGGATAAAATACAGCCTATGTTACTCGCTGATAATGTAGCTTTCCATTGGAGAAAGAATTTTAAAAAATCATTCAGTGGTTTAGGCATGATAGCGTAACAAACAAACCCCTTTTCAAATCTATATTACTAGCTGCGCCCCGCTGTGTTCTGCGGTTGGACCTCCCACGGGAACAGTACATAATTCCGGGATAAAAAGCAGCCTACGTGCTATTCCAGACTATAATCTGTCTCTGTGCCACATTTCATCCAGGTCCGTCCGTTCTGGCGTGATTGAGTAACAAACATCCATCCATACTTACAAACTTTCGCGTTTATACTTACTTAAATACTTTTTTATACATAACACAAGTAATCATACAAAAATAAATAATACAGATAGGTGGCACAATGGGCGGCCTTATCGCTAAAAGCGATCTCTTTTATTAGTAGGAAGGTTATATTATATATTTAGGATAAAGCTGTTATTTTATTACAAACAGACGCTACAATTTATTTGTATAGATGTTAAATTAATGAATTTTCTTATAGTTCGGCTGTTAAATATCCCTCAGCGGAGTAATGTAAAACAACAGAGACCGGCTCGTTCATACTCGAGTTCATAGTGAGATCTGCTGACGTCACGTCTTCGCTCTTCTTCGGCGGGTACCTTTTAGATTTCATGTTTAAATGCACCTGAAATTAATTAAAACATTAAAAAACATTATTCTATATATAAGTAATACATATACAATAATTCTGATAGGAATCTAAACTGGTTTGGGTTTTCATTTTATTTTTGAGAAACGATTTTAAGTTTTCTAGTATCGTTTGGACATGCCAAATTTTACACGCTAGTAAACATTGGGGGGTACAGTTGCTCGCGTCCGTAGGTGTGTACCCTTTGATTCCCTACACGTACCCCCTGGGTGGTGCTAAAGGAGCAACCAAAAGTAGCTTCTAATACGATGCTTTGCTAACCGTGCGAAGCCGGGGCGGGTCGCTAGTAAAATATATTTTAGTTAAGAAGGCACACTACACTGTCAATGATTATAATTATTTACAAGCTAGTCACAAGTTACCCCGCGGTTGGACTTCCCACGGGAACAGAACATAATTCCGGGATAAGAAGCATAATTCCGGGATAAAAATGGAATGCTCACCTGTCGATTGTGCTTGTAGAGGTTGGACTGCTGCGAGAAGGTGGTGGGGCAGTACTCGCAGATGAACGGCCGCTCGCCCGTGTGCGTGCGTATGTGGGACTCCAACTGGACCTTGGTCTGAACGAAACAAGCCATGTTGTGAAATATTACTCTTATATAAACAAACAAACAACGTTAACACACTCATACCTCTGCACTAGGATTCCCTGTGTCGCAGATGGCATGGACAAACACAGAAACCCAAGACCCGAGAACAAACTTCATGCTCACCACACAAAGTGTGCCCCGGCCGGGAATCGAACCCGGGACCCCTCGCTTCGAAGGCAGGGCTACTACCAACTAAGCCACGGAGCCGTCTAAAATATAGTCTCACAGTTGGTAGACCGTAGCGAGCTATGTTGTGAAATATTACTCTTATATAACCAATACTGGACTACCAATACTGGACAGTTGCGCTGGAGGTCGTGGGTTGGATTTCTATTGCAAGCATTTGTGTGCGAACATAAATGTTTGTTCTGGGTGTATGTATTTACAAAAAAAAAAGTACTAGGTATATGTATTCTATCAGTTATCTAGTTCCCATAGAGACGGCTCCGTGGCTTAGTTGGTAGTAGCCCTGCCTTCGAAGTGAGGGGTCTCGGGTTCGATTCCCGGCCGGGGCACACTTTGTGTGGTGAACATGAAGTTTGTTCTCGGGTCTTGGGTGTTTGTCTTGTGTTTCTGTGTTTGTCCATGCCATCTGCGACACAGGGAATCCTAGGGCAGAGGTATGAGTGTGTAAACGTTTATTTTTATTTTTTTTAAGCTATGCTTAGTTTGGGGCTAGATGGCGCTGTGTGAAATGTCCATGAATATTTAATATTTTCAAAGTATTGCTACTTTGAAAATATTAATACGAATGTCTTAGAACCATAAATTCGACGACATGTGACATCTACCAATCCGGATCGGGCTCCCGTGGTAGATCAGAGCCCATTCACTCTCAATTATCGAGAGTAGGCCGGCCGGTGTCTGCAGTGGGAACATATGTAGAAACTAGAATGCACCACTTGTGTTTTATTATTATAGATAATGGTACGGAACCGTTCGTGCGCGAGTCCGACTCGCACTTGGCCGATTTTTTGTATTATTTCAACTAGGTATAGTGCAGCGCTGGTTTTCAGACTTACAGGGAAGCCCTTCCCGCAGTGATGGCACATCTTGTTGTTGGGGCGCCCCCTGTGCACATTCCTGATGTGCTGATCCAAGCCGACTCGGTTCTTGGACGTCTGGAAACAAAGAAAAAATCTATCCGTTTGACATTCTGTCTCTATTTAGAATTAAAATTAAAATTTTCAATGGAACGAGACACGTGAAGCGTTTTTGGGGGGTCCAGTTGCTCGCGTCCGTAGGTGTACCCTTTGAATGAACACGGACCCCCTGGGTGGTGCTAAAGGATCAACCAACAGTAGCAGTAAAACTTGTGCATAATGCTCCCGGAGAGGTACTACTCGCATTGCTGTGTTCCGGTGGAAGGGTATGGGTATCGGTGAAATTCCAGGGTTTATTAACAAATTGTTTCATCACTCACCTTATTACAAATGTGACATTGAAACGTTTTGTGTAGATGTGATCTTGTAACATTTTCTTCGGTATTTGTATACCAACGGGCGAAGAAAAAATTCTTGTATATTGTATTCACTCACCTTATTGCAAATGTGGCATTGAAAGGTCTTGTGTAGATGCTTCTCTCCAATGCGACCCCTTAACTTTTTCTTCGGTAGTTGTATACCAACGGGCGAAGAAAAAACTATTGTATATACAATTACTGACCTTATTGCAAATGTGGCATTGAAACGTCTTGTGTAGATGCTTCTCTCCAATGCGACCCCTTAACTTTTTCTTCGGTTGTTGTATACCAACGGGCGAAGAAAATATTCTTGTATATATCAGGATTACTGACCTTATTGCAAATGTGGCATTGAAAGGTCTTGTGCAGATGTTTCTCTTCAATGTGATCCCGTAATTTTGTTTTATCAGCGAATTTCACGTTGCAATGATCACATATGAACCTAAAATATAAAAATCGTATTAGTTTAACGTGAAATAGTTTTTAAATGGGGACCATATTACATAAACATTGTATTAATTTAACGTGAAATAGTTTTTAAAAGGGGACCATATTATATAAATATTGTATTAGTTTAACGTGAAATAGTTTTTATATGGGGACCATATTACATAAATATTGCATTAGTTAAACGTGAAATAGTTTTTATATTGGGACCATTCTGGTCTTGTCCGTACCCTTTTAAACCTTAAACCTTTACATACTCATACCCCTGCACTAGGATACCCTGTGTCGCAGATGTCATGGACAAATACAACACCCAACACCAGAACATACTTCATGCTCGCCACAGACAGTGTCCGGGGCGGAAATCGAACCCGGGTCCCCTAGTTCCGAAGGCAAGGCTACCACCACTAAGCCAATGGTACCTCAGTTGGTCCTTAGTGATGTGTTTCAGGCTATTATTCATGTGACGCTGGTACGAACAGACAGACGAGAAACTGACGCCGCAGAGCGCGCAGTAAGCAGCCGAAGCCGCCGGCTTTCCCTATAAAAGCAATCGAAAAATTAAGTTAAATAATTACTTTTATTAACATTAATATATGTAACACAAGGGTGAGAGCGTGGTGGCCCAGCGGAACAGACGCCGGCTTTCAATCTGAAGGTCGCTGGTTCAAACCCAAACGTACACCAATGAGTTTTTGCACTTGAAAACGGTGACGAAAAATATCGTGAGGAAACCGGCATGTCTTAGAACAAAAAATTCGACGACATGAGACATCTAGCAATCGGGATTGGGCTCCCGTGATAGATCAGAGCCCGTTTACTCTCAATTATCCACCACCCAGGGGGTACGTGTAGGGAATCAAAGGGTACACCTACAGACGCGTGCAACTGGACCCCCCAAAATATATATGAGACACCTGTAATTAAACCCTCACCTTATTCTCGTGGATGTCCTGATGTCTCCGGAGACTGGTCCTCCAGCGGAACACCTTGTCACAAACGGTGCAGGGGAACTTGTTGTTGAACTCGTGGACAGCTCTGTGGGACCAGGGGAATTTAGGGGGACATATATAATCCAAACTCACTTATTCCTATATCTCAAGTATCATTTTGATACGTAAATTTTTACACATGTACATATGTCAATTTATATTATTATAAGCAGAAGTTTGAGTCTGTTCCAAACTCCAGACCAACCCTTTGGGAGACAGTAACAGTTTTTTAAACAGTAATTTGGGGGGTCCAGTTGCTCGCGTCCGTAGGTATGTACCCTTTGATTCCCTACACGTACCCCCTGGGTGGTGCTAAAGGAGCAACCAAAAGTAGCAGTAGAACTTGTGCCAAGTTAGTCCGGAGGTACTGCCACCACACCTGGAATCTGCCGCCAAGCAATGCTAGCATTACTGTGTTCCGGTGGAAGGGTGTGGCTGCCGGTGAAATCACACGCGCATGTGTATCATCCCCGTCTCGGGTGATGGACTCAGGATGAATGCGACTCAGTAAAGATTTGGATCTCATACTGAGTCGCGCGCATACAGGTGGGCCCTCAGCTCGTTCCGTCATTCATTCACATGTTCAAGACAAGGCTCTGAATTAACAAATGTATTGAGTATTGAGTATTGAGTACATACAGCCTGTGGTTCAGCAGGCCGGCGCGGTGCCTAAACGTCTTGTCACACTCAGGGCACTGCAGCCTGGCCTTGTGGGACTCCCTGTGGTACCTGTGCGTGTCTATGGAGCTGAAACAATACTTTGAGTCAGCGCCATCTAGCGGACACGGGGTACAAACGACTGAGAAGTTAAATACAACGCCATCTAGCGGACACGGGGTACAAACGACTGAGAAGTTAAATACAACGCCATCTAGCGGACACGGGGTACAAACGACTGAGAAGTTAAATACAACGCCATCTAACGGACACGGGGTACAAACGACTGAAAAGTTAAATACAACGCCATCTAGCGGACACGGGGTACAAACGACTGAGAAGTTAAATACAACGCCATCTAGCGGACACGGGGTACAAACGACTGAGAAGTTAAATACAACGCCATCTAGCGGACACGGGGTACAAACGACTGAGAAGTTAAATACAACGCCATCTAGCGGACACGGGTACAAACGACTGAGAAGTTAAATACAACGCCATCTAGCGGACATGAGATTGAAGTAAAAGTTTAATTCAGCGCTATCTATCGGACTTGGGATAAATAGGAGATAAAGTTTAATATAGCGCCATCTTTGACGGCTCCGTGGCTTAGTTGGTAGCACTGCCTTCGAAGCGAGGGGTCCCGGATTCGATTCCTGGCGGGCGCATGAAGCATGAAGTTTATTCTCGGGTCTCGGGTTTGTTTCGTGTCTGTGTTTGTGCGTGCCATCTGCGACAGGGAATCCTAGTGCAGAGGTATGAGTGTGTTGTTGTTTGTTTTATCTAGCAGATACAATATAATAGCAGTAAGATATATGCCAGTGACAAGCCCTCGATAATATCCATAATAGCGCCATCTAGCGGACACGGGCGAACTAAACGGCCAACTAACTTGGAAACCTTCCCACAGATGTCGCACTTGTACACCTTGAGCGATATCTCGTGCGTCGAATAGTAGTGCTGCTGCATCACTTTCAGATCCATAGTTCGCTTCTGGCATATACTGCATTCGTACCTGAAAAATACACCGAAATTATTCATAATCTTAGTTGGTAGTAGCCCTGCCTTCGAAGCGATTCGTCCTGGGTTCGATTCCCGGCCGGGGCACACTTTGTGTGGTGAGCATGAAGTTTGTTCTCGGGTCTTGGGTTTCTGTCTTGTGTTTCTGTGTTTTTCCATGCCATCTGCGACACAGGGAATCCTAGTGCAGAGGTATGAGTGTGTAAACGTTTATTTATTTATATAACAACTTTATTGCACATATTTCAAATATATAAATAAATTTTACTCATATTCATATAGTTTATTTGCCATAGGAACACTTGCAACTCTTGGTTTCGTCCTATACACAATTAATTAGCGGCAGTACATAAGCCTTATCAATTTTATAACTAACTAACTAGCCACGCGTTGCTGCGGCTAACGCTTTTGTCATACGATATTATAATTCGCAATAAAATAATATTGCGATCATAAATTGAGATGTGAGCTATCCTATCTTTCAAGTTTGATCAAACTGCACACGGTGTACAAATTTGATACACAAAATCGGTTATTGTGATTAAACCATGATAGCTAGATATATGTTCTCGCGGACTTTTTTATAGGTCTTAATGGGATCTACAAACCCGTAGTACATCATTTTGTTCTATTGTCAATAGTTTATGCAGCGCACGCAAAAATAGGTTTTCGATTTTACACCTTGTGTTACAAAATAGCAATTTACTTACGGATGCCTAATTTGAAAAAAAAAAAAACATAGCCTATAGCCTTCCTCGATAAATGGACTACCCAACACCGAAAGAATCATTCAAATCGGACCAGTAGTTCCAGAGATTAGCGCGTTCAAACAAACAAACAAACAAACTCGGCAGCTTTATAATATTAGTATAGATAAACAAATAATAATATAATAAACTAATAATTATCTTCTATAATTACCTTCTCATATGTCTCTTGTAATGCGCTGTAAATGATTCCACTGATGTGTGTATGGTCTTGCAAACAGGGCACGTGTACTCGCCAATATTCTGAAAGTACATTTAATTAGTTACGGAACGAGCTGAGGGCCCACCTGGTGGTAAGTGGCTCCCCCCATGACAACAGTAACGCGACTCAGTATAAGATTTGGATCTTACACTGAGTCGCACTCAAGACAGGTATGATACGTCTTAGCATGAGCATGTGATTTCACCGGCACCCCCACCCTTCCACCGGAACACAGTAATGCAACCACTACTGCTTGGCAGCAGATTCTTGAACGAACTTGGCACAAGTTCTACTGCTACTCTTGGTTGCTTCTTTAGCACCACCCAAGGTGTACGTGTAGGGAATCAAAGGACTGGAACTTTTGGGGGTTCCTGTTGCTCGCGTCCGTACCCTCAGTACCTACACGTACCCCCTGGATGGTGCTAAAGGAGCAACCAACAGTAGCAGTAGAACTTGTGCAAAGTTCGTCCGGAGAGGTACTGCCACCACACCTGGTAATCTGCCGAGCAGTGATACACGCATTGCTGTGTTCCTGTGGAAGGGTGTGGGTGCCGGTGAAATATTATGTGCATAAAACTTGGGTGTATCGTCGTCCTGTTTCACAGGCACCCACACCCATCCACCGGAACACAGCAATGTGAGTTCTAATAACTTACCTCTGAGTGTTTAACTGACATATGATTTTTATATGATTTGTAATAATTAAATCCCAATATGCAGGTCTCGCATTTGTATTCTGAATTGACATAGGGTTCTTTTGCCAGTTCCCTGCCTCGCTCCATCATCATTTCGTCGTATGTTAACTCTATGGTGAGAATCTTTGAATCTTGTCTCTTCATTTCTTTTAGCTGAAAATAAGAATTATTTTAATATATATAATATATATTTCAACTGGAAACTCAGTCGCAGATGTGTCTTCTGCGCTGTAGGTCGTGGTGTAGGTCGGTTTCTGGCACAAGCATTTGTGTGACGAACATCTAGTTCTACCGGTGGAAGGGTATGGGTGCCGGTGAAATCACACGCGCATGTGTATCACCCCCGTCTCGGGTGATGAACTCAGGATGAGTGCGACTCAGTAAAGATTTGGATCTCATACTGAGTCACATTACTGTTGTCATGGGCGAGGGTCACCACTTACCATCAGGTGGGCCCTCAGCTCGTTCCGTCACACATTGAAATAAAAATAAAAAAATTATCTCATATATTTATCGGTCTATTGAAGTGAGATTCTACTATAATACTAAAACCATCACTTACTTTAGCCTTTTTCTCTGTCACTCTTCCTTTATTTTTACTAGTTCTGTCCTTGTCTCTCCTTTTCGTTTTCTTCTTCTTTTTACTCATCAGTGTGTTTATTTCGGCCATGACTCCTGGATCGAAATCCGGGTCTGCGTGATCCGACTCAATATCTAAAAACAAACAAACAAAAATATATAAAATCTGAGTTTGTAGCACAAGTGTAAAATGTAACGGAACGAGCTGAGGGCCCACCTGGTAAGTGGCGACCCCCACCCATGACAACAGTAATGTGTACTCAGTATAAGATCTGGATCTTACACTGAGTCGCACTCATCCAAAGTCCGTCACCCGAGACGGGGATGATACACATGCGCGTGTGATTTCACCGGCACCCACACCCTTTCACCGGAACACAGATTCCAGCTGTGGTGGCAGTACCTCCAGACGAAATTGGCACAAGTTCTACTTCTACTTCTCAGCCTTGGGTACACCCTGCCATCTTACAAGTTAATTATACGACGACTGACGACGACTCCGTGGCTTAGGTAGTAGCCCTGCCTTCGAAGCGAGGGGTCCCAGGTTCGATTCCCGGTCAGGGCACACTTTGTGTGGTGAGCATTAAGTTTGTTCTGGGGTGGGTCTTGTAGTGCTTGTCTTGTGTTTCTGTTAGTCCATGCCATCTGCGACACAGGGAATCCTAGTGCAGGGGTATGAGTGTGTGAACGTTTAATTAAAGTCAGTTGAAACGAAGATACCTTTGTAATCCTCTTTTAATTTCCATTTCAAGTCATCTTGGTGGTTCTCATCGGATAGATTTTGATTCAATTCTGGTGTTGCTGTAACTAAATAAATTAATAGTAAAATAAACTTTTTAATAACAAACTTTTTCCGTGTTCTCCTCAGCGAGCCCTTTCACTCGATACCCATAATGCGGTAGTGCAGAAACAATAACCAGTCCGCCATCTTGGATGATCCGCCATATTGGAATTAGAATGACGTCACATAGCTAAGCACGCATTGTCATCCAAAATAAGCGTGTATACCAAATGTCAGCTCAATGTTAAAATAAACATAGTAGTGAGCATATAACGTGTCATAGGAGCTGTTTAGGCACGTTACATGCACAAAGATATGTCAAATTACAGTCAGTATTTATGTTTAACCTAATCTTATTTGTTAAGTTTACGTCTGTTCCAACCCTAACCGACCAACCCGAGGGGGAGAAACAGACAACAAACCCCTCAAGAAACCAAAACAGGCCTTCATAAGCCAGGGGTCTCCACAGCAGACGCCAGTGATCTGATTCTCATCCTGGTGTGAACTGAGTCCATCAACTCTGATTCCATTGTCGTTTATGGCCGGTAGTACCCACTTAATATCCGGTGATAACTTTAATAATAATAAAGTCAATTGTTCCAGTCTCTTAGCCTAGAGTTACCGAGGCACACATATTCTCCTTCAAAAAGCAGCGATTCTAAACACATGTAGAATAGTAAGGAGATTTTAACAGATCAGGTCTTCGGATAACATGTTACCTATCATTACAAGCAACACAAGAGAACCAGCTCGTGGGCACTTGGCTTAGGCCCGTGCACTACAAACGTTTACCGGCATTTTGAGCCGAGCAGAATATGAACAAAATATATATAATAATAATTTATTGACACAAAAACAATGTTTTTTTATGGGACTTTGGTCTTTCATAGGACTATATCAGTCCCATCGGTCACTCCATTTATCCTTCTATGCCCCTGGACCAGCTTCAATGTAGACCTATAAAGCATGATAGCTGCATCAGAAGTCTGTGCAGCTAGCACACTCTGGAATAGGCCCACATCAAGCTGGCTCACTTTTAACATTTTAAAAATGGTGTCCCTCAACGACCTGGTCCGGGCACATTAACACAAACATACATATTAACATTAACATTAAAATAACTTTCGTCATTTCAACCCTATAAGAAAACCTTCAATATACCTTCAACAGATTCCCAATCCACCTTCACCTCATCCTTGACGTGGTCAGACTTTGTTATGGGATGTTTCTCTGGGGGAATACTGCATTCTTGTGGAGGTATACTAACAGAGTCGTTCGTCTTGATGGCAAGCCGCGGCGAGCGTGACAGTTCTGTTATCAGGCAATCATGAAGATTCTGGGAAGGTAAGTAATGAATTCTTTTTTAATTCTAATTTTTGCATCCAACGTGAACTTAATCAAAAATTATGTGTGTTAAATTATTCTTCTTTCTTGTTAGTGGCTTACTGTGGTTACGGACTTTTCAAGCCAGAAGGCCTCTGGCATGGCTTAACTTAGATATTTTTGTTGATCATCTAAGTTTAGCAACTCCCAACTCGTTCAGAAGATTGATGGGTGAAGTTTAGTGGCATTTAAGCTAAGCGCTTCCATGCTCGGAGGTCAGGTTGGTTTGGTCCCGTTAGTAATGGCTAGTATTTAAAATGATAAGCTTACCTCACTAGTATAGGTGAGGAGGATTTGGTACGAGTCCTTCACTTGTTCTTTAAACAACATGGCCCTCCTTAACAGGGCTTCGCAGTCCCAGCACAACACAGGAGTCATGTCAATGATGTTGCTTTGCTGAAACATTCAATTACTGGTCTGTCAAATTCATGTCAGTTTGTACGATTTTTTAATCAGTCATTCATGTGATTTTTTATGATTATCACTTAATGTAAGTGAGTTGGGACATTATCTTCTTCCATTCTAAAACAGCCGTTATTTCAGTACATACTCCTTTTCTACCCTATCATCTTTCACACAGTCAGATTTGCACAGTTCAACGGATTGACTCAACAGATTTGGATGAAATTTGATACCAATAACAGAAAAATTACGGAGCCGTCCGAACGCTGTACAGGGATTAATATACTGCCACTAGATTTTGACTTGACTATTTACTAGTAAATTACTAACCGGAATTTCATTTAAGGATTCCAAGTAGAATTGCTTCAGTTTCAAATCTGCTATCAAGTTGAGCGTTTGTCCGACGCATAGACACGCATTGCATAGCAATTTGTACGAAACCTGGCCTTTGTCTTCCATTTTTCAACATTTATTGTGACCAGCTGAAAATAGTTTGCCAATTTTATTCATGTATTTCGTTGCGTGCTCGTAAATTCAGTATATGTGTTGGTACTGTAGCAAGAAGAAGAAAACTAAAACTGTACTTACCTATTCTTTTAACAGTCAATTTCACCAAACTTTCACTGGTGCATATTTATGATGTTCTTGTGTACAACTTGTAGGGAAAATGGATTCAGAAGTTTGAAGTGATGATTTGAATCCATTATGAATGAAAAGTGTTTTTTTAGCATATTGAATACCACAAGAAAGAGTTATGTAGATCTTATTTGCCTAACTAAGTAGTAGTATTACTGTATTACTATTTTTTACTGTAAAATAGGGTATAATCCAAAATTATCAACGCAACACAACAAAAAACAAACAAAACAAATCGACGCCATCTTGGAATAGACAGATTGCGTCACAGTAGGGACGGATTGAGGATTAGGGATGGGAATTGGGGTTTACAGATTCTGAATTACTAGATTTAACCGTATTTCAAAGTATTATAAAGTAAACTTTGAATTTCAATTTTATATATTTGTGAAGTTATTATTCCTTATTAGTTCTATTTGATTAGTGGTTCACGTAAACATACAAACGATACATGTTATCCATAGAAATAATTCTTTATTGAATTGAAATTGATTCGAGTTCGTGGACTTCTCGATAAAAATTATTAAGTTGTCAACCTTTGATATGTACGTAGCAACACTGAGTAAAGCAGCCATTTTGTGGTGTCGTAGCCGAGTTAAATTTTCTTCACCAATTTTCGTCTATTTTACATGGGAGTATTACTTTTTGTTATGATTTCAAAATAATCAAAACAAAGTTTTGATTTGAAAAATTCTCATAAATCCCGTTTAATATAAATCAAAATGGAACAAGACGTGGAGAATGGATATCGCACAGTGTGCTCGACTTGTCTCAGCAGCGATCGTAATTTATTTGATCTGAATATTATGCCGCAAGTGCACGAAATATTCAAACTTTTGATGTACGATTTTGCGGGTGACCGTGTAAGTATACATAAAACTGTTTATTTATGCGTTAAATTATAGCTACCACTTCACTTACCACTGAATCTTGTTACGCAAGGCAATTAAAGTGTCTATAAAGTATATTGTAAAAAAAATCCAAAAAGTTTTTAAGTCATCTTCCTGACCTATGTGTCGCATTTAGCACCGTGCTCTAAACATGTCACGTCTACAAAAATATAGGTAGTAATCTTTTGATTAGTGAACAGATACTAAAAGTTTTTTCATGGCTATATAGTAGTAGCTGCGGCCCGCTGGTTAGGCATCTTACGGGAATCTTAAACTATTCCATCATAAAAATTAGCTTATGTGCTATTCCGGACTATAATCTATCTCTGTGTTAATTTTCATCCAGATCCATTCATAGACATAGGTTTAATCTACCTCTGAGTATTGATAATGCATCTACAGAGAAAACAAGCTCTTAAAAAGTTTAAAAGACAGACATTGGTGTAAATTCTACTAAAATTTAATCAAATTTCTCTAACTACTATAAGATATCAGAGAATCAATTTTTTTTGTGAATCTATTTTACAGTTCCTAGTAGATTGGCCTTTGAGCATCAGGTTAAATATTCATGGACATTTCACATAGTGCCATGTAACCCCAAACTAAGCATAGCTTGTACTATGGGAACTAGACGACTGACAAAATACTTTTTTTCTGTAAATTTTTGCTCCCCCGTTTCTTCCTTCAGCTTGCATTATTCAATCAAAGAACTGAACTAAAACAGCACAGCTACCAATAGCTGCGATAGATGGATACTACCAATAGCTGCAAGACCGGTCAATAGGGTTACCATAATTTTATTGTATTTTGTTTATTCAGGATAAAAAACAATGACAGTATAAAGGCTTCACTTAAAATGTAGTAACAGGTATTATTTAAACTGCAGCCACACATTATCCGCAGATTACAAGATAAAATTAATTAAAATGTGCTACTAGAGACACCAAGAAGTTAGAATATAAAAAAAAGAGTATGAAATAAATACCTAAAATGAGTAACAGTGAGGGAGAAAAATAATCATCATAAACTAACAGAAATGTATTCTGATTCCAGCTCGGTGAATTGCCAGATTTGTCTCACCTGATCTGCTGGGAGTGTCTCGCGATGATGAGGAGAGTCCTCAAGTTCAAGTGGCAAGTGCACAATGCACAGGAGCACATACGAGTGCTAGCGTTGAGCCAGTCACATGAGGTACGTTTTAATATATATATTTTATTTTATTAACAGGACACCCAACACAATTTTGTTTTATTAATAGGACACCTAACATAGGGTGTTGAACACCACGAAACAATAAAATAAATTTATCCCTATATTCTCATGGGAACTAAACTCAAACTCATTTATTCCTTTAGATCTCAAGTATCGTTTGGACACGTCAAATTTTACACACGCATGTAAACATATTCATGAGCATATAACATGTCACAGGAGCTCCTTAGGCAGTTTACATGCACACAGATATGTCAAATTACAGTCAGTTTTATGTTTAAGCTAATCTTATTTTATTAAGTTTAACGTCTGTTTTAACCCTAACTGACCAACCTGAGGGGAAGAAACAGACAAGGAACCCCTCGGAGACAGTATTACATATTCGCGAATATGGTCCTGCGTCTAGAGTGGAGCAAATTCATTCCCAAGCCTTTTTGTCATCTAGGTAATCTGATATTTTATAGTAAGCTTTTAACTATGCCGGTTAAACTGCAGGGTGCAGCTAGTATTCTAATAAAGTAGTACTAATTAATTTGACTAAACATATTAGGAGTACAAATAAGTTTCCGCCGTTTTTAACACAAATTAAATATTTATTGTAGAAGAACGGTAATATAAATTTAATCAAAATATTGCCCATCACTTGCAACCACTTTTTCCCATCTCTCAGGCAGCATTCGAATCCCACGTCTGAAGAACTCCTTGTCTTTTGAGGTTATCCACGAATCAACCCAATTTTTGGTATCCTCATAAGATGTGAACCGCTGCGCCGTCAGAGCATGTGCTACGGACCGGAACAGGTGATAATCGGACGGTGCAATGTCTGGTGAATACGGCGGGTGGGGTAACACTTCCCAATCAAGTGTTTCCAAGTACTTTTTCACGGGAGCCGCAACATGTGGACGAGCATTGTCATGTAGAAGAATAATTTTTTCGTGTCTAGAATAGTATTGAGGGCGTTTTTCCTTCAGAGCTCGGCTCAATCTCATCAATTGTGTTCGATAGAGGGCTCCAGTAATTGTTTCGCTCGGATTAAGCAACTCATAATACACTACACCTAGCTGATCCCACCAAATACACAGCATATCGTAAATTTTTGGCCTTCCACTGCGATCTTTGTCTTCTACGTCGAAATCACCGTTTTTAAACTTTTGAAACCACTCTCGACACGTTCTCTCACTCAAAGCAACCTCACCATATGCTTCTACGAGCAATCGATGCGCCTCAGCAGCAGATTTCTTTAAATTAAAGAAGTAAACTAATATTCCCCGCAAATGACGCTTACTTGGCTCAAATTTTGACATTTTCAACTTATAAAAATTATATTTTACCAATATAAAATCAATGATATTAATAGGTTATGTTGTTCTTGAATGTCCAAACTATTTTTTAAGCCGGTTATCATCTGCGAAAGCTAACCGAAACTCCGTGCCGCGCCATCTACAACAAAACGGCGGAAACTTATTTGTACTCCTAATATAATTAATATTTCTGTTTTTTTGTTCGTTCCAGACAATGGACCATACATACATCTCCCAATCTCTGTCATCCCTTGTAATTGAGAACAAATCTGACTACGATCAGATATTCTTCGATTACTCCGTTGTGCCTGACTTTGTGAATGATGAGACCAGCGTTAAGAATGAGCAGTATGTGAGCTTAAAAGACCCCATGGGGCTGGAGTTAGAGGAACATGTCTTAGATGGTATGTATAAGTAGCTTAATCGGTCTGTACCCACATGACCCACCACCACGCAAGAGAGTGTGGTGGCCCAGGGGCATAGACGCAGACTCTCAATCTGAAGGTCGCTGGTTTAAACCCACACGTGCACCAATGAGTTTTTTCACTTGAAAAATTTATGTGCGCAATACCACGTTCTCACGGTGAAGGAAAACATTGTGAGGAAACCGGCTTGTCTCAAAACCAAAAATTTGACGACATGTGACATCTACCAATCCGGATTGGGCTTCCGTGGTAGATCAGAGCCCATTCACTCTCAATTATTGAGAGTAGGCTGGTGTCAGCAGTGGGAACATAGAGGTTGGTACACACACCCATATTGTAACAGAAACTCTTCATATGTTGACATGTTTAAATTGAGGCGTAGGAATTTTAACATATGAAAACCGACGTTACTTATAAGACACCCTTATATATAAACTCCGTTACTTTTTGAGTCGAGTTAAATATGAAATCATTTTCAGTACCGGAAGTGGCTGTGTACTCCCACGTAGTACTGGACGCCAGTACTCTGGTGTCGGTGAGCGACGCCTTCGGAAATATCAAGACTGAAGCCATGCCGCGACTCACCATCGCGTGAGTATATTAGGAACGAAGTGAATGATTGAAGAATGTGTATTGACGCGTCGTTTGCGGTGGGAAGCGCCATTTTGAATTCGTCTCGCTGAGTTTCTTGTCCGTTTACGTACACGTTCTCACGTAAAACGCACGGCCGTGTCCACGACACAGCCATTTATTTGGACCTGATATGCCATTCACGATATATTTGTAACTATAAAATGCACTAGTGCGTTATAATGTATGATTTAATAAGTATTAACAAAAAAAGATATAGTTATAAAAAGTATTGTGGTTCCCATAGTACAAGCTATGCTTAGTTTGGGGCCAGACGGCACTGTGTGAAATGTAAAATAAAAAGAGTTTATACACTCATACCTTCCTTCAGGATATCCTGTGTCGCAGATGGTATGGATAAACACAGACACAAGACAAACAAGACCTGAGAACAAACTTCATGCTCAACAGTGTGCCCGGCCGGGAATCGAACCCTGGACCCCTCGAAGGCAGGGCTACTACCAACTAAGCCATGAAGATAATGATTATATATTATAAAAAATTTAACCTGTAATTTTATGTTTTCAGACCCATGACTTCGGCCAATCTTGAAGCAGGCACCGTTATCACATCAAAACGGTACAATATAACTGAGTCCTTGCCGATAAGCACCTCTCAGTATGTAAGCGAGACAGATATGATCACCAAGAGGTGAGTGTACCCCCTGGGTGGTGCTAAGGGAGCAACCAAAAGTAGCAGTAGAACTTGTGACTTCGTCCGGAGGTACTGCCACAACATCTGGAATCTGCCGCCAAACAGTGCTAGCATTACTGTGTTTCGGTGTGGGTGTGGGTGCAGGTGATATCACATGCGCATGAATCATCCCTGCCTCGGGTGATGGACTCAGGATGAGTGCGACTCAGTGTAAGATCCAAATCTTATTCTGAGTCGCATTACTATTGTCATGGGCGTGGGTCGCCACTTACCAGGTGGGCCCTCAGCTTGTTCCGTCACTTATTAAATATATATACATAATCTATACTAATATTATAAAGCTGCAGTGTTTGTTTGTTTGTTTGAACGCGCTAATCTCTGGAACTACTGGTCCGATTCTTTCAGTGTTGGGTAGTCCATTTATCGAGGAAGGCTATAGGCTATGTTTTTTTTTCAAAATTAGGGATCCGTAAGTAAATTGCTATTTTGTAACACAAGGTGTACAATCGAAAACCTATTTTTGCGTGCGCTGCTAAAACTATTGACAATAGAACAAAATGATGTACTACGGGTTTGTAGATCCCATTAAGACCTACAAAAAAGTCCGCGAGAACATATATTTAGCTATCATGGTTTAATCACAATAACCGATTTTGTTTATCAAATTTGTACACCGTGTGCAGTTTGATCCAACTTGAAAGATAGGATAGCTCACATCTCAATTTATGATTATTTTATTGCAAATTATAATATCGTATGACAAAAACGTTAGCCACAGCAACGCGAGGCCCGGTCAGCTAGTTTAATAATAAGCTGATATTCTAATGTTGATGTGTACTTATTTTCAGAGTGGTAGAGATGGCGCCTGAGAATGTCGACGGGACAGTCATAATCTCGACTGCAAAGAAAGAGGATTGCAGCCCCAAACCAGGATATACAACTGAATATATGACAGAGGCAGATATGCTCGCAAGCAGGTACGGGCAGAACAAACGGCAGACGGGTGTGCAGAAACCTTTATCAATACAACAATTTTAACACTCATACCTCTGCACTAGGATTCCCTGTGGCATGGACAAACACCCAAGATCTGAGAAGAAACTTCAAGGCATAAGACAAAGTGTGCCCCGGTCAGGAATCGAACCCGGGACCCCTCGCTTCGAAGCTTACCAACTAAGCCACTGAGCTTTTTTTTTTTTAAAATAAATATGTACCTACGAGAGCGTGCGTTCTTAAAACTATTAGCGCTTGTTCAACAGTACCTAGACCTGTGAAGAATAAGCAAGAAACCCGTAATGTTATATTTTATTTTACTTATATTTTATTTTACTTTATGGTTGGTTTGTTTGTTTGTTTGTTTATGATGATGATGATGATGATGATGATGATGATGATGATGATGATGATGATGATGATGATGATGATGATGATGATGATGATGATGATGATGATGATGATGATGATGATGATGATGATGATGATGATGATGATGATGATGATGATGATGATGATGATGATGATGATGATGATGATGATGATGATGATGATGATGATGATGATGATGATGATGATGATGATGATGATGATGATGATGATGATGATGATGATGATGATGATGATGATGATGATGATGATGATGATGATGATGATGATGATGATGATGATGATGATGATGATGATGATGATGATGATGATGATGATGATGATGATGATGATGATGATGATGATGATGATGATGATGATGATGATGATGATGATGATGATGATGATGATGATGATGATGATGATGATGATGATGATGATGATGATGATGATGATGATGATGATGATGATGATGATGATGATGATGATGATGATGATGATGATGATGATGATGATGATGATGATGATGATGATGATGATGATGATGATGATGATGATGATGATGATGATGATGATGATGATGATGATGATGATGATGATGATGATGATGATGATGATGATGATGATGATGATGATGATGATGATGATGATGATGATGATGATGATGATGATGATGATGATGATGATGATGATGATGATGATGATGATGATGATGATGATGATGATGATGATGATGATGATGATGATGATGATGATGATGATGATGATGATGATGATGATGATGATGATGATGATGATGATGATGATGATGATGATGATGATGATGATGATGATGATGATGATGATGATGATGATGATGATGATGATGATGATGATGATGATGATGATGATGATGATGATGATGATGATGATGATGATGATGATGATGATGATGATGATGATGATGATGATGATGATGATGATGATGATGATGATGATGATGATGATGATGATGATGATGATGATGATGATGATGATGATGATGATGATGATGATGATGATGATGATGATGATGATGATGATGATGATGATGATGATGATGATGATGATGATGATGATGATGATGATGATGATGATGATGATGATGATGATGATGATGATGATGATGATGATGATGATGATGATGATGATGATGATGATGATGATGATGATGATGATGATGATGATGATGATGATGATGATGATGATGATGATGATGATGATGATGATGATGATGATGATGATGATGATGATGATGATGATGATGATGATGATGATGATGATGATGATGATGATGATGATGATGATGATGATGATGATGATGATGATGATGATGATGATGATGATGATGATGATGATGATGATGATGATGATGATGATGATGATGATGATGATGATGATGATGATGATGATGATGATGATGATGATGATGATGATGATGATGATGATGATGATGATGATGATGATGATGATGATGATGATGATGATGATGATGATGATGATGATGATGATGATGATGATGATGATGATGATGATGATGATGATGATGATGATGATGATGATGATGATGATGATGATGATGATGATGATGATGATGATGATGATGATGATGATGATGATGATGATGATGATGATGATGATGATGATGATGATGATGATGATGATGATGATGATGATGATGATGATGATGATGATGATGATGATGATGATGATGATGATGATGATGATGATGATGATGATGATGATGATGATGATGATGATGATGATGATGATGATGATGATGATGATGATGATGATGATGATGATGATGATGATGATGATGATGATGATGATGATGATGATGATGATGATGATGATGATGATGATGATGATGATGATGATGATGATGATGATGATGATGATGATGATGATGATGATGATGATGATGATGATGATGATGATGATGATGATGATGATGATGATGATGATGATGATGATGATGATGATGATGATGATGATGATGATGATGATGATGATGATGGTGATGATGATGATGATGATGATGATGATGATGATGATGATGATGATGATGATGATGATGATGATGATGATGATGATGATGATGATGATGATGATGATGATGATGATGATGATGATGATGATGATGATGATGATGATGATGATGATGATGATGATGATGATGATGATGATGATGATGATGATGATGATGATGATGATGATGATGATGATGATGATGATGATGATGATGATGATGATGATGATGATGATGATGATGATGATGATGATGATGATGATGATGATGATGATGATGATGATGATGATGATGATGATGATGATGATGATGATGATGATGATGATGATGATGATGATGATGATGATGATGATGATGATGATGATGATGATGATGATGATGATGATGATGATGATGATGATGATGATGATGATGATGATGATGATGATGATGATGATGATGATGATGATGATGATGATGATGATGATGATGATGATGATGATGATGATGATGATGATGATGATGATGATGATGATGATGATGATGATGATGATGATGATGATGATGATGATGATGATGATGATGATGATGATGATGATGATGATGATGATGATGATGATGATGATGATGATGATGATGATGATGATGATGATGATGATGATGATGATGATGATGATGATGATGATGATGATGATGATGATGATGATGATGATGATGATGATGCGGTTTTTTTAATAGATAGAGTGATTCAAGAGGAAGGTTTATATGTATAATACACTAGCAAGTCACCCCGGCTTGGCTTGAAATGAATGATTATGATTATGATTACAGGGAATTGGCTAAGAAGAAAGTGCAATACGCAAGTTCTGTGTACAAGTGTGAACTTTGTGCTATCGGCTTCTACACGCAGCAGCAGGTGGAGGAACATTTCGAGTCGGCGCACCGCCCCGTGAGTGCTGCATCTTTTTAACTGGCTTATTGTCCCAGTTGGTGGTAGCCAGCCTTCTGCGGAGGTCGTGAGTTCGATTCCTATTGCAACAGGGGCGGATTTACAAATTTTCAAGGTATAGGCTGAATAGTTTTTGCCGCCCTTGCCTCAACAATTGTCATATACGTAATACGTATGGCGGCTCCGTGGCTTAGTTGGTAGTAGCCCTGCCTTCGAAGCGAGGGGTCCCGGGTTCGATTCCCGGCCGGGGTACACTTTGTGTGGTGAGCATGAAGTTTGTTCTCGGGTCTTGGGTGTTTGTCTTGTGTTTCTGTGTTTGTCCATGCCATCTGCGACACAGGGAATCCTAGTGCAGAGGTATGAGTGTGTAAACGTTTATTACGTTTATTATTATAAAATAATTTTTCGGTATATTTTTGAGCTAATCGAAGCTCAATCATGTATATGGAAGTTTGCTACTCTCGGAATGAAAAAAAAAAAAATCCTTCCCCAAAATCTGCCTACTCAGCCTGCTGGTGAATCCGCCAATGTATTGCAAGCATTTGTGTGCGCACATAAATGTTTGTTCTGTGTCTGAGTGTTAATATGTATTATATGTATGTATTTACAAAAAAAAAAGTCATTTATGTATTCTATCAGTTATTTAGTTTCCGTAATACCAAGCTATGCTTAGTTTTGGGGTCCAGTTGCTCGCGTCTGTATGTGTACCCCTTGATTCCCTACACGTACCCCCTGGGTGGTGAAGGAGCAACCAAAAGTAGCGGTGGAACTTGTGCCAAGTTCGTCCGGAGGTACTGCCACCACATCTGGAATCTGCCGCCAAGCAGTAGTGTTTGAATTATTGTTTTCCGGTGGGCGGGTGTGGGTGCCGGTGAAATCACATGCTCATGTATCATCCCCGTCTCGGTCACTTATACAAATAAAATATATATATGGCGCTGTGTGAAATGTCCATGAAAATGGTCCCACAGAAGCCGGGCATGGTAGCGTGCAAGATCTGCTACCTGTACGTGCAGGAGGCCGCGCTGCGGGGCCACGTGGACCAGCACTACCTGCGCTACACGTGCAAGCTGTGCGCACACGTCGAGCACAGCGCGCGCCTCATGCAGATGCACGTGCGGGCGCACCGGGCGCGGCCGCCGCCCAGCGCCCTCATCAAGATCGAGGGCGGCGCCAAGAAGGTGACACCCCACACCCACACCCACACACACACACACATGCAGATGCACGTGCGGGCGCACCGGGCGCGGCCGCCGCCCAGCGCCCTCATCAAGATCGAGGGCGGCGCCAAGAAGGTGACACCCCACACCCACACCCACACACACACACACATGCAGATGCACGTGCGGGCGCACCGGGCGCGGCCGCCGCCCAGCGCCCTCATCAAGATCGAGGGCGGCGCCAAGAAGGTGACACCCCACACCCACACCCACACACACACACACATGCAGATGCACGTGCGGGCGCACCGGGCGCGGCCGCCGCCCAGCGCCCTCATCAAGATCGAGGGCGGCGCCAAGAAGGTGACCCCCCACACCCACACCCACACACACACACACATGCAGATGCACGTGCGGGCGCACCGGGCGCGGCCGCCGCCCAGCGCCCTCATCAAGATCGAGGGCGGCGCCAAGAAGGTGACCCCCCACACCCACACCCACACACACACACACATGCAGATGCACGTGCGGGCGCACCGGGCGCGGCCGCCGCCCAGCGCCCTCATCAAGATCGAGGGCGGCGCCAAGAAGGTGACACCCCACACCCACACCCACACACACACACACATGCAGATGCACGTGCGGGCGCACCGGGCGCGGCCGCCGCCCAGCGCCCTCATCAAGATCGAGGGCGGCGCCAAGAAGGTGACCCCCCACACCCACACCCACACACACACACACATGCAGATGCACGTGCGGGCGCACCGGGCGCGGCCGCCGCCCAGCGCCCTCATCAAGATCGAGGGCGGCGCCAAGAAGGTGACACCCCACACCCACACCCACACACACACACACATGCAGATGCACGTGCGGGCGCACCGGGCGCGGCCGCCGCCCAGCGCCCTCATCAAGATCGAGGGCGGCGCCAAGAAGGTGACACCCCACACCCACACCCACACACACACACACATGCAGATGCACGTGCGGGCGCACCGGGCGCGGCCGCCGCCCAGCGCCCTCATCAAGATCGAGGGCGGCGCCAAGAAGGTGACACCCCACACCCACACCCACACACACACACACACACACACACACACACACACACACACACACACACATGCAGATGCACGTGCGGGCGCACCGGGCGCGGCCGCCGCCCAGCGCCCTCATCAAGATCGAGGGCGGCGCCAAGAAGGTGACACCCCACACCCACACCCACACACACACACACATGCAGATGCACGTGCGGGCGCACCGGGCGCGGCCGCCGCCCAGCGCCCTCATCAAGATCGAGGGCGGCGCCAAGAAGGTGACACCCCACACCCACACCCACACACACACACACATGCAGATGCACGTGCGGGCGCACCGGGCGCGGCCGCCGCCCAGCGCCCTCATCAAGTTCGAGGGCGGCGCCAAGAAGGTGACACCCCACACCCACACCCACACACACACACACATGCAGATGCACGTGCGGGCGCACCGGGCGCGGCCGCCGCCCAGCGCCCTCATCAAGATCGAGGGCGGCGCCAAGAAGGTGACCCCCCACACCCACACACACACACACACACATGCAGATGCACGTGCGGGCGCACCGGGCGCGGCCGCCGCCCAGCGCCCTCATCAAGATCGAGGGCGGCGCCAAGAAGGTGACCCCCCACACCCACACCCACACACACACACACACACATGCAGATGCACGTGCGGGCGCACCGGGCGCGGCCGCCGCCCAGCGCCCTCATCAAGATCGAGGGCGGCGCCAAGAAGGTGACACCCCACACCCACACCCACACACACACACACACACACACACACACACACACACATGCAGATGCACGTGCGGGCGCACCGGGCGCGGCCGCCGCCCAGCGCCCTCATCAAGATCGAGGGCGGCGCCAAGAAGGTGACACCCCACACCCACACCCACACACACACACACATGCAGATGCACGTGCGGGCGCACCGGGCGCGGCCGCCGCCCAGCGCCCTCATCAAGATCGAGGGCGGCGCCAAGAAGGTGACACCCCACACCCACACACACACACACACACACATGCAGATGCACGTGCGGGCGCACCGGGCGCGGCCGCCGCCCAGCGCCCTCATCAAGATCGAGGGCGGCGCCAAGAAGGTGACACCCCACACCCACACCCACACACACACACACATGCAGATGCACGTGCGGGCGCACCGGGCGCGGCCGCCGCCCAGCGCCCTCATCAAGATCGAGGGCGGCGCCAAGAAGGTGACACCCCACACCCACACCCACACACACACACACATGCAGATGCACGTGCGGGCGCACCGGGCGCGGCCGCCGCCCAGCGCCCTCATCAAGATCGAGGGCGGCGCCAAGAAGGTGACACCCCACACCCACACCCACACACACACACACATGCAGATGCACGTGCGGGCGCACCGGGCGCGGCCGCCGCCCAGCGCCCTCATCAAGATCGAGGGCGGCGCCAAGAAGGTGACACCCCACACCCACACCCACACACACACACACATGCAGATGCACGTGCGGGCGCACCGGGCGCGG